>CM070026.1:24425999-25053499 GCA_036247105.1 Cirrhinus mrigala
CAGTGTTGTTGCAGATTGAGTTTGGACCACAGATATTTGATATCTTATCACATTCATCCACATCTGTATTTGGAAAAAAAAAAAAAAAAGAGAGCGAGAGATCAGAAAAAAACAAAAAGCGTGTCTGTTGCAGTTTGTCGCTGTCTCTCAGTGTACACTGTAAAAAACAATTTGTTGATTCAACTTAAAAATAATGTTACCCAGCTGCCTTAAAATTTTAAGTTCAGTCAACTCAAAAAAGTTTAGTCAACTTGAAATGTAAAGTTGTACTAAGTGACAACTTAGATATTTGAGTTCATTCCACTTAAAATTTTAAGGCAGCTGGGTAACAAATTATTTTAAGTTAACTCAACAAAGAGTTTTTTTTTTTTTTTTTTTTTTTTTTTACAGTGTAGTGTGAATTGGCCTTTAAAGGTTATGATGTTTAGAACTTTACTAATAAATGATGCATTTCCAAAATTAAAATATAACACAATGTTTAATGGAATCAGTTATTTCCTCTTATAAATTCTTTATTTAAAAAAGAGAGAGAAATTGTTATCAAACTAAATGTGATTGCATTGAAAATTTGGTTTGGATGCCATCACAGAATGGCACACACATCTATTTATCACAAATCTAATACTAAGGTTCAAAACAACGTGGGAGTCAATTTCTTTTGTAGGTGAGTGGAAATGAGATATAAATTGTATCTGCTTGCAGTGTGAAAAAACATAAATACACTGTTAGACCAATTCATAAGTCATCAATAACAACATCATTGGAATGAATAGCAACTACAAATTGGAATTGAGAAAGATCAACATTTTGTAAATGCAAAAGACCTGAAAACCAAGATTTTGAGATCTTATGGCAACTGTATACAACAGGCCTGCATAATAAAACATTTGCATCTTGAACAGAAATCAGTAATGTTACTGTTGACACTGTATTAAACAGAAACAAACTAACAAAAAATGAATTTTATGACTCTCATTTCTTATTTTCTTCGTCATGCATTTGTACTATGAGCAATAGCTGTCAATCATACCTTTGCATGTGTTATTGCTGTTTATAGGGAGGTTTGGATCTCTTAAATTATATCCAACCTTGCACGAGCAATTGTAACTCCCAGCAGTGTTGTTGCAGATTGAGTTTGGACCACAGATATTTGATATCTTATCACATTCATCCACATCTGTATTTGGAAAAAAAAAAAAAAAAAAAAAAAAAAGAGAGCGAGAGATCAGAAAAAAACAAAAAGCGTGTCTGTTGCAGTTTGTCACTGTCTGTCAGTGTACACTGTAAAAAACAATTTGTTGATTCAACTTAAAAATAATGTTACCCAGCTGCCTTAAAATTTTAAGTTCAGTCAACTCAAAAAAGGTTTAGTCAACTTGAAATGTTAAGTTGTACTAAGTGACAACTTAGATATTTGAGTTCATTTCACTTAAAATTTTAAGGCAGCTGGATAACAAATTATTTTAAGTTAACTCAACAAAGAGTTTTTTTTTTTTTGTTTTTTTTTACAGTGTAGTGTGAATTGGCCTTTAAAGGTTATGATGTTTAGAACTTTACTAATAAATGATGCATTTCCAAAATTAAAATATAACACAATGTTTAATGGAATCAGTTATTTCCTCTTATAAATTCTTTATTTAAAAAAGAGAGAGAAATTGTTATCAAACTAAATGTGATTGGATTAAAAAAATTTGGTTTGGATGTCATCACAGAATGGCACACGCGTCTATTTGTCACAAATGTAATACTAAGGTTCAAAACAACGTGGGAGTCAATTTCTTTTGAAGGCGAGTGAAAATGAGATATAAATTGTATCTGCTTGCAGTGTGAAAAAACATAAATACACTGTTTGACCAATTCATACGTCATCAATAACAACATCATTGGAATGAATAGCAACTATGAATTGGAATTGAGAAAGATCAACATTTTGTAAATGCAAAAGACCAGAAAACCAAGATTTTGAGATCTTATGGCAACTGTATACAACAGGCCTGCATATTAAAACATTTACATCTTGAACAGAAATCAGTAATGTTACTGTTGACACTGTATTAAACAGAAACAAACTAACAAAAAATGAATTTTATGACTCTCATTTCTTATTTTCTTTGTCATGCATTTGTACTATGAGCAATAGCTGTCAATCATACCTTCGCATTTGTTATTGCTGTTTATAGGGAGGTTTTGGTCTGTTACATTATATCCAGTCTTGCACGAGCAATTGTAACTCCCAGCAGTGTTGTTGCAGATTGAGTTTGGACCACAGATATTTGATATCTTATCACATTCATCCACATCTGTATTTGAAAAAAAAAAAAAAAAAAGAGAGCGAGAGATCAGAAAAAAACAAAAAGCGTGTCTGTTGCAGTTTGTCGCTGTCTCTCAGTGTACACTGTAAAAAACAATTTGTTGATTCAACTTAAAAATAATGTTACCCAGCTGCCTTAAAATTTTAAGTTCAGTCAACTCAAAAAAAGTTTAGTCAACCTGAAATGTTAAGTTGTACTAAGTGACAACTTAGATATTTGAGTTCATTCCACTTAAAATTTTGAGGCAGCTGGGTAACAAATTATTTTAAGTTAACTCAACAAATAGTTTTTTTTTTTTTTTTTTTTTACAGTGTAGTGTGAATTGGCCTTTAAAGGTTATGATGTTTAGAACTTTACAAATAAATGCTGCATTTCCAAAAGAGAGAAATTGTTATCAAACTAAATGTAATTGCATTAAAAAAATTTGGTTTGGAAGCCATCACAGAATGGCACACGCGTCTATTTGTCACAAATGTAATGCTAAGGTTCAAAACTACGTGGGAGTCAATTTCTTTTGAAGGTGAGTGGAAATGAGATATAAATTGTATCTGCTTGCAGTGTGAAAAAACATAAATACACTGTTTGACCAATTCATACGTCATCAATAACAACATCATTGGAATGAATAGCAACTACAAATTGGAATTGAGAAAGATCAACATTTTGTAAATGCAAAAGACCAGAAAATCAAGATTTTGAGATCTTATGGCAACTGTATACAACAGGCCTGCATAATAAAACATTTACATCTTGAACAGAAATTAGTAATGTCACTGTTGACACTGTATTAAACAGAAACAAACTAACAAAAAAATGAATTTTATGACTCTTATTTCATATTTTCTTTGTCATGCATTTGTACTATGAGCAATAGCTGTCAATCATACCTTCGCATCTGTTATTGCTGTTTATAGGGAGGTTTGGATCTCTTAAATTATATCCAACCTTGCACAAGCAATTGTAACTCCCAGCAGTGTTGTTGCAGATTGAGTTCGGACCACAGATATCTGATATCTTATCACATTCATCCACATCTGTATTTGGAAAAAAAAAAAAAAAGAGAGCGAGAGATCAGAAAAAAACAAAAAGCGTGTCTATTGCAGTTTGTCGCTATCTCTCAGTGTACACTGTAAAAAACAATTTGTTGATTCAACTTAAAAATAATGTTACCCAGCTGCCTTAAAATTTTACGTTCAGTCAACTCAAAAAAAGTTTAGTCAACTTGAAATGTTAAGTTGTACTAAGTGACAACTTAGATATTTGAGTTCATTCCACTTAAAATTTTAAGGCAGCTGGGTAACAAATTATTTTAAGTTAACTCAACAAATAGTTTATTTTTTTATTTTTTATTTTATACAGTGTAGTGTGAATTGGCCTTTAAAGGTTATGATGTTTAGAACTTTACTAATAAATGCTGCATTTCCAAAATTAAAATATAACACAATGTTTAATGGAATCAGTTATTTCCTCTTATAAATTCTTTATTTAAAAAAGAGAGAGAAATTGTTATCAAACTAAATGTGATTGCATTAAAAAAATTTGGTTTGGATGTCATCACAGAATGGCACACGCGTCTATTTGTCACAAATGTAATACTAAGGTTCAAAACAACGTGGGAGTCAATTTCTTTTGAAGGCGAGTGAAAATGAGATATAAATTGTATCTGCTTGCAGTGTGAAAAAACATAAATACACTGTTAGACCAATTCATACGTCATCAATAACAACATCATTGGAATGAATAGCAACTATGAATTGGAATTGAGAAAGATCAACATTTTGTAAATGCAAAAGACCAGAAAACCAAGATTTTGAGATCTTATGGCAACTGTATACAACAGGCCTGCATAATAAAACATTTACATCTTGAACAGAAATCAGTAATGTTACTGTTCACACTGTATTAAACAGAAACAAACTAACAAGAAATGAATTTTATGACTCTCATTTCTTATTTTCTTTGTCATGCATTTGTACTATGAGCAATAGCTGTCAATGATACCTTCGCATTTGTTATTGGTGTTTATAGGGAGGTTTTGGTCTGTTACATTATATCCAGTCTTGCACGAGCAATTGTAACTCCCAGCAGTGTTGTTGCAGATTGAGTTTGGACCACAGATATTTGATATCTTATCACATTCATCCACATCTGTATTTGGAAAAAAAAAAAAAAAAAAAAAAAAAAGAGAGCGAGAGATCAGAAAAAAACAAAAAGCGTGTCTGTTGCAGTTTGTCGCTGTATCTCAGTGTACACTGTAAAAAACAATTTGTTGATTCAACTTAAAAATAATGTTACCCAGCTGCCTTAAAATTTTAAGTTCAGTCAACTCAAAAAGTTTAGTCAACTTGAAATGTTAAGTTGTACTAAGTGACAACTTAGATATTTGAGTTCATTCCACTTAAAATTTTAAGGCAGCTGGGTAACAAATTATTTTAAGTTAACTCAACAAATAGTTTTTTTTTTTTTTTTTTTACAGTGTAGTGTGAATTGGCCTTTAAAGGTTATGATGTTTAGAACTTTACTAATAAATGATGCATTTCCAAAATTAAAATATAACACAATGTTTAATGGAATCAGTTATTTCCTCTTATAAATTCTTTATTTAAAAAAGAGAGAGAAATTGTTATCAAACTAAATGTGATTGCATTGAAAATTTGGTTTGGATGCCATCACAGAATGGCACACACATCTATTTATCACAAATCTAATACTAAGGTTCAAAACAACGTGGGAGTCAATTTCTTTTGTAGGTGAGTGGAAATGAGATATAAATTGTATCTGCTTGCAGTGTGAAAAAACATAAATACACTGTTAGACCAATTCATAAGTCATCAATAACAACATCATTGGAATGAATAGCAACTACAAATTGGAATTGAGAAAGATCAACATTTTGTAAATGCAAAAGACCTGAAAACCAAGATTTTGAGATCTTATGGCAACTGTATACAACAGGCCTGCATAATAAAACATTTGCATCTTGAACAGAAATCAGTAATGTTACTGTTGACACTGTATTAAACAGAAACAAACTAACAAAAAATGAATTTTATGACTCTCATTTCTTATTTTCTTCGTCATGCATTTGTACTATGAGCAATAGCTGTCAATCATACCTTTGCATGTGTTATTGCTGTTTATAGGGAGGTTTGGATCTCTTAAATTATATCCAACCTTGCACGAGCAATTGTAACTCCCAGCAGTGTTGTTGCAGATTGAGTTTGGACCACAGATATTTGATATCTTATCACATTCATCCACATCTGTATTTGGAAAAAAAAAAAAAAAAAAAAAAGAGAGCGAGAGATCAGAAAAAAACAAAAAGCGTGTCTGTTGCAGTTTGTCGCTGTCTCTCAGTGTACACTGTAAAAAACAATTTGTTGATTCAACTTAAAAATAATGTTACCCAGCTGCCTTAAAATTTTAAGTTCAGTCAACTCAAAAAAGTTTAGTCAACTTGAAATGTTAAGTTGTACTAAGTGACAACTTAGATATTTGAGTTCATTCCACTTAAAATTTTAAGGCAGCTGGGTAACAAATTATTTTAAGTTAACTCAACAAAGAGTTTTTTTTTTTTTTTTTTTTTTTTATACAGTGTAGTGTGAATTGGCCTTTAAAGGTTATGATGTTTAGAACTTTACTAATAAATACTGCATTTCCAAAATTAAAATATAACACAATGTTTAATGGAATCAGTTATTTCCTCTTATAAATTCTTTATTTAAAAAAGAGAGAGAAATTGTTATCAAACTAAATGTGATTGCATTAAAAAAATTTGGTTTGGATGTCATCACAGAATGGCACACGCGTCTATTTGTCACAAATGTAATACTAAGGTTCAAAACAACGTGGGAGTCAATTTCTTTTGAAGGCGAGTGAAAATGAGATATAAATTGTATCTGCTTGCAGTGTGAAAAAACATAAATACACTGTTTGACCAATTCATACGTCATCAATAACAACATCATTGGAATGAATAGCAACTATGAATTGGAATTGAGAAAGATCAAAATTTTGTAAATGCAAAAGACCAGAAAACCAAGATTTTGAGATCTTATGGCAACTGTATACAACAGGCCTGCATATTAAAACATTTACATCTTGAACAGAAATCAGTAATGTTACTGTTCACACTGTATTAAACAGAAACAAACTAACAAAAAATGAATTTTATGACTCTCATTTCTTATTTTCTTTGTCATGCATTTGTACTATGAGCAATAGCTGTCAATCATACCTTCGCATCTGTTATTGCTGTTTATAGGGAGGTTTTGGTCTGTTACATTATATCCAGTCTTGCACGAGCAATTGTAACTCCCAGCAGTGTTGTTGCAGATTGAGTTTGGACCACAGATATTTGATATCTTATCACATTCATCCACATCTGTATTTGGAAAAAAAAAAAAAAAAGAGAGCGAGAGATCAGAAAAAAACAAAAAGCGTGTCTGTTGCAGTTTGTCGCTGTCTCTCAGTGTACACTGTAAAAAACAATTTGTTGATTCAACTTAAAAATAATGTTACCCAGCTGCCTTAAAATTTTAAGTTCAGTCAACTCAAAAAAGTTTAGTCAACTTGAAATGTAAAGTTGTACTAAGTGACAACTTAGATATTTGAGTTCATTCCACTTAAAATTTTAAGGCAGCTGGGTAACAAATTATTTTAAGTTAACTCAACAAAGAGTTTTTTTTTTTTTTTTTTTTTTTTTTTTTTTACAGTGTAGTGTGAATTGGCCTTTAAAGGTTATGATGTTTAGAACTTTACTAATAAATGATGCATTTCCAAAATTAAAATATAACACAATGTTTAATGGAATCAGTTATTTCCTCTTATAAATTCTTTATTTAAAAAAGAGAGAGAAATTGTTATCAAACTAAATGTGATTGCATTGAAAAATTTGGTTTGGATGCCATCACAGAATGGCACACACATCTATTTGTCACAAATGTAATGCTAAGGTTCAAAACAACGTGGGAGTCAATTTCTTTTGTAGGTGAGTGGAAATGAGATATAAATTGTATCTGCTTGCAGTGTGAAAAAACATAAATACACTGTTAGACCAATTCATAAGTCATCAATAACAACATCATTGGAATGAATAGCAACTACAAATTGGAATTGAGAAAGATCAACATTTTGTAAATGCAAAAGACCAGAAAATCAAGATTTTGAGATCTTATGGCAACTGTATACAACAGGCCTGCATAATAAAACATTTACATCTTGAACAGAAATTAGTAATGTCACTGTTGACACTGTATTAAACAGAAACAAACTAACAAAAAAATGAATTTTATGACTCTTATTTCATATTTTCTTTGTCATGCATTTGTACTATGAGCAATAGCTGTCAATCATACCTTCGCATCTGTTATTGCTGTTTATAGGGAGGTTTGGATCTCTTAAATTATATCCAACCTTGCACAAGCAATTGTAACTCCCAGCAGTGTTGTTGCAGATTGAGTTCGGACCACAGATATCTGATATCTTATCACATTCATCCACATCTGTATTTGGAAAAAAAAAAAAAAAGAGAGCGAGAGATCAGAAAAAAACAAAAAGCGTGTCTATTGCAGTTTGTCGCTATCTCTCAGTGTACACTGTAAAAAACAATTTGTTGATTCAACTTAAAAATAATGTTACCCAGCTGCCTTAAAATTTTAAGTTCAGTCAACTCAAAAAAAGTTTAGTCAACTTGAAATGTTAAGTTGTACTAAGTGACAACTTAGATATTTGAGTTCATTCCACTTAAAATTTTAAGGCAGCTGGGTAACAAATTATTTTAAGTTAACTCAACAAATAGTTTATTTTTTTATTTTTTATTTTATACAGTGTAGTGTGAATTGGCCTTTAAAGGTTATGATGTTTAGAACTTTACTAATAAATGCTGCATTTCCAAAATTAAAATATAACACAATGTTTAATGGAATCAGTTATTTCCTCTTATAAATTCTTTATTTAAAAAAGAGAGAGAAATTGTTATCAAACTAAATGTGATTGCATTGAAAATTTGGTTTGGATGCCATCACAGAATGGCACACACATCTATTTGTCACAAATGTAATGCTAAGGTTCAAAACAACGTGGGAGTCAATTTCTTTTGAAGGTGAGTGGAAATGAGATATAAATTGTATCTGCTTGCAGTGTGAAAAAACATAAATACACTGTTTGACCAATTCATACGTCATCAATAACAACATCATTGGAATGAATAGCAACTACAAATTGGAATTGAGAAAGATCAACATTTTGTAAATGCAAAAGACCAGAAAATCAAGATTTTGAGATCTTATGGCAACTGCATACAACAGGCCTGCATAATAAAACATTTACATCTTGAACAGAAATTAGTAATGTTACTGTTCACACTGTATTAAACAGAAACAAACTAACAAAAAATGAATTTTATGACTCTCATTTCTTATTTTCTTCGTCATGCATTTGTACTATGAGCAATAGCTGTCAATCATACCTTCGCATTTGTTATTGCTGTTTATAGGGAGGTTTGGATCTGTTACATTATATCCAGTCTTGCACGAGCAATTGTAACTCCCAGCAGTGTTGTTGCAGATTGAGTTTGGACCACAGATATCTGATATCTTATCACATTCATCCACATCTGTATTTGGAAAAAAAAAAAAAAAAAAAAGAGAGCGAGAGATCAGAAAAAAACAAAAAGCGTGTCTGTTGCAGTTTGTTGCTGTCTGTCAGTGTACACTGTAAAAAACAATTTGTTGATTCAACTTAAAAATAATGTTACCCAGCTGCCTTAAAATTTTAAGTTCAGTCAACTCAAAAAAAAAAGTTTAGTCAACTTGAAATGTAAAGTTGTACTAAGTGACAACTTAGATATTTGAGTTCATTCCACTTAAAAATTTAAGGCAGCTGGGTAACAAATTATTTTAAGTTAACTCAACAAAGAGTTTTTTTTTTGTTTTTTTTTTACAGTGTAGTGTGAATTGGCCTTTAAAGGTTATGATGTTTAGAACTTTACAAATAAATGCTGCATTTCCAAAATTTAGATATAACACAATGTTTAATGGAATCAGTTATTTCCTCTTATAAATTCTTTATTTAAAAAAGAGAGAGAAATTGTTATCAAACTAAATGTAATTGCACTGAAAATTTGGTTTGGATGCCATCACAGAATGGCACACGCGTCTATTTGTCACAAATGTAATACTAAGGTTCAAAACAATGTGGGAGTCAATTTCTTTTGAAGGCGAGTGGAAATGAGATATAAATTGTTTCTGCTTGCAGTGTGAAAAAACATAAATACACTGTTTGACCAATTCATACATCATCAATAACAACATCATTGGAATGAATAGCAACTACGAATTGGAATTGAGAAAGATCAACATTTTGTAAATGCAAAAGACCAGAAAACCAAGATTTTGAGATCTTATGGCAACTGTATAGATCAGAGATCAGAAAAAAACAAAAAGCGTGTCTGTTGCAGTTTGTCGCTATCTCTCAGTGTACACTGTAAAAAACAATTTGTTGATTCAACTTAAAAATAATGTTACCCAGCTGCCTTAAAATTTTAAGTTCAGTCAACTCAAAAAAAGTTTAGTCAACTTGAAATGTTAAGTTGTACTAAGTGACAACTTAGATATTTGAGTTCATTCCACTTAAAATGTTAAGGCATTTGTACTATGACCAATAGCTGTCAATCATACCTTTGCATGTGTTATTGCTGTTTATAGGGAGGTTTGAATCTGTTACATTATATCCAGTCTTGCATGAGCAATTGTAACTCCCAACAGTGTTGTTGCAGAATGAGTTTGGACCACAGACGTCTGGTATCTCAAAACATTCATCCACATCTGTATTTAAAGAAAAAGAGAGAGAGAGATTTAATTGTTATTAAATAAAATGTGACTGCATTAAAAGCAATCTAGTTAACTATATATAGTTAACTAGAAGTTTAAAGATATGAGAGGCCATGCTACACTAGCTATGTTTCCATCATTCTGTTTTAATGCGCATTTTAAGGTATCGCATCAGAAATTAAATCGAAAAAAAAAATCCCTTAATTCGCAAAGACGTTTTTACGCTTGCTTGAGGTGGTTTTTGACTAGTGCAAAAAAGGGTTAATGCGAATAATGGAAGATGGAAACGCATTTACTGAATAAATTCCTCTATGGGCATCAAAAAAAGTCATGTGACTTTGCACTATCGAATGAAAAAACCTGACTAACCAGCCGACCGATCTCATTCCACAGCAACTGAAATATTGGTATGGTCATTCTGAAATGTACGTCATCACATTATTGCTAACTGTCTCCCAGAAATGTCTTATATGACTGCATTCCTAAATAGCAGGCATCCACTTCTGAAAGCAATGACCGCATTTATTTTGTCTTGTCTGCTAGCTCTGAGGCACAAGTAATGTATTAGATATGAAAATGATCATATTCAGTGGCTTCTCTTACTTTTCTTAGTGATTTAGTGCCAGTTTATTAGGAAGTGACTATTTTGTTTTCTTTGACTCGTTGGATGAAAACGGTGCTTGTTCACGAATGTTTTATGTGATATTCCAATTTTTTCGGATAAGTTAAATTCACAACTTCGGATGGAAACCCGGCTACTGTCTATATCATGTCCATATTCAAAATACAGCATGACCCATGGGTGTCGAATTGTT
Organism: Cirrhinus mrigala; assembly: GCA_036247105.1. Taxonomy (NCBI): domain Eukaryota; kingdom Metazoa; phylum Chordata; class Actinopteri; order Cypriniformes; family Cyprinidae; genus Cirrhinus; species Cirrhinus mrigala. The sequence continues at coordinate 24,436,959 of CM070026.1, forward strand.
TTGACATCATAAAAATATTAATTTTTATATAACATTGAACAAACATTCACCAACAATATTACTGTTGACACTGTATTACACAGAAACTAAAAATGAATTTTATGCCTCTCATTCCTGATTTTCTTTGTCATGCATCTGTACTATGAGTAATAGCTGCCAATCACACCTTTGCATTTGTTATTGCTGTTTATAGGGAGGTTTGGATCTGTTACATTATATCCAGTCTTGCATGAGCAGTTGTAACTCCCAACAGTGTTGTTGCAGAATGAGTTTGGACCACAGACGTCTGGTATCTCAAAACATTCATCCACATCTGTATTTAAAGAAAAAGAGAGAGAGAGATTTAATTGTTATTAAATAAAATGTGACTGCATTAAAAGCAATCTAGTTAACTATATATAGTTAACTAGAAGTTTAAAGATATGAGAGGCCATGCTACACTAGCTATGTTTCCATCATTCTGTTTTAATGCGCATTTTAAGGTATCGCATCAGAAATTAAATCGAAAAAAAAAAACCTTAATTCGCAAAAACGTTTTTACGCTTGTTTGAGGTGGTTTTTGACTAGTGCAAAAAAGGGTTAATGCAAATAATGGAAGATGGAAACGCATTTACTGAATAAATTCCTCTATGGGCATCAAAAAAAGTCATGTGACTGTGCACTATGGAATGAAAAAACCTGACTAACCAGCTGACCGATCTCATTCCACAGCAACTGAAATATTGGTATGGTCATTCTGAAATGTACGTCATCACATTATTTCTGTCTAACTGTCTCCCAGAAATGTCTTATACGACTGCATTCCTAAATAGCAGGCATCCACTTCTGAAAGCAATGACCGCATTTATTTTGTTTTGTTTGCTAGCTCTGAGGCCTCTCATTCTTCATTTTCTTTGTCATGCATTTGTACTATGAGTAATAGCTGCCAATCATACCTTTGCATGTGTTATTGCTGTTTATAGGGAGGTTTGGATGTGTTACATTATATCCAGTCTTGCACGAGCAATTGTAACTCCCAACAGTGTTGTTGCAAATTGAGTTTGGACCACAGACGTCTGATATCTCAACACATTCATCCACATCTGTATTTAAAGAAAAAGGGAGAGAGATCAGAATAATCCCAACAAACGTGTCTGTTGCCATTTGTTGCCATTTGTCGGTGTAGTGTGAATTGGCCTTTAAAAGTTACGATGTTGTATAATTTTACAATTCAAAGCTGCATTTCCAAAATTAAAATTTAACACACTGTTTAGTGGAATCAGTTATTTCCTCTTATAAAATCTTTATTTAAAAAAGAGAGAGAAATTGTTATTAAATAAAATGTGACTGCATTAGAAGCAAATGTAAAAAAAAAAAAAAGTTAACTACATGTTTGAATATTTAAGAGGCCATTCTACACTATATATATCATGTCCATATTCAAAATACAGCATGACCCATGGGTGTCTAATTGTTTTTACAACATAAAAATATTCTAATGCTGGGCAACGATTAATCACATTCAAAAAAATTGTTTTTGTGTACATAATATACGTGTGTGTGCTGTATTAAACAGAAACAAAAGATGAATGGTATGCCTCTCATTCCTCTCATTTTCTTTGTAATGCATTTGTACTGTGAGCAGTATCTGTCAGTCATACCTTTGCATGTGTTATTGCTGTTTATAGGGAGGTTTGGATCTGTTACATTGTATCCACTCATGCATGAGCAATTGTGACTCCCAATAGTGTTGTTGCAGATTGAGTTTGGACCACAGACTTTTGACATCTCAACACATTCATCCACATCTATATTAAAAAGAAGTTACAGGAAAAACAAGTTTGCGTCACTCATTTGTGAGGATCAACCCAATTTTTGACATCTTTACAATAAAATGATTCATTTACAAAAATGAAATCCAAACTAAAAATCAAGTGAATAAAACCTAGCTAATTATTCAGAGTTAGAGTGAACACATATCTAAATATAAAATTTACCTCTACATGTGTTACTGATGCTGATGCGAAGACTTGAGTTTGTTGCAGTGAATCCATTCAGACATGAGCAATTGTAACTTCCTATTTCATTTGTGCAGTTGGCATTTGGACCACATACAGATGGACTGAACAGACATTCATCTATATCTGTAGGGAACAATTTTTTTTAAAGTAAGCAATTATTTAAAAACAGTTTAATTTCATGGATTTTAAACAGTAGGCCCACACACTGATGGTGAGTTAAAACATTTATAAATATCTAATATATAATACTTAATAGTGAAAGGTCACAAAAGAGTCCGCTTCCAAAACAAAGATTCACATATAATGTACTCACCCCCTTGTCATCAGAGATGTTCATGTCTTTCTTTCTTCAGTCGTAAAGAAATTGTTTTTTGAGGAAAACATTTCAGCATTTTTCTCCATATAATGTACTGCTATTTGACCCCCAAGTTGAATTTCCAAAATTTAGTTTAAATGTGGCTTCAAATGATCCCAAATGCGGTTGTAAACGATCCCAGCCGAGGAAAAAGGGTCTTATCTAGCGAAACGATCGGTTATTTTCATTCAAAAGTACAATTTAAATACTTTTTAATCTCAAACGCTCGTCTTGCCTTGCTCTGTGTATTCTGACTCAAGACAGTTAGGGTATGTTGAAAAACTCCAATCGTATTTTCTCCCTCAACTTCATTTCAAAATCATCTTACATCACTGCAGAAGTTCCGACCCAGTCTTTGCAAAGTGAACATGCAAAGATGATCAAACACCCTTAACAAAAAAGGTAAATCAGCGATAAAGGACGATTTTGAAGTTGAGGGAGGACATGAGATGGGAGTTTCGTTTTTCCTAACTGTCATGAACCGGAAAAAAAACAGTCCAGGCAGAGTAAGACAAGATGAGCGTTTGACATTAAAAAGTATATAAATTGTATTATTTGTATGAAAATAACCGAGCGTTTTGCTAGATAAGACCCTTCTTTCTTGGCTGGGATTGTTTACAACTGCATTTGGGATCGTTTGAAGCCGCATTTAAATTGCAGTTTGGAATTTCAAAACCGGGGCACCATATCAGTCCATTATATGGAGAAAAATGCAGAAATGGTTTCCTTAAAAAACATAATTTCTTTACGACTGAATTAAGAAAGACATGAACATCTTGAATGACACAGGGGGTGAGTACATTATATGTGAATCTTTGTTTTGAAAGTGGACTTCTCCTTTAAACAACCACCACAGTTGAGAGAAGATTAAGGCATTACAAACAGTAACAGTAAGTGCTTCAGAGCTTCAGCTGTCAATCATACCTCTGCATGTGTTATTGCTGTTTATAGGGAGGTTTGGATTGTGTTACATTATATCCACTCAGGCATGAGCAATTGTAACTCCCAACAGTGTTGTTGCAGATTGAGTTTGGACCACAGACGTTTGACATCTCAACACATTCATTCACATCTATATTAAAAAGAAGTTACAGGAAAAAGAAGAGTTTGGGTCATTTATACATATGTAAAGGTCAACTCAGTCTTTGACATACTTTTTACAACAGCATGCTTGATTTGCAAAAATGAAAAATAAAATATAAAACACATTGATAAATTCTAACTAATTATTAAAGGTAATGGTAAACACAAATCTAAATATAAAAAGTACCTCTACATGTGTTATTGATGCTGATGGGGAGACCTGAAATTGTTGCAGTGAATCCATTTAGACATGAGCAATTGTAACTTCCCTTTTCATTTGTGCAGTTGGCATTTGGACCACATACGGATGGACTGAACAGACATTCGTTTATATCTAGAGGAGAAAAAGATCATTTTAATGTGTATGTACAAATTTAAACACCTAAAACATGAAAGACATCTAGTATCTCTAATCATTCATATAAATCTATACAAGGAGAACAAGAAATAAGAAAGAACAATATCAACATTTTTAAACAAAAGATTTGAGAAAAAAAAAAAAAAAGTAAAAAGTTACAAAATTTACTAATCCTACAAATTGCACCAGTACCTCTACATGTGTTATTGATGCTGATAGGGAGACTTGAGTTTGCTACAGCGAATCCATCCAGACATGAACAATTGTAACTTCCTATTTCATTTGTGCAGTTGGCATTCGGACCACATACAGATGAGCTGAACAGACATTCATTTATATCTATGGAGGGAAAACAACATAAAAAATAAATAAATTAAAAACAGTTGAATTTAATGTGATTACAACAGAGGCTTTCATTGTTATTGTAATAGTGATGAGTCAGAACTTTCATGAATATCTAAAATCAAATCATTGATAAAGTGAAATTACAGTTGACAGAATTCAGACAGTACAAATAGTAACAAACTGTTCAACAAACTGTCAATCATACCTTCACATGTGTTATTGCTGTTTATAGGGAGGTTTGAATCTGTTACATTATATCCAGTCTTGCACGAGCAATTGTGACTCCCAACAGTGTTGTTGCAGATTGAGTTTGGACCACAGATGTCTGGTATCTCAAAACATTCATCCACATCTATATTAAAAAAAAAAAAAAAAAAGTCATTTAGTCACTTGTGACATTATGGGTATCAACATATTCTTTCTGTGGCCAACTATACAATCCAATGCTTTAACTACAAATTTATAAACACACACACACAGAAACTTTATGAATTTGTCTATCTTTAAAACTCCAATCTACATGACACAACAGAATGTTGCAATGCAACAAAAATCACATCTGGGATAGATAGATTTCAGCATGACTGAACACTGCACTGGCCAATAAGAAGCCAAGACTAGAATTACCCATGTGAAAAAAAAATTAAATAAATAAAAATACACAGTGTACACAGATCTGAAAACAGAATGTACCTCTACATGTGTTACTGATGTTGATGTGAAGACTTGAGTTTGATGCAGTGAATCCATCCAGACATGAGCAATTGTAACTTCCCATTTCATTTGTGCAGTTGGCATTTGGACCACATACAGATGGACTGAACAGACATTCATTTATGTCTACAAATAAATAAATAAATAAAATAAAAAGTGATTACTTAACACTTATAAAAACCCTAAAGGTAAGAAATACATCTATACATGGAGTACACAAATTAGGTAGAAATGTCAAAATTTCCAATAATAATAATAGTAAGGAGAATAATCTGGATCCTGAAATGTTATATTTGGAATGAGAATCTTTAAAAATCAGCAAAATAATGGTTAAAGAAATAAAATGGTAAATTATACAATAACCAAAAGTTGAAAATAAGTTGCAAATTGTGATGCAAAATATCATATAAACAAAAACTGACCAGTGCATGGGTTGCCTTTACTAACAGCTGTATTTCCATTACTGACATTATATCCATCCCAACAAAAGCATGAGAAGCTTCCGTTGTAATTGTAACAGTGAGAGTATAGTCCACACACTGATACTGAGTCAAGACATTCATGAATATCTGAAATAAAATTCAATTTGATAAATTGAAAGGTTACAGTTGAAGGGAAATTCTTGCAGAACAAATAGTAACAAACAAATTGTTATAGCTGTCAATCATACCTTTGCATGGGTTACTGCTGCTTATTGTGAAGTTTGAATCTGTTACATTATATCCACTCATGCATGAGCAATTGTGACTCCCAAAAGTGTTGTTGCAGATCGAGTTTGGACCACAGATGTTTGACATCTCAACACATTCATCCACATCTATATTAAAATGCGTTATGGGTAAAAAGAACAGTTTGGGTCACGCATTCATATGTGAAGGTCAACTCGTACTTTGAGTATCCATATAATCCAAGTTCCATTTACAATATTATGCAACGCAGGAACACTGAAACTTCATAATGTCAGCATTAAAAACATAATTGTTATTTGGTTTAATACAACTGATTGGACTAATGTCATGTAAAAACTTCAAGTTTTTTATTCATTGTTAAAGTACACAGAGAGCTGAACATACCTCTACATGTGTTATTGATGTTGATGCGGAGACTTGAGTTTGTTGCAGTGAATCCTTCCACACATGAGCAATTGTAACTTCCTATTTCATTTGTGCAGTTGGCATATGGACCACATACAGATGGACTGAACAGACATTCATTTATATCTATGAAAAAAATATTAAGGTTATCATTTAAAAACAGTTCTCATTAACACAAACACCTAAATACATGAAAGACATTTGTTATCTCATGGCAGTCAACTGTCTATAAAAAGGGAGATATAAATTAAGAAGGAAGAAACTGCAATATTTAAAGCACAACAGACTAGAAAAAAACTCAACTTAACCAGAATTGTTCTTGAAAATAATAAACTTACAAGTTCAAACTGCTTGTACAAATAAACCCTGATTGAGAGTATTACACTGAGCAAACTTACCGATGCATGGATTACTTTTGGAAACATCTTTATTTACATCGGTGGCGTTATATCCTTCCATACAAAAGCATGAGAAGCTTCCGTTGTAATTGTAACAGTGAGAATTTAGTCCACACACTGATTCTGGGCCAAGACATTCATGAATATCTGAAATAGAATAATTGATAAAGGGACAGGTTACAGTTGACAGAAAATTAAGGTAGTATAAACAGTTACTGTTCAAAACCTCAGCTGTCCATCATACCTTTGCATGTGTTATTGCTGTTTATAGGGAGGTTTGGATCTGTTACATTATATCCACTCATGCACGAGCAATTGTAACTCCCAACAGTGTTGTTGCAGATTGAGTTTGGACCACAAATGTCTGGTATCTCAACACATTCATCCACATCTATTAAAAAAAAAAAAAAAAACTTCATGTTTTAACTTTATAATTCAAAGCTGCAGTTACAAAATCATAACTTGCTTGGCTTTTTTCAGAGAAAATCGGTTTCTTTTACTTTTCAATGCAATTACAATTATAACAGCACACGAAGCTTCCACTGTAACTGTAACATCGAGAGTTTGGCCCACACCCTGATGGTGAGTCAAGACAAATGTTTGAAATAAAATCATTGATAAAGTGAAAGGTTATAGTTGAAGGAAGATTTGGGCAGTACAAATAATAACAACCTGTTCAGAGCTTGTGCTGTCAATCATACCTTTGCATGTGTTATTGCTGTTAATAGGGAGGTTTGGATGTGTTACATTATATCCACTCATGCACGAGCAATTGTGACTCCCAATAGTGTTGTTGCAGATTGAGTTAGGACCACAGACATCTGGTATCTTAACACATTCATCCACATCTATATAAAATAATTGGTAAAGTAAAAGGTTACAATTCGAAGATTTAAGCAGTACAAATAATAACAAACTGTTCAGAGCTTGTGCTGTCAATCATACCTTTGCATGTGTTATTGCTGTTTATAGGGAGGTTTGGATCTGTTACATTATATCCAATCATGCACGAGCAATTGTAATGCCCAACAGTGTTGTTGCAGATCGAGTTTGGACCACAGACGTCTGGCATCTCAATACATTCATCTACATCTATATAAAATAATTGTTAAAGTGAAAGGTTACAGTTGAAAAAAGATTCTGGCAGTACATATAATAACAACCTGTTCAGAGCTTGTGCTGTCAATCATACCTTTACATGTGTTATTGCTGTTTATAGGGAGGTTTGGATCTGTTACATTATATCCACTCAAGCATGAGCAATTATGACTCCCAACAGTGTTGTTGCAGATTGAGTTTGGACCACAGATGTCTGGTATCTCAACACATTCATTCACATCTATATAAAATAATTGGTAAAGTGAAAGGTTACAGTTGAAGGAAGATTCTGGCAGTACATATAATAACAAACTGTTCAGAGCTTGTGCTGTCAATCATACCTTTACATGTGTTATTGCTGTTTATAGGGAGGTTTGGATCTGTTACATTATATCCACTCATGCATGAGCAATTATGACTCCCAACAGTGTTGTTGCAGATTGAGTTTGGACCACAGATGTCTGGTATCTCAACACATTCATTCACATCTATATAAAATAATTGGTAAAGTGAAAGGTTACAGTTGAAAGATTTAAGCAGTACATATAATAACAACCTGTTCAGAGCTTGTGCTGTCAATCATACCTTTGCATGTGTTATTGCTGTTTATAGGGAGGTTTGGATCTGTTACATTATATCCAATCATGCACGAGCAATTATGACTCCCAACAGTGTTGTTGCAGATCGAGTTTGGACCACAGACGTCTGGCATCTCAACACATTCATCCACATCTATATAAAATAATTGTTAAAGTGAAAGGTTACAGTTGAAAAAAGATTCTGGCAGTACATATAATAACAACCTGTTCAGAGCTTGTGCTGTCAATCATACCTTTGCATGTGTTATTGCTGTTTATAGGGAGGTTTGGATCTGTTACATTATATCCAATCATGCATGAGCAATTATGACTCCCAACAGTGTTGTTGCAGATTGAGTTTGGACCACAGATGTCTGGTATCTCAACACATTCATTCACATCTATATAAAATAATTGGTAAAGTGAAAGGTTACAGTTGAAAAAAGATTCTGGCAGTACATATAATAACAACCTGTTCAGAGCTTGTGCTGTCAATCATACCTTTGCATGTGTTATTGCTGTTTATAGGGAGGTTTGGATCTGTTACATTATATCCAATCATGCACGAGCAATTGTAATGCCCAACAGTGTTGTTGCAGATCGAGTTTGGACCACAGATGTCTGGTATCTCAACACATTCATTCACATCTATATAAAATAATTGGTAAAGTGAAAGGTTACAGTTGAAGGAAGATTCTGGCAGTACATATAATAACAACCTGTTCAGAGCTTGTGCTGTCAATCATACCTTTGCATGTGTTATTGCTGTTTATAGGGAGGTTTGGATCTGTTACATTATATCCAATCATGCACGAGCAATTGTGACTCCCAACAGTGTTGTTGCAGATTGAGTTTGGACCACAGATGTCTGGTATCTCAACACATTCATTCACATCTATATAAAATAATTGGTAAAGTGAAAGGTTACAGTTGAAGGAAGATTCTGGCAGTACATATAATAACAAACTGTTCAGAGCTTGTGCTGTCAATCATACCTTTGCATGTGTTATTGCTGTTTATAGGGAGATTTGGATCTGTTACATTATATCCAATCATGCACGAGCAATTGTAATGCCCAACAGTGTTGTTGCAGATCGAGTTTGGACCACAGATGTATGGTATCTCAACACATTCATTCACATCTATATAAAATAATTGGTAAAGTGAAAGGTTACAGTTGAAGGGAGATTCTGGCAGTACATATAATAACAAACTGTTCAGAGCTTGTGCTGTCAATCATACCTTTACATGTGTTATTGCTGTTTATAGGGAGGTTTGGATCTGTTACATTATATCCACTCATGCATGAGCAATTATGACTCCCAACAGTGTTGTTGCAGATTGAGTTTGGACCACAGATGTCTGGTATCTCAACACATTCATTCACATCTATATTAAAAGGAAGTTACAGGGAAAAGTAGAGGTGAGGTCACTCATACTTAAGTGAAGATCAACTCATTTTTGACAATGTAAAAAAAGAAAAAAAAAAAAAATCACATCAAAAAACTTAGATTAGAGTAAACAAAAAACTAAACATAAAATGTACCTCTACATGTGTTATTGATGCTGATGAGGAGACTTGAGTTTGTTGCAGTGAATCCATCCAGACAAGAGCAATTGTAACTTCCTATTCCATTCGTGCAGTTGGAATCTGGACCACATACAGATGGACTGAACAGACATTCATCTATATCTATGGGGAAAAATATTTTTAAATGTTTTATACATACAAATATAAATACCTAAAAACATGAAAGACAAAGGTATCTCATTCATTCTCACTCATCTACATCTGTACAAAAAGAATAAGTATTGTAAAAGTATAGCACCAACTTTTTTTTTAAACACAAAGGCCAGAAAAATCATTTTAAACCATTCTCCCACAGAAAAACTGTATTTCAGGCCTAAATTTGCAAGTTCAAACTGCACCAGTACCTGCACATGCATTATTGATGCTGATGCGGAGACTTGAGTTTGTTGCAGTGAATCCATTCAGACATGAACAACTGTAACTTCCTATTTCATTTGTGCAGTTGGAATCTGGACCACATACAGATGGACTGAACAGACATTCATCTATATCTATGGGGAAAAATATGATTAAAATAAGAATTTATTTAAGAATAAGCAGAGCATGAGAAGCTTTAGATTTAATTATACAGGGGTTGGATTACACACTGACGGTGAGTCCTTAATATTTGAAATAAAATAACTGGTAAAGTGAAAGGTTACAGTTGAAGAAAGTTTCAGCCAGTACAAACAGTAACAAACTGTTCAGGGCTTCATCTGTCAATCATACCTTCACATGTGTTGTTGCTGTTTATAGGGAGGTTGTGGTCTGTTACATTATATCCACTCTTGCACGAGCAATTGTGACTCCCAATAGTGTTGTTGCAGATCGAGTTTGGACCGCAGACGTCTGATATCTCAACACATTCATCCACATCTATATTAAAAAAAAAAATGAGTGTGTAAAAAACGATGTCCAAAAGAAGAAAGACTGAAACTATGATGTTGTGTAACATTAGAATTCAAAGAAAAATATACAAATGTGAATTAAACAAATTTGCATGCAAAGTATCCAAAACCATTGCAAAGGTAATGACTATATTCCTGCAAGGTGCCTTCACAAACACATTTTTTTTTTTTTTTCTGAGAACTATGTTGAAGATTAGAAATGTAATGATTGACTGTAGAGGGTTTCTTTGTAGATGATACCAGCTGGTTTTGGTAAAGAGTATAGGCAAAGAAAAAAACTTTACAAAAAAACGTTTGAAATGACAGAAATGTCAAGTAATGTAAATCATGGAAAATGAATAGATTGATTGTAGAATACTACAATCATTAGTCTGAGTCTGAGTTTAATTAAATTAGAATTGAACAAACATAAAATGTGAAGAGTTTGTCAACTTATTTAACCTTTAAAATTGATGGCAAAGTAGCAAAAAAAAAAAAACTTCTCAAAACTTTTAGTTTTTAATTCAAGGTTAGAGAACATAAAGATCTGACTTAAGAATGTACCTCTACACGTGCTGTTGATGCTGATAGTAAGATTCGAAACTGTTTCAGTGAATCCATCCAGACATGAGCAATTGTAACTTCCCAGTTTATTTGTGCAGTTGGAATCTGGACCACATACAGATGGACTGACCAGACATTCATTTATATCTATAGAAGGAACAAATGAAAAAATTAGAAGCATATTTATTTTTTACAGATTAAAAAAGGGAAAGATCTGACAAGAGGGACATCTGGTATCTAAAGACATTCATACACATTATAGAATACACAAGAAGAAGGAAAAGACAAAAATGAATCATTTGTTGGGTGATGTTACACCTCAACCAGGAACAGCTAGAGCTCATAGTAGTATTCACACAATCTGTAAAGACAAAAACAGCTCTGTACGCTCAATTTAATGAGATAAAATCAGAAAACAAAATCAGTTAATAATACTTACCCTGACATGAGTTGTTGCGGCTCACAGGAACGTCTTTATTGGAGGTATTAAATCCACTCCAGCATGAACACATGTGACTCCCAATGAAGTTAGTACAATCTGAGTATTGACCACACACTGACACTGCATCTTTACATTCATTGATGTCTGGAAAAAATGTTGCAGTTACAGGTTTTCAAACAACCAAACGTGTCGCTGAGTAAACTCATACCGGTTACTACAATTAAAATCAGTACATTTGTGATCTGATGTGATTTCTCACCTCTCTGGCAAAGTGGACCCACTGAAGGGAGAGCTTGAATACATCCACAAGTGCCTCCCACAATGCCATCACACACCTTATAGGCGCTGCAGGTCTCATTGGGCCAAACATGATTCTCCTCACACTTGCACTCATATTCTGTTCCGTTTAATCCACACACTGTAATAGAAATGGATTCATTTATCGGTGTTCAAATTGTCAGTTTCTCCTAATACTGAACTCATCTAAGTGTATGACATGATAAAACATTCTGATCTCACCTGTAGTCATGTCGATATCTGTGATATTGATGCTGTTTCTCAGAGTCAAAGGCAGGCTGATGTTTTTGACGATATTCCGTAAGTAGTCCGCCAGGAACAAGTCAAAGAATCTCACATCAATGTCAATCACGTATTTAGAAGGTAGTACTGAAAGAACAAACAGAAGCAGTTTGAGCAGAACAATCAGCATGATTCTTTTAATGACAAAAACATCAGTATTTTGTTGAATTATCTTCCTCAAAGCCTGAGCTTTATATTAAACGAACATTACTGTGTTGTAAATATTTCAATAACAAAACTCCATATACTGTAACCGATCATGTGCCTTTTAAAGAGTTATTTGCAAACACACAAACTGCATAATAATCAGTCTGTCAAACCTAGTAATAAAATGCAATAAAATCAAAGGAAAACAGATTAAAACAATTAAATGCAGAAAACTGATGTTCTCATAGAATAATCTCAGTGTCTCACATTGGCAGAACTGTCCGTCGATTGGCAGGGCATTGATACATGTACATGAACCATCGGTGATGACATCACAGGCCTCGTATGAGTGACACGTGTCATTCGGCCAAACAAACAGACCCTCACATTTACACTGATACTGTGTTTGGTTCAGTGAACACACTGAAAAACAGAGGACAAGTTTAAATATCCAAATCTCATCATTTAGGGCAGTATTCATGATGTATACATTTTAATCTTGGCTATACAACATCACAAAGCAGAGCCAGAGATCATACCAGTAGTTATGTTGATTTCTGTAATGTTAGTGCTGTCACTGATTATGTAGGGCAAACTGAAAGACATCAGGAGGTTCCTCAGCCGGTTTGTGATGTTACTGTCCATGCTATTGATCTGAATTTCAATCAGATATTCAGTCAAAGGTAGAGCCACTGTAGGAAAAGAGTGGAGAAAAAACATCCAGAAATAATGACTACGCGTTTTACTAACAAAAATAACATAACCTAGGTTCACAAGAGGGAAATTATGAATGCATTGTGGTGTTTCAGCCTGCAAGACTTAATGGAACAGTTACTTTAACCACTCCAGCGTCAATTTAACCAGCTTCTGTCATAGGTAAAAGAAATAGTATCTGAAGCACACAACAATCTATATAACAGATGATTATAGTAATTTCATATTTCTGTCACAGTTATTTAAAATATAAATCACATATATCATGATGAAATATATTTTATACATGCTCACCATTGCATGGGTTACTGGTGCTGACTGATTGACTCATATTTGTTACAGTAAATCCACTCAAGCAGGAACAGTTGTAACCCCCAATTGAGTTGATGCAACGAGAGTTTGGACCACAGACCTTCATTGAGTCAAGACATTCATTCACATCTTTATAACAAAAAGATAAAAAACACATATATTGTTGCTATTAGAAACACTAATAAGTCCCCATAATTTAAATTTAGTTTTTCTTATGCTTTGGCAGCTGAAATTTAAACAGAACATTTTTTGTTGCCAACAACTGATTTAGCAAAACGCTGTTAAATATGATATGTAAAAATTGTAAAAGCAAAGTACATATTAAAAATAAGCTGGGTTATTTAAGAAAAATATTGTATTTACAATATAATATGTTTGTAGGAGTTACCTCTACATGTGTTATTGTTGCTGATGGGGAGACTTGAAATTGTTGCAGTGAATCCATTCAGACATGAGCAATTGTGACTTCCCAGCTGATTTGTGCAGATGGAATTTGGACCACATACAGATGGACTGAACAGACACTCATTTATATCTATGAAAAAAAGAAATAAAAATAAATAATTAGATTCTCCAGATTTAAATTAGGCAGACACCTAAAGACATCACAGACCTCTGGTATCTAAAGCCACAATTATTATTCTATGGAGGCAAAAGACAAAAATTAATCATTTGTCGGGATGTTACACCTCTAGCAGGAACAGCTAAAGATCACAATAGTATTCACAGAAACTTGAAAGACAAAGCAGCTCTGTACACTCAATTTAATGAGATAAAAACAGAAAACAAAATCAGCTATTAATACTTACCCTGACATGAGTTGTTGCGGCTCACAGGACTGTCTTTATTAGAGGCAATGAATCCACTCCAGCATGAACACATGTGACTCCCAATAAAGTTAGTACAATCTGAGTATTGACCACACACTGACACTGCATCTTTACATTCATTGATATCTGAAAAAACAATGAGAATATATTGAATAAATGTTACCATTAAAGGTTTCCAAACAATTTGTCAAGTGTTACAAAGTAAATTCATACTGGTCATGTTACTACAATTAATATCAGTATATTAATGATTTAATGTGATTTCTCACCTCTCTGGCAAAGTGGACCCTCTGAAGGGAGAGCTTGAATACATCCACAAGTGCCTCCCACAATGCCATCACACACCTCATAGGCGCTGCAGGTGTCATTGGGCCAAACATGATTCTCCTCACACTTGCACTCATATTCTGTTCCATTTAATCCACACACTGTAATAGAATGGGATTCATTTATCTTGTGTTCAAACTGTCAGTTTCTCCTAATACTGAACTCATCTAAGTGTATGACATGATAAAACATTCTGATCTCACCAGTAGTCATGTCGATATCTGTGATATTGATGCTGTTTCTCAGAGTCAAAGGCAGGCTGATGTTTTTGACCAGATTCCTTAAGTAGCTCGCCAGGAACAAGTCAAAGAATCTCACATCAATGTCAATCACATACTTAGAAGGTAGTACTGAAAGAACAAACAGAAGCAGATTGAGCAGAACAATCAGCATGATTACATTCTTAAAATAACAAAAATGTATTATTTTCAGTCATTTCAAATATGAAATAATTTCTTTCTCAGATAAAATATACCACAAAGCCTGAGGTTAATGCTAAAAGTACCTTCCTGAGTTGTTAACATTTTTAAAAAACTTCATATAGAGTTATGTGCAAACAAAAAAGAAAAAAACAAGCACATAATCAGTCTGTCAAACCTAATAGTGAAATTCAGTAAAATCAAAACAAAACAAAATAATTGATGGGGAAAAAAATTATATTGTCTTAGAATAATGTCAGTGTCTCACCTTGGCAGAACTGTCCATCAGTTGGCAGGGCATTGATACATGTACATGAACCATCAGTGATGGCATCACAGGCATCGTATGAGTGACACGTGTCATTCGGCCAAACAAACAGACCCTCACATTTACACTGATACTGTGTTTGGTTCAGTGAACATACTGAAAGATAGAGGATGAGTTTAAATATCCAAATCTCATCATTTAGGGCAGTATTCATGATGTATACATTTTAATCTTAGCTATACAACATTACAAAGCAGAGCCAGAGATCATACCAGTAGTTATGTTGATTTCTGTAATGTTAGTGCTGTCACTGATTCTGTGGGGCAAACTGAAAGACATCAGGAGGTTCCTCAGCCGGTTTGTGATGTTACTGTCCATGCTATTGATCTGAATTTCAATCAGATATTCATTCAAAGGCAGAGGCACTGTAGAAAAAAAGTGGGGAAAAAACATCCAGAAATGATGACTATGACTTTTACCTAAAATATGATAAACAAAGTTTGTAATAGATAATGATTGTTTTTTGTCCAACAGGATTTAATGCAACTGTGCTTCGTTTAGCTTTAAACTTAAGTGTGTATTTAAACAGCTTTAATCACAGCTAAAAGCAGAAATAAAGCAAACATGACTCCAAAACACCAAGCCATAAAATAGATGGAACTGATATTTTTGTTCAATTTACAGAATATAAATTAAATATATCATTAACAAATTTATCTTCTACATGCTTACCATTGCATGGGTTACTGGTGCTGACTGATTGATTCTTATTTGTTACAGTAAATCCAGGCAAGCAGGAACAGCTGTAACTCCCATTTGAGTTGGTGCAACGAGAGTTTGGACCACAGACCTCTGGTGTCTCAAGACATTCATGTACATCTTTATTAAAGGAAGACATGAAGAACATACTTAATGTTCCTAGTAGGAACACTCAAACATAAAACTCATTGTGATTCGAATCTCATTTTTTATGTTTTGGTTACCAAACATTACAAACAGATGATGAAGAAAATTCTTTTTCCAGGAGATGAAAACACAAATTGTTGTTTAATTGTAAGTTTAATAATAAAATGTGCTAAAATGATTTGATAGCCAAAAAAAAAAAAAAAAAAAAAAAAGAGAAATGCCTAAAAACAATATCTTTAGTTATTTTCCAAAATTAGGCTATATATAAATTTGATTCCAGGATTTACCTCTACATGTGTTATTGTTGCTGATGGGGAGACGTGAGTTTGTTGGAGTGAATCCATCCAGACATGAGCAATTGTAACTTCCCAGCTGATTTGTGCAGATGGAATTTGGACCACATACAGATGGACTGAACAGACACTCATTGATATCTATGGAAGAAACAAAAGAAACAAAACACATACTGTAAAGATAAAGCAGCTCTGTACACTCATTTTAATGAGATAAAAACAGAAAACAAAATCAGTTAATAATACTTACCCTGACATGAGTTGTTGCGGCTCACAGGACTGTCTTTATTAGAGGCATTAAATCCACTCCAGCATGAACACATGTGACTCCCAATGAAGTTAGTACAATCTGAGTATTGACCACACACTGACACTGCATCTTTACATTCATTGATGTCTGGAAAACAGAGTGAGAAGGTATTGCAATTACAATTATAGGTTTCCAAAACAATGTGTCAAGTGTTACCAAGAAAATTCATACTGGTCATGTTACTACAATTAATATCAGTATATTGATGATTTAATGTGATTTCTCACCTCTCTGGCAAAGTGGACCCTCTGAAGGGAGAGCTTGAATACATCCACAAGTGCCTCCCACAATGCCATCACACACCTCATAGGCCCTGCAGGTGTCATTGGGCCAAACATGATTCTCCTCACACTTGCACTCATATTCTGTTCCATTTAATCCACACACTGTAATAGAAAGGGATTCATTTATTTGTGTTCAAACTGTTACTTTCTCCTAATACTTAAATCATCTTAGTGTTTGACATGATAAAACATTCTGATCTCACCTGTAGTCATGTCGATATCTGTGATATTGATGCTGTTTCTCAGAGTCAAAGGCAGGCTGATGTTTTTGACGATATTCCGTAAGTAGCCCGCCAGGAACAAGTCAAAGAATCTCACATCAATGTCAATCACGTATTTAGAAGGTAGTACTGAAAGAACAAACAGAAGCAGGTTGAGCAGAACAATCAGCATGATTACATTCTTAAAATAACAAAAATGTATTATTTTCAGTCATTTCAAATATGAAATAATTTCTTTCTCAGATAAAATATTCCACAAAGCCTGAGGTTAATGCTAAAAGTACCTTACTGAGTTGTTAACATTTTTTAAAAACTTCATATAATAGTCCATGTGTCTTATATAGAGTTACGTGCAAACAAAAAAAAAAACAAGCACATAATCAGTCTGTCAAACCTAATAGTGAAATGCAGTAAAATCAAAACAAAACAAAATAATTGATGGGGAAAAAAATTATATTGTCTTAGAATAATGTCAGTGTGTCACCTTGGCAGAACTGTCCATCAGTTGGCAGGGCATTGATACATGTACATGAACCATCAGTGATGGCATCACAGGCATCGTATGAGTGACACGTGTCATTCGGCCAAACAAACAGACCCTCACATTTACACTGATACTGCGTTTGGTTCAGTGAACACACTGGAAAGCAGAAGAGTCCACATATCTAAATCTCATAATTTATGGTAGTATTCATGATGTATAAAGTTTAATCTTAGCTATACAAGATTACAAAGCAGAGCCAGAGATCATACCAGTAGTTATGTTGATTTCTGTAATGTTAGTGCTGTCACTGATTATGTAGGGCAAACTGAAAGACATCAGGAGGTTCCTCAGCCGGTTTGTGATGTTACTGTCCATGCTATTGATCTGAATTTCAATCAGATATTCAGTCAGAGGTAGAGTCACTGTAGAAAAAAAGTGGGGAAAAAACATCCATAAATGATGAGTTTGACCTATAAATATCATAAACAAACAATGCCTTTTGCATTAAGATAACAACACTACCACTTGTGGAGAGAGGGGTTAATAGTAACATACAGTAACCACCACTCAGGAACTGCTTTGTTCTTCATTACTATCAAAATGTGAATGACCGTAAATCCCCCTTACAGTTTTGCCATATGGCCAAAGCCACAAAGAACAAAAGACCTCTTCACATGCATTCATACAAAATGGACACAGGATTGACTAAACCTTCCTCATATCAGTTTACAGAACTGTATATACTTCAGTGCTGTGTGTGTGATACAACAAAGTATGCAACATTACCTATTAAGGTATATAGTATATATATGAATGTATGTGTCAATGCTCAGCATTACCCATTGATGTTTGGTCTTCATATTTTCAGCACAATGTGTAGTTTATGCTGGAATTGTTTTGGAAAGTGAATAATGCATAGGAAAAACTTTAAAGACACTATTCTAAATGTGGACTTTAAGCTATGCAAATAGACCTCATATCAGAAAGGCCACACCATGGCCACCTCTGACAGCATCAGCCAATCAAAACGCTGAATCTGAAAGGTGCCAACTTGCAAATCCCGCCTTCTCAAGGAAAGATTAAAATCCAGTACAAAGAATTTGCACTAAGTGGTGTGGTCTACCGTGTGCTAAGTTGCGTTGTGCTAGGAACAATGCTGCAAGCCAAGAGCTAAGCTGCTAAGCCAAGTTGTTTTGAGAAAAAACAAGGAAGTTCTGCAAGAAGCACGTTTGGGGAGTTTGGAAACTGCCACAGCAACAATGACTACAAGCTTAGTGCCCTCCCATCTTCAGAATCGTCGCTTCAGCGATCCTCCGTTTGCAAGTTCCAAACTGCTAGGATCTTTTCCAACAACCTCAGTACCACCTTATCAATGATCCCTCCCCTCCTGTGTGTTCCAGGTAGTCTGGATCTTCTGCAAAGACTTCAGAACCTTCAAGGCTCCTGTTTGCATGTTTCAGACCAGAGGAGCTTCTTGGTGCTCAAGAGTTCATCGTTCACCAGTGCTTCATGTTCAAAACTGAAACAGATCCAACTCCATTTTTCCCACTGCAACGTGGCCCAGGTCAAAAGTGGAAGGCATTACTGCCCAGACGTGGAACGTAAATATATCACTCTTTCCAAACCTCTTTGTATTATCAGTTTATGATTATCTAATTTGCATTAGATTCTATATAACTGATGTCAGTTAATAACAAATAATCTCTCGATTTATTTGTTGAACCTAGAATAAGGTTTACCCTATTACTTCCAGGCAACTTCAGTTTTCTGTCTATAAGATAACATCCATAGTAACATCCAACTCAGTCCGTTGCATTTATCAATCTTTGCACTTTATCAATTCATTTAAACCAGTTAGTAGCTGTTCGTTACTCTTGTCTATCCCTTTTTTTTAATAAAATGCCTTTTACTACACTTGTGTCTTCCTTGTGTTGATAATACAGTAAAAAAGGCTCTACAAGTTAATGATATCTCACAAAACCTTCAGAATGGTCAGACTACAACTTCCTATAATTTAAATGTAATTCTTATTTATTCAACAGCCTTTCATGATTGTTCAAAGTGTTTATTGTCAAAGTGGAATTCCTTGGCTGATGCCCCGTAAAATAGTGTGACCAAAATTAAATATTAATATTTAAGCCCAAAGCCATTACACTGGTGGTGCAACTTAAATCTAGAAATCACTACATTTAGTGGTGCCCTGTGTGAGGCTCTCTAAAATCTAATATTATTACAAGATAATGATTAGCAAAAAGGATTTAATGCTGAAAACTGTGTTTTGTTTTGCTTTAAACTTCAGCATGTAATCATAGCTTTAATCAATAAATAACTTCAGCTTTATATAATAATAACTTCAGCTTTAATCATAGCTAAAAGCAGAAGTAAAGCAAACATGCACCAAGCAATTAAATAGATGGAACTGATATTTTTGTCAAATTTACACAATACAAATTAATTATATCATGATGAAATATATCTTCTATATGCTTACCATTGCATGGGTTACTGGTGCTGACTGATTGATTCTTATTTGTTACAGTAAATCCAGGCAAGCAGGAACAGCTGTAACTCCCATTTGAGTTGGTGCAGCGAGAGTTTGGACCACAGACCACTGGTGTCTCAAGACATTCATGTACATCTTTATTAAAGGAAGACATGAAGAACATACTTAATGTTCCTAGTAGGAACACTCAAACATGAAACTCATTGTAATTTGAATCTAATTTTTAATGTATTGGTTACCAAACTTTGCAAATACAAGATGAAGAAAATTGTTTTTGCAAGAGATGAAAACACTAATTGTTGTTTAACTGTTATTTCATAATAAAATGTGCTAAAAATGATTTGATAGCCCAAAAAAAGCCTAAAAACAATATCTTCAGTTATTTCCTAAAATTGGGCTATATGTAAATTTGATTCCAGGATTTACCTCTACATGTGTTATTGTTGCTGATGGGGAGACGTGAGTTTGTTGGAGTGAATCCATTCAGACATGAGCAATTGTAACTTCCCAGCTGATTTGTGCAGATGGAATTTGGACCACATACAGATGGACTGAACAGACACTCATTGATATCTATGGAAGAAACAAAAGAAACAAAACACAAATTGTAAAGCTAAAGCAGCTCTGTACACTCATTTTAATGAGATAAAAACAGAAAACAAAATTAGTTAATAATACTTACCCTGACATGAGTTGTTGCGGCTCACAGGACTGTCTTTATTGGAGGCATTAAATCCACTCCAGCATGAACACATGTGACTCCCAATGAAGTTAGTACAATCTGAGTATTGACCACACACTGACACTGCATCTTTACATTCATTGATATCTGAAAAACAAACCAGTGAGAATATATTGCATAAATGTTACCATTAAAGGTTTCCAAACAACATGTCAAGTGTCACCAAATAAATTCATACTGGTCATGTTACTACAATTAATATCAGTACATTTATGATTTAATGTGATTTCTCACCTCTCTGGCAAAGTGGACCCTCTGAAGGGAGAGCTTGAATACATCCACAAGTGCCTCCCACAATGCCATCACACACCTCATAGGCCCTGCAGGTGTCATTGGGCCAAACATGATTCTCCTCACACTTGCACTCATATTCTGTTCCATTTAATCCACACACTGTAATAGAATGGGATTCATTTATCTTTGTTCAAACTGTCAATTTCTGCTAATAATGAATTCAATTAGTGTGTGACATGATAAAACATTCTGATCTCACCAGTAGTCATGTCGATATCTGTGATATTGATGCTGTTTCTTAGAGTCAAAGGCAGACTGATATTTTTGACGATATTCCGTAAGTAGCCCGCCAGGAACAAGTCAAAGAATCTCACATCAATGTCAATCACGTATTTAGAAGGTAGTACTGAAAGAACAAACAGAAGCAGGTTGAGCAGAACAGTCAGTATGACTATAAGGTCTCATAATGATAAAAAATGTACTATTTCCAGTAATTTCAAACATGAAATAATTTCTTTCTCAGATATAATATACAACAAAGCCTGAAGTTAATGTTGAAAGCATCTTACTGAGTTAACATTTCAACAAAACTTTATTTAATAGACCATGTGTCTTATATACTGTAGAGTAAAAAGCAATAAAATCAAAGCAGGAAAACAGAACAAAATAATTTACAGGAGAACAATGATGTTGTTATAGAATGATGTCAGTGTCTCACCTTGGCAGAACTGTCCGTCAGTTGGCAGGGCATTGATACATGTACATGAACCATCAGTGATGGCATCACAGGCATCGTATGAGTGACACGTGTCATTCGGCCAAACAAACAGACCCTCACATTTACACTGATACTGCGTTTGGTTTAGTGAACACACTGAAAAACAGATGAGGAGTTTAAATATACATATCTCATAATTTATGGCAGTACTAATGATATAAATTTTAATCTTGGCTATACAACATTACAAAGCAGAGCCAGAGATCATACCAGTAGTTATGTTGATTTCTGTAATGTTAGTGCTGTCACTGATTGTGTGGGGCAAACTGAAAGACATCAGGAGGTTCCTCAGCCGGTTTGTGATGTTACTGTCCATGCTATTGATCTGAATTTCAATCAGATATTCAGTCAAAGGTAGAGTCACTGTAGGAAGAGTGGAGAAAAAACATCCAGAAATAATGACTATGACTTTTACCTACAAATATGATAAACAAAGTTTGTAATAGATAATGACTGTTTTTTGTCCAACAGGATTTAATGCAACTGTACTTTGTTTTGCCTTAAACTCCAGCATGTATTTAAACAGATTTAACCATAGCTAAAAGCAGAAGTAATGCACCAAGCAATAAAATAGATGGAACTGATATTTTTGTTAAATTTACAGAATATAAATTAAATATATCATTAACAAATATATCTTTTACATTCTTACAATTGCATGGGTTACTGCTGCTGACTGATTGATTCTTATTTGTTACAGTAAATCCAGGCAAGCAGGAACAGCTGTAACTCCCATTTGAGTTGTTGCAACGAGAGTTTGGACCACAGACCTCTGGTGTCTCAAGACATTCATGTACATCTTTATTACAGGAAGAAATAAAAAACACATACTTAATGTTCCTAGTAGGAACACTTAAACATGAAAGACATTGTAATTGGAATCTCATTTTTTAATGTTTTGGTTACCAATACAATACAAGTTCTTTTTGCAGGAGATGAAAACACTAATTGTTGTTTAATTGTTAATTTAATAATAAAATGTGCTAAATATTATTGGATAGCAAATAAATAAATAAGGAAATGCCTAAAAACAATATCTTTAGTTATTTTCCAAAATTCGGCTATATAAAATTGATTCCAGGATTTACCTCTACATGTGTTATTGTTGCTGATGGGGAGACGTGAGTTTGTTGGAGTGAATCCATCCAGACATGAGCAATTGTAACTTCCCAGCTGATTTGTGCAGATGGAATTTGGACCACATACAGATGGACTGAACAGACACTCATTGATATCTAAGGAAGAAACGAATGAAACAAAACACATACTGTAAAGATAAAGCAGCTCTGTACACTCATTTTAATGAGATAAAAACAGAAAACAAAATTAGTTAATAATACTTACCCTGACATGAGTTGTTGCGGCTCACAGGACTGTCTTTATTAGAGGCATTAAATCCACTCCAGCATGAACACATGTGACTCCCAATGATGTTAGTACAATCTGAGTATTGACCACACACTGACACTGCATCTTTACATTCATTGATATCTGAAAAAAAAAACAAAAAAAACAGTGAGAATATATTGCATAAATGTTACAATTTAAGGTTTCCAAATAACGTGTCAAGTGTTACCAAATAAATTCATACTGGTCATGTTACTACAATTAATAGTAAAAAAAATAAATGATTTAATGTGATTTCTCACCTCTCTGGCAAAGTGGACCCTCTGAAGGGAGAGCTTGAATACATCCACAAGTGCCTCCCACAATGCCATCACACACCTCATAGGCCCTGCAGGTCTCATTGGGCCAAACATGATTCTCCTCACACTTGCACTCATATTCTGTTCCATTTAATCCACACACTGTAATAGAAAGGGATTCATTTATTTGTGTTCAAACTGTTAGTTTCTCCTAATACTGAAATCATCTAAGTGTGTGACATGATAAAACATTCTGATCTCACCTGTAGTCATGTCGATATCTGTGATATTGATGCTGTTTCTCAGAGTCAAAGGCAGGCTGATGTTTTTGACCAGATTTCGTAAGTAGTCCGCCAGGAACAAGTCAAAGAATCTCACATCAATGTCAATCACATATTTTGAAGGTAGTACTGAAATAACAAACAGAAGCAAGTTGAGCAGAAGAATCAGCATGATACTTATAATTACAAAAACATTAATATTTTGTAGAATTATCTTCCTCAAAGCCTGAACTTTATATTAAACGAACATTACTGTGTTGTAAATATTTTCATGACAAAACTCCATATACTGTAACTGATCATGTGTCTTTTAAAGAGTTATTTGCAAGCAAACAAACTGCATATAATCAGTCTAACCTAGTAATAAAATGCAATAAAATCAAAACAGATTAAAACAATTAAATGCAGAAAACTGATGTTCTCATAGAATAACGTCAGTGTCTCACATTGGCAGAACTGTCCGTCGATTGGAAGCGCATTGATGCATGTACATGAACCATCAGTGATGACATCACAGGCATCGTATGAGTGACACATGTCATCCGGCCAAACAAACAGACCCTCACATTTACACTGATACTGTGTTTGGTTCAGTGAACATACTGAAAGATAGAGGATGAGTTTAAATATCCAAATCTCATCATTTATGGCAGTATTCATGATGTATACATTTTAATCTTAGCTATACAACATTATAAAGCAGAGCCAGAGATCATACCAGTAGTTATGTTGATTTCTGTAATGTTAGTGCTGTCACTGATTGTGTAGGGCAAACTGAAAGACATCAGGAGGTTCCTCAGCCGGTTTGTGATGTTACTGTCCATGCTATTGATCTGAATTTCAATCAGATATTCAGTCAAAGGTAGAGCCACTGTAGAAAAAGAGTGGAAAAATACATCCAGAAATGATGACTGGCTTTTACCAACAAAAATAACATATGTTTGTTTAACACTGTGGTTTTTCAGCCTGCAAGACTTAATAGAGCAGTTACTTTAACCACTCCAGTGCCAATTTAACCAGCTTCTGTCACAGATGAAAGAGTCGGTGTCTGAAGCATACAGCAATTCATATAACATGATTATAGTAATTCAATATTTATGTCACCATTATTTAAAATATAAATCAAATATATCATGATAAAATATATTTTTTGCTCACCATTGCATGGGTTACTGGTGCTGACTGGTTGACTCATATTTGTAACAGTAAATCCACTCAAGCAGGAACAGTTGTAACCCCCATGTGAGTTGATGCAACGAGAGTTTGGACCACAGACTTTCAACGTCTGAAGACATTCATGCACATCTTTATTACAAGAAGACATAAAAAATATACATATTGTTGCTATTAGGAACACTCAAGTATAAAAAAAATCACCATAATTTGAGTCTAGTTTTTCATATGCTTTGGCTGCTATAATTTTAAACAGAGAATGGAAATAATTATGCAGGCACCAGATAGAAACACTTTATGTTGCTGTTTAACCATTGATTTTTCAATAATTTGTGTTAAATATGATGTGATGGCAAAAAATGCAAAAGCAAAATATATATATAAAAAAACAGAATGGGTTATTTAAGAAAAATATTGTATTTACAATATAATATGATTGTATGATTTACCTGTACATGTGTTATTGTTGCTGATGGGGAGACTTGAAATTGTTGCAGTGAATCCATTCAGACATGAGCAATTGTAACTTCCCAGCTGATTTGTGCAGATGGAATTTGGACCACATACAGATGGATTGAACAGACATTCATTTATATCTATGAAAAAAAATAAATTTTAAAATTTTAAAAATAGCAAATATTAGCTTTTTCTGTGTTAAATTAAGCAGACACCTAAAGACATCAAAGACCTCTGGCATCTAAATATATTCAACCACAATCATTATTCCAGGGAGGCAAAAAGACCAAAATAAATGATTTGTTGGGTGATGTTACACCTCAAGCAGGAACAGCTAAAGCTCACAATAGTATTCACACAAACCGTAAAGACAAAGCAGCTCTGTACACTCAATTTAATGAGATAAAAACAGAAAACAAAATCAGTTAATAATACTTACCCTGACATGAGTTGTTGCGGCTCACAGGACTGTCTTTATTGGAGGCATTAAATCCACTCCAGCATGAACACATGTGACTCCCAATGATGTTAGTACAATCTGAGTATTGACCACACACTGACACTGCATCTTTACATTCATTGATATCTGAAAAAACAATGAGAATATATTGCATAAATGTTACCATTAAAGGTTTCCAAACAATTTGTCAAGTGTTACAAAGTAAATTCATACTGGTCATGTTAATACAATTAATATCAGTATATTGATGATTTAATGTGATTTCTCACCTCTCTGGCAAAGTGGACCCTCTGAAGGGAGAGCTTGAATACATCCACAAGTGCCTCCCACAATGCCATCACACACCTCATAGGCCCTGCAGGTGTCATTGGGCCAAACATGATTCTCCTCACACTTGCACTCATATTCTGTTCCATTTAATCCACACACTGTAATAGAAAGGGATTCATTTATTAGTGTTCAAACTGTCAGTTTCTCCTAATACTGAAATCATCTTTTGACATGATAAAACATTCTGATCTCACCAGTAGTCATGTCGATATCTGTGATATTGATGCTGTTTCTCAGAGTCAAAGGTAGGCTGATGTTTTTGACCAGATTCCTTAAGTAGTCCGCCAGGAACAAGTCAAAGAATCTCACATCAATGTCAATCATGTAATTAGAAGGTAGTACTGAAAGAACAAACAGAAGAGCAGGTTAAGGAGAACAATCAGTTTGATTCTTATAATAACAAAAACGTCAATAACGTCATCATTTTGTAGAATCATCTTCTTCAAAGTCTCAGCTTATTAAACGATATTAAACGAACATTACTGTGTTGTAAATATTTTAATGACAAATCTCCACATGCTATAATAGACCATGAGTCTTATATAGAGTTATTTGCAAACAAAAAACCAACACATAATCAGTCTGTCAAACCTAGTAGTAAAATGCAGTAAAATCAAAGGAAAACAGATAGAAACAATTCAATGGAGAAAATTTTTGTTGTTTTAGAATATCGTCAGTTTCTCACATTGGCAGAACTGTCCATCAGTTGGCAGGGCATTGATACATGTACATGAAGCGTCAGTGATGGCATCACAGGCATCGTATGAGTGACACGTGTCATTCGGCCAAACAAACAGACCCTCACATTTACACTGATACTGTGTTTGGTTCAGTGAACACACTGAAAAACAGATGAGGAGTTTAAATATTCATATCTCATAATTTATGGCAGTACTCATGATATAAATTTTAATCTTGCCTATACAAGATTACAAAGCAGAGCCAGAGATCATACCAGTAGTTATGTTGATTTCTGTAATGTTAGTGCTGTCACTGATTGTGTAGGGCAAACTGAAAGACATCAGGAGGTTCCTCAGCCGGTTTGTGATGTTACTGTCCATGCTATTGATCTGAATTTCAATCAGATATTCAGTCAAAGGTAGAGTCACTGTAGAAAAAGAGTGGGGAAAAAAAACATCCAGAAATGATGACTGCCTTTTACCAACAAAAATAACATAATCCAGGTTCACAGTGGGGATATTAGAAATGAATTGTGATGTTTCAGCCTGCAAGACTTAATGGAAGAGTTATTTTAACCACTCCAGCATCAGTTTAACCAGCAACTTTCATAGATGAAAGAGTCAGTATTGGAAGCACACAGCAATTCAACAGACATTTACAGTAATTCCATACTTCTGCAACATTTACTCACAATATAAATTAAATACATCATAACAAAAATTATATTTTCTACATGCTTACCATTGCATGGGTTACTGCTGCTGACTGACTGATTCGTATTTGTTACAGTAAATCCACTCAAGCAGGAACAGCTGTAACTTCCATTTGAGTTGGTGCAGCGAGAGTTTGGACCACAAACCTCCAATATCTCAAGACATTCATGCACATCTTAATTACAGGAGGAGATGAAAAAACATATTGTTGTGTATATTGTTGCTATTGGGAACACTCAAATATTAAAGTCACTGCAATTCAAATCTAATTTTTCATATGGTTTAGTTACCAAATGGTAAAAATAGGAGATGAAGAAAAATCTGTATGCAGGAGATGAAAACACTAATTGTTGTTTAATTCTTAATTAAACAATCAAATTTGTTAAATATAATTTGACAGCAAAAAAAATGAAATGCATTAAAACAATATCTTTGGTTATTTTCAAAAATCAGACAATATATAAATCTGACTCCATGATCTACCTCTACATATGTTATTTATGCTGATGGGAAGACTTGAGTTTGTTGCAGTGAATCCATTCAGACATGAGCAATTGTAACGTCCCAGCTGATTTGTGCAGATGGAATTTGGACCACATACAGATGGACTGTACAGACATTCATTTATATCTATGGAAAAAAAGAAAAGAAAAAGAAAAAAAGATAGATATTACACTTGTAAATTAGACAGATACCTAAAGACATGAATGACCTTTGGTATCTAAAGACATTCAACAATATTTATTACTGCAGGAAGGCAAAAAATGAATCATTTGTTGGGCGATTTTACACCTCAAGCAGGAACAGCTTAAGTTTACAGTAGAATACACATGAACTGTAAAGATTTTAAAATAGCTCAGTACACTCTCTGTACATAAAATAAGAAAACAAAATCAGCTATTAATACTTACCCTGACATGAGTTGTTATGGCTCACAGGACTGTCTTTATTGGAGGTATTAAATCCACCCCAGCATGAACACATGTGACTCCCAATGATGTTAATACAATCTGAGTATTGACCACACACTGACACTGCATCTTTACATTCATTGATGTCTGGAAAAAGAGTGAGAAGGTATTGCATAAATGTTACAATTAAAGGTTCCAAACAACGTGTCAAGTGTCACCAAGTAAACTCCTACTGGTCATGTTAATACAGTATATTTGCAATCAGTACATTTGTGATCTGATGTGATTTCTCACCTCTCTGGCAAAGTGGACCCTCTGAAGGGAGAGCTTGAATACATCCACAAGTGCCTCCCACAATGCCATCACACACCTCATAGGCGCTGCAGGTGTCATTGGGCCAAACATGATTCTCCTCACACTTGCACTCATACTTCTGTTCCATTTAACCCACACACTGTAACGAAAGATAAAGCAGACTTTTTTCAAATAGGTTTTACTGACATAAACAGAAGTAACTCTTGTTTTGTCATAATAAGTTACATGTAAAATCATTTCTATTTTATTTATCTGTAGAAGCATATCATGTGAATACACTGGTGTCTCTATGTGCATTTTTATAAGTCTGCACTTCTGTGACACAGGATAAAACATACTGTCTCCTCACCAACACAAAAATCTGATGATTTTATGGAGTCTATCTAGAACATACATGATGAACATTATAAAACTAATCATATACAATTTTTTACTCATATCCAAACATATATGTAACAAGTCTTTCTGATCTCACCAGTAGTCATGTCGATATCTGTGACATTTACGTTGTTGCTCAGAATGAGAGGAAGGCTGATGTTTGTGAAGAGATTCCGTAAGTAGTCCACCAGGAAGAAGTCAAAGAATCTCACTTCAATGTCAATCATGTAGTCAGAAGGTGGTACTGCAAGAACAAACACAAGCAGTTCAAGCAAAACAAAAGGGAAACTATGTACCCTCATGGTTAAAAACAGGTTTTTGTTCATGCCACTGCTTTCTTGTCTTCTTCTGGAATGTTGATATGTTGCTGTATTTTTATTAAAGCTCTCATCAAATTGTATAATTTATCAGAAGACTCGATATCAAAGAACCAATAACCAATTGGTAATTGTATCAGTAAAAAGTATTGGTTGGACAATCACAATTTTTATTAGTCTCTACCCTACAAAGATGTAGTGTCACATATTGTAAAAATTTACAGTATGAAGAGACTGACTCACCTCCCTTTAACTGGCAGAACTGTCCGTCGATTGGCAGGGCATTGATGCATGTACATGAACCATCAGTGATGACATCACAGGCCTCGTATGAGTGACACGTGTCATTCGGCCAAACAAACAGACCCTCACATTTACACTGATACTGTGTTTGGTTCAGTGAACACACTGGAAAGCAGAGTTCAAATATCCAAATCTCATCATTTATGGCAGTATTCATAATTTGTAAAGTTTAATCCTAGCTGTACAACATTACAAAGCAGAGCCAGAGATCATACCAGTAGTTATGTTGATTTCTGTAATGTTGGTGCTGTCACTGATTGTGTAGGGCAAACTGAAAAACATCAGGAGGTTCCTCAGCTGATCACTGATGTTACTGTCCATGCTATTGATCTGAATTTCAATCAGATATTCAGTCAAAGGTAGAGTCACTGTAGAAAAAGACACAAAAAACATCCAGAAATGATGACTGATGCTCTGCCAAGGTAAAACACAGTAGCAACAATTATAAATGCCTTTAAAAGTTGCTTTTCAAAGACATTAAACAATAAACTGTGTTATACAGTATAGTTGATCACAAAAAAAGAACATCATGCTAAGGTAGTTTCCAAAATGATATACAAATTAAATTTCAGGATTTACCTCTACATGTGTTGTTGATGCTGATGGGAAGACTTGAAACTTTTGCAGTGAATCCATTCAGACATGAGCAATTGTAACTTCCCAGCTGATTTGTGCAGATGGAATTCGGACCACATACAGATGGACTGAACAGACACTCATTGATATCTATGGAAGAAACAAAAGAAACAAAACAGATACTGTAAAGATAAAGCAGCTCTGTACACTCATTTTAATGAGATAAAAACAGAAAACAAAATGAGTTAATAATACTTACCCTGACATGAGTTGTTACGGCTCACAGGACTATCTTTATTGGAGGTATTAAATCCACTCCAGCATGAACACATGTGACTCCCAATGATGTTAGTACAATCTGAGTATTGACCACACACTGACACTGCATCTTTACATTCATTGATGTCTGAAAAATAGTGAGATGGTATTGCATAAATGCTGAAATCACAAACTTTCAAACCACCAACAGTATGTTTATTCCTATGAGCTTTGCTCAAAGTGCCTCTGTCAGACTTCTAAACAGTTCCGGTTTTGCCCACCAGAGGGAGATGCGTATCCCGCATTTTGGGTTGTTTGGCTTTTGCTGTCTGCCCTCAAGCAAAGTAGCCAAAGCTTTAAAAGAAGCTCAGCTAATCAACACTGAGTCAAAACTACTTACAACTATATTTTATATAAAACTATTTAAGGCCTATATAATCTGAAGATAACAGTTCTGTTTTGCAAGCAATCACAGTCCATCACAGCATTTTAAAACAATGAGGTAATGGCGTCATGCATTCCGCATACTGATGTTTGATTGACAGCTTCTTATCATCAAGTTACATAAATACATACATAAAACATGAAACTACATAGGCTACAATGAACGATAAAATAAAAATTGGAATATAAAATAATAAAAAAAAAAAACTTAATCCGATATGTCAACATGAATTAAAATTCAATAGTTTACTTTTGCTTGCTCTGTTTCAACGTGATTTCTCACCTCTCTGGCAAAGTGGACCCTCTGAAGGGAGAGCTTGAATACATCCACAAGTCCCTCCCACAATGCCATCACACACCTCATAGGCCCTGCAGGTGTCATTGGGCCAAACATGATTCTCCTCACATTTGCACTCATATTCTGTTCCATTTAATGCACACACTGTAACAAAACAAAAAGCAGACTTTCAGGCTACAGTATAGTCAAAGAATCAATAGAAGTCACCTAAATTACTTATGTTATGTGGAAAGTATTTCTGAAACCCTACTTCCTTGTGTAAAAATATATCATGGGAATAACTCAATATCCAAAGGCAGTCTACACTTGCTGTGTGGAACAGAGGGGGAATACACTGTCTTACCACCAAGACCCCATATTTGACAATTTTATGGAGTCTTAGAACTTATATGAAAAATGAAAATAATCATATTAAATTTTTACTCATATTTAAACACAAACACTTTATGATCTCACCAGTAGTCATGTCGATATCTATGATATTTATGCTGTTGCTCAGAGTGAGAGGAAGGCTGATGTTTGTGAAGAGATTCCTTAAGTAAGTTACCAGAAACAAGTCGAAGAATGTCACATCAAAGTCAATGACGTAATCAGAAGGTGGAACTGCAAGAACAAACAGAAGCAGTTTAGGCAGAACAAAAGTGAAACTATGTACCCTAACAGTCAAAAACAGGTTTTTCTTGGTGTCACTGCCTTCTCGTCCTTTTTTGGAATGTTGCAAGCTCTTGCAGATCAACTGATACCAATTCATATTATTTTTTATAATCAAGTGTCCAGTTACTGATATGCTGAATCAACTTTATTTATATGGTTTTTGACACAATAACTAAATAATCATTAGACTACAACAATAAAAATATATTTTATGTTTTATTAATTAATTATATATATATGTATATATATATATATATATATATATATTAAAAAGATAATTGACCCTTCGCAAAACCCGCCCTCCTTAGTTACTGTTGCTATGTCCGACAAACAATTCTGCTTTCATACTACACATGTTCTCACGCAGTGAAAAATACATTGCAGAACAAAGAGGAAACTGACAACATGCTGACAAATGAGACAGAGCAAGTTACTTCTGATATGAAACAAGGTCTCAGCTTTAAAATGTAATTTTTTTAAGAAATTCAAACAATAAATAACGTTTTGTGGATACAACATGTGTCGTGACAGATCACTGTGTTGCCTTATTAGATCAAACGGCATGTGAAACAATCGTCTTTTCTTATTTACTTAAAGGAGAAGTCCACTTCCAGAACAACAATTGACAGATAATGTACTCACCCCCTTGTCATCCAAAATGTTCATGTCTTTCTTTCTTCAGTCCTAAAGAAATTATGTTTTTTGAGGAAAACTTTTCAGGATTTTTCTCTATGTAATGGACTGGTATGGTCCCCCCAGTTTGAACTTCCAAAATGCAGTTTAAATGCGGCTTCAAATGATCCCAAATGCGG
Organism: Cirrhinus mrigala; assembly: GCA_036247105.1. Classification (NCBI taxonomy): domain Eukaryota; kingdom Metazoa; phylum Chordata; class Actinopteri; order Cypriniformes; family Cyprinidae; genus Cirrhinus; species Cirrhinus mrigala. The sequence continues at coordinate 24,469,802 of CM070026.1, forward strand.
TTGTAAATGATCCCAGTCGAGGAAGAATGGTCTTATCTAGCGAAACGATCGGTTATTTTCATTAAAAAAAAATGATACAATTTATATACTTTTTAATGTCAAATGCTCATCTTGTCTTGCTCTCCCTAAACTCTGTGTATTCTGGCTCAAGACAGTTAGGGTATGTCAAAAAACTCAGATCGTATTTTCTCCCTCAACTTCAAAATCATCCTTTATCGCTGTTTTACCTTTTTTGTTAAGGGTGTTTGATCTTCTTTGCATGTTCACTTTGCAAAGACTGGGTCGGAACTTCTGCAGCGATGTGGATGATTTTTAAATGATTTTTGAAGTTGAGGGAGAAAATACGATACAACCTCATTTGGGATCGTTTGAAGCCGCATTTAAACTGCATTTTGGAAGTTCAAACTCCATATCAGTCCATTATATGGAGAAAAATCCTGAAATGTTTTCCTCAAAAAACACATTTCTTTACGACTGAAGAAAGAAAGACGTGAACATCTTGGATGACAAGGGGGTGAGTACATTATCTGTTGTTGTTCTGGAAGTGGACTTCTCCTTTAAAGAATGAAATAAACATAAATGAACATCATAACATATTTTACTTTAACTGCAAAAAGACATCAATTCATACAATTTTTCAAGTTTAAATCCGCCGAAGTTAATCTACTCTCCTGTCTGATTTGTTTATCAGATCGCCTGTCAATCAAGCTGTTTGCAAAGGGTCAATTAAGTTGAAAAGAATATCAGAAAAACCTAATTCATAAAAATGTATTAATGTAATCACTTACTTTCTTTTAACTGGCAGAACTGTCCATCAGTTGGCAGGGCATTGATACATGTACATGAACCATCAGTGATGTCATCACAGGCCTCGTATGAGTGACACGTGTTATTCGGCCAAACAAACTGATCCTCACATTTACACTGATACTGTGTTTGGTTCAGTGAACACACTGGAAAGCAGAATCCACAAATTCATTATTCATTTATGGTAGTATTTATGATGCATAAAGTACAACATTGCAAAGCAGAGCCAGAGATCATACCAGTAGTTATGTTGATTTCTGTAATGTTAGTGGTGTCACTGGCTGTGTAGGGCAAATTGAAAGACATCAGAAAGGTCCTCAGCTGATCAAAGGTGGCAGCATTCTCTACATCTATCTGAACTTCAGTTAGATATTCATCAGAAACTGGAGTCACCGTAGGAAAGATAAAAAGAGTTAGGAATATTCACCCGTCTTATAATATGCAAATGTTACAGTGATCTCAAAACCGAGACAGAAGTCAGACGTTTTTACATACCTGATGGTGGTTGCCCACATGCTGTGTTATCTTCCAGGAAAAGGATAAGAATTTATTAGAAAAAAACAGTTCAAGTAACAGTAAGTGGCTGACAGATCTTTCATATGATAACAAAGAAGAAATTAACATTTTGCTTACTTGTTATCTCACTGACTGCTTGACAGAACTGTCTGTCACTTGGAATATTATTGATGCAGCTGCATGTGTTGTTAATAATGCTGTCACAGCTCCCATATTCTTTGCATTTATCACACGGCCAGAAATATTGGTCCTCACATACGCACTTGTATCCACTGTCATTGAAATTGCACACTAAGAAAGAATACAAAATAAAAGTACACTTATTTCTAACAGATCAGACCTGTTTTTATGTTCAGAAGGTCATGTGATATTCCTCACCTGTCGTGATGTCCACATCTAATACTTCAACCACATCACTAAACTGAAGTGGAAAGGTGATATTCTGCAGATATTGCTTCATCTCATCGATCACAGAGATGCTTGATGATTCCAGCTCAATTTCAAACAAGAAGTCTGTAAAGGGCAGTTCTGTGACAGAATCAACAAAAATCACACCATCAATAGTAATATGTAAATACATAAAAAGTAAGCAGCATATGTATTAAGTAAACGCTGTTTACTTTTGTAAATTAGTAAATCAATCCCTACAAATGTTTAATGAAAAATAATAAGAATAATTTACTGTACAAAACTGGTGACTGTGGTTGCTAGAATTTAACTGCCAACATTCCTAGACACTAAGAGAGACATTTTGGTCCCCAAATATTTACAGTATACATATTTGTTGATAATTTATTTATACATAAATACTGATATCATCTAATGTTAATATACCAACATTCTGAATTTACACAAAATAGGCATACATTGTTTTGCGATGCTTCACAGAGGGGCTTTACTGTTTTTTCCACTATAAATTATAAGGGCATTCATATTTTTTAGTTGTAAAATACATTTAATGTAAAATTATATACATTGTCTTGTTAAATATAAATTTTCACTAGGGCTGCCCTCGACTAAAGATTTTTCTGGTCGACTAGTAGTCTTTCATTTTAAGTATTAGTTGACTATTAGTTGCATGTTTCTTAATAAACCATATAAATCATAATAATGAGCTTTTAATTGCCTATGTAGCCTAATAAGCACACGCAAAAAAGCTTGTCACAGCACACCGGCAGATATAATAATTATGAATATGTCAGGCTGCATTAATGCTTTCATAATTTAAACTAGTGCTTTCTTTGTTTTCGGCTTAAGAGATGAAGTCGGCGATATTGACTCGTCATCTCGCAGTGGTGATGCGCATGTATGTATGTTTCATACGGATTACATAATCTGAGAATATCTGTTTTCTATTTGGTTCATTTAAAAGCAGATATTTCACTCTCTATAGATATATTTTTCATGTCTGTAAGACAAGCATACACAGAATTTCTAAGTTTTACACTCAATTTACAGAGACCGAGACGGCAACAAGCACATTCTGTTTGCAAAAGCGCAACATTTTGTTGTTATTCTGAGTGCACATCTTTACAGATTCGAAAGCTGTATTACTTCTATCTGTATGACCAAAAATGACGGAGTATTTTAAGAGCAAGTGACTGCACCGGTGCCTCCATCTGTCATACAGTAAGCGCGCTACTATTCAGCTTCCACACTCCGCACAGACACTTCAATAGCGCACATTTTTCTAGGTTAACATTAGATTGAGCTGCCATGTAAAGTTGCTACTACATACATCTTTTAGATGAAAAGCCATATTTAAGGTCGACGAATGATAGGTGAGCATTTGGATGTCCTGTCCGATGTACTATATTACCACATAGACCAGCCGTTAATGTTAACGTCAGGGACTGCGTGACTTTGCCACTTCCTGTCCTTTTTTTTCTGCGACTAAGCGACTAATAAAATTTTGGTCACCCGAGCCTCTTCTCAGCGACTTACGGTTATTGGACTATTATGTAAGCAATAAGGTAGTTACGAGAGGCTGTGCTGTCACTGTCGATGAGCGCTGTTAGGCACAACGTGTTTTCCGACTTTGACCGATTTGCGGTGCAGCGCGAAATTGCAAGCTCATTATAGTGTAAGCTGATGGACATACAGTAGCATATCTGAAACAGAAAACATATAAATACTGTAATATTCCCTCCACACTTAGCACACTGTGGGTTTCCACACAAGCGCATTAACTTATCTTAAGCGGGAAGGGTGTGACCTCAAAATCAAAGGTGAATAACACAACATAACGCCAGCAGGGGTCGCTCATAACTCATTAAACAATAAACAGTGAATTTTTCTGAAACAGGTAATAAATGAAGCAGTTTTGATGCTATATTGATTGTTTATGTTGCTAAAGGTGTTGCAGTTATACACAGAATCCAAATAATAAGCAAGGTGCGCACATACCCAAACCCAAAAAGAGGGCCCAGGTGCAGGACAAAAAAATTGGAAATAGTAAAAAAAACAAACTTAATGTCCGCACACTGGTACTGCTCCATAGAAATTTATTTAAGACAACGTTTCGACCAGTAGGTCTTTCGTCAGCTAAAAGGCCACTTTTGAGGTTCCCCAGAGGCACTGATATCCTGGAGAGAGTAGGCATTGGGTCTCCTCTACATCGGGTGATTCTGATTCCGATGCTGCTGGCCGATGGCGGAAACCGTTGACTTTTTTAAATCGTACTCGGGCGGATGCGCCAGGAATGGATTGGAAGGCAAGAAGTTCAAAAAAAGATGTAGAAGGGGAAAACGCAAGAGGCTCTTCGCTGCCTCCACGATTGACGAGGAGGAACCAGAGGAAACAGTTATGAATTTATCAGATAAGTCACTTTCTAGTTCTTGCATTACTGGTCTTAGCAAAGGACTTTCTTTTATTCCTACTACTGACGTTAATGATTTTGATACCATGATTGACTTTCAAAAGTTTTTTTAGATCTTTGAGACTGAGGGAGTTCTTTGGGACAACTGAAAGAGCTATTTAATCTATTGATGCTTCTACTGGTACAATACAGCGCAGTGGCACTTCTGACCTGCGCAGCGGCACTTCTGATTTGTCCAGTAGTCGTTTTTCCTTTGAAAGGAAATTGACTTTTATTCCACCTTGTAATAAAAATGCATTTTTGGACACTTACTGCAGACTTGTTAAATCTGATGTTAAGACTCTACTCAAAAATAAGAGACAATATAAAGTATATAATAATTTATCAAAAGCAGAGAGGGATGCCTTATTTGACCTTAAAAGAGATTCTAATGTGATCGTGCGCCCTGCTGATAAAGGGTTTGAATACCCCTTTAAAAGGTCGTCCTATTGTAAGTGGTATTGGTAGTCTTACTGAGAATATTTCTTCCTTTGTGGATTTCTTTACCAAACCATTTGTACCTAAGTTGCCATCTTATGTAAGAGATTCCATGGATTTTATTGAATCTTTGTATTCAGTTGATTTTCCTGTTGATGCTGTTCTTCTCGTTACACTTGATCAGAGCTTATACACCAATATCCCTGAGGATATGAGGACAGTTTACGGGCAGTGGAACAGTTTCTTAAACAAAGACAGACCGATGTGAAACCAAGTACGGCATGTTTGTTGGATCGCATAAATATTGTTTTGACCAATAATTATTTTCGTTTTCAAAATGAGTTTTTCAAAATATTATGTACAATTGAAGGGAACAGCAATGGGCAGCAAGATGGCACCAAATTACGTCTGTTCGTATATGGGTGTATTTGAAAATGAGTTTATCTTAAATGAATCAAAATCTTTTTTATCTAAGATAATATTTTATAAACGGTACATTGATGATATCTTTATGATTACGAATTCTCCCGCTGAATTAATGATGTTTTTGAATTATCTAACTCTAGAACGGAACATTTGAAATTTACCATGGAGTGTGATACAGTTAGTATCAGTTTCCTTGATGTAAAAGTACTTATCTCTGAGGGTAAACTTCAAACTGAATTGTATTGTAAACCAACGGATCGTAACACGATCTTAAGAGGTGACAGTTTTCATCCAAAACCTCTTATTAAAAGTTTACCCATTAGCCAGTTTAAGCGGGTGCGTAGAGTATGTAGCACTGAAGAATCTTACTCTCGATGGCCCGCTGATTTGACTACAAGATTTTTGCATCGCAGCTATCATAGGGAATGGATAGAGGAAGCAAAAACGAAATTTGATGATATTTCTCAAACTCAGTGCCTAGGCGCTACGAGTAAGAAAATGCAACCGGCTAATGGCCCTATCTGTTCGGTTAAGAATTCGGCATTGGGTGCAGAATTTCGTAAAGTTTTATATAGACATTGGCATATTATTTCCAGCGACTCTAAACTGTCTCCGATTTTTAAAGACAGTCCTCGCTTAATTTTTAAACATCAAAGTAATTTGCGTGATATGCTTGTAAGATCAGAGCGCTTGTCTGATATAGTTAAACCCGTTATGTTTACTCTTCCTCCTGGCAATTATAAGTGCGGTAACTGTGCTCAGTGTACCTTTACTTATAAATGCAAATCTTTTAGCCATCCGCACACTGGCCGGAATATATTGATACGTGGCACAATTACTTGTTCTTCCACACATGTGGTTTATCTTATTCGTTGTCCGTGTGGTCTCGCTTATGTGGGAAAAACTTCTAGACCATTACGTACCCGTATTAGTGAACATCGGAGTAATATTAGGATGAGAGTTGAACGCAGTCCAATAGCGTCTCATTTTAAACAAATGTACCACAATGTTAGTGCCTTACAGTATATTGGCATAGAGAAGGTACAAAAACCATCAAGGGGAGGAGATTTTGAGAGGAAACTTTTACAACGGGAATGTTTTTGGATTTATACTTTAAATACAGTGATACACAGAACCACTGGTAAAGTGGTCGTAGCTGTGTTGACCAATCAGAATCAAGAACTGGAACTAACCATTTTATAACTGCAAATATATACTTTTTACTATATATATATATATGTGTGGGGTGGGAATCGTCGTACCTGACAATTCAATTCAAATGGATTCTTGGGATCACGATTCGATTAAAAATTGATTCACAATTTTTAATCACGATTCACAGTTTTTCCATCACATTTTTTTGTGGACATCAAATCCACCAGTATTTTGATACAAAAACACACCAGTCTATAGCATTGGTAGTGCTGACTCAAAAAATCAGTGTTTCCTAATAACTATTATCTTCCTAATCAAAAATATTTTACACTTCTCATTAGGGATGTGCCCGAGTCCCAATACAGTGTTTGGAAAGGAATAAATACAAGATGGGAAGGAAAAATATATATTACAATGCTTTCTCTCACAATTATGTTGTTGGGTAATTATCCTGTATATAAATTGCAGGCATCAGGGAGCCATTATTAATATATTAATATACTCGCTTTTTACTTCCACTTTCGAGATTCACGATTGCAAGTACTCTATGTATATTACGGAGCAGCAATACTAAAAAAAACACACATTTTACAAGATTAGAAGTTTGTCAGTGATGCTCAGGATCTGCAAATCATTCGCCATCGTTCTATCAGTCACCTCTCCTTACTCTGTTTATGTGGTAAGACAAATTGTATGTACTCTATGTAACAGGCTACCGCTAAGCGGCTAACCATGTCCTTTTAGTGGCTCCGTAGAATGCAGCATCGTTTTCCGATACCTTTGCGAATACGGGCACATCCCTACTTCCCATAATAACAAAAGATCAATAACTACTTGCCCTGGCTGAAAATGGGGCCTGGGCTATTATTATTACATATATCACTAGAAAATCGATTTTTTAAATTGTGAATCGATGCGAATCACCAGAAGACTGAATCGCGATTCAAATATGAATTGATTTTTCCCCACCACTAGTATATGTATCCACATTTTTCTTCCCATAAGAATGGGTGTGACCATTTGTCCATTTTATAGGTCTGGTTCCGGTCTCATCCGCAGCCAGCTATTTTTAGCAGTAAAAAATCATGTTGTTTTGCTGCTTGATATTGCAAATTGGTGTAATACCATATTATTTTCATGTATTGTTTTAATTATGAGGTTATCATTCTTACCAGTCTCCAGCACACACATCTCTCCATCACTGGGAATACCATTGATACATCCACATGAGCCAAAACTGATCTGGCCACAGGCCTTATATGTCTGGCAGTTGTTGTATGACCATGCATAGCCATCTTCACATACGCACTGGTAGTCGGTCACATTTGGTTGGCACACTAATGGAAATATAACACAATGTTGACACAACATTTAAGAAAATGAAGGGGTAAGAATGACGTAAATGGCTTTGGAACACCAGTTTAACAGGCTTACCTGTTGTAATGTTTGCAGCAGTAACTTCAGTGTTGTTGTCCAGTTGAAGAGGAAACGTGATGGAGGCCAACGACGCTCTGATCTGTTCAATCACCACAGCTTGCGACGCATTCACCTCAACAACCACAATGAACTCCATCAGCTCTGAACCTTTGGGGAAAAGGATGAAATTTTAAGGAGGCTTGTACACTCCAAATAAATGAGAAAAGTTAATGCATCTTTATATTTTTTTTTATCAATAACATTAAACTTTTATTAGCAAAGGATGTACAAGCAGTGGTTAAAACCGTGAATCAGACCTGCACTTCTTGGTATTCTGTGATGCAGTTGCCCATCTGTGTAGCTAAACTGCAATAAAATAACACAAAAATACATTTATTTACATATAAACATTTATTATGTGAGCTTATCATCTAATCATGGTTCCATGCTATAAATTTGTGTTTTAATTGCTATAAACGAAATGTTAAATATTTAAAATGTGCTTTTAATGGATAAATATTTAATTCATACTCAAAATAATATATTAGTGCAAGTTAATCTAAAAAAAGACATCACGTTTTTTAATATATAGTTTGCTTTTATGTTCCTGCAGTATAAATAAACCTTCACCTACCTCTATATCTATACTTGTTTCTGGGAAATCAAGTGTTTCCACAACACATTCATGAGTCAGCAGGACAGCTATGATGATTCCTACGCAGTACTTTAATATTTGTCCTGTATCTGAGAAAATCATAAATTGAACAATTAATTAAACAGATAAAAAAACAGATAAAAACCAGATAACATTTATTAGCACTTAATCTGGAAATTATAGGTCTTGGAAAAGAAAACGAAAGCAAAATTTGACATGAATTCTGTCTCATTCAATGCAAAAATCGAAAATGATAGTGACCATTTTTGAAGGACAAGAGTACTAAATGTGATCAATATCAGTGAGATGTCGTAAACCAAGCAACAAAATTTTTGTCGTATCAGAACTAAAACCTTTTCAAGATGCAAATACATTACAGCATTTTGTAACAAAAGTGGTTATAGTGAATCAAAAATAATTTGTAGTATATTGTACCTCGACCAGCCATGTTTCTCTCTGAAGTATTTCAATCAAAATCACGTCAACATATTTCTTCAGAACAAAAAGCAATTATATGGCTCATCCACATTACATCTGTAAAATAGGAAATTCTGTCATATACAGTACAATCAGAGAACAAAGATACAATTAAACAACAAGACTAAATTTTGATTAAAGATGTTTAAAGTCTATACTGGCTTGTGCTTACAGTAATGATACTTAATGGTGTTTGTCACAAATGACCATAAATACAATAAAATGTTATTCCTTTAAAAAATCTGAAGCACTATATGTTTGAACGCTGTATCCATTATTATCCATTATTTGTATTTCCATTAGCGTACATAAGGATTGATTCCTTCATGGAACTTCTTGCAATCAATCAGAACATTCATTTCATTATTAATTACAATGAAAGCACAAATAAGTAGTTGTTGTACAGCAGTCAACTACAATCACTCAGCTGAAATGAGGTCAAATTGCCTAAACTGCTGTTTTACACTAATAGCAGACTCAGTCAAAGACAACTTTCAAAAGTACAGCACTGAACAGCACATTTCAAAGTGAAGGTAATTATTTCCTTCAATAAATGTACTTCAGAAAGAGAGTTTACAGCAGTTTTATGTTTAAAAGAATAAACACGCTGATTTATCACTCCTACCTTGCCTCTGGAAAGAGCCATGAAGAGATGTTGAACTTGTTTCTCAGGGTCTGAGAGTTTGTTCCCTTGTCAAACGATCCACCTACAAAATCTTCCTGGAATTAACATGTCTTTGTGCAGCGCACCACAATAATATGACTGCGTGTGGGTCACCTGCTAGACAAGTTTGATTCCCTCTGTTATTTCCTTGTTCTCTTGTGTGAACACAACAAAGCAGACGGTGGTATTTCAAAAGAAACAGTAAAAGGGCTTGTGTGCTACATTACCAGGAGTAAAACAAGTATAATAGGTTATATATTCACATATCTTCTGTTCTCAATCAACTTGCTGTTATGCATTTGTATATGTAAGAAAATGTATATTCATGGGTGGAGTATAAGATCTATTATCTATTATCGTCATTCCATAATTGTATGTACACTCCCAACACTATCTGTGAAAGGAAGCATTTGAGAGCTATTATGCAGGATTCATCAGATTCTTTTTTTTTTTCTCCTTGAACATTATTTATTATTTAAATCCTGGACTCAGGGACATTGTCTTGGGCTCTGCGCCTAGAGGGTCCCACTAAAGTCAGAGGAGGATGAGATCTACATATTAAAATGTATAGTAATTCTGAAGACTTTCATTCGCTTTTTCAGCTTGCTTGATGGGATAGAGCAAACTGAATAGCCAATCAAAATCCAAGCTTTAAAGAGCTCAAGCATTTAAAACAACAGTTGACATAACCTGAGTGCATGCTTATAACAAAACAAAGTTATTGTGTGTTGATGTGGACACTAATATAGCTATAATTATAATTATCTTTATTGTTTTCGTTCTTGGTATAAAACGGGCCTTTAATCTGTAAAATCGCTTAAAATTAAGGTATAATATAATGAAGACATCATAACATGAAGCCTTTATGCAGCTGACAGTGGTAGTTCTGCTCTTCTATCCGTAAATGGAAACTAAGATATGATAAAGATCCTGACTGACAGCATTCTCATTTAAAAAATATTTCACATTTTAGTTCTCGTAACTCACAGGGCGGTCAAGGCTATATGAAAAGATTATTCTGAGAAACAAACACAGCTGACAAATCCGACCAAAAAAAGCACTTTTTAAAAAAGTTTTTTGTTTATGAAACTGGTATGACTAGTATTTTCTGTTACTTATGGTTAGCAATAGCATGTATAATTTTTAAATAATATTTTACAAGAGATAAAAAAATAACCACAAATTTATTTTGATCAGTGATTTCCAGATGCAAAAACTTACGGCGACTACCAACGGAAGTGAAGAGAATGCGAGTCACATGACGCGGCAACATCTCAAGAAAACCTGCAGTAGAAACACCTTATACGTACTATCAACAAACAATACAGCGAATGTGTTTTAACTGAAGTGTTAATACAATACCAACCTGCGACAAAGGATATTCAAAAAAACACTACTGAAAAGGAAACATGATCTGTTTTATCTCTAGCGTCAACCCCCTGAAACCCTGTATGCTGTAAACTTGAGCCAAGCCCGCTTTGTTCAGCATTTCAACTGTTTTTTTTCCCGCAGGCAAAAGCTGCCAGGCAATCATTAGCTTAATGAAGCTCCTCCGCCCTTGTATGGCACTGCCCAACAATATTGTGGAATGTGATTCCACAACATTAATTTCATATTCTTTTTTTTTTTTGCAATAAGTTTAAATAATTTTTTTTTCTCAATCGCCAACACACTAAAAACAAAACGTTTCAAAAAGGCATGTCAGTAGAGTGCAGCTGCCCCCTGCTGTCCGCCCAGAGCCACGGTAACATTACCTGTTATGTGGATATTTTCATGCCTGACCCAGACTAGAAACAGGATGTTGATTCACAATACATTTAATTTTTACAATTTTAATTTTTTTTTTTAATACTTAAACTATAGTACTTCACTTATAAATGAGTTATTTTCACATAAGTTTTAAACTCAGTACAACATACTCAGTAAATATTACTGAGCTATGCATATTTTGTAAACTAGTTAAATATACTGTACAGCTCCAGCACTCTAACACACAATGTAATGAGCCAGTGTTCACATTCCTCGCTTCATTTCATTCACTCTATTAAACTGCATATTCAATATAGAATGTGATCACTGTTGTAATATCACATTTTAATATTTTTGCAGTTAGAGGCAATGATTAAATGTATCTAGTGGTTTAAATGCATCTCAAGTGTGTAGTAGGTACTGTAAACCTCTGTGTATTTGATAGTTTTGTGAGCTATTTGAAGACTTGTGTTTCTTATTCTCTTTCTCCCTCCACTTTTAAACTTTTAAACTGTTCTCTCCAAATTAGGCAAGAAGAATCATTGTTTAGTTAGTGTTTGATTTTGTCTTAATAGTTTGTTTTATCCAACAAAGTTGGTTCACAGTACACTTCTTGTGATAGAAGGTTTTTGTCACTCCAAGCTGAGCTCAAAAGTTGGCAGCCATGCTGTTATTATTCTGTTATTTTTTTTTTTAAGTTTTCTAAAGCTACATGTAGGGTAACACGTGAAACACAAAAATATTGGTTTCAGGAAAAATGTGCAACAAATTAGCTTAACCACTAACTTCAAAGATTTGGACCCAGCAATTTGAACTAGCAATGCACAAGAAGTATAAATTACTTAAGAAAACTATGTAAGTACAGTAAGTTTAATATGAAAAAGCACTTAATTACTGGTGATGAACATTTAGAGGTTGTTCTAAGACAAAGCTGAAAAAAAGGATGTAATGAAACTTACAGGAGAACAATGGATCATATTTAACATCTGATATAAAAACAAAAGTGAACTTAACAAAACAAAGTAAACATACGTCTAACTTAGTTAATATGACCCCATTTTTCAAGTATGTATTAAAATCCATACCCCTAATTAGGGATGCACAATTTTATCGGAACGTTATCGGAATCTGCCGATAATGGTTTAAAAAGTAAACATCGGCATTGGCCGATATAAAAAATAATACCGATATGCCTTGTCCATAAGATGAAAAACTCACATGTGGTCAGGGTGTGCTAGCTGTTTGGTCATTCTTTAAGTAAACATTTGCCTAAATGGTAATGAGATTCACTGTTTTGGATCTTTACATGACAGATTCACCAGTGATTAGCATCCAGTAGCAGTAGCGGCAGCCTCCCCCGGGTCCTAATGTCCGTCTGGTAAGTCCTATTATTTATCTAGGGGGCGCTGGTGTCCTACTTGTAATCAAATAAAAGTAAAATACACAAATAACATTGCTTATCTAATTAAATTAATTATTATTAAACAGTAATTAATGTCATAAAACCAGGAGTCTGTTTTGATTTAAAGGTCAGAAGCTATAGCATAACACTTGTAAATTAAATAATTTTACATATTCATTAATTAATGTGTAATATATAGGCCTATATTATATAAATAGGCTGGTTTTATTAAAAACATACTTGATTATTAATTCTAACAAGTAAGTTTTTGTTAAAAATTAACCAAAATTAAAAATAATATGGTTAGAATTCCACACAGGAGAGACTTTGTGTTGTTTCCAATCGAAAGGAAATATATCGGCATTGGCTATCGGCCAAAATGAGCTGAAAAATAATTATATATCGGATAAAAAATCCAATATTGTGCATCCCCACCCCCAATGACTGCACTGGCAGTATATTACACAATAAAGTATAAAGTCATATTGTAACCTTATTTTTACATGAATTATATCAGAACACAGAAACATTCCCTCCACAAAACAGTAACAGAAATTGCAGTGGAGTATCTTTTAATCATTCATAATGGCATATGAGCTGTTGGAGCTGTCTGACGATGTTAAGGAAATGTTGGCTTCAGATACATCTGCAAATAGTAAGATGCATGTTACTCACTGAACTGTCTATTGTCTCAATTTAACAGACCTTTATCAAATATAACTCATGAACAATCACTACATTCATGTTGTTAAATATATATACAATAATAAATGTTAGTTTCTAGTTATGTGTCAGTTACTTACTCCTCCGCTGCATCCTTAGCAAGAAAGTTTGTCCAGAAGTGGATGATGATCCTGCTCTAGTGCTCTGAAATGAGATATCAGTTAAAAAATAAATCACAGAGTAAACAATGTAAAAATTTGTTTAGATCTTTGGGTTCTCCTTTTGGAGCCTTATATTTGTCTGTGGTTTACTCTGTAATGTCTGCTTATTACACAGAAAACTTGATTCCGATTTAGTGCACCATCCAGCTGTCAGTTTTTATCTCTGCTCCCACCCACAACTTTCACATTTTTTCTGAACATCACCACCAAGTCAAAATTAGGTAATTGAACCCTGTTTTGTTACAATGGACTTTTCTTAAAGAAAGTTTTAAAGGGGTCACCGGATGCAAAGTTCACTTTTACATGTCCTTTGAACATTAATGTGTGTTGGCAGTCTATGTACACATGTACACATCTACCCTATAATGATAAAAATCCATGCAGTGGTTTTTCATTAATCTGTAAAAATAATATCCCCTTTTTCAAATCGAGCCATTCTCAGATGCCTGTCGGTGTGGCGTCACACTGACAAGAGGCCTCTCCCACGATAGCTGATTGACATGAGCATCTTACCTAAATCAGCTGCAACAGTCCCACCTCCGCTGTTTCGATGCCGGAGCAGGGATGTAAGTTAGACAAGAATATCTCAGACTGAGGTGTTGTGTTGCTGGATGTAATAATGAACATAGTGGTCGTCATAGTGGTCGTTGCTCCTGACATCTGAGCCACCGAAGATGCAGTGGATTACGTTTGTTTGTGAATGGAATGCTCCTCCTGATCTACATAAATGCATCTATGTTCGCGCAAATCATTCGTGATCTAGCTTCGCTTACAGCAGAAGTGAGTATAAGGGGGTTTTTTTATGAATCTTTGCGATCGCCTTTCCTAATAATGTGCTAGTTAGCAAGTTTAGAGGGTAAATGCGGCTAAAGTAAACAGGCTCGTCACTCCACAAAGAGAAGAGAGGGGCAGTGTGAGCAGAGCTCATTAACATTTAAAGCAACCTTGACCAGAACAGGATGATTTTTGCAGAGCTGATTTTGGCAAGGTAAAAAAAGGAGTTATTTACACTACCATTGAGAAATTTTAATGTTATAGACTTTTCATTAAGACCCTAAAGAATCATATCAACTTGTGGAAAATGGGCATCCGATGACCCCTTTAAGATAAAGGTAATCAAATCAATATTTCATATTCACATACTTGGTGGGCAGCTGTGTTATAAGTGGGATAAAAACAGTCTAAATATCCCAACAGAGTGTGATGCTGTGATGTTATAATGTATAATTGTTTATAATGTTTATAATGGAAGATCTTTAGGTTAACATTACAAAGTTAAGCGGCTTTAAGAGGCTTAAGCTCTTTACAAAGTAACAGTAAAGTCATACCTTGATGTCTAAAAGCGTTCCAAACACCAAAACAAAGAATCCCTATTAAAGGAAGTGTTACAAATACATGAAATTCATTAAACACATTAAAAAAAAAAATCAGTGTGGCAATACAGTAGACTGTACAGATATAAAATAGCATAAAATGTAATCCTACTATAAAATTATTAATACGGTGACAGAATACCTGCAGTGAATTGAGGAGTGCAAACACCACATGAATGCCAAAGTCATGTGACACTGTGGTTCCAAGACCAAATCCCCATGTTAAACCAAAGACAGGAGTCAAAATGGCCACACATCTGGCAATGACCACCAGGGCATGTTTCTCATCTGATTGAGTTGCGGCACCAACTCCTCTCCTCAACATCTTGTACAGAACCGCAATCAAAACCACAAGGTTTATGCCTATAACAGTGAGAGCTGGAACCACAAATCCCAGCAGGGCCTTTGATTCATGCCAGTTCAGCCAGCATGCATTGCTTTTGGTAGTATAATATTGAGGTTCAGCTGTTGATGCAACAGTAATGACCGCTATGAGCAAAGGCGCACCATAACCAACTGTGAAGGCAATGACCATCATTTTAGCCCTTGACATTTGAGACAAGACCATGACTGTACGGTAAAAGAGCAACAGCCCTAAAATTAACATCCAGAAAAAAAGAGCCAGATAAAAAAAGTGCATGAAGAAAACCACTGGACTGCAGCGACCTACTGAGGTTGGCTGTTCCTGTTCTGCGACTGCAGCTCCAATAATAAAACAGATGTTTGCAATCAACAGGGACACGGCAATGTTGACTATGGAGACATGTTGCATGTAGGATGTTTCATTTCTTCTTACCGACTTCCATATGATAGTCTCAATAATCAGGCATATAATCAAGCTGGCCATCGAAATAGCTACACCAATGTAAGTTATATAGGCTAAGGCTATGTGTTCAATGGAAAATGGTGACATTAGAATTGAAAAAGAGGTTGTGTGGTTGCATTCACACATAATTTCGTTCCTTGAGTGCTTTATTTCACATCCAGTGGAATCCCATGTGTTGAGACTAAAGTTCCAAAAGACACACTCATGATATTCCAAAGACTGAATGTCAAACGTGAAAGAAATGTTGTTAAGCGTCTCATTAACCTTAACAACAACCACATCTCCATTGATGCGCACATCTGATCTCCTTCTGTCATTGGTGCCTTGAGCAGGTAGGACATTGTTAAGAGTTGAGAAGATTATGATGGTTATGGTAGTCTCTTGGGAAACCTGTGGTATCACAATCTCTGTAGCCGAGTTTGGCAGTCTTGACAGTGGCGCTTTTAGGCATGGGCGAACGGGGCAGCCGCCCGGGGCGGCATTTTTTCATGACACGTGGGGGGCGGCACACGAACTTGGAGGAAAAAAAATCATCTGTGCCGCTAAACGGTTTTCTATTGTCTATGATACCTGTGCCGCCCCTGCTGCTGAAGGAGCCGCACAGAAGCTGAGCGAGAGGAGCGCAGAGTACAGTTCACCTCTCCCAAATGAAGCGGACAAGGAGGTGGGCTAAACTATGTCAGTGACACCTGACTTTATTACAAATAACGGCACATTCCATTCAAAATATTACTTTGAAAAAAAAAAAGAGAAAAAAAATTATAAACACAGACCAATAAGTTGCACTTTTTTATTTATTTAATTGTGTGAAATTGCTAATAAAAATAGGTTTACGATTATGATGTGGAGGTGAATTGGTTTAGTCTTGACTTCTGGTCGTGAGTGACAGCGTTGGGGGATGGGAAATCTGTTGATTGTCGATTACAAAGTAAACACAGCGATGGAGAGAAAAAGGCCAAAGCTGTCAGGTGCCCAATTTAGGAAAAAAAGAAAAGAAGATGAGGAGAAACGGGCAAAAGATAAAGGTATGCAACAATGTTCTCTCTGTATGATTAAGGTATTCATGTCATTATGTTAATTAGTGGTATAACGTTAACTCTTAGGTTTGTTAGCCTTCTTGCTTATGATGCTTGCTATGCTTACCTTGCTAAAAAAAACACAATAAAAGCCTAATATACAAACCATCACAGAAATTCTAATGGTTTCTATTAAATAGCATTATGAACCATTAACTTTTTCCAGTGAAACTATTCCTTATTGTAGTGTGTTTTGGACACTTTTCCAATAGGATTTACCATCCCACCCACCAATAGAATCCATCATATACCAGCAGACACTGTTATACTTACCATTAAAACCAATACAATTCCCATTATAACCATTAAATCCATTACATTTTCTATTATTTTTGGGCAGGGTTCTATTGTTTTTTCAGCAGTGTATACAACATGAGATCTAATTAAATTTAACCACAAAATTATGCTTTGCAACAAAACTGTTGCAAGTACAGTTATTTATTTCCATTGTTTATGTTAATGTTGGCTATAGCCAATATATTTACAATATATTTACAGTATACTGTAAATAGCCAGTGTGTTACCACGGCGGCCTCCGTGGCTCCCTCTAACCGCCGTCAGCGGGAACCATCCCCGGACTTTTAGTTTGACATCTCCCATCCGCCCTGTACCTGGGACCCCCACTTCCGGTTCCGGGTCCACCGGGTCACTTCCTGCCTTCCGCCATTTATACCCCGTCTTCGCGGGCTAACCCCCGCGAAGTTTTGCATAGTTTTTTATCAATTCCGAGCGTTTTCCCTGTATTGTTGTTCTGTTGCCGACTGGACTGTTTATTCTCTCTGCTTTGATCGCCGCCTGCCTTTGGACTTGTTTGCCTGGACTATCGTTTATCGCTCTGGATTATCTCTGTTGTTCTCGTTTGCTGTTGTTGACCCCCGCCTGCCTGACTACGCTAATAAACGCATCGCAAATGGATCCTACGCCTCCGACTCCGTCTGTGAGCATGTTACAGAAAACTTCGCCGCCATCGGATCCAGCGATCGTGCACCCGGCCGCGTCGGATGCGTCCTCACAGGCCCCAGCACCCTCGGTGTTGCAGATTGCATCGGAGCTCTCCGCCCAGGCTTCGACGCTCGCGATGCATCGTCAACAACTGGATCGCCTCACAGACCTCACGGGACAATTGGTGAGTGCGCTGCAGGGTTTTCAACTCACTCCTCCGTCTGCCGCTCCTCCCGCGACGGCGCCATCACCGGGGGTTCCGCCGGTCGCAGCTAGCCCACGGCTAGCTTTCCCTGAAAAGTTTGACGGCACTGCAGCAAAGTGTAAGGGGTTCTTGCTGCAGTGTTCATTGTTTGTCAATCAGCAGCCGCACCTCTACCCGACCGATGAGGGGAAAATTTCATTCGTTTGTTCACTCCTCACCGGGAAAGCGTTGGATTGGGCCACCGCGGTCTGGCGTTTGGATCGCCCCACTTTTCCCTCTTTCGCCGCCTTTCTACAAGAGTTCAAGGGGGTGTTCCAGCCAAGCTCCGAGAGCAGTGAGGCGGGAGAGGAGATCATGGCGCTTCGTCAGGGCCGGCGGCCCGCGGCGGATTATGCTTTAACTTTCCGAACGCTCGCGGCGCAAAGTGGCTAGAACGACGGACCACTCAAATTACACTATCGGAAGGGACTGAACCCCGACCTTCAATTAGAGCTGGCCTGCCGGGATGAGGATCTTACATTGAACCAGTACATAGACCTTTCCATTCGGGTGGACAATGTTATGCGGGCTCGGAGGACCAGTCGTTTAACCCCTTCCTCGCCACTGTCGGCAGTTCCCCTTGAGGCACCAGCGGAGCCCATGCAACTTGGAGCGACTAAATTGTCACTGGAGGAACGAGAGAGGAGACTTCGGAGCCGCCTCTGCCTATACTGTGGTCAGGCCGGACACATCAGGGCCAACTGTCCCACTCGTCCACCACGACAATCCTCCTCGGTGAGTTACGACAGTTCATCTACCAACTGCTGTACTATACCAGTCGTTCTAAAGTTTGGTGATGTCGTCATACCTACCACCGCATTAATTGATTCCGGCGCTGCTGGTAACTTCATCGATGCTACTTTTGTTGAACGCAACCACTTACCCACCCTCTCCTGTTCCCCACATGTTACAGTGGCCGCCCTCGACGGGCGACCACTAGGAACCGGACAGATCAACCTCACCACAGACGACCTCATTCTCCACATCAACCCCTCACACCAGGAGACCATCCGCTTCTTCCTAATCGAATCCACTCAGTCACCCATCATCCTGGGATACCCCTGGTTAGACCAGCATGGACCATCCATCGCCTGGACCGACCGCATCATCACCTGCTGGTCTCCACGTTGTTACCGTCATTGTCAAGTTAAACCAGTACAAACACCCGCCGCTCTCGACCGCTCTCACCCCATACCCCTCGAGTACCAGGACCTGCTGGAGGCTTTTAGCCGCACCAAGGCTACCCAGCTACCTCCACACCGACCGGGGGATTGTGCGATCGATCTCATCCCAGGTGCCGTGCCCCCCAAGGGTCGGATCTTTCCCCTGTCACAGCCCGAATCAGAAGCCATGCACAATTACATCCAGGAGGAGTTAGCGAAGGGCTTCATCACACCTTCGACCTCGCCAGCCTCAGCGGGTTTCTTCTTTGTCAAGAAGAAGGACGGTGGCCTCCGTCCTTGCATCGACTATCGTGGCCTTAACGAGGTAACCATCAAGTATCGTTACCCCCTTCCTCTCGTCCCCTCGGCTCTGGAACAGCTGCGCTCGGCCAAGATCTTCACTAAATTGGACTTACGCTCAGCCTATAATCTCGTCAGGATTCGGGCAGGGGACGAGTGGAAGACGGCCTTCTCCACCACCTCGGGGCACTATGAGTACCGGGTTATGCCCTTCGGCCTGTCCAACAGTCCTTCGTGCTTTCAGGCCTTTGTCAACGAGGTGTTCCGAGACCTGCTCAACCGATGCGTGATAGTGTACATAGATGATATTTTGATCTACTCGAACTCCTACCCTGAGCACGTCCAGCACGTCCGTAAGGTACTCAAGCGTCTCATCTCCCACCAGCTCTACGCCAAGGAGGAGAAGTGCGACTTCCACCAGAGCAGGATCTCCTTCCTCGGGTATATCATCAGTCCTGAGGGGGTAGCCATGGATGAGAGGAAGGTGGAGGCTGTGCTGAGGTGGCCGCGACCATCCACGCTCCGGGAGCTCCAACGCTTCCTTGGATTTGCCAACTTCTATCGTCGCTTCATACGCAACTTCAGCACCGTGGCGGCCCCTCTGACTACCATGATAAAGAAGGGTACCACACGCCTCACCTGGTCCCCAGCTGCGCTGCAGGCTTTTGGCAATCTCCGTCAGAGGTTTAGCACGGCTCCCATCTTACACCACCCTGACCCTGACCAACCTTTTGTTGTGGAGGTAGACGCGTCTAGTACCGGCGTCGGCGCCGTGTTGTCCCAACGACACGGGGAACCACCCAAGTTATTCCCCTGCGCCTACTTCTCCCACAAACTGAGCCCTGCAGAGTGCAACTATGATGTGGGTAACCGCGAGCTACTGGCCATAAAGCTGGCGCTGGAGGAATGGCGACACTGGCTGGAGGGCGCTGAGCACCCCTTCACGGTATTAACCGATCACCGGAACCTTGAATATCTCCGCTCTGCCAAGACCCTCAACCATCGCCAGGCCAGATGGGCTCTCTACTTCACTCGTTTCCGCTTCCAAGTAACCTACCGCCCCGGTTCACAGAACACTAAGGCCGACGCTCTCTCCCGCGTCCACGAACCCGGTCAATCAACCAACCCTCCAGAACCTGTGCTACCCACCTCCATCATTGTGGCGCCGGTAGTCTGGGATATCTTGACTGAGATCACTGAGGCACAGAACCAGGACCCACCTCCAGCCGAGTGCCCAGCCAATCTCACCTACGTTCCCCTCAGCCTGAGGTCACGGGTCCTGTCGGAGGTTCACTCGGTTCCCAGCTCAGGCCACCCGGGTATCGAGGCCACCCTCCACCTGCTAAGTAATCGTTACTGGTGGCCTACCATGCGCCTGGATACCATCAACTTCATCAAAGCATGCACCGCTTGCAACACCGCAAAAGTGCCCCGTCGGCTGCCCGCTGGTCTCCTCCAACCATTACCTGTGCCACAACGTCCCTGGTCCCATATCGCCATAGACTTTGTCACAGATTTACCACCCTCCAACGGATACACAACCATCCTGTCGGTGGTCGACCGGTTCTCCAAGGCCTGCCGATTCATCCCCTTACCCAAGCTCCCTTCCGCTTTGGAGACGGCTGAAGTCCTTTGCAACTGGGTCTTCCGGCTCTATGGCCTGCCGGAGGATATTGTCTCGGACCGGGGGCCACAGTTCACCTCACGTCTTTGGGCCGCTTTCTTCCATCTTCTAGGGGTTAACGTGAGCCTCACCTCGGGCTACCACCCCCAGGCCAATGGCCAAATCGAGAGATTGAACCAAGAACTTACCCGCTTCCTACGAACATATTGCCAGAACCGCCAGGAAGACTGGAACCGATACCTGTTCTGGGCGGAATATGCCCAGAACTCGTTACGCAAACCCTCCACCAGCCTCACTCCGTTCCAGTGCGTACTGGGCTTCCAGCCGCCCCTGTTCCCCTGGTCTGGGGAACCCTCCGAGCTCCCGGCAGTTAATTCCTGGTTCCAGAATAGCGAGGAAACTTGGAACCAAGCCCACGTTCACCTCCAGGGGGCAGTACGGCGCACCCAGACCCAGGCAGATCGCAGGCGTCGGCCCAATCCTCCCTATGAACCCGGACAGTGGGTTTGGCTCTCTACTCGAGATCTACGTCTTCGTCTGCCTTGCCGGAAATTAAGTCCCAGGTACGTGGGTCCCTTCAAAATAGTCAAACAAATCACTCCAGTATCTTTCCGTCTTGAACTCCCTGACGATTATCGTATCTCACCCACTTTTCATGTTTCTCTGTTGAAGCCCGCTGGCGACCCGGAAGGAGTGGAGGACCTAGACGAGGCCGCCTCCCAGGGACCGCCCCCCGTTGTCAACGGCAGCGAGGAGGTCTACCGGGTCAATACCATCCTGGACTCCCGGCGCCGGAGAGGTCAGCTTCAGTACCTGGTCGACTGGGAGGGCTACGGCCCAGAGGAAAGATCATGGGTCGCCTCCGGGGACATCCTGGACCCCTCCCTCACTACGGACTTTCACACCAACCACCCAGATCGACCAGCCCCCCGAAGAAGGGGTAGACCCCGGCGCCGGGCACCTCCTCGCGCCAGGAGTCGCTCGCAGGGGGGGGGCTCTGTTACCACGGCGGCCTCCGTGGCTCCCTCTAACCGCCGTCAGCGGGAACCATCCCCGGACTTTTAGTTTGACATCTCCCATCCGCCCTGTACCTGGGACCCCCACTTCCGGTTCCGGGTCCACCGGGTCACTTCCTGCCTTCCGCCATTTATACCCCGTCTTCGCGGGCTAACCCCCGCGAAGTTTTGCATAGTTTTCTATCAATTCCGAGCGTTTTCCCTGTATTGTTATTCTGTTGCCGACTGGACTGTTTATTCTCTCTGCTTTGATCGCCGCCTGCCTTTGGACTTGTTTGCCTGGACTATCGTTTATCGCTCTGGATTATCTCTGTTGTTCTCGTTTGCTGTTGTTGACCCCCGCCTGCCTGACTACGCTAATAAACGCATCGCAAATGGATCCTACGCCTCCGACTCCGTCTGTGAGCATGTTACACAGTGTAATTTACATATGTGTAGATAGTTTAAAAGACAAACATTTTCCATTTACTATAACTCTGTTACGTGACAAAGCATATAATTTGAGGCAGTAAATTAACCAAGGAGCTAATTGCTCCTCCCTTAGATTAGATTATATTAGATTAATAAAGTGTCAATAGGGGAGCATATCTCATATGATGCCATTATTGATGACTTTGCATCTAGAAAGGCCAAAAATGTCAGATTTTAGTTTCAGTTTGTGTTTTCTGTTCTGCAGTGAAATAAATAATTTAATTTTCTTTAGTGTGATTTATTCTATACTCTCGCCCGGGGAGCAATTCAGTGTAGAACCGCCACTGAGTCTTGATATTATACTGAATGAGTTTTTAATTGCAGTTCTTTTCAGCTGAATATATTTTTCATTGATTGTAAATTCATCTGTGAGACGGTCACTTATTTTCTCAATAGCGCTCAGAAGTTTAATGCTGGAGTTTTGTGTGTTGTTGCCTTTGTTCAGTTTGTTCCATGTATCACTGACACTAAATGATACAATAATGTCCACAGTTGCTAGAAAATCCTGGAGATTTAATATAAAATTGATTATTATGATGAGATTGATCCCATAAAATGTGGAATATAATATAATGAAAAACAGATTTAATTAATTAAAATAGAGAGAATGGCTGTTGGACAACACAGTTAAGTACACTGAATCAACACTCATGGTCATAGCTTCAGATCTGAGGTACACACTTGGAAGCAGATCATAATCTGCTTGTCTCTCTCTTGTTTATCACTTGCACTTACATATAGCTGAATAAACCATCCAGCTGGTCCTGAAAAGACTTTTTGGACCATATTAAAGTAAGATTATAAACACTTTTTTCACATTTTCACCACTTTTTGATGTTTAGATTTTCTCCTAAACTAAAACGAAATGTATTGCGTAAACGTTTCAGAGAATATTTAATGAGACAAGCATTGTTCAGTTTATTATTGGTTATTTTATTATTTTTTTGCTAAACAAATACCTGTAACATTCTTTTAAAGGTCACATTAGCAAACTTGTCTATTGTCAATATTTTAGCATTTTATAAAGCACAATCACTTTTAAACCAAGCAACTTTCTGTTGGTCAACATGGCAGACTCACATGATCAACGAACTAATTGTGAAATCTGAGTAGGGAAAACTTTTAGAATCACATGAAACTTCCGATCACCGGGATTCCTATTAAAATATTTTCATTTTGCCCCATAAGGCTGCCAAGATGTCTAGACCAAGAGAGGACTCTTGCAAATTCGCACTGAGTAGATCACACCTCACCATCGTTTCCTCTGCATTTGCTCTCCCTTACTCACTTCTCCCCCTCTCCTCTCTCATTTACCCAAAATCTGTATGATATTTATTGTGAACAATAGCTACTATACGTACTGTATGAGGTGTCATTTGAATTGTCCATTGTAACTGGTACAATGGTCTCATACTTAAATGATCTGTCCCCCCAAAAGATGTATAAACTCCCCAGGTCTAGGCCTTAATTCGTGCAAATTCCAATTGTTAGTTCTTGCCTCCATTTGACTCAGGGCAAATCTGGAGCCAGATGAGCCCATAGTGCTGGGTGTATGGAATACACTCAACACTACGTATCATTAGGGGAAGCATTGGGGCACGCCAACTGAGATTTTAGAACTCTGGCTAACAACTTGGCATTAGTTAAGTGTAATTTGTACTTAGGCTGTCAGTAGCGTGTTTACATCGTAAATAAAAGCTTAAATGTGAATACACATACCTCCATCACTGGTTTATTGATGACAACTGATTGTGACAACTCAGCAATGTTAAAGAGTATATCAACAATTGCTTGGACAGTAGCAGCAGACTGGGTTACAATAATATCATGCTGTGCTGTGGCAGAATTGAGGTCAGCCATAATCACTGGAATCTCCTCCACACGCAAGGACTAAATTGCAAAGTGCAAAAATGCAAATACTATAAACATTTAACATGGCCATTTCATTGTAGAAATGCATGATCAGCAGATTACCTCAAGTTTGTTTTTAAGATTGTCAATAACTTCAAGTACACAGTTGTCCTCTACTGGTTTCCAAACCTTTGATTTACATTTGTAAATGCCTTTCATGTCTTTTCCACAAACTCTTGTCTTCACTTCATCTGTTTTTCCAACTCCAAGTTCTTCATTTTGACAGTCATGATCTGGAGTGGACAAGTACTTGATTAAAAGTCAGAAGCAAATAGGCTCAACTCAATTTCTCTCAGAATATAAGGTCATACTTTGTAAATGTTGGAACTTGCAAAGTACACCTTAATGCAGAAGTCTACTTAATGCAGAAGCCTCTAAAATAACTTGGGTCAAATAACCACTGTAAATAAAAGGACCAAAACAGTCAAAACCAACAGAATTGAATGCTAGAAGATCAGGTGTGATTCAATCCAAAGAAAAGTTTGCAATTTTATGCTAAGCGACAAAACTTTGATATATGTGATATATGTTGATATATGTGATATAAGTGATGCGGTATATAAGTGAAAGGTCCACCTTTTGCAGAGGATAACGTTTCTGTTGTGAAGACTGTTTTATCTGTAAATAGAAACTATACAGCTCATATCACTCAACAAAAAACAAAACCCAAACAATAACAAAATAATGATGAAAAGCGTTAACAGTTAGCGTTAGGCTAACTGAGACTTGTCATAGCACTTGCATGTTATTGCTCTTTTGTTGATTTTGATTGCTTCCAATGTCCTCTTTTGTAAGTCACTTTGGATAAAAGCATCTGCTAAATGTCTAAATGTAAATGTAAAGGGTTTTAGATTAGGCACTGACTACCCTTACCACTTTGAGCAATGGCATATTCAGCTAAACTTATTCCTTGTGTTCTCCGATAGTCAGAAAGCTGTTTGTTTGCTGCTCCAAAATCAAAGCTGTTGGATGTTGCACTTATTGTGTAGTCTGCTATAACACTACCAGGCCTATGGAGTGAAACACAAACCACACCTATGTAAAGACATGTATTAAAGGGGTCATCAGATGCCCATTTTCCACAAGTTGATGTGATTCTTTAGGGTCTTAATGAAAAGTCTATAATATACTTTGGTTAAAAGTTCTCAATGGTTGTGTAAAACAACACCCTTTTTACCTTGACAAAAGGAGCTCTGCAAAAATCATCCCATTCTGAGGGATTGTTCTTTTAAATGCAAATGAGCTCTGCTCGCCCCACCCCTCTCTTCTCTCTGCTGCTGTGAGAGATTGTTTACTTTAGCCGCATTTAGCTTGTTTAGCCGCGAAACTTGCTAACTAGCACGTTATTAGGAAAGGTGATTGCAGCGATTCATTAAAAAAAAAAAAAAACAATCTTATACTTCTGCTGTAGGTGAAGCTGGATCACAAATGATTTGTGCAAACATAAGCGCATTTATGTAGATCGGGAGGTGCATTACCTTCACAATCAAATGTAATCCTCAACGGCTATAATCTTCAGCGGCTCAGATGTCGGGAATAAATGACGACCACCATGTTCATTATTACATCCAGCAACAAAACACCTCAATCGGAGATATTCTTGTCTAAGTTACAACCCTGCTCCGGCATCGAAACAAAGGATGTCTGACTGTTACAGCTGACAGGTCTGAGGAATGGGAAGGTTTTGCAAAAAAAAAAAAAAAAAAAAAAGTAACAATTGTAAATCACACCTGAAGCCAGTGGTTGCAGAACCAACCTTGTAGCCAATTAGCTTATTAGAATAACTTGTGTCAGTCTGTAAAAAATAAAAGTACATTGTGTGTGCTTGGAAAAAAAAATACATAAAATCATTGTATTACTAAGTACTGTATTAGGATGTTCACTACATCATGTGCTTGTATCATGTGCTGCAGACATTTATGAGTTCCATATGAGTGTTTCAATTAATTTTTTTTAGTTAATATTCATTATATAATAAAATAATGGTTATTTAAATCATTGAATCATATGGCAAATTATTTCTTTAATGGTCGCATTTAAACACATTGCAGTTAAACAGAATTCACATAATGAATTGGTAATGTCCTCACCTACAAAGCTTTGAAAAATGATTTTTATTTTTTTTTAACTTATTACTAACTTACAAACTGATTACTAACATGAATGTTATGACTTCTTCAAATGTATACTTAAGCTGTATTCAAAGTTGTATTTATAGTATTCAAAGAAAATCAGAAATTAACATAACACACAAGTAATATATTTCTTTAAAACATGAAACATGTAATACTTAATGCTGACATAATTTGTACAGATAAATCTTTGTAAGGCGTGCTATTAGGGTCAGTAAGACTAATGTCAAAAGTCTGATTTATTGTCATTGACATTCCAATAACTGTAAAAGAAGTGTACATTTATGTGGATTAAATCTATAAGCAGCTATAAGCAACAATCCTCAATACTAAATTTTATTTTTTTTTAATGTTTTTTTTCCCCTGTAAAACCAGTAACACTTTAGTTTAGGGACCAATTCTCAGAATGATCTATTTGCTTATTATCCTGCTTATTATTAGCATATTGTCTGTTTATTAGTATTTTTTGTAAAGCACATATTAATGCCTTATTAATGCCTTATTAAGACTTTAACACTTTAAGTGTGCATTGACTTGACAGACTCGTAATTTTACTTATAGAATTTATTACATTTTTAATGTAAAAGTTATGTACAAGGCTGTTAAATACATTATAGATTTTCACTGTAAATAGGTTTATTGTATTTTTACATGCAAAAAAAAAAAAAAAAAAAGAAGACAAGACAAAATCATGGACAGACAAAATACCAAAAAACAATGAAGTTAATGTATGTGTTTAAAAGTAGAAATTCAGACCTGTGCTTCTTGGTCTTCTATGATGCAGTTGCCCATCTATGTAGCTAAACTGGAATAAAATAACACAAATATATTTATTTTACATATAAAATTTTATCATGAACATGGCTCCATAATATTAATTTGTATTTTATTGATATAAACAATGTTAAATATTTTAAATGTGCTTCTGCAACAAAATTTGATTCATAATACAAATGAATATTTTATTGTATAGCGACCCAGGATTCTGTCATTTTTTGCATTCTGTGAATTGAATTTATGTAGTTTAATGCAGTAAATAAATTTCCCCTACCCGTAAATCTAGTGTTTCCACAACACATTCATGGGTCAGCAGGGCAGCCACAATGATTCCTATGAAGTACTGTAATATTTGTCCTGTATCTAAGGAAATTAAATGTCTCATAAACAGAAACCATTATAGAAAATAGAAAAACAAAACCTTTATTATTCAATTTGGTGTTCACTATCTGTGTGACGCAGCACTCAGGGTGCACACAGAACACAGCGCGCAAGTGCTAAATTAAGTTCCTTTGCATCTTTATTTGCTTGAGTGTTTGAACTGGGAAGGCGTATTTGTTTGTTCAAATGCAAGAAGATGTGAAAGAGAAATTTTGTGTTTGCTACCTGTCTGAGAAGTGTCTCTCTGTGTACACACGGAACACAGATCTTTCCTGTCTTCTTGTGTTTGAATGCTTTAAAATCTCTTAAATGTTTAAACTAGCAAGACTTATAAACACACCTAAATGATAAACTTTTGCAAGGATGCACAACAGTGGCCTGTCAACTGTCTTGAGTGTCGTTCCTGTTGGTCTTGGCAGTCGGTTGAAATCACTGGGGGACCCCCACAGCCACTATAATCGTCACCATCTTTCTCTCCACTAGCGACGACATTAAAAAATAATGCACACCTGAGATGTAACAGCCACAATGTATTACCACCTTGGGTGTGCATCAATGACCTGTTGTCAATTATTCCTTAAATAAATGCCTGCACGGTTCACTAGTAAGTACATGTTACATGTAATACTTAAGGAGAAGTCCACTTCCAAAACAAAGATTCACATATAATGTACTCACCCCCTTGTCATCCAAGATGTTCATGTCTTTCTTTCTTCAGTCATAAAGAAATTGAGGAAAACATTTCAGCATTTTCTCCATATAATGGACTGATATGGTGCCCTGATTTTGAACGTCCAAAATGCAGTTTAAATGCGGCTTCAAAAGATCCCAAATGCGGTTGTAAACGATCCCAGCCGAGAAAGAAGGGTCTTATCTAGCGTAACGATCGGTTATTTTAATAAACATGATACAATTTATATACTTTTTAATGCCAAACGCTCGACTTGTCTTACTCTGCCTGGACTGTTTTTGTTCCGGTTCATGACAGTAAGGGTATGTCGAAAAACTCCCATCTCATGTTCGCCCTCAACTTCAAAATCGTCCTATATCGCTGTTCTACCTTTTTTGGTCCATTTCATCATTGGATGCTAAGTTCACTTTTTCAAGTTGTTTGAACATTAATGTGTGTTGGCAGTGTATGTACAAATCTACCCTATAATGATAAAAATCCATGCAGTGGTTTTTAATTAATCTGTAAAAATAATATCCCCTTTTTCAAATCGAGCCGTTCTCAGATGCCTGTCGGTGTGCCGCTCCCACCATTGTTGATTGACATGAGCTCTTACCTCAGACCAGCTGTCACAGTCCAGTAACTTTCCTTGTTTTGATGCCAGAGCAGGGATGTAAGTTAGACAAGAATATCTCCGATTGAGCGATTGAGGTGTTGTGTTGCTGGATGTAAAAATGAACATAGTGGTCGTCATCTACTCCCGACATCTGAGCCGCTGAAGATGCAGTAGATTATGTTTGTTTGTGAAGGGAATGCGCCTCCCGATCTACATATATCCGTATATGTTCGAGCGAATCATTCATGATCCAGCTTCACTTATAGCAGAAGTGAGTATAAGCGTTTTTTATTAATCTTTGCGATCGCCTTTCCTTATAACGTGGTAGTTAGGAAGTTTAGTGGCTAAACGCGGCTAAAGTAAACAAGATCGTCTTTCCACAGAGAGAAGAGAGGGGCGGGGTGAGCAGAGCTCATTTGCATTTAAAGGAACAACCCCTTAGAATGAGATGATTTTTGCAGAGCTGATTTTGGCAAGGTAAAAAGGGTGTTGTTTTACAAAACCATTGAGAATTTTTAATCAAAGTATATTACAGACTTTTCATTAAGACCCTAAAGAATCATAACAACTTGTGGAAAATGGGCATCCGATGACCTCTTTAAGGGTGTTTGATCTTCTTTGCATGTTCACTTTGCAAAGACTGGGTCGGTACTTCTGCAGCGATGCAGGATGATTTTGAAATAATTTTTGAAGTTGAGAGAGAAAATACGATTGGAGTTTTTCGACATACCCTAACTGTCTTGAGCCAAAATACACAGAGTTCAGGGAGAGAAAGGCAAGATGAGCGTTTGAGATTAAAAATATTTAAATTGTATTTTTTTGATGAAAATAACCGATCGTTTTGCTAGATAAGACCCTTCTTCCTCGGCTGGGATCATTTACAACCGCATTTGGGATCGTTTGAAGCCGCATTTAAACTGCCTTTTGGAAGTTCAAAATCGGGGCACCATACCAGTCCATTATATGGAGAAAAATGCAGAAATGTTTTCCTCAGAAAACATAATTTCTTCGCGACTGAAGAAAGAAAGTCATGAACATCTTGGATGACAAGGGGGTCAGAACATTGTATGTGAATCTTTGTTTTGGAAGTGGACTTCTCCTTTAAGTACAATAAAAAGCATGTACTTTTGTACTTTTATTCAAGAAAAATTGAAAAGGAGTACATGTATTTTTACTTTACCATCACTGATAGTCAGACAAATTGCAAATGCTGTACTTTATACAGCATTTAAGTATTTGTTCTGATACTGAGCTACTTAAAAGGCATGAGTATAATAACAGGTGTAAAGCCAGATCGTAGTTACAGTTAATCAAAAATAAGTTGACTTTGTCATTTTGTACCTTGACCAGCCATGTTTCTCACTGATGTATGTTACTTCAATGTATTTATTCAAAACAAAAGGCAATTATATGGCTCATCCAGACACCTGGCATCTGTAAAATAGGAAATTCCTTCATATCAGAGAACAATGATTAAAATTCTGGTTTTTAATTAAAAATGTTTAAGGCCTTTTTTAATCTCCTGTGTCCTAATTGTCATGAAAAGACTACTGACTTTGGGATTGATTCATGTTTACACAATATACCTACATTACTACAGCTAGGGGGTAAAATCGTGTGTGGAAGTATTATTTATTTCATAATAAATTGCAATGACAACATTAAACAACATGAATACATTAACTTAATTTAGGACAAATTCTGGCTCTTTTACAGTATAACAGACTTTCAAAAAGTACAGCATTGATCAGTACATTTCAAAGTGAAGATAAGAAAATCTTTCTATAAATGTACTTCAGAAAGGCAGTTTACAGCAGTTGCACATTTAAAAGAATAAACACGCTGATTTTTCACTCCTACCTTCAGGAAACAGCCTGAAGAAATGCCAAACTCGTTTCGCAGGATCTGAGATTTGTTTCCTTGTCAAATGATCAACCTACAAAATATTCCTGGAATTAACATGTCTGCGCAAGTCAGCAGTAATGTAGTTTCATTACCTTTTCCTTGGTCTCCAATGTGAATAAAGCTGCATTTTAATGGAGTCATTACATTATTTTATATTGATTTTTGAAGTAAAAGGAAGTAAACACTGCTGTGACCTTAGAGCATCACATCCATGCCCTCCTTCATAGCCCATCTGAAATGATGGGGTGGTCCCGGACCTCCCATAAGCATTAAGGGACCACCCATAACACCCAGAAAAATATACTTGGGGGTCCCCTGGTTTTTCAATAAAAATATAATACTTAAAACATAAAACTACTGAAAATGAAAAGATTAGATTGCTGTATTAAATTTAGACCTGCTCAGGCTAAATCATATTTTACAGGGTTTTTACAGCGTTGCGCATTATAACCAATCACACACGACGCTGTTGAGTTTAGAATGCAGTGACCAATCAGAGGCGTCCAGAACAGTCATTGCTGAAACCTGGAGTTTTGTTCAGACTGAACTCGCGAATTCCCTCATCATAAGCAACAAAGTGCAGATGTACGAACTATGCAAGTAAGAGATTTATTTATCATACAGTGTATAGACAGCTTCACTGATTATAAGAGAAGTTATTAGTGCTTTACTAGCTAGACTGACGGTGCTCATTTAGAGTGCGTTCTTTCACTGCGTGCTTCAGTCTAATAAATTAATTTTCCCAAAAATTCAGGATATGGGGGCAGAAAAGGTATATTTATATCATTTCATATAGTTAATCAATATCACGAAGAGTGTCTTTTTTATTTTTTTGGCAAAAATCATAAACGTGATATTGATTTTATACAACAGTTCAATAAACTATAAGTTAATATTAAGTGACTTACGTTTTAGACACCATATTGCGTATTTTTGCTCTATTTCGCCAACAGAAATCATTCCAAACACAGCAACTGCACTGTTTTGCGTCTCTAAACAACATGACCTTGTTTCGTTCCTGAATGAATCAACCTTTAAATGATTCGGTTCAATCGCAATGACTCACTTATTAACTGTTACTTACTGACACCTACTGGCGGTTGCAATTCCACATTTAAAGTACCTTTTCATTTTTTAA
The DNA here is from genome assembly GCA_036247105.1 of Cirrhinus mrigala. Classification (NCBI taxonomy): domain Eukaryota; kingdom Metazoa; phylum Chordata; class Actinopteri; order Cypriniformes; family Cyprinidae; genus Cirrhinus; species Cirrhinus mrigala. The sequence goes on from CM070026.1 coordinate 24,501,813, forward strand.
AACAATTGTAAATATCAGCATTCAACGTTTTAGGATTAAAATGAAGAGTTCAGATGCAAAAGCCATCTCGGTCAAAAATGAGATAATGATACTGAGTGAATGCTCCTGACACATAGTATACATCCATCAAATACTTTTACTTCAAACTCGTTAAATTCCAGCCTCAGCCCAATCAGAAGTGCCAGTACTTACACGGAAACCTGTATCTCATTTTAAAGAAATACGTCAAATGGATTTATTTGGTTTTGCATCTGAACTCTTCAAAGATTAAAACAAAGCCCCAAGAGCTTTGACACAATTCGAACACTGGAGAAAACACAACAAAACAGGTCCATGAGGTGTGTATAAACATGATCTGTTTTTATCTCCAGCCTTTGAGCCAAGTCCACTTTGTTTAGCAGTTGAACTGTTTTTCCTCATAGGCAAAAGCTGATTATTAATGAAGGCTGTTCTGTAAATGTACAAAAGCAGCAAGACTTGTACGTGCCAGACAGTCATCAGCATTAGCTTTACAAAGCTCCACCACCCCGAGTTGTGTTTTTAAAAAATGACCCTTTTTTAAGTATAGATAAAAGTCCATACTTATAATCGCTGCATTCACAGTATATTACAGAATAAATAAAGTCATATTATAGCCACATTTTAGAAACAAAAACAAATTCCCTTCACAAAATAGTAACAGAAATTGCAGTGGTAAAACATATTTGTCTTTTAAGAGTCTTTTAACTGTTTGTAAGGGCATATGAGCCGTTGGAGCTTTCCGAAGACGCAGGCACTGAGGAAGTGTTGGCTTCAGACACGTTGTACACATCTGCAAATAGTTAGAAGCATGTTATTAACAAGCTCAATTTAGCAGACCTTTGTCCAAATAATGAATATAACTCAAGACTATTAACTACATTCATCAATTAAAAGTTTTTTTATTTATGTCATCCACTTACTCCTCCGCCGCAACCTCGCCAAGAAAGGTAGTCTAGAAGTGGATGATGATCCTGCACTGGTGTTCTGCAAGGAGTTATAAATTAAAACAAATGAGTGTAAAATTAATATTTAAGCATTAGTTAGGAGTTGAACATTCGTTAAAGAGCTCATAAAAGTGTGTGCTGTTATAGAATGAAATTTACATTGGTTTGGCTGGAAGTGAGTTGCTGTAGTAACCGCCTTCCTGGTAGTGACTCGCGGACCTGCAATCAAAGATCTTCAGTTGTCTTATGGTAAATAGTCTAGAGTCTCTTAAACGTCTGCATATTACACAGAATATTTGACTGTCAATCATGCCACCCAGCAGTGAGATATTTCTTATATTTGCTTTCGTTCCATTGCAGAGCTTTATGTGATACCTCCACTGCCTATCCAGAAACCAGTGTAATATCTGTTACTGACTAAGAAACCACTTTAGATTATTAGGGTTAGGGCTTTGTGATTAATTCACAAATGATCGGCATCGTTGGTTCAGTCAGCAGAAATAGAATATAGTTATATATATAAATAGTTTATATAGTTATATAAATAGTTTATATAGTTATATAAATAGAAATAGTTTCTTTCGTTTAAGGGTTACTAGAAAGCTACAAGCAGGTGAGGTTTTTAATCAAGGTTGGAGCAAAACTTTACAGGATTGTGGCTCTTCAGGACCAAAGTTGGCCGCCCTTGGTACAGCTGGTACAAAATCATTAGGACGTTTAAAAATCATGTTCCATTAAGATATTTAGTAAATTTCCTACTGTAAATATATCAAAACTTAATTTTGGATTAGTAATATGCATTGCTACAAACTTCATTTGGACAACTTTAAAGGCGATTTTCTCAATATTTCGATTTTTTTGCACCCTCAGATTCCAGATTTTCAATTAGTTGTGTCTCAGACAAATATTGTCCTATTCTAACAAACCATACATCAAAGGAAAGCTTATCTGTTTTGGTTTTATGGTCCAGGGTCACATATTAATATTACTTGTAATATTGTTGCAGTGTTCAGACTGTTCTTAAATCAACTGTTTTGTTCTTTTTTAGTGGACATTTTATTCTTAGCAAAAGCTTAAATTAGGAAAATTAGATATCGTTCAATTCAGTATGCCGTTCTGAATATAACAAGACCAATCATATTATTTTTGGCCATACTGGTCAGAAGTTACAAGCCGAAATGACAGTTTTTTTATATCTTTTAACCAGTAGGTGGCGCTGTGCTGAAACTACTCATGTGCCCTCAAGTCATGCTTGTTATAACACATACCATGTTTTGTTAGAATTCACTAAAGTGTTGCAGATATGTAGCCTCATGTCCATTTTTGCACAAACTTAGAACAATTTGTTTGCGCGATTTACAAAAATGGTTAGGTATATCAAAAAGTGTTTGATAATTTTTTGCCAGAATGCTTTGAAGATGATCTGAGCCAATTTTGGTAAAAAACAGACAGATCCTTCAAAATGGCTGACATAGGAAAATTTGAAAGCGTTTTGAATATGCAGCTCTGAATCTAATATGATTTTTGGTCAAACTGTTAAAAAAATATAAACGCAAATGACAAAGTTTTATATCTTTTGACCAGTAGGTTGCACTGTGCCAAAACCACCCATGTACCCCCAGGTCATGCTTGGTATAACAGGTACCAAGTTTGGTCCAAATCCGCTAAAGTTATAGCCTTATGTCCAACTTAGCGCAAAGCTTTTGATAAATTTTTGCCAGCATTGCCTAAAGATGACCTGAGCCATTTTTGGTGAAAATTGGATAAACTATCTAGGACAAGTTTGAAAAAGCAGACTTTAAAATTCAAAATTGCGAAAAATCTTGACCCACAGAAATTTAAATTTTGGTATGCATTTGACTTGGCTTGGTCCAAGTAATTTTGCTTCTAGACATTATGGTTCAAAGGTTATTAGCAGAAATATGAATGCAAATTTGGCCTATTTGGCACTAGTTACAGATAGAGACTCCAAATTTGTTGAAGTTAATATTGAGACCATCCTATATCTGTATGCCAAATTTCATAACTTTCCCGCAAGCGGTTCTGTGGGCTGTCATAGTCTCCCAGAGCAGAAGAAGAAGAAGAAGAAGAAGAAGAAGAAGAATAAACCTATATATGCAGTGATGCTGTGAAATGTGTAACTCATACCTTGCTGTCTAAAAGTGTTCCGAACACCAAGATAAAGAATCCCTATTAAAGGAAGTGTTACAAATACATGACATTCATGAAAGACCATGGACATTTATAATAAATCAATGTACAGCATTAAAGTAGATTGTTAATGTTATCGAATATAAAATTGACATTATAAAGTAGTACCTGCAGTGAATTGAGGAGTGCAAACACCACATGAATGCCAAAGTCACGTGACACCATGGTTCCAATTCCAAATCCCCATGTTAAACCAAAGATAGGAGTCAAAAAGGCCACACATCTGGCAATGACCACCAGGGCATGTTTCTCATCTGGTTGAGTTGTGACACCAAATCCTCTCCTCAACATCTTGTACAGAACCGCAATCAAAACCACAAGATTTATGGCTACAATAGTAAGAGCTGGAATCACAAATGCCAGCAGGGCCTTTGATTCATACCAGTTCAGCCAGCATGCATTTCTTTTGGAAATATAATTTTCAGGTCCAGCTGTTGATGCAACAGTAATGGCCGCTATGAGCAAAGGTGCACCATAACCGACTATGAAGGCAATGACCATCATTTTGGTCTTTGACATACGAGAAAAGACCAAGACTGTACGGTAAAAGAGCAACAGCGCTGAAATTAACATCCAGAAGAATAGAGCAAGGTAAAAAAAGTGCATGAAGAAAACCACTGGACTGCAGCGACCCACTGAGTTCGGCTGTTCTCTTTCTGCAATTGCAGCTCCAATGATAAAACAGATATTTGCGATCAGCAGGGACACGGCAATGTTGACTATGGAGACATGTCTCATGTAGGATGTGTCATTTCTTCGTACTGACTTCCATACGATAGCCTCGATAATGAGACATATTATCAAACTGGCCATCGAAATAGATACGCCAATGTAAGTTATATAGTCTAAGACCATGCGATGAGCAAGTTCAATGGTAAATGGTGACATTAGGATCGAAAAAGAGGTTGTGTGGTTGCATTCACATGTAATGTTGCCAGTGTTGTTCCGCTTCACTTGACATCCAGTGGAATCCCATGTGTTGAGATTGAAGTTCCAAAAGACACACTCAGGATTTCCCAAAGACTGATTAGTAATGTCAAATGTAAAAGAAATGTTGTTAATTGTTTCATTAACCTTAACAACAACCACATCTCCATTGATGCGCACGTCTGATTTGCTGCTGTCATTCGCACCACGAGCAGGTAGGACATTGTCAAGAGTTGTGAAGATTATGATGGTTACAGCAGTCTCTTGTGGAATCTGTGGTATCACAATCTCCGTAGTTGAGTTTGGCAGGCTTGATGTTAGATTGAATGAGTTTTTAACTGTGGTTCTTTTGAGCTGAATGGATGCTTCTTTAATTTCAAAATCATCTGTGAGACGGGCACTTATATCCTCAATAGCGCTCAGAAGTTTAATGCTGGTGTTGTTTGCTCTCAATTCGTTCCATGCGTTAGTGACATTATCTGATACAATAATATCCACTGTTTTTAGGAAATCCTGAAAATTAAATATAAAATTTTATGATGAAAGTTGTCCAATAAAATGTGGAATATACTGTAATAAAATATAATCAGCAGGTTTACTTATTGAAAATATAGAAAATGGCTGCTGAACAACACAATTATGTACAATGAATCAACACATTTGGGAGCAGACTATGTTTAAACAACTCTTGTCTCACTCTTGTCCAGAGGTGTAATAAAATACCTGAAAACCATACTTGAGTAAAAGTACAGATACCTTACAGTGAAAAATATTCCATTACTAGTTACACCAATTCGCCAATAACAATACAACTTGAGGTAAAGATGTCGTATTAAATTCCTTTTAAAGTGTCAAATGTTAATGTGCATACCTTCATTACTGGCTTATTGATAAAAACTGTTTGTGACAAATCAGCAATTTTAGAGAGTGTATCCACAATTGCTTGGACAGTAGCAGCAGACTGGGTTATATTAATATCATTCTGTTGTGTGGTAGTACTGAGGTTGTACATAAACACTGGAATATCCTCCACAAGCAAGGACTAAATTGCAAAGTACAAAAATATTAGAAGGTATAAGAAACATTTACAATGGACAGATGATTGTTCAATATATACATGATCAACAGATTACCTCAACTGTGCTTGTAAGTTTGTAAATCACTTGAAGTACACAGTTGTTCTTTATTGGTTTCCAAGCACTTGATTCACATTTGTAAGTTATGTTGCCTTTCATGCCCGTTTCACAGACTCCTGTCCTCACGTCATTTGTTTTGCCAGCTCCAAGTTCTTTATTTTGACAGACATCATTTGACGAAGGATCTGATTAAAAGAAGGAAACTGGATTGAATTCTACAATTTCTCTCAAAATATCACATTTAAAAAAAATATACACATAAAACAAATTCCTATCCATATATCCATTCAATAGCGCTGTCATAACAATCGCAATTCATATCTCTTTAAAAATGTCTCATTCAAAACCAACTTTTTTTTTTTTTTTTTACTGTTTACTAATATTACCAAAACAAATTAAGTAGCTGAAATCATCCAATCCAATTGCACAAAAGTTGCACTTTGATGTTGAAAAGACTCAGAAGAAACTGAAGGCTCACCTGCTGTGAATGTCTTAACTGTGACACTGCTATAGCTGTATTTGTAGTTCTGCAGTTGTGGCAGATCTTTGAGACGACATGTAAAGGTTTTCTCTGAACAATTTTTCTTTTCAGTAGTATATTGATATGTGATACTGTCAGTTCCAGGTTCTGGGCAAAGAAAATGGGAAATGTATGAATAAAATAAATAAAACAGTGTATTTAATGGAAGATTTAAATGACAGCAGTCATTTTTTATCGAAAATAACGTATAAATTTTTTATGTACAACCTGAATTTAGCACTGTCTTATCCAGGACCCATTCAATATTGTAGCCAGCATCAACAGAACATTTCAGTTGGAAACTGCTGCCATCACATGGCAAATAATAGTTCTCGTCACCCACAATGATATTGGGGCGTTTATTAATAACAATGTTTTGCCACTGAATGTACAGTACATTGCCTTGCTTGATGCATGAGTATCGACCTGCATTTGGGGGGGGGGGATAAAAAATCAGAAATATCAAAAGAACATAAACACATATTTATTATTTCATTGAGCAAATCCACAAAATCCATCTACATTTAAGAAACATTTATATATATATATGCTTACTATTATGTATTAATGATACTTTGTAAATGTTATTTTACATACTGTTCACGTAGCTTAATTTTTTTTGGTTGATTAGTTCATCATCTATGCCATATATGATATCATATACACTAAAAAAAGATGGTTCTAGCAAAACGATTGGTTATTTTCAGAAAAATAATACAATTTATATACTTTTTAATGTCAAACGCTCATACTGTCTGTCTGTTACTCTGCCTGGACTGTTTTTTTCCGGTACATGAAAGTTAGGGTATTTCGAAAAACTCCCATCTCATGTTCTCGCTCAACTTCAAAATCATCCTATATCGCTGTTTTACCTTTTTTGTTAAGGGTGTTTGATCTTCTTTGCATGTTTACTTTGCAAAGACTGGGTCGGTACTTCTGCAGTGATGTAAGATGATTTTGAAATGATTTTTGAAGTTGAGGGAGAAAATACGATTGGAGTTTTTCAACATAACTCTAACTGTCTTGAGTCAGAATACACAGAGTTCAACGAGAGCAAGGCAAGATGAGCGTTTGAGAATAAAAAGTAATTAAATTGTATTTTTTTAATGAAAATAACCAATTGTTTCGCTAGAAAAGAGCCTTCTTCCTCTGCTGGGATCGTTTACATCCACATTTGGGAGCGTTTGAAGCCGCATTTTGGAAGTTCAAAATCGGGGCACCATATCAGTCCATTATATGAAGAAAAATGCTGAAATGTTTTCCTCAAAAAATTTCATAATTTCTTTACAACTGAAGAAAGAGACATAAACATCTTGGATGACAAGGGGGTGAGTACATTATAACCTTTTTTTTAGGTTCTTTTTTTTTTAAATCTGTAACTATTTTAAAAGTATCTGAAAGTATCTTAAAGTAAATTTACAGGTTCACTGCCACTTAACTCGTCAATTTTCAAAATATCATCTTCTTAAAATTCTAACTTGTAGAGGTCAATACTTGATAAGATTTAGGGGTATTAAATTATAGAACGGTTTATGCCATCTAGCCAAAAAGTGTTCCTATGTCATAGAAGATCATTTTAGTGCTGCTCTGTGATTGCTTTTTTTGGTTTGTTTGTTTGTTTGTTTGTTTTTTATGCATTTTCTGTACCATATACTGTTTGTCTTTGACAAGTAGATTTTTTCTGGGTTTGTGACATATGTTGTAAGTAATTTGTAGTCATTTACATTTATATATTTGTTATTGTAATTTAGCTCTTTCTTTAAAGAGCTTTCTTTAACTTATTTCATAAGTTGTTTCTGTTTTCTATATCATTTAGGTGGAGGCTCTAAATAAGCACTTTGGGTTTGCCTCTCCCTGCACAATATATGTATTGTACTTTTTTGTTTTGTTTTTACTGCACTTATTTTATTTTTGTGCATACTAAACTAAACTAAACTAAACTAAACTATCAAAGCCACCTCACTACTGATTTCCTGGAGCTCATCTATCAAACTACAAAGTCTGAACAGTCTCATTCTCAACAGGCAAGTCATTTTTAACTGGTTTCTATACATTTTAACTATTTCTCTTTTTAGTTTAGTTTTTTTTAAGAACATGTAGGTGTGACAAATTCTGTTCAGCTAAAGGGGAAGGTCTAATGCTATTTCATGCATTCTGACCTATTTACGTTGCTAAAGAGTTGGATTTTCATGCTAAACATTAACAAACTCTCAGAAAAAGATTTGGATGTACGACTGAGTATTTCTGTGCCAAAAACACTCCTTCAGGTTTTTTTTTTTGAGTATGGCCCTGTATGACGTCATAAAGTGTGGAATTCCTTGTATGAGCAAGAGCAAGAGCACGCCCATCAATGTTCTCCATTCGGGTTACAGAAGTTGTCTACAGCGCTGCATAGGACTTGCATTTTACATAGTATTTAAATTTTTTTATCTGAAACCCTAATAGAGGCGACAAGATATGACAAGACCAGTATTGTTACAAGCCACAGAACCCTAATTTGGTACTGTTTAGAACCATTTTTCTTAAGAGTGCATTATTACCATATGCTTTATCAATACCGACACACTTAAATAAACACTTGTAAGATATCACAGACAAGACAAAAATAAATCTCATGTTACTCACCACTATCAGTTTCACTAGCGTTTTTAACAGTGAGAGTTCTGTTGTCATTTGAAAGTGAGTATCTTGTGTTGCCTAGCACATCTTTGTTATCCACTGTCCATTTTATTTGTATATTTGCAGTGTTTGGCTGCATACAGTTCAGGTCCACCTTTTGCAGAGGATATAACTGATCTGTAACTGTTCTGAAGTCAGTTTGATCTGTAAATAAAAACCACACATCACTTAACAGTAGGGGTGTGACGAGACACTTATCCCACGAGACGAGACGAGACACGAGACTGGATTCACGAGAATGAGACGAGACAAGATTTTTGATCTTTTCTTAAAATACAAAAAAAATGGAGGTGTATTTTGAACTTTATGAAATTAAACTTCCATTTTAATGAATTATATGCAGTAATAAACAACATTTAAACAGTTTTTAATACATTGGAGACCATGATTCTCATGATTCTGGAGAAAAAAGATTAGAAAACTAAACAAAATAATGTAATTTACTAGTGGTTCTGACAAACTGTTCATTGCTTAAGTCTTTTAAAAACATATATTCATTTAAACAAAATAAAAATAAAAACATTCAATAAAGGAGTCAGTGTCTCACTTCATTAAGACTTGTTTGACCATTGAAATCTCCTGAATGAATGATTCAATGACAAACTTTTTTTTTAAACGGGCAGTTGTCGCCACCTCCTGGCGGAAGAGGATAAGCGTTACTATACATACACGTGTTAAGATGCTTTCGTTTTGATCGCTACTGTAGACAATAAGTGTTTATACCCAAACTATAAAATTTTATCCCAGTACTTCTATTATTTAAATGTCTGTAACAGAAATAATGATTATAATGTGGTTGATAAGACTGTTTGTGTTGCTCTTTCTGCATTCACATTTACCCCGACCCTCTGATTCATTAACATGGGCAGCGACAAAACGTGCTTCTCAGGCTCCACTGACACTCGCGATGTGAAACAGTCCTAATAGACATAGCTAAATCATTGGCATTCAGGAATAAGATCGCGTGGGTGTTTGAATCGACATCTCAACATCGTGCCACGAGATCTCGTCACATCCCTACTCAACAGTGAACAAAACAGTAAATTCGATGAAACTAAGAGATGTGAAGGGTTAGATTAGGCACTGACTACCCTTACCACTTAGAGCAAAGGCATCTTGAACTAAAACTATTCCTTGTGTTTTCAGAGACTCAAAAAGCTGTGTGTTTGCTGCTCCAAAATCAAGGCTGTTGGATGTTGCATTTATCGTGTAGTCTGCTATAACACTACCAGGCCTATGGAGCGAAGCACAAACCACACCAATGTGAAAGACCTGTATTAACATTGTATTTTTTTGAAAATGTATGACTAAATGGGAAAGTTTTGCAAAAAAAGTTGTAAATCATACCTGAAGCCAGTGACTTTTACAGAACCAACCTTGTAGCCTTTACTTAGCTTTTCAGAATAACTTCTGTTAATCTGTAAAAAGCAAAATGTATGTTTGAAAAATGTGTAGAATATTAATTTGTATCTGTAGTATTCAAAGAATATAGTCTAAAATCAACAAATGACACAAGTATTTCTTTAAAATATGAAACATGTATTACTCACTGCTAACCCAAGTTGTCGAGATAAATCTTGGTAAGGCTTGCTATTAGGGTCAGTAAGACTGATGTCAAAAGTCTGATCTATTGTAACTGACATTCCAACAACTGTAAATGAAGTGTCATTTATGTGTATTAAAACAACAGTTTTAGGCAACAATCCTTAATACTAATACTACCTTGTTTCTGGGGGTATGCTTACCTGTCGTTGCTTCTGAGGCTGTTGAATATTAAAAAAAAAAAATAGTTTAATGATCAATTCTCAGTATGATCTATTTGGTATTAGCATGCATATATGCTGAATATTTCAGTAAAAAAAAAAAAAATTAGTAAAACCAAAATATATAATTCACTTTTTTAAAGAATGAAACCAAACATAAATTAGAAAACAAAGGGTTTATGGGTCTATATTTTTTCCCTAAACATGCAAAGCAATAAATTAATTTTATTTATTTCATGAATCAATTTATTTTTAAAGCCAAAAATCTAAAATAAACTAATTTAACTCTCTATCAAAATACAGATTGTTACTGTCTGTTAACATAACCAACATCAACACAAGAGTTAAACAAAAGCTCTCTATACTAATGCTAATCTTCACCATCTCATGATTCATCTCAGATTTTGTTTTTCTGGACATACCTGGTGCTGTCATAGTTGTTCTTGATGTCTGTGTTGATGGTGCTGATGGTGCTGGTGTTGATGGCGTAGAAGTTGATTGTGTTGATGTTGATGGTGTTGATGGCATAGATGTCGTCTGTGTTGAATTTGATGGCGTTGATGGCGTAGATGTCAACTGTGTTGAATTTGATGCTGTTGATGGCATAGATGTCGACTGTGTTGAATTTGCTGGTGTTGATAGCGTAGATGTTGACTGTGTTGAATTTGCTGGTGTTGATGGCATAGATGTCAACTGTGTTGAATTTGATGAAGGTGGTTCTGTTGATGTTAGTGGTGTTACTGTTGGAAAAATTAACATGACTTGGTTTGAAAATGCAGTATGTCTTTCTGTGCCTGTAAACTCTTTAAATCCTGTAAAATCTTTATAAAGATACTGACAAATCAAATTTCATGGAACATAATCTTTAATTAATATCCTAATGATTTTTGGCATAAAAAAAATCAATAATTTTGACGCATACAGTGTATTTTTGGCTATTGCTGCAAATATACCCATGCAACTTACAACTGGTTTTGTGCTCCAGGGTCACATTTGTAGTTTACACAGAGATGATAACAGGATCATTTTTAAAAGCTTGCAATTTAAAACCCTTTTCAAAGTTTGCACTTTCAGGCTCTCAAAACTCTGTTGCTGTTTAAATGAATGACTAAAACGCATAAAAATTGTACAGTTTTAGTTTAAAACAGTGCTGTGTAAATGCCCTCTAAGACACATTTCTTAATACTTATTGTAGGTTACTATTTCCAAAACTGTTCACAGTTATCCTTACTAACTTTCAGCTTGGCACAGCAGTAATTTCACATCCAGTGCACTAAAACTACCATAACACTTAATGCATGTTTCAAATCAAGTCATTCTTCCATAACACTAGCGAAGTTTGTCACCTAACAAACACACTTCGTCACTCAGAAAACAATGACTTAAAAACAAAAGCAACAGGTAAAGTAAGTTTATGAAATTTCCTTTGTGATCTGGACTTCAAAGAGATAGTTTACCCAAAAATTCCATCATCATTTACGCTCATGTGTAATGTGTATGGTTTGGTTACCAACATTCTTCAAAATATCTTCCTTTATGTTCCACATAAGTCATACAGGTTTGGAATGACATGAGGGTGAGTAAATAATGACTGTTATTGAATTTTTGGGTGAACTATCCATTTAAGTTAGATGTTTTTACATACCTGTTGGTGGTTGCGCACATGTTGTGTTATCACCTGGAAAAAGGATTAGAGTAGATTACAGTTCAAAAATATCTGATCTACAAGCATGTTATGTGATTACATATAGAAAATGTATAAAATTCTTTTACTTGTTATCTCGTTGACTGCTTGACAGAACTGTCTGTCACTTGGAATATTATTGATGCAGCTGCATGTGTTGTTAATAATGCTGTCACAGCTCCCATATTCTTTGCATTTATCACACGGCCAGAAATATTGGTCCTCACATACGCATTTGTATCCACTGCCATTGAAATTGCACACTAAGAAAGGATACAATGCAAATATAAGCTCATATTTAACAGATCAGCATTACTTTGTGTTCAGAAGGTCATGTGAAATTCTTCACCTGTCGTGATGTCCAAATCTAAAACTTCAGCCACCTCATTAAATTGCAGTGGAAAGGTGATGCTCTGCAGATAATGCCTAATATCATTAATCAAAGTGATGCTTGATGATTCCAACTCAATTTCAAACAAGTAGTCTGTGAAGGGCAGTTCTGTGACAGAATGAACAAGCTTATGATCATTGTAAGCACAGTGTTTTCATTGCATTTGTCATTGCAATGCATTTCTATCACAACATATACTTTTATATAATGAATTATATTTTATACAATAATGTGTAAGTACATAAAAAATTATCAGGCTACGTATTAGGCAAACATTGTTTATTAGCAATTGCCAGTTTCTATGGGGGTAATACAAAAACTGTTTATGTTTAAATTATATGATGACATCATTTTTATGAATAAACTACATTTTTAAAAATATGTAGAAGGCTGGTAAATATAATATAGATTTTCACTGTAAATATGCAAATGCATAATTTTTACATTAATATATATATATATATATACATGCAAATATATTTTTGTCCGAGATGGCTTTTAGCTGGTTTTGCATCTGAACTCTTCATATATATATATATATATATATATATATATATATATGTCACCATACATTTCCTGTTAAATCTACTATTTTACCATATATGTTAAAATAACTTTTTTTTTTTTTTTTTTTACTGTAGCATTTTATTTGGTCATCATTCTTACCACTCTTCAGCACACACGTCTCTCCATTACTGGGAATACCATTAATACATCCACATGAGCCAAAACTGATGTCGCCACAGGCCTCATATGTCTTGCATTTGTTGTATGACCATGCATAACCATCTTTACATACGCACTGGTATTTGGCTACGTTTGGTTGGCACACTAATGTAAATACAACACAACTGGTTAACAATAGAATGTTTCCACAACATTAAAGATGACAATTAAAGTGCTCCTATTATGCCTTTACAAATATAACCTTTCATGCAGTGTGTCATGTAGCTGTATGTGAACATAAACTATCTGCAAAGTTGTAAAGCCGACAGTGCACGATACATAAAGTTATTGTCTATCAAAAAAAAAAAAAAACGGTTCACAATCGCCTGAACGAGTCGTCAGGAATTTGAATCTTTTTCTGTTACGGCTATACGTCATGAAGTAACACATTTGCATAATGTCCGCCCACGTTCTACGTCGCGAACAACTTGCCCGCCCACAAACACAGTAAAATTTCCATGTGGTTTACGTCATGTCGAGAAGACGCTGTATCCTAAGTACAATGCGGGATTCACCAAAGGCTTGCTCTTAAAAGATGAATCAGTGCCCAGTTTATTTGGACCGGCTTGCTCCTCTGAACCTCTACCTGTAAGTGTGATTAATAATTGATGGTTGTATTTTCTAGCGATCGTTCAAAATACGTAGTTGTGTGTCATGTCGTGTAACATTGTGTCATGTAACATCTTGGATGACATGGGGGTGAGTAAATAATCGGGGCATTTTTATTCTGAAAGTGGAGTAATCCTTTAAAACTTGTTGCTCTCATGTAACGTTACTCTGTATCATGCAAAATACGTGTTTAGTTGTGTGTATGTTGTGTTCGCTCCGCGCAGCTCGTAGGTCTCTGGCTAACCGGCTGACCAGCTTTATCTGTTCACTCTCTATTGTCTAGAAATGTGTCGATGAATAGTGAAAGTTTGTCATTGTTATTACTTGAAGTTCTGACAAAGAATAGAACAATACGTTGGTGTACAACATTTGTTAAACCAATCACAAAAGACTGGGTCATCGGACCAATCACCGCAGATTCGTGTCACGCAAAGGAGTGGTTTGGACAAATGATTCGTTTTAATGAACCGTTTGGGAGTCGTTGAGCAAATAAGGTAAAAATAAATGCATATTATAAGACAATAAAAGTGTTTTTTGACCTTGTATGCATGTCAGCTTGTTGTTGGGGACTCCCAAAACCAAAATATGAACATTTTATAATCCATAATAGGGGCACTTTAAGTAGTAAGAATGGCACAACTGGCTTTTAAATACCAGTTAAACAGGCTCACCTGTTGTAATGTTTGCTGCGGTAATTTCAGTACTGTTGTCCATTTGAAAAGGAAACATGATTGAGGGCAATGATGTTGTGATCTGTTCAATCACCACAGGTTGGGATGCATTCATTTCCACAACCACAAAGTATTCCAATAGCTCTATACATATAGGAAAATGAAAGTGAAAATCAGAGCCTATACTCTTATAGTCAAGTACAACACAAAACCCTTGACGGACAAAATCCCTCCCCCAAAAATGTCAAAGTATATTAAGTTGATGCATCTTTTTTATATGAATAAAGTGTATGAGTAGAGGACAAACTGATACCTGTGCTTCTTGGTCTTCTATGATGCAGTTGCCCATCTTTGTAGCTAAACTGGAATAAAATAACACAAATACACATTTATTTTACATATAGAGTAAAACATAATCACATTAGTTAGCCATGTGGCCATAGTTTTATAATGGGCTGGGCGATATGGCCAAAAAATTATCACAATATATTTTTCATATCTGTTGATAGTGATAAATAGCACGATAAATGTTGATAAAATGTTTTTATTTGTTTCAAGTTTAAAGGCAGATTTTTTGCTTCGATGTAAAAGTTGTACAAACCAGATGGTTAAAAGTGGGTTTAAAATACTCTTTATGGTCAGAACATGACAAACACTTCATGTTTTTTTTTTTTTTTTTAATTCTTCACACTTTTTCCAGTCATTTTTCCTTAACAAAATAAAAATCTTTATAAAAAAATTATTTCTTAGTTTTGCATGTTTTAATGAGTAATATTGTTTCAAATCAAGAAAGATGTTTGTGTTACCTGATAAAATGAATAATAATAATAATATAAAACATTTTTGTCTCTTAGAAATACACATTTGATAGTAGCTTGAGTTCGGATGCAGATGCAGATTTATGTTCATTATCAAAATCAGTAATATCTGTAAAAACTGTAGCAACCTCATTTTTATATAGTGAAATTTAATTATTCTGACTGTATGAGTTTTTTTTTTTTTTTAATTAACCATTGTTCTTCCATAGTATCATCCATAGATCATGATAATCAGAGTTAAAACAACAAATATAGCACCTCAATAGCATGGTAAAAATGTAATATGGTTCCTAGGTATTTGTATGAAAAACAGTAGTCTAAATACATTTAGTATAAATGCATAAACGCTATAGCTTAATCACAAAAAAATACTGTAATTATATTTCATTACTCCTCCTTTAAAACATTTAATACATGTCTACATTAATAATATAATAAAATTCAACACAAATATACCCACATTTCTGACACAATACCACTGTGCAGTTAGTGCTACTAAAGTAAATCTATGGTAAATGGCGATTTATAGACTAAACTGTATCGTTGCACACAGTGTTTCTTCTGTTTGTCAACGCTGTTTTATCTGGCTTTAATACCGAGTCATTTGTGTTCCTCACTGGATTCAAGCGCTTCACACTGGTGCTGTTTAGTGACCGAGACTCAGCGAGTGAATGCATCTGCTCTAGCAAGTTCGCGCCGTGGCACCGTTTGAACTTTGATCTGACTGGATAAATGGTCCCAGTGGCACACTTTCACTAGCGCTCTTTTGCCGCATAAACATTATATCGAACATTTATCGGACTCTTGTTATCGAGGAAATTCATATCGCACGATAATAATCGTTAGCGATTTATCGCCCAGCCCTAGTTTCATACTATCAATTTTATGTTTTATTGCTATAATCGTACTGTTAATTATTTTAATTTTTAAATTATATTTGCTTTTAATGGGTACAGAACATTTCATTCATGTCTTATTGACAGTTCTGAAAATGACATGAATCTGCTGTTTGTCATATTATATGAACTGCATCAATTTCTGTATTTGTTCCTACCTGTAATTCGGTACTTGTTTCTGGGAAATCAAGTGCTTCCACAACACATTTATGAGTCAGCAGGACAGCCATGATGATTCCTATGAAGTACTTTAATATTTGTCCTGTATCTAAGGAATTGAGAAATTAAACATCAGGAAAAACACTTGTAGTATGAAAACAAAACATTCATTAGCATTTAGCCCAGAAATGAAAGGTAGCAGAAAAATACAGTGCTGCATTTTACAGTTAGCATTTTAAGTTTTAGCATATTTAAGTTTCATGTTTTGATGCATGACAAGTTTTAGTATTAAATGAAACATTTCCTTATCTGAAGATAAATACATACAGGTGCATCTCAATAAATTAGAATGTTGTGGAAAAGTTCATTTATTTCAGTAATTCAACTCAAATTGTTAAACTCGTGTATTAAATAAATTCAATGCACACAGACTGAAGTGGTTTAATAAATTAGAAGTAGTTTAATAAATTAGAATGCATGACATTCTAATTTATTGAGATGCACCTGTAATGTCTTCACTAACCTTGATTATTAACCTTGATTATTACACATGGCTCACTAATTAGTAGTGTTGCACAATATACTGGTACTTAAAAAGTATCGCGATACCCTGCTTTTAAAAAAGGTATGATTCCACATTTTACTAGTACCGGTACTTTAAGAATGTATTTTAATAAGAGCCGTATTTCTACGTGTCTGTGTTAGTGAATGGCGCAGACGCGCGGTTTTGTTTACTAACGTTATACGCGTGACGCTCGCGGTATTTTCAGCCTCTGCCGCTACAAAATATGAGTACATGAACAATCTCTAGAACTGCTCTGAGAGTCACTTCATGAGCATTTTACCGTTTCTTTTGCGAAAAACTATCGTCATATTATGAAGACCCTAAAGGTCTTCACAGCACCCCGTCAAAATAAAAGTTCGGTTTAAATTGACAACTAGAAATATATGAATATATTACTTAATGTAAACATAGTGTAACGCTTACACACAACAAGCGAACAACGACGAAGTAAACCGTGAAAGTCTTTAATAATCCAATGAAGCAGGAAAGACACAGGAACACGGGGTGGCAACATCAAGGTTCGACAAACATGATGGTGAACACACACACAATAAATAGACATGGTGATTACAAACTCAGGTGCAGGCAATTAGGGATAAACCATAGTACACAAAACAGCAGGGGGAATGGATGGGAGAAACCAACTCAAAGTCCAGGGGTGTGACATTACCTCCCCCTCCCGGAAAGGCGCGTCCTCGCGCCGACAAACAAGAGAACAGAAAATACCAAGTTTTAGGAGGGGGTTTTGGAGGAGGACGGACTCCCGGGAGGAGAACAAAGGATGAATTCCAGAGTTGTGACGGAGTAGTCCATGGAGGTGATGATGGAGGGAGGAGCCAAGGAGGAGATAGGAGGGATCCGAAGGAGGAGAAGCAGAGGAAGACCCAGACCGCAGCCATGATGTCGACCCACGGTGGAGCCGACGGAGGGAGGAGCCATGGTGGAGGAAGGGCTGACAACTCCAGGGGGCCGACCGACAGAGGCGGAGCAGCTGGCGGAGGAGCCCGAGGCGGAGACGGAGAGCCGAAGATACAGGGCGACACCGAGGATCCGGAGGGCCAAGGCGAAGCCCTAGGCTCTGGCGACCAAGGCGTAGGCGGAGATCCGGAGATCCGCGGCGGAGCCGGAGCGACAGAGGATGGAGGCTGTGCCAGAGGGAGGGAGGAGTCCGTAGGAGCTGGTGGGACGGAGTGACGAGGCGCAGCCAGAGGAACAGAGTCCTGAGGTGACGAAGGGACGACGACCGACCAGGGCGGAGCCGGAAAGACGAGGGAGCCCGGTGGAGCTGGTGGACCGATGGGCGACGATGGAGACGAGGGCGCTGAGAGCCGTGGTGGAGCCGCAGGGTCGGAGGGCTGAGGCGGAGTTCTGGACTCTGAGGCTGGAGGCGGAGATGAGGGATCCTCCAGCCCTGACGCCGATGGAAGCTGGCAGACCCGCGGCGAGCCCACTGCACAGGTGGAAGACTGAGGGTGAGCAGAGGGGCTGTCAGGGGACAGCGGTGCGCAGACAGATGTTGACATAGGCAGAAGAGGGAGGGTGGGTGGGGATTCCATCCAGGCAGGTATAACGTGACAGGTAGATATTTCCGTAAAGAAGTCTATTAAATCCCCAGAGTTATTTTCTAGAACTTCAGTAGAAAAGTCAATTAAGTCCCCAGAGTTGTTTTCCAGCACTTCAGTAGAAAAGTCAATTAAGTCCCCAGAGTTGTTTTCCAGCTCACCCCCAGCAATGGTGCAGTGGGCAGGGCTCTCCATAGCCCTCACTTGCTCCATGTTGCACTCCCCCGTCACGGTAGCTGTAGCTGTAGGGAGGTGTAGGGCTCTGGCTCTGTGGCGATCTTTGGCTCTGTCGCTCGTGGCTCTGGCTCGTCATCCGCGGTGGGCTCGGGCTCAAACTCCGCGTGTCGGGATGCTGGTTGGCTGGGCTCTGGGTCGTGCTGCGAGACGTCTGCGAGATGTGACTGGATGGGGTCGTAATCCTCCTCCGCTTCGTCCAGACAGAGTTCTGAACCCCAAGCACTCAGTAAGATGTTAATATATTGAGTTAGGGTCCAGTATGGTTCACCTTTGGGCATGACGAAGCGGAGGTCATCATCCAGTCCACACCAAAATCCCTCCATAAGGCAGACGTCATCGCAGCTAGCAAGATGGCAAATGCTAATAAACTCCTCCACGTAGTCCTCAAGATCCCTGCCATCCTGGAAGATAAAGATGGTCTTTCCTCCCAGAATGGCATCTCCCCTCCTTGGGGGGACGTTGATGGAAGCGAGTTTCATAATGGAGTAACTGGTGTAAACACGACGGAAACAAAAGACTGAAAAAACACGACAAACAAAACGGGGAATACAGGTAAAAAGGAAAAAAAAACTGTATCGGTCGAACCTTCTGTAACGCTTACACACAACAAGCGAACAACGACGAAGTAAACCGTGAAAGTCTTTAATAATCCAATGAAGCAGGAAAGACACAGGAACACGGGGTGGCAACATCAAGGTTCGACAAACATGATGGTGAACACACACACAATAAATAGACATGGTGATTACAAACTCAGGTGCAGGCAATTAGGGATAAACCATAGTACACAAAACAGCAGGGGGAATGGATGGGAGAAACCAACTCAAAGTCCAGGGGTGTGACACATAGTACTACTACTAATAATTAAAATATTATTAAAACAATGTTTAAGGAATATTTACCAGGAAAAAAAATATATTTACCAGAATTTATTTACCAGAAAATTGTAAATACACAAGTATTTCTGAAAAAGAAAGAAATATCCTATAATAAATTAATTCTTTATCAAATCTAATTATCCTTTATAAATTCATTAGACATGCTTTTGATTATTAAAATGTAATGAAATGATTAAAATAGAATCCAGAAAATTAATGGAAAACAGAGATTCACAAACAAAACTGAATTTGAGAAAAATAATAAAACGTATTTCACAGGCCTTAAAAACGTAATTTTTTTAAACTTTAGAATAAATTGCTGTTAAATTCTGCAAGTTTCGTGATTTCAAGTAATTAGACATGCTTTTTGATAAATATTTTTGATGTAACCATTAAAATAAAGTCTAGAAAAATTTTAACTGAATTTGAGAAAAAATAAAACCGTATAAAATTGCTATATCATGAAACAAGATTTGGCTTTGTTTTAATAAAAAAAAAACTTTGATCTCCATTTGGATTATCTATTATTCAATTACTTTTCCTGTTGTTCTATGTTTTTTTTCGTATCGGTTCAGTAGTAGTATCGTGATATTTTAGCCCGGTATCATATCAAAGTCAAAATTTTGGTATCGCGACAACACTACTAATTAGTAGTTTTTACTTTTGATACTTAAGTACTATAAAAAGCAAGCATTTTTGTGCTTCTACTGAAGTAAACCTGAAAAGGAACTCATATATTTTTACTTTTCCACCAATGGTATTCAGACAAACGGTATTCTTTATACAGTATTTAAAGGGACAGTTCAACCAAAAATTTAAATTGTGTCATCATTTACTCACCCTCAAGCCATTCAAACTGTATGAATTTCTTTCTTCCGCTGAGCAGAAATTCATACAGGTTTGAAACAGTTTTAGGATGAGTAAATGGTGTCAGAAACTGATTTTTTGGGGTGAGCCATCCATGAAAGTTGATGTTTTGACAGTTAACCTGAAGGACAACAGGCGTAAACAAAGCCAGATAGAAGTTACAGTAAACCAAAAATATGTTTATTTGTAATTTATTTTACCTCGACCAGCCATGTTTCTCACTGATGTATGTCAGTCAAATCACTTCAGTCTATTTCTTCAGAGCAAAAGGCAATTATATGACTCATCCAGACACCTTACAACTGTAAAATTATATTATACATAAATAAAAAGTAATTCTGAATGATACATTTCAATCTCAAGGTAAGAATTTCTTTCTTTAAACATTCTTCAAAAAGGCAGTTTACAGCAGTTACACATTTGAAAGAATAAACACTCTTACCTTGCCTCTGGAAACAACCATGAAGTGATGCTGAGCTTTAGGTCTGAGATTTTGTTCTGTTGTCAAATGATCCACCTATAACATTTTACTGGAATGTATGTGTCCTTATGCAGGTCACTAATTGTGTGTGAAGATCACCTGCTAGACAAGTTTGATTCCCTCTATTATGTTGTCTTGTGTGAACAAAGAAGAGGGCTGGATTTTAACAGTAAGACTCTGGTTTACATTATCAAATCACATATTATTACATTTTTTTTTTGATACTGAAGATTTAATGTCTGAAGTAATCTTACTCTTATACTTTTGTATATAAAAACTATTTATTGACTATTTTTATGGGCACAGTATAATAGCATGTTATTACAGTAACTGCACAACTGTAGGAACACACCTAACAGCTTTTGTTAAAAACCTGAATGGGAGCATTTAAGATTTGTTACCCATGATTCATCAGATTACTGGAAGCTCAGTAAATTCTATTTATATCCAACACACACACACACACACACACACACACACACACAAACACACACACAATATTATTTTATATATCAAAATAAGGTTAACAAATTACTATCGACAGACCATGAATAACCCTGACGCTTGAATGAGCAGCAGTATTACTGTATTAATTAATGTAAGTCTATATTATAATATACTTATGTTCCATCATTAATTGGACCATTGATGGAAATTTCAAAGCACTTTCTGTCATTTTAACAGACGAAGAGCAGACCAAAAGAGCATAGCATCTGTTGTCTTTTTCATACAGTGAAATATTAAGAAAATAGAAAATAATCTGGAGAAACAGAACACAACACAGATATTCTTGTGACACCAGATGCTAAAAATAAAGCGTTGACAGCACAACCTTATTATTTGAAATGAATTGTTTCAGTTCTTTTGTGTAGCAGTTCTCTTTAAAGTGCCACCCATATTTTAAAATGCAGTAGGATTGTTTGGAAAAACAACATATTATCAAACATATAATTATGTTTAAATAAAGCTTATACAGTCTGTACACAGAGGTAATGATATGACAAAGCGCATTTGTGAATTTTGAAGATCCTAAAATCAACTTGAATGCCTAAATTAACCCTTTCACTGTCACTCCCTATCTTGAACATAGACATGAAAATGCACTATCCAGAGTTAAATTTTTATAATTCATGAATGAAAACATTTTGTAATATGATTTTGATGTACAATTTCCATGGTAATGCAATGTCTGATTTTAAAATGGTTTTCAAAGGATGAATTTTGAGATTTTAAGTTTTCAGGTGATATATCATTTCTTAAGATTTCTATTGCGTAATAGGTAAAAAGGCAACAAAGAAAGTATTGTTGTGACAAAGGTCAGAACTCCTGTTATGATGTAGATTTTTGAGGTGCACTCTTGTCATAAATGAATCTGTTACTCGTAATTTGTAATACAAAAGAGTGGTAAATATTTAGGATCTTAGACCTTCGCAACGATATATAGTTTGTCATGATTAGATTAGGATTTATTTGTAAAATGGTGAAGTAAACTTAGGCGTCCCACAGAGTGGACAGTGACAATCAAAGGGTTAAAAGAAACGGATTCTCTAGCGAAGCAAGAAATATATAGGCCTACACTGTAGGATTGGGCCGATAGACGATGCCATCTTCCATCGCCGATGGCTGACAGACATCACGATGTTGAGCTGACATCATGATAACCCCCAGAATTTTCTCTCCCAATTATATCATTGGGTTAGTATACTGTATATAAATTGTGGGAATCCACTATTAATATGTGGAGCATTGAAATCGCTTTGAATGCACGCTCAATTTTTACTTTAACTTTTCAGATTTGTCAGTAGTGCTCAGGATCTGCGCATCATCAAACACTACACAAAACAGAAAGTATCAAAATGAAAGAACTCACATTGACAATGAGAAAGGCCTAAGGCAAGTATGTGCCCATCCCAAATGAGAAAATATGTTACATAGTAACATACATGTTACTATAGCTAATTAATGATGATAGAAAAATGATTGAAATGATCATTCTATCTAAATGTGATGTATACTGTGACTACAAATAAACAGAAACAGATGCGATCTGATGTGTCCTTTTTTTTGTGAAATAATGCTAAATACCCTTTGTTTCTGTGTGTGTTTTTCGATCCTGACAAATTCGTTCATTATGATTAATGTATTATTATTGTAAAACTGCTGAAACATCAATGCTTTTGGTTTTAAATCTTTAAGTAGGCTAAATGGCCGCTTTTATCATGTTCATTTTGTGATATCGCCATCATTCCAGTGATGTATTTCTGATTAGTTTTCTGATAATAACAACTATTGTTTGTTGGTGAAATGATGGGGTTGCATGACGTTGTTCCAGAGATGTGCGTAGAGAGAGGGTCACCGTCTGGCCCGATGGTGGAAACGCAGCGTGATTTTGGTTTCGGTGTTACAGGTCCAAGGCTATTAGCCCCGTCCGGCCCAGCCCGCTGAAAGCACTGGCTCGCACTGGCACGACAGTGAAAAAGTGGCTGATAAGAATGAATAACTGGCTATTGTTAACAGCTGAACAAAATCAAATCCATCTTAGCACTGCACAGTAGCACAGAAGCTGAATTAAGTTACATTTAGATGTGGTATAAATGCATTCAAGCAGCAACTGCATAAATAATAGGCCTGTGAGATTAATGTTTTAATTATATAACTCTAAATATAGAAATATGAAATGTCAGAAAAAAAAAGAAATAATAGGTCTAGACCTACTTTTAAATGAGAAACTAAAACCACCAGTAGGTGGCAGCAAGTCTTAATGATTGAGTCACTGAATCATTTATTCAAAATGGCTGTTTTTATGAATGGCTCAGTGAATCACTGATTCACCTGATTTGTTCAAAATCACAGAATCATTCTGAAACTAAACATAACACTTTTGTGTGTTTGTGTGTCAGCCTGTGAAGATTTTGTCATGTCAGGAGTGTGTAGCTTTTTGTGTTTTATTTTGATAAAGTGATACACAAGAAAAAAAAAATAAAAATTGAGTTGCTTAACATAACTACTTAAGTAAAGTACAATATTATGAGGCATTTCATTATTGGTGATGATCCAGTAACATTTAGAAATTTTGTAAACATTTGGAAATGATCATACCAGAGCAGAAAAACAAGTCTGTCTGATATATAACAAAAGCGAACTTATTCTTGATTGGTTAAAAAAAAAATACCCCAATTTTCAAGTATACAGTAGTCAACATTTGAAGTGGATCAAAACTTTTCATTAAAGTTGTCCTAATACTAAAATAATACCCATTTTTGATCCACTTCAAATGTTGACTACTGTAGACAAAAGTCTATACCCCTATCTCTGCATTCACAGTATGTTACACAATAAAGGCATATTGTAATATTACTTTTAAACAAATCATTCAGAACATATAGTAACAGAAACACTTTTTGGCACTTTAAGTGTCCATAACAGCAAATGAGCCACTGGTGCTGTCTGAAGATGTAACTGGTTCGGATATGTTGTACACATCTGAAAACAGTTAGTTGCATGTTACTCACTGAGAAATACTGTATAACATCATTAATCCATTTGAAAATATACTTATAAATATTTGTTTTCAGATCTACTTACTCCTCCGTCGCTTTCTTTGCAGGAAAGGCAGTCCAGAAGTGGTTGATGATCCTGCACTTGTGGTCTGTAGGGAGATAGCAGTCAAAATATATCAAAGGGACAATGTAAAAATATTTGAGCAGGGGTTAAAAGCTGAACATTGGTAAAAGAGCTCAAGCTCATATAAGTATGTTATTACAGAATGGCATTTACCTTGGTACGGCTGGAAAGCTTCTGTAGGAACCGTTTTCCTGGTAGTGACTCACGAACCTGCAATCAAAGATCTCTAGTTAACATCCACTTGATTCTAATTCGTCATTTGCGCCTTACAGCGGTCAAATGTTTCCAAATAATCACTGTTGTTCATGGCAACCAATTCTACAAACCACAGAGGCGGATCCAAGGTTTTTAAACTTATCCTCATACAAATGCAGCTGTCGGTATCTCAGTTATTGATTGTAACAAAAATGACTAAAATGGTAGTTATATTACTTTAATGCTATTGTAGTGTCCTGTTGCTGCTAGGTAATTGTACTTCGCAGTCAGTTTTTTTTCTTTACAGAAAAATTGTTAAATAACCCCAACCCTAACTCAAACCAGTATTTCATATTCACATATTTCGGTGACCACTGATGTAATAAGCAGGATAACCAGTCAAGTAACAGACTAAATAAACCCCTCCGGGTTGATACATTGTTGTCAAATGTGTATTAGTTTATATTTAACATAATGGCAGATCTCTAGGTTAAATTCAAGATGCACAAAGTGCAATGTGCAGTAGAAGTAAACTCATACCTTGCTGTCCAAAAGTGTTCCAAGCACCAAAATAAAGAATCCCTAATAGAAGGAAGTGTTAGAAATATATGAAGGTATCATTTGCAGTATGGTTCCATTTTACAAACACAAAAACAAAAAAATTAGACATTTAGAATTAACGTGCAGCAAATTGGAATACGTGCACAAAATGTAATCTTACTATAAAATTGACAATATAAAGTGATACCTGCAGTGAATTGAGGAGTGCAAACACCACATGAATGCCTAAATCTTGTGACACCATGGTTCCAATTCCAAATCCCCATGTTAGACCAAAGAGAGGAGTCAAAATAGCCACACATCTGGCAATGACCATCAGGGCATGTTTCTCATCTGGTTGAGTTGCAGCACTAACTCCTCTCCACAACATTTTGTACAGAACCACAATCAAAACCACAAGGTTTATGGCTACAATAGTGAGAGCTGGAATCACAAATGCCAGCAGGGCCATAGACTCAGACCAGTTCAGCCAGCATGCTTGTTTGGAACTATACTTTTCAGCTCCAGCTGTTGAAGCAACAGTAATGGCCGCTATGAGCAAAGGTGCACCATAACCGACTATGAAGGCAATGGCCATCATTTTGGCCCTTGACATTTGAGACAAGACCATGACTGTACGGTAAAAGAGCAACAGCGCTGAAATTAACATCCAGAAGAAAAGAGCCAGGTAAAAAAAGTGCATGAAGAAAACCACTGGACTGCAGCTACCCGCTGAGGGTTTTGATATTGCAGCTCCAATGATAAAACAGATGTTTGCAATCAGCAGGGACACGGCAATGTTGACTATGCAGACATGTCGCATGTAGGATGTGTCATTTCTTCTTACTGATTTCCATATGATAGTCTCAATAATCAGGCATATAATCAAGCTGGCCATCGAAATAGCTACACCAATGTAAGTTATATAGTCTAAGGCTACATGATTAATGGAAAACGGTGACATTAGGATTGAAAAAGAGGTTGTGTGGTTGCATTCACATGTAATCTTGCCAGTTTCATTTCCTTCACTTATATAGGGCTTTACTTCACATCCAGTGGAATCCCATGTGTTGAGACTGAAGTTCCAAAAGACACACTCAGGATTTCCCAAAGACTGATTAGTAATGTCAAATGCAAAAGAAATGTTGTTAATTGTTTTATTAACCTTAACAACAACCACATCTCCATTGATGCGCACATCTGATTTCCTGCTGTCGTTAGTACCTCGAGAAGGCAGGACAATGTCAAGAGTTGTGAAGATTATGATGGTTATGTTAGTCTCTTGAGGAACCTGTGGTATCACAATCTCCGTAGTTGAGTTCAGCAATGCTGATGTTATGCTGAAAGAGTTTTTAATTGTGGTTCTGTTCAGCTGAATGGATGTTACATAAATATCAAACTGATCTGTAAGACGGTCACTTATATTTTCAATAGATCTCAGAAGTTTAATGCTGGCGTTTTCTGTGTTGTTGCCTTTGTTCAGTTTGTTCCATGTAGCGCTGACATTACCAGATACAATAATGTCAACTGTGTTTAGGAAATTCTGGAAATTTAATATAAAATTCTGTATTAAATTACGAAATTTTGCCCATAGAATGTGGAAATATTTAATATATAAGATATTTGGATAATCTAATAAGACAAAATATAATCAGATATTATTATAACCTAATATAAAAAACCATGATCTGCCATATTTTTAAAAGGAAGTTCTCATATATAATATCATATAATATAATGTAAGTAAAAGGGTGGTTCTTTCCCTACACATTGTGCATTAAATTAGTTTAATGCACAGCTAGCCGTGCATTACCCCATTTCTGTGTGCACAGTATGATCTCCGATCTGTGTGCAAGAGATGCGCGTGGTATGCCTCAATGAAAGCAGCGCATTAATATAGAACGGTGATTAAACTGATTGGAACTGCCTGTGCATCAAACTATTTTAATGCATACCTGCCAGCCAATCAGAATTGAGTATTCAGACAGACCATGCTATAATATATAATATAACATAATATAATAAAGAACAGGTTTAATTCGTGATAATGGAGAGAGTGGCTATAACAATACAAAATGACAGTAAGAAAATGGATTATCAATTAATCAATCTTAACATTATTCTAATTCAATACAACAAGCATATAATGTCTACATATTACATTTTACAAGATTAAATGTGAGTATACATACCTCCATCACTGTTTTTCTGATGAAAATAGTTTGTGACAAGTCAGCAATTTTAAAGAGTATGTCAATAATTGCTTGGACAGTAGCAGCAGACTGGGTTATACTAATATTATTCTGTGATGTGGCTAAACTGAGGTTAGCCATAAACCCTGGAATCTCATCCACACGTAAGGACTAAATTGCAAAGTATAAATATATAAATGATACAATCCATTAAAATGGCCACATCATACAGATCATCATAGATAGATATAAGATCAATACATTACCTCAAGTTCATTTTTAAGGTTGTCAATAACATTAAGTACACAGTTGTCCTCTACTGGTATCCAAAACTTTGATTCACATTTGTAAGTTATGGTGCCTTTCATGCCTTTTCCACAGACTCCTGTCCTCACATCATTTGTTTTTCCAATTCCAAGTTCCTTATTTTGACACTCATAACCTGGAGAAAAAATTGTTTCGTAGAAGCAAACACACAGGTCATCAGTGCTCTCAAAGATAAAAAAAAAAAAAATTACAGTACCTCTAAAATCAGAAGTAAACAGATTTAATTTAACAGCTAACATCACATTACACTTCATACATTCTGGGCAGCCCTGCAAGCTACTTGCACAGTATACGGAAGCATCAGAAATATCTATGGTCAAATGACAAAACAATAGGGCCAGAACAGTCAACACCAGATAATCTGATGTGTTGCAATCCAAAGAAAAGGCTGCTAGATTGTAAAAGCCATTCAATGCAACTGTACAACAGTAAAAAGCACTTTGATGCTGAAAACAATGCGAAACTGATGGCTCACTTTCTTGGCTTATCCTAACTGTGATGCTGCTATAGCTGTAACTGTAATTCCGTAGTTGTGGCAGATCCTTGAGACGACATGTAATGGTTAAGGTTTTCTCTGTACAATTTCCACTTGGACTAGTATAGTTTAATGTGATACTGTCAGATCCTGATTGGGGAAAACGAAAAATGCATTTACTAGAAAACATAATAACATAAAGGTTATAATTGAAAGACAACTACTCAATAACTTTTAGAAAAATGTTTGATAAAAATCAATGATTTGTATGTGCAACCTGAAATTGGTGTTGTTTCACCCATGACCCACTCAATATTGTAGCCAGAGTTGACAGTACACGTCAGTTGGAAACTGCTACCATCACATGGAAATACACGGAGTTTTTCCCCCACATTGATATTGGGTTGTCGTTCAATGATGATGTTTTGCCACTGAATGTAGGGTATTGTATTCCTTTGTATAATGCATGAATATCGACCTGCATATGGGGAAAAAAAATCAATACAGAACCATTAATCAATAAAGCAAATCTCTTAAACCCAGTAGGTTTTGTTTACTGAACAATGTTACTAAACATGAAAGAACTTCAAACCTTTTCTAATGGATTTATCGCAAAACAAATCTTTGCTAATGAGGCAATGTTCAAGACATTAACATACTAATTTCGATTGACTGATTAGTTCATGAAGACAAAAAAATCTCATGTTACTCACCACTGTCACTTTCACTAGCATTTTTTACAGTGAGAGTTTTGTTGTCGTATGAAAGTGAGTATCTTGTGTTGTCTTTTGCAGGATCTGTGTTATCCACTTTCCATTTTATTTGTCCCTTTGCAAACTCTGGCTCTATACAGTTCAGGGCCACTTTTTGCAGAGGATATAACTGATCTCTTACAAAGACTGTTTGATCTGTAAATAAAAACCATACAGCTCATATCACCCAACAATGAACAAAAACAAAACATAAATATGATGGAACTAAGAAATGTGAAGGGTTTTAGATTAGACACTGACTACCCTTACCACTTTGAGCAAAGGCATCTTCAGCTACAATTATTTCTTGTGCCTTCAGATTGTTAGAAAGCTGTTTGTTTGCTGCTCCAAACTCAAGGCTGTTGGATGTTGCACTTATAGTGTAGTCTACTAAAACACTACCTGGCCTATGGAGTGAAACACAACACCAATGTGATGACATGTAATAACATTGTATTTGTTAAAAAAAGCAGCAAATAAATGGAAACAATGGGCAAAAATTTAAATAGTAGATCATACCGGAAGCCAGAGACTTTTGTAGAACCAAAAATGTAGCCAGTTAGCTTATCAGTATAACTTGCATTAATCTGTAAAGAGCAAAATACACAATGTAAATTTTGGATATTATAATTGGACTGTTTTTGACAAGTGGATGTTAGGGGAAAATAAATACAAAAATGTAATGAAATAAAAAGTAACATAAAACTATTAGTTCCAGTCCTCGATTCTGATTGGTGAGTGACACACAGAACCGTTGACTGAAGCAGTCATAGCCATGGTTTATCGTAAATAAAACACAGCTGTTAAACATAAATAAGCAAGGACTGGAAATAACCATTTTATAAATAGCATTTAAACTAAATCAACATGTTACATTCCATAAACAAATTACACAAACAATACATTTCACAAAAAAAAAAAATAAAAAAAAAAAACACAGTACTTACTGTTGACTCAATCTGTCCAGATAAATCTTTGTAATTCTTGCTATTAGAGTCGGCAAGACTGATGTCAAAAGTCTGATCTATTGTCATTGACATTCCAATTACTGTAAAAATAAAAGTGCACATTTATGTGCATTGTATCAATAGGTTTAAGCAACAATCCTCAATCCTTAATCATAAAACAATACAAATGCTACCTAGTCAGAGGGGGTACACAAGAAGAACACTGGTGCCCCCAAAGAAACATTAACTAATAATAACACAATAAATTAATAAAAAGGTTATTTCCTGTTATTAGTTAATGCAAATTTTTGTATCCCTGCTAACAAAGATCATTTTAATTCTTTATTCTTTTGTGCAACATTTAGATTTACAGTACCTGTCTATGCTGTTGTTAGAAATATTAGCACAGCAAAAATAAGAATGATATTTTATTCTGCATGTTTTACTGTGAATACCTGTTGCTGGCACTGTTGTTCCTGTTGTTGGTGTTGATGGTGTTGTTGGAGGTGCTGATGGTGTTGTTGTGTTGATGGAATGGAGAAAATGATCATGACATGGTTTTAAAATGCAGCATATCCCCTTGTACTTAATATTCTTTTAATATTTAAAGATGCTGACAAATCAGCATTAAGAACATTTAATGCTATAAACAAAAAATCCTATTTATCTCATTATTTAAAGTGGTAATACACACAAATCTAAATATATGGAAAGTACCTGTACATGTGTTATTAATGTTGACAGGGAAACTTGAGTTTGTTGCAGTGAATCCATCCAGACATGAGCAACTGTAACTTCCCATTACATTTGTGCAGATGGAATTTGGACCACATACAGATGGACTGAACCGACATTCATCTATATCTGGAAAGGGAATAACACATTTACGAACAATATCTCAAATATTTATAATCAATTTTTAAATACAGAAAAATATATAATTAGGAATGTTTGAAATGCAAATAAATCTGAAAAACAAGCTAGAAACCACTTCTACACATGTTACATGTTATATATTTTCTATGTGCTCACCATTGCATGTGTTACTGGTGCTGACTGGTTCACTGCTATTTATTACAGTAAATCCACTCAAGCAGGAACAGCTGTAACTCCCAACTGAGTTGGTGCAGCGAGAGTTTGAACCACAGACCTCTGATGTCTTAAGACATTCATTCACATCTTTATTACAGGAAGAGATATAAAATAGTTTGCATAAAAATCTGACAGCCAGATTCATAAAAATATATTTATCCTTATGCACTTTGTGCCTGAATTTACAATAATAGGCATGAGTACAACTTTCAAGGTTTTACAAATACCTGAATATAGAATGTACCTGTACATGTGTTATTGATGCTGATGAGGAGACTTGAGTTTGTTGCAGTGAATCCATCCAGACATGAGCAATTGTAACTTCCCATTTTATTTGTGCAGTTGGCATTTGGACCACATACAGATGGACTGAATTGACATTCATCTATATCTGGAAAGAGAATACTACTTTTTTTAGAACAATAACTCAACATTTATCTTTTTCTAATTACAAAACAAATGTAATTAGAACAAATATGCCTTTTTTAACATCTAAAAAACATGATAATGCAAATAAATGAATCACACCTCTGCATGGGTTAATGCTATTAGTAATTTCATTCATCTTTGTAACATTATATCCTTTCCAACAAGAGCATGAATAGCTTCCATTGTAATTGAAACAGTTGGCATTCGGCCCACACACCAACGAGGAGTTGAGACATTCATTAATATCTGAAATAAATTATAAAAACATGTTAATGACAAGATTAAAATGTCCTGTCTGACAGCATCCAAAAAGCATGCCACCTTTAAATCATGTAGGACAAATACAAATACTGGCTGTTTAGAAATTTAGCTGTCAGTTTTAACTAAAAGAAAAAAAATTGTAGGTTATTTTTGAAATTAAACATATGTGAAACTAGAACCTACATCTGCATGTGTTACATGTTATATATTTTATACATGCTCACCATTGCATGGGTTACTGGTGCTGACTGGTTCACTGCTATTTATTACAGTAAATCCAGGCAAGCAGGAACAGCTGTAACTCCCAACTGAGTTGGTGCAGCGAGAGTTTGGACCACAGACCTCTGATGTCTTAAGACATTCATTCACATCTTTAACACGGGAAGAGATGAAAAAGAATTTGCATAAAAATCTGATGGTCAGAGTCATAAAAATATATTTATCCTTTTGCACTGTGTGCCTAAAGTTACAATAACAGGCATGAGCAAAATTTTCTAAGTTTTACAAATATGTGAATATAGAATGTACCTCTACATGTGTTATTGATGCTGATGGGGAGACTTGAAATTGTTGCAGTGAATCCACTGAAACATGAGCAATTGTAACTTCCCATTTCATTTGTGCAGTTGGCATCTGGACCACATACAGATGGACTGAACAGACATTCATTTATATCTGGAAATGGAATAACACATTTCAGAGCAATCTCTCAATATTTAACACCATTTTCTAATTGCAGCGAAAAAATGTAATTAGAAATCTTAACAACATCTGAAAATCATGACAATAAATCAATCAGACCTATGCACGGGTTACTGCTATTAATAGTTTCATTCGTCTTTGTAACATTATATCCTTCCCAACATGAGCATGAATAGCTTCCGTTGTAATTGGAACAGTTAGCATTTGACCCACACACCAACAAGGAGTTGACACATTCATTAATATCTGAAAAAAAGAAGAAGACAAAAACATGGCTGCTAACAAGATAAAAATGTCCAGTCTGACAGCATCTATAAAGCACGTCAGCTTTGAATCATGTAGGACAAACAGAAACTGATTGTTCAGAAATTCAGCTGACAATTATATCAAAAAGACAAAAAATCAATTATTGAAGTTCAGATCATACATATGTGAAGCTAGAACTCACTTCTACATGTGATATGTATGATGTAATTGCTACATGCTCACCATTGCATGGGTTACTGGTGCTGACTGGTTCACTGCTATTTATTACAGTAAATCCACTCAAGCAGGAACAGCTGTAACTCCCAACTGAGTTGGTGCAGCGAGAGTTTGGACCACAGACCTCCGATGTCTTAAGACATTCATTCACATCTTTAACACAGGAAGAGATGAAAAACATTATAAAATCAGATAATCAAAGTCATAGAAAATACACTTATCCTTATGCACTGTGTGCCTGAATTTACAATAATAGGCATGAGCAAAACATTCAAGTTTTTACAAATATCTGAATATAGAATGTACCTGTACATGTGTTATTGATGCTGATGAGGAGACTTGAGTTTGTTGCAGCAAATCCATCCAGACATGAGCAATTGTAACTTCCCATTTCATTTGTGCAGTTGGCATTTGGACCACATACAGATGGACTGAACAGACATTCATTTATATCTGGAAAGGGAATAACACATTTCAGAACAATATCTCAATATTTAAAATTGATTTCTAACTACAGAAAATGTAATTAGAAATGTAAAAACATCTGAAAATCATGACAATAAATGAATCACACCTATGCATGGGTTGCTGCTATTAATAGTTTCATTCATCTTTGTAACGTTATATCCTTCCCAACAAGAGCATGAATAGCTTCCGTTGTAATTGGAACAGTTAGCATTTGACCCACACACCAATGAGGAGTTGAGACATTCATTAATATCTGAAGAAGAAAAGAAGATAAAAACATGGCTGCTGACCAAATGAAAATGTCCAGTCTGACAGCATCCACATCAGCTTTGAATCATGTAGGACAAAAAGAAATTGGCTGATTCAGCTGACAATTATATCAAAAAGACAAAAAAAAAAACAAGATTTTTATTGAAGTTCAGAGAATACATATGTGAAGCTAGAACTTACTTCCACATGTAATATGTGTGATGTAATTTCTGCATGCTTACCATTGCATGGGTTACTGGTGCTGACTGGTTCACTGCTATTTATTACAGTAAATCCACTCAAGCAGGAACAGCTGTAACTCCCAACTGAGTTGGTGCAGCGAGAGTTTGGACCACAGACCTCTGATGTCTTAAGACATTCATTCACATCTTTATTACAGGAAGAGATGAAAAACAGTATAAAAATCAGATTGTCAAAGTCATAGAAAATATATTTATCCTTATGCACTGTGTGCCTGAATTTACAATAACAGGCATGAGCAATATTTTCAAGTTTTTACAAATATCTAAATATAGAATGTACCTGTACATGTGTTATTGATGCTGATGAGGAGACTTGAGTTTGTTGCAGCAAATCCATCCAGACATGAGCAATTGTAACTTCCCATTTCATTTGTGCAGTTGGCATTTGGACCACATACAGATGGACTGAACAGACATTCATTTATATCTGGAACAGGAATAACACATTCCAGAACAATATCTCAATATTTAAAACAGAAAACAATGCAATTAGAAATTTTAACAACATCTGAAAATCATGACAATAAATGTTTCATACCTATGCACGGGTTACTGCTATTAATAGATTCATTCATCTCTGTAACGTTATATCCTTCCCAACAAGAGCACGAATAGCTTCCGTTGTAATTGGAACAGTTAGCATTCGGCCCACACACCAACGAGGAGTTGACACATTCATTAATATCTGAAATAAAACAAATCATAAAAACGTAGCTACTGACAAGATTAAAATGTCCAGTCTGACAGCATCTATAAAGCACATCAGCTTTAAATCATGTAGGACAAGTAGAAACTGATTGTTCAGAAATGCAGCTGTCAATCATAACAAAAAGAAAAAAATAATCAAGGTTTCAAGATTATCGAAGTTCAGCGCATACGTGTGTGAAGCTAGAACCCACTTCTACATGTGTTAAGTGTTATGCATTTTATACATGCTCACCATTGCATGTGTTACTGGTGCTGACTGGTTCACTGCTATTTATTACAGTAAATCCACTCAAGCAGGAACAGCTGTAACTCCCAACTGAGTTGGTGCAGCGAGAGTTTGGACCACAGCCCTCTGATGTCTTAAGACATTCATTCACATCTTTAACACAGGAAGAGATGAAAAACATTATAAAATCAGATAATCAAAGTCATAGAAAATACACTTATCCTTATGCGCTGTGTGCCTGAATTTACAATAATAGGCATGAGCAAAACATTCAAGTTTTTACAAATATCTGAATATAGAATGTACCTGTACATGTGTTATTGATGCTGATGAGGAGACTTGAGTTTGTTGCAGTGAATCCATCCAGACATGAGCAATTGTAACTTCCCATTTCATTTGTGCAGTTGGCATTTGGACCACATACAGATGGACTGAACAGACATTCATTTATATCTGGAAAGGGAATAACACATTTCAGAACAATATCTCAATATTTAAAACAGAAAACAATGCAATTAGAAATTTTAACAACATCTGAAAATCATGACAATAAATGTTTCATACCTATGCACGGGTTACTGCTATTAATAGATTCATTCATCTCTGTAACGTTATATCCTTCCCAACAAGAGCACAAATAGCTTCCGTTGTAATTGGAACAGTTAGCATTCGGCCCACACACCAACGAGGAGTTGACACATTCATTAATATCTGAAATAAAACAAATGATAAAAACGTAGCTGCTGACAAGATTAAAATATCCAGTCTGACAGCATCTATAAAGCACATCAGCTTTAAATCATGTAGGACAAGTAGAAACTGATTGTTCAGAAATGCAGCTGTCAATCATATCAAAAAGAAAAAAATAATCAAGGTTTCAAGATTATCGAAGTTCAGCGCATACGTGTGTGAAGCTAGAACCCACTTCTACATGTGTTAAGTGTTATGCATTTTATGCATGCTCACCATTGCATGGGTTACTGGTGCTGACTGGTTCACTGCTATTTATTACAGTAAATCCACTCAAACAGGAACAGCTGTAACTCCCAACTGAGTTGGTGCAGCGAGAGTTTGGACCACAGACCTCTGATGTCTCAAGACATTCATTCACATCTTTTTTACAGGAACAGATGAAAATTGGTATAAAAATCAGATTGTCAGAGTCATAGAAAATATATTTATCCTTATGCACCGTGTGCCTGAATTTACAATAACAGGCATGAGCAAAACTTTCAAATTTTTACAAATATCTAAATATAGAATGTACCTGTACATGTGTTATTGATGCTGATGAGGAGACTTGAGTTTGTTGCAGCAAATCCATCCAGACATGAGCAATTGTAACTTCCCATTGCATTTGTGCAGTTGGCATTTGGACCACATACAGATGGACTGAACAGACATTCATTTATATCTGGAAAGGGAATAACACATTTCAGAACAATATCTCAATATTTAAAATTGTTTTCTAACTACAGAAAATGTAATTAGAAATGTAAAAACATCTGAAAATCATGACAATAAATGAATCACACCTATGCATGGGTTGCTGCTATTAATAGTTTCATTCATCTTTGTAACGTTATATCCTTCCCAACAAGAGCATGAATAGCTTCCGTTGTAATTGGAACAGTTAGCATTTGACCCACACACCAATAAGGAGTTGAGACATTCATTAATATCTGAAGAAGAAAAGAAGATAAAAACATGGCTAGTGACAAGATGAAAATGTTCAGTCTGACAGCATCCACATCAGCTTTGAATCAAGTAGGACAAACAGAAATTGACTGATTCAGCTGACAATTATATCAAAAAGACAAAAAAAAAAAAAAAAAAAAAGCAAAAAAAAAAAAACAAGATATTTACTGAAGTTCAGAGAATACATATGTGAAGCTAGAACTTACTTCCACATGTAATATGTGTGATGTAATTTCTGCATGCTTACCATTGCATGGGTTACTGGTGCTGACTGGGTCACTGCTATTTATTACAGTAAATCCACTCAAGCAGGAACAGCTGTAACTCCCAACTGAGTTGGTGCAGCGAGAGTTTGGACCACAGACCTCTGATGTCTTAAGACATTCATTCACATCTTTATTACAGGAAGAGATGAAAAACAGTATAAAAATCAGATTGTCAAAGTCATAGAAAATATATTTATCCTTATGCACTGTGTGCCTGAATTTACAATAACAAGCATGAGCAATATTTTCAAGTTTTTACAAATATCTAAATATAGAATGTACCTGTACATGTGTTATTGATGCTGATGAGGAGACTTGAGTTTGTTGCAGCAAATCCATCCAGACATGAGCAATTGTAACTTCCCATTTCATTTGTGCAGTTGGCATTTGGACCACATACAGATGGACTGAACAGACATTCATTTATATCTGGAACAGGAATAACACATTCCAGAACAATATCTCAATATTTAAAACAGAAAACAATGCAATTAGAAATTTTAACAACATCTGAAAATCATGACAATAAATGTTTCATACCTATGCACGGGTTACTGCTATTAATAGATTCATTCATCTCTGTAACGTTATATCCTTCCCAACAAGAGCACGAATAGCTTCCGTTGTAATTGGAACAGTTAGCATTCGGCCCACACACCAACGAGGAGTTGACACATTCATTAATATCTGAAATAAAACAAATCATAAAAACGTAGCTGCTGACAAGATTAAAATGTCCAGTCTGACAGCATCTATAAAGCACATCAGCTTTAAATCATGTAGGACAAGTAGAAACTGATTGTTCAGAAATGCAGCTGTCAATCATAACAAAAAGAAAAAAATAATCAAGGTTTCAAGATTATCGAAGTTCAGCGCATACGTGTGTGAAGCTAGAACCCACTTCTACATGTGTTAAGTGTTATGCATTTTATACATGCTCACCATTGCATGTGTTACTGGTGCTGACTGGTTCACTGCTATTTATTACAGTAAATCCACTCAAGCAGGAACAGCTGTAACTCCCAACTGAGTTGGTGCAGCGAGAGTTTGGACCACAGCCCTCTGATGTCTTAAGACATTCATTCACATCTTTAACACAGGAAGAGATGAAAAACATTATAAAATCAGATAATCAAAGTCATAGAAAATACACTTATCCTTATGCGCTGTGTGCCTGAATTTACAATAATAGGCATGAGCAAAACATTCAAGTTTTTACAAATATCTGAATATAGAATGTACCTGTACATGTGTTATTGATGCTGATGAGGAGACTTGAGTTTGTTGCAGTGAATCCATCCAGACATGAGCAATTGTAACTTCCCATTTCATTTGTGCAGTTGGCATTTGGACCACATACAGATGGACTGAACAGACATTCATTTATATCTGGAAAGGGAATAACACATTTCAGAACAATATCTCAATATTTAAAACAGAAAACAATGCAATTAGAAATTTTAACAACATCTGAAAATCATGACAATAAATGTTTCATACCTATGCACGGGTTACTGCTATTAATAGATTCATTCATCTCTGTAACGTTATATCCTTCCCAACAAGAGCACAAATAGCTTCCGTTGTAATTGGAACAGTTAGCATTCGGCCCACACACCAACGAGGAGTTGACACATTCATTAATATCTGAAATAAAACAAATGATAAAAACGTAGCTGCTGACAAGATTAAAATATCCAGTCTGACAGCATCTATAAAGCACATCAGCTTTAAATCATGTAGGACAAGTAGAAACTGATTGTTCAGAAATGCAGCTGTCAATCATATCAAAAAGAAAAAAATAATCAAGGTTTCAAGATTATCGAAGTTCAGCGCATACGTGTGTGAAGCTAGAACCCACTTCTACATGTGTTAAGTGTTATGCATTTTATGCATGCTCACCATTGCATGGGTTACTGGTGCTGACTGGTTCACTGCTATTTATTACAGTAAATCCACTCAAACAGGAACAGCTGTAACTCCCAACTGAGTTGGTGCAGCGAGAGTTTGGACCACAGACCTCTGATGTCTCAAGACATTCATTCACATCTTTTTTACAGGAACAGATGAAAATTGGTATAAAAATCAGATTGTCAGAGTCATAGAAAATATATTTATCCTTATGCACCGTGTGCCTGAATTTACAATAACAGGCATGAGCAAAACTTTCAAATTTTTACAAATATCTAAATATAGAATGTACCTGTACATGTGTTATTGATGCTGATGAGGAGACTTGAGTTTGTTGCAGCAAATCCATCCAGACATGAGCAATTGTAACTTCCCATTGCATTTGTGCAGTTGGCATTTGGACCACATACAGATGGACTGAACAGACATTCATTTATATCTGGAAAGGGAATAACACATTTCAGAACAATATCTCAATATTTAAAATTGTTTTCTAACTACAGAAAATGTAATTAGAAATGTAAAAACATCTGAAAATCATGACAATAAATGAATCACACCTATGCATGGGTTGCTGCTATTAATAGTTTCATTCATCTTTGTAACGTTATATCCTTCCCAACAAGAGCATGAATAGCTTCCGTTGTAATTGGAACAGTTAGCATTTGACCCACACACCAATAAGGAGTTGAGACATTCATTAATATCTGAAGAAGAAAAGAAGATAAAAACATGGCTAGTGACAAGATGAAAATGTTCAGTCTGACAGCATCCACATCAGCTTTGAATCAAGTAGGACAAACAGAAATTGACTGATTCAGCTGACAATTATATCAAAAAGACAAAAAAAAAAAAAAAAAAAAAAAGCAAAAAAAAAAAAACAAGATATTTACTGAAGTTCAGAGAATACATATGTGAAGCTAGAACTTACTTCCACATGTAATATGTGTGATGTAATTTCTGCATGCTTACCATTGCATGGGTTACTGGTGCTGACTGGGTCACTGCTATTTATTACAGTAAATCCACTCAAGCAGGAACAGCTGTAACTCCCAACTGAGTTGGTGCAGCGAGAGTTTGGACCACAGACCTCTGATGTCTTAAGACATTCATTCACATCTTTATTACAGGAAGAGATGAAAAACAGTATAAAAATCAGATTGTCAAAGTCATAGAAAATATATTTATCCTTATGCACTGTGTGCCTGAATTTACAATAACAGGCATGAGCAATATTTTCAAGTTTTTACAAATATCTAAATATAGAATGTACCTGTACATGTGTTATTGATGCTGATGAGGAGACTTGAGTTTGTTGCAGCAAATCCATCCAGACATGAGCAATTGTAACTTCCCATTTCATTTGTGCAGTTGGCATTTGGACCACATACAGATGGACTGAACAGACATTCATTTATATCTGGAACAGGAATAACACATTCCAGAACAATATCTCAATATTTAAAACAGAAAACAATGCAATTAGAAATTTTAACAACATCTGAAAATCATGACAATAAATGT
The DNA here is from genome assembly GCA_036247105.1 of Cirrhinus mrigala. Classification (NCBI taxonomy): domain Eukaryota; kingdom Metazoa; phylum Chordata; class Actinopteri; order Cypriniformes; family Cyprinidae; genus Cirrhinus; species Cirrhinus mrigala. Next base: position 24,541,890 of record CM070026.1, read on the forward strand.
TTCATACCTATGCACGGGTTACTGCTATTAATAGATTCATTCATCTCTGTAACGTTATATCCTTCCCAACAAGAGCACGAATAGCTTCCGTTGTAATTGGAACAGTTAGCATTCGGCCCACACACCAACGAGGAGTTGACACATTCATTAATATCTGAAATAAAACAAATCATAAAAACGTAGCTGCTGACAAGATTAAAATGTCCAGTCTGACAGCATCTATAAAGCACATCAGCTTTAAATCATGTAGGACAAGTAGAAACTGATTGTTCAGAAATGCAGCTGTCAATCATAACAAAAAGAAAAAAATAATCAAGGTTTCAAGATTATCGAAGTTCAGCGCATACGTGTGTGAAGCTAGAACCCACTTCTACATGTGTTAAGTGTTATGCATTTTATACATGCTCACCATTGCATGTGTTACTGGTGCTGACTGGTTCACTGCTATTTATTACAGTAAATCCACTCAAGCAGGAACAGCTGTAACTCCCAACTGAGTTGGTGCAGCGAGAGTTTGGACCACAGCCCTCTGATGTCTTAAGACATTCATTCACATCTTTAACACAGGAAGAGATGAAAAACATTATAAAATCAGATAATCAAAGTCATAGAAAATACACTTATCCTTATGCGCTGTGTGCCTGAATTTACAATAATAGGCATGAGCAAAACATTCAAGTTTTTACAAATATCTGAATATAGAATGTACCTGTACATGTGTTATTGATGCTGATGAGGAGACTTGAGTTTGTTGCAGTGAATCCATCCAGACATGAGCAATTGTAACTTCCCATTTCATTTGTGCAGTTGGCATTTGGACCACATACAGATGGACTGAACAGACATTCATTTATATCTGGAAAGGGAATAACACATTTCAGAACAATATCTCAATATTTAAAACAGAAAACAATGCAATTAGAAATTTTAACAACATCTGAAAATCATGACAATAAATGTTTCATACCTATGCACGGGTTACTGCTATTAATAGATTCATTCATCTCTGTAACGTTATATCCTTCCCAACAAGAGCACAAATAGCTTCCGTTGTAATTGGAACAGTTAGCATTCGGCCCACACACCAACGAGGAGTTGACACATTCATTAATATCTGAAATAAAACAAATGATAAAAACGTAGCTGCTGACAAGATTAAAATATCCAGTCTGACAGCATCTATAAAGCACATCAGCTTTAAATCATGTAGGACAAGTAGAAACTGATTGTTCAGAAATGCAGCTGTCAATCATATCAAAAAGAAAAAAATAATCAAGGTTTCAAGATTATCGAAGTTCAGCGCATACGTGTGTGAAGCTAGAACCCACTTCTACATGTGTTAAGTGTTATGCATTTTATGCATGCTCACCATTGCATGGGTTACTGGTGCTGACTGGTTCACTGCTATTTATTACAGTAAATCCACTCAAACAGGAACAGCTGTAACTCCCAACTGAGTTGGTGCAGCGAGAGTTTGGACCACAGACCTCTGATGTCTCAAGACATTCATTCACATCTTTTTTACAGGAACAGATGAAAATTGGTATAAAAATCAGATTGTCAGAGTCATAGAAAATATATTTATCCTTATGCACCGTGTGCCTGAATTTACAATAACAGGCATGAGCAAAACTTTCAAATTTTTACAAATATCTAAATATAGAATGTACCTGTACATGTGTTATTGATGCTGATGAGGAGACTTGAGTTTGTTGCAGCAAATCCATCCAGACATGAGCAATTGTAACTTCCCATTGCATTTGTGCAGTTGGCATTTGGACCACATACAGATGGACTGAACAGACATTCATTTATATCTGGAAAGGGAATAACACATTTCAGAACAATATCTCAATATTTAAAATTGTTTTCTAACTACAGAAAATGTAATTAGAAATGTAAAAACATCTGAAAATCATGACAATAAATGAATCACACCTATGCATGGGTTGCTGCTATTAATAGTTTCATTCATCTTTGTAACGTTATATCCTTCCCAACAAGAGCATGAATAGCTTCCGTTGTAATTGGAACAGTTAGCATTTGACCCACACACCAATAAGGAGTTGAGACATTCATTAATATCTGAAGAAGAAAAGAAGATAAAAACATGGCTAGTGACAAGATGAAAATGTTCAGTCTGACAGCATCCACATCAGCTTTGAATCAAGTAGGACAAACAGAAATTGACTGATTCAGCTGACAATTATATCAAAAAGACAAAAAAAAAAAAAACAAAAAGCAAAAAAAAAAAACAAGATATTTACTGAAGTTCAGAGAATACATATGTGAAGCTAGAACTTACTTCCACATGTAATATGTGTGATGTAATTTCTGCATGCTTACCATTGCATGGGTTACTGGTGCTGACTGGGTCACTGCTATTTATTACAGTAAATCCACTCAAGCAGGAACAGCTGTAACTCCCAACTGAGTTGGTGCAATGAGAGTTTGGACCACAGACCTCTGGTGTCTTAAGACATTCATTCACATCTTTATTACAGGGAGATATGCAAAACAGTATAAAAATCTGACTGTTAGAGTCATAGAAAATATATTTATCCTTATGCACTGTGTGCCTAAATTTAGAATAAAAGGCATTAGCAAAACTTCCACAGTGTTACAAATATGTAAATATAGAATATACCTGTACATGTGTTGTTGATGCTGATGGGGAGACTTGCGTTTGTTGCAGTGAATCTATCCAAACATGAGCAACTGTAACTCCCCATTTCATTTGTGCAGTTGGCATTTGGACCACATACAGATGGACTGAACAGACATTCATCTATATCTGTAATAGGAGCACTTTTAACTTTAACCAATAATATAACTATACCATCATACTTTGCCATTCTATTACAGAGTGCAGATTAAATGAAGCAGTAACTGTTATTGGTTATGGTACTGTTGGAACTGAAGAAAACCATTATGGCTTGGTTGGAAAATTCAGCATATCCTCATGTGCCTATAAATTCTTTCAATTTTGAAAGATGCTGATAAATCAGCATTAAGAATTAATTATTTAAGGTAGTAATACAAATATCCGAAAATAGGATGTACCTGTACATGTGTTATTGATGCTGAAGAGGAGACTTGAGTTTGTTGCAGTGAATCCATCAAAACATAAGCATTTGTAACTTCCCAAATTATTTGTGCAGGTGGAATTTGAACCACATACAGATGGACTGAACAGACATTCATCAATATCTGAAAAGGGAATGCATTTCAGAAAAACAGCTCAATATTTCAAACATTCAAACAACGTTTAGAGAAGACTTGAATAAGACTAGGGGAGAGCAGGGACAAAAGTAACGTGGGACGAATGTAACAAAGCTATTTTCTCAGAGCCCCTGTCATTTGCTTTCCAAGCTATGACAGCACATTCAGCATACAACCCTTGATAGGGCTGAGAAATATTTATGTTGTATTATACCAAAAGAATATGCCAAGAGTGAGGGTCAGAAAGACAGACAGAGGTCTGATTCAGCCACATGTTCATAAGGAATATCAGTCTCAGGGCTGTTGCTACATCGCATTTACCTTAGTCATATTTAGGTTTTAGCCATACCTTAGCTTTTTCACCTCCACCTATGAAACTGCAATGTTTCCAGATGTTTTTATGCACATTTTGAATTTATGCATACAAACAAGTGAATGGAAACATGTATAGGCCTACTGTTAAATTATGTTGAGAATTTATATTATGCTAATCTAAATTTTCATATTGTTCATTCTGTTAAACATTTTTTTTTATAAAAATAAGTTGAATAAAAAATAAATAAATAATTTAAACAATTCAAGTTTGTACACTCAGGTTTTGAAGCATTTGATGAAACTTAAATTTAAAAGGAAAGCTTTTGCAAAGATTAAGGACAAAATATGTTTGCAGTTACATATTAACAAGGTCATAGTGATGTATATTTAATAAAAACAAGAGTAACACAAAAAATCTGGCTTGTATTGTTGCGTTACTTTTGACCCACCTGTATGTTACTTTCGTCCCAACCAACGGGGTCAAAAGTAACAATGTGCAACTTATGTTCAAACTGAAATTATACTGAAGTCTTTCTACATTTTTACAAAATACCACCTGGTATTGATAGACCACACTTCTGAGTTATAGGCCACAGCAAATTATATCTCTGTCTACAACTTTATCTTTTTAAATTATGTTTTTCTGACAAATGGTACTTTCGTCCCCACTCTCCCCAACAAAAATGCAACAAAAATGCAAATTCAATGAATCACCTCTCTGGCAAAGTGGACCATCTGAAGGGAGAGCTTGAATACACCCACAAGTGTCTTCCACAATGACATCACACACCTGATAGGCCCTGCAAGTGTCATTGGGCCAGAAATGATCCTTCTCGCACTTGCACTCATATTCTGTTCCATGTAAGTCACACACTGTAATAGTAATGGTAAGGTAAGACAGAATTGGTAAGACAGTTAGGTAAGGTAAGTTTATTGGTTAAACATAATATTTGACATATTCCAACATAAAACTATTCAGGTTTATCACATAAAGTCTTTTTTGTAATAATGCCTGCTAATAGTACATTATCCTTCTACTAAAAGTCTATTTTTTATCTTAAATCTCACGCTAAAAAAAAAGAATTGCAACAATATTAGACTACCAACTCATGCGTTACGATATCATTCAATTCTCTACTAATTATAGCCAACGATGTTTAGCAACGTTACATGTGTTTCTGTCTATTTTAAGTTCTTCCTTATCCAGCATCAGTTGCCAGTTTGCTGCTCTTCCAAGCGATATGCGTTTTCTTTCTAGAAATCCAGCAAGTTGAACACTGAAGTCATTCAAGGCCATTTTTTGATCAAAGTCAGAAGTCATGATGAATCGCAAGATGGCGCAATTTAGCCATTCTACACTGCTGTATGAAAAGACGCGAGACCGCGGAATGAAACGTGAACACGTGAACGTAGCGCCATGTGTGTTGCTATGGAAGACACAGGCGCTTAATTATGCGATTAACCAATCAAACTCAAATATTCCACAGGGCCGTGTAATTAAGTTTAATGTTTCTTTGGCAAATGTTTTATTACCACCTGACATGAATGAAAAATTTTGTTCTTACCAGTAGTCATGTCGATATCTGTGACGTTTACGTTGTTGTTCAGAGGGAAAGGCAGGTTGGTATTTTTAACGAGATTCCGTAAGTAGTCCACCAACAACAAGTCATACAAATTTACATCAATTTCAGCCTCATACTCATATGTAACCTCAGAAAGTGGCTCTACAAGAACAAACAGTAAAAGTTTGAGCAGAACAATTGCTGCAATTATATTGTTATAATGTTAAAAACATTTCCAATCTATAATAATCAGGCTATTATAAATAGTAAATATTGATTTTGCACAGCTTTGCATTTGTTTCACCTTGACAGAACTGTCCATCAGCGGGAAGGGCATTGATACATGTACATGAACCATCAGTGATGTCATCACAGGCTTCATATAAGTGACACGTGTCATTTGGCCAAACAAACAGCCCCTCACATTTACACTGATACTGTGTTTGGTTCTGTGAACACACTAAAAAACAGAGGAGGAGTGGAATAATTAGCAGAGTAGATACCAGTAGTTATGTTCTTTTTTATAACATAAGTACTAGTGTCACTACTTGTAGATTAATTGCAGATTTACAGACATCAGGGTTTGACAGGCTCACCTGTCGTAATGTTGAAAGCTGTAATGTCAACACCATTGTCCACTTTTAGTGGAAGTATGATGGAGTTTACAGAAGATTGGATTTCGCTGATTTCTACAGTTTCGGATACATTAACTTCCACAACTATAATGTATTCCACTGGATCTATACATATGAAAACATAATGTGATTTCAATGACCATGAGTGCAAGAGTAGGCCTTTACTTTTCAAGTCAAACAATATTACGCCACTCTCTCAAAACAAATACCCTTAAAAAATGTCTTTATTTTCATAGAATATAAAAATATTTTCTCTGTTTGAGTGGAGGACAAAACTGTGATCCAGACCTGCACTTCTTCGTCTTATATGATGCACTGGCCCATCTATGTAGCTAAACTGGAATGACATAAAAAAAATTCCTCACACTGAATGAATATTAATTCCAGAAGTATTTAACAATTATTTCATATAAATGTTTGTAACATAAATCAACAGTTTTTTGTGTGTTGCATGTTGTATTTCTTAACATGTTTAAATAATCTTAGATTAGATAACATTTTAAAAAGACAGGAATGTTTATCATCCTATTTCATACTTTTGTAGTGCAATAAAAAAAAATAAAGAAAGACAGAAACCTTTCCTTACCTCTAAATCCATACTTATTCCTGAAAAATCAAGAGTTTCCACAACAGACGCATGGATCAGCAGGATAACCATGATGATTGCTACTGTAATGGGCAGAAAACATATTATCAAAAACGTTTTAACATTAGTTATTTAAAATGTGTATCACAACAATGTGAAATATCCTTATTGTAAACTGGTAACAAAAAATTAAAGACAAAACACGTTAAACTGGTGCTGTACAGCCTGTAAGTGGTACACTTGAGCAGCCTAAATGACAGACCTTTACTTTTTAAGTAAATATTTTCTGTATTTTGAAAATTAACATTTTAACGGCAGTGTATTTATTAAACAGTAAAACAAAATGATTTAATTTATCAAAATGAACAGAATGAGATACAAAAGTTGAATTGTTTTGAACAAGTACACTGTAAAAAAAACATTTGTTGAGTCAACTTAAAATAATTTGTAACCTGGATGCCTTAAAATTTTAAATTCAGTCAACTCAAAAAAAGTTTATTCAACTTGAAATGTTAAATTATACTAAGTGACAGCTTGGATATTTGAGTTGAATCAACTTAAAATTTTAAGGCAGCTGGGTTACTTACCCATCTGTTAAGTTTAGCAAACACAAATATCTGTTGTTACTTAGTACAACTTAACATTTCAAGTTGACTAAACCTATTTTAGTTGACTGAACTTAAAATTTTAAGGCAGCAGGATAACAAATTATTTTAAGCTGATTCAACAAATTGTGTTTTTTATTTTTTACAGTGTATTTACTTAGACATTATGGAAAACACATTACTTTAGCTAAGGTATTTATATTAATACTAGGTGCCTTTTGTGCCACACTGTTAAACCTTTCATTCCCTCATATAATTATGTTTTTACAACAAAATGAGCTACAAAATGTGTTGCTCCAACAGTGTTCAAATAAAAGATTACATGGTTCCTGGAATCTTACAAAAGAAAAAAGAAAAAAGCGAATTGTCCCCCTTGTGCCCTATTAATTATTAATGCTGATCCTGTTAATCAGTAACAGTGCACATATAAAATCACAAATCTGGTTTAAACGGATTAATTACAACAGGGTCAATTAATATTTTCTTCATTTATTTTGTTGACAAAATTAACAGGTGCTGAATTTAAAGCAATCAGATCAAAATATTGGTTTCTTTTGATGGTGATAAACTTCTAACTAAAAACATAATACAACCATACCTAAAAACAATTCTAACAAAAGTATGTATTGTTTTGTACCTTCTTTAGCCATGTTTCACATTCAAGGTAAATTACAATCACATAAGCATATTTCCTCAAAACATGGATTTTCTTTTATTCATAACGACATCCAGGATTTTTCTGTGAAGCAGAAAATTGTGTCATACGTGACATGTCAGTGTCTAATAACCATGAGCGTCATATGTACAAAATACAGGCATAATGATACTGAAAAATCATTATCAAGATAAAGATCATATAGAAGTGGTCATTTAAACTTTTAAATTAGTCTATCAAAACATGTTATAAACAAACAGCAAATAAACTAACAGCAGATGTATTTTCCATTTGATAGAAGAAACAGAATTTAGCACGCTTACCTGTCATCTGGAAAAAAAAACAATGTTGACATGATAGTCTAAAATATTAAGCAATCTGTCTGAAGAGCTAGGTTTTGTTTCCTTGTGAAATGATCCACCTACAAAAAAAATTCCCCTTTAGAGTTTTTTTTTTTTTTCCTTTTCAAAAGACACCAAAACATAGTAAGAATAACCTAACTAAGAGTGAGTTTAAACTTTGAGTTTAAATCTTAATCTTAACATAGATTTTAGTCGTAGAATAATACATTTACATTTACTCATTTAGCAGACACTTTTATCCGAATTGACTTAGAAAACAGGATCAGAAGCAATTTGTCTGTTAGCCAACAGTAATATTTGTAATATACAATGGCAGCTATGTTTGACAACTAGGTTAGGAAGCAAGCTAAAGAAAAGCAGAAATGCAGAGATTTTTTTTTTTAACATGGAGTTTATTCTTTTTTTAGAAAACCTTTTTAAAACTCCTGTGAACCTAAGCATAACCTGTTTTTTAAAAAAAGCAAATGCCTTTTCAGTTTGAGATAAACTAAGAATGAGGAAGCACAATGTTTTATGTAACAGATATCAGCAACAAGTGCTGCATGTCACCCAACCTTATAATGGCTTTTTCCTTCCACGTAACACCCTAGAAATACTTAAAAAGTATGCAATTAAATTTAATTTAATTTAATTAAAAAATTACTTACTCTGAGGGTTAATGTTTTCATTAAAATGTACACATCTCTAAAAAACTAAAGATCTTATTAAAAAAAAAAAAAAAAAATTTATTCAAAATTTACCAAACCAAAACTGATTCATCACCTTTAAAATTTCTCACATTATCACAGTTTATTCACTATAGTTTAGAAAATGGTAATAAAAAATATGAGAAGAACTCAAGAGTTAAACTGTGTCCGAACAAATTCATCTTGATAATGTTAGATAACTTTGATAGAAAGGTATGGAACAAAACATGGTCCGGTCAAAGTGTCAAATCAAGTTTTTGGTCCCAAATTTTTAGCACTTTTGCTGGTAATCCACTGTATGAAGAATTTTGGGGTATAATATGTCACAGTTTACTTTATTTTGCTAACCCCACTTACATAAATGAACTATAGTGTTCTGCACCAACTAGTAGTAATTTAACAAAGAGTTAAAGAGTTAAATTAAGAAAAGAGTTCAATTAACGTTAGCCTTAATTGGATTGTTGAAGGCCATTTTGATGTGAATTAGTCGTATTTAGACAGTAAGTTAACTGTTTCTCATGGGAACGAAAGGTATTTTTAACATGTACAGGGGTTAGTCAGTGATTTTTTTGCAGAATGTCAGTGTTTTTTAATACAAAATTCACGATTGAATCCTTTTTGACCACTGCAGATAACTTAAATAAATTTTGCGCTTTACTGTAGTTTGCGTGCATTTTAAATATGTAAACTTTAATAACTGAAATGCTGGGACGAACATAAAATAACAATATATCATAAACGCTCCAAATGACACTAGTTAATAATGTTGTATTACTGTGTGATCTTGAACTTGCTTATTTCTCAGGAAGGTTCTTAAAGGGATAGTTCACCCCAAAATTAAAATTCTGTCAATAATTACTCACCCTCATGTTGTTTCAAACCCGTAAAACCTTTGTTTTCATCTTCGGAACACAAATGAAGATAATTTTGAAAAACTTTGAGAGCTCTCTGACCTTCATAGATGGCAAGAGTCCTACCACAATCAAGGCCCAGAAACTTAGCAAGGACATTGTTAAAATAATCCATGTGACATCAGTGTTTCTACAATAATTTACAATGCTAAGAGAATACTTTTTGTGCGCAAAGAAAAATAAAATAATTATTCAACAATTCTTCTCTTTCAAGTCACCATCCTCCACCATAATCGAAAGTACCCTGATGCATACGTGTGATGCTGCTAACACGGGAACATGCTGCGTTGCGTTTTGTTTACAAGCAGAGGAAAGCACGCACATGCATCATGATACTCTCCTTAATGGTGGAGGACAGTGACTTGGGGGAGAAGAACTGTTGAATAAAGTAGTTATTTTGGTTTTCATTGCGCACAAAAACTATTCTTGTAGCTTCATAAAATTATGGTAGAACCACTGTCACATGGACTACTTTAACAATGTTCTTACTACATTTCTGGGCCTTGAATGTGGTAGTATCCTTGCTGTCTGTGCAGGGTCAGAAAGCTCTTAGGTTTCTTGAAAAATATCTTAATTTGTGTTGAGAAGATGAACGAAGGTCTTACGGGTTTGGAACGACATGGATTTGAGAAATTAATGACAGAATGTTCATTTTTGAGAGAACTATCCCTTTAATGATCGCCTGTCCTCTAAATTGTTGTTCTTGTGCTATTATTTACTACTGTGGGATTACAAACTTAAGAATCTGTTTAAAATATGCTGATCCTATGCTAGGTTCCAATATAACTGTAACGTTGAGTGAGAGGCGAGAGGCGAGCGGATCCATTTGCGAGCTTTTATTCAAGGGACGAGACAGATACATGGTCGAACAGGCAGGGTCAAAACAACAGCAAACAGGTATGTTAGGGCTAGGCACAATAGAAGTCCGTGAAACAGGCGAGGGTCGGTCCGTGGCAAACGTAATCCGTAAAGGGGGCTGAGCGAGGAGAATAATCAGTAAACACGAGCGTGAGTCCAGTAGACAGGCGGCGAGACAGTCGAAACGAGAAGGCCAGGCGAGAAAGCTATACACAGGAAACTAGGGAACCTAGGAACGCTAACAAGGGAAATCACAACAACAACAACAATACTCCGTTGCTTGCATGGGGAAAGACCGGGGCTTTTATAGCACTGCTGATTGGTCACGGGTGCTGACGCAATCAGCGCGATGGATACTGGGAGATGTAGTCCGGGGTGTAATGCAACAGTCAGTGTGTGATAAGGTGAGAGTGACATCTGGTGGTGAGCGAACCGCGGAACACCGACCAGATCCGTAACAATAACAACATGAACTAAAAAAATTATGTATATTGTGACATTCTAAGAGCAGGCAGCCCGGGCCCTGAGACAGTAACCTTTTGTCTTTATGCAGTTCCTGAACATCTGGCAGGTTTTCCCAAGTTAAGTGTGAATTCTAAGCTCAAGGTACAACTGTGCCTTTTGTTTAGCATCTATGCATTTGAATGACACTTGTATGCTAAATAGATCAAGGCTGGGAAAAATCTTTTACTGGGCTGATTTCCTATACTGCATTTGCATGCTTTGTTTAGATTGATTCCACCTCTATGTACTCCTCCCCCTTGAAACCTATATACTCTGCTGTGCTGAGATTTTGTCAGATGACTTTTTGATGACTGCAGTGCCACGCAGCGAGTATCTGAATAAAGAGAAACTTCTGCTTCAAGATATCCAAAACGTCTCCTGGTCTTCGCTTCTGAGTTTCCAACAGTTTTGGTGCCGTGACCCAGATAGAGTTTCTCGCCAGACATCGTTCCAGACTGAATTCCAGAAACTTTTTCAGCTCAACGGCGATTTGGTGAGTGTTACTCTATTCAAAGAACCTCTAGAGACCAGTACATGTGGTTATCCTCTGCGCTGCCAGCGAAGTGTTAAAAAACAGCTGCAGGGTTTGGTTAACAGACTAGTTATCCTCTATTCAATGCTAATTCAAGATTAGCATTACGTGCTAATATCTGTTATCCTCTGTATCAGGCAGAGAAGATTAGCATTACGTGCTAATATCAGTTACCCTCTGTTTTGGCAGAGAAGATTAGCCTAAAGTGCTAGTAGTTATGTTGTCCTCTGCTTGCCAGTGAGGTGTTAAAAGTGTATTGTTGTGTCAGAAAGACATTACAAAATGTTGAGCAGGAATGCTAGGTTGATTCCAACAACTGAGAAAGGTGGACTAGCTACCCCTTTATGGACAGACAATGACTTCAAATCATTGTTAGGAGAGCACATGGACTCAATAGTGACAGAGACTATCAGATTGGATTTAACAAAGAAATTTGGTATTGATCCAGAAAAAGTATGGTCAGTTGAAGAATGTAAAAAGGTACTTGGAGCATGTATCCGAAAGAAAAACATTAAAAGCATTATCTGCTGCCACAGAGAGTTTAGTTTAGCTATAGCACAAGAACAAGCTCAGTGTATTGCTAAGTAGGGCTGCACGATTAATCGAATGCGTTTATGAGGCGCGCTTAGTCATTAAAGCCGTTACTTTGATTAGTAGTAAAGCTCCATCACGTGCGTTCAGCTGGAGCGGCAATTAATACACAGAGCCGTAAATCACTGACGAGCTATGCCAAATCGCGCTCATAATCGAATGCAATTCATCTGCGATTATGAGCGCGATTTGGCGTAGCTCGTCAGTGATTTACGGCTCTGTGTATTAATGTTCTCGTGACTTATCCTTGTGATGTTGATAGAGTCTTAGTTCCCGCAACTATGGTGCTCAAACCATTTGGTGACGTCATTATGATTATTTGGATAGGTCTGCTGAGGTGTTACAGTTGGGGGAAGGGTAACGTCCTGCATCCTCTGTTCTTGATCTGATCAAAGGATGTCACCTCTGAGTACTGTGTCAATATCTCTAAGGCCCACCTACTAAATGTATAGAAACTACAATGTATCACTTAGTTAGACGACTTTTTGATGACTGCAGCAAGCGAGTATCTAAATAAAGAGAAATTTCTGCTTCAAGATATCCAAAACGTCTCCTGGTCTTCACTTCTGAGTTTCCAACACTACTTTACATATTTAGTAACAATCTGTTGGAATTATGTAAAACATAAACTTTGGTGGAAGACAGACGTCACTGTATCTTTTTTCATGCTGTATATTGACTTTAACTTTTAAGTCACATTGGCAGTAATGTGTTTTCATTCTTTTACAGACTGTTACCAGTATCCAAGGGCAGTTGGATAGCATTCGAGAGAGTCTCCAGCTGAATCTACTAGTTGTTGGGCTGATGAGAAGTAGGGTCCAGTCTTGTTTTATTGTAATATTCCAACATGCTCTACTCTGTAAGACCTCCAATTCACTGACCTGTGTTGATGAGCTTTTCAAAGCTCACTTTGTCTTGAGAACTTCATACTTCAGGAACTGACCACTGTGTATAGCTTTCTGCAAAACACTGTCTATGATATAGATGCTGAAACCACCAAATGATCATGATCACAAGTGTAATATTGTAAATGTAAGTGTATTATTATTTAAATAGGCACTTGAAAAAAAATAAAATTGTGAGACATGAGTATACAGTTTGTTGTAGACTCTTTTTTTTCAGATTGAAAAGCAAGTTTTTCATTTCTATTTTTAGGGGGGTTTGAGGATAAAATATGAATGGTGTAATTTAAAAAAATAACTCGATAGAGCTATTTATTCTTTAAAGTTCACTCATAATTGATGATAAACAACTCTGGAGGAGATGTAAATTTTGGCAAAGTAAATTTTAATTTCCTCTGAACAGAGTTAAAAACTAGCAGAGTAAATTTCTTGTACCTCTGAACTAAAAGTAAAATAGTACAAGAGTTAATTTCAAAAAACACTAAATAGAGTCAAATATAACAGGAGAGAGTAAAATATTAACACCAAATTGAGCAAAATTAACTCTGGAAAAACAACTCTATCAAAAGAGTAACTTTTACTCTTTTCAGAGAGGGACCAAATGTTATCTGGCACAGAGTAAAATTTTCTTCAATTTGAGTAAACTTTACTCAAGCAAATTTACTGTGAATGTAAAAGGCAATAAATGGCATGTCAGGAGGATGTAGCTGCCCCTTGCTATTTGCCTAGAGCTACAGTAACATTAACTGATATATTTTGCTGCCTGACAAATATGCAAATGCATATTTTCCAGTTTATGAAACATTTTGAGTCTCAAATGCTCTTTTCTTGAAACAACATAAAAACCCTTGTCAGACCAACAAAATTGCCCCAAATGTTGTCCAAACTAGTCAAACACAGTTGTCTGAAAGACAAAGAATTTCATATTGTTGAAGGATTTGTGAGTTCCCAGCATGCACTGCATCATGAATAAATTATGCAGTTACTGTTACAGGATTATTGTTTTGCTGTTTGCTGACTTAATTTAAACTATTTGTTGTTGTTTTGTCATTATTGTTAGTTATTTGTTGCACTGTGATCTTTTTTTTAACGTTTGTTGATTGCAACCGTTCTTGAGATTTGTGTGTCTAGTTTTGAGGCCTAGAGTATGTTCAACCGCTTACATCTGTTTGCTGGATATCTTAGTCTTGTAAGAAGTTTTACAAACAAAGACAATGTTTTCTACATATTAGAATGTTATCCATTAAGATTTCTATAACAATTCACTGTTTGTCATTTGTAAATAAACAAAAAATTGCTACATAAAAAATAAATTACCTAATTAGTAATTGTTGTTTAACAAGACTTTTTCTATTAGCAAAATAAGACAATCAGCATTGCATGAACAAACAAATGTATGTTGGCTTGGCTAAACAACGTATCTTTACTGAGAAAAACTAAAAAAAACTATTGTTGAGAGAACTCAAAAGTCGTACTGCATCAAGTTGGCTTACTTTTTTTTTTACAGTGTAGTTCACAGCACCTGTACTTTTACAGTCTCTCTCTCTCTGGGTTGAAAATTTACATTTTTAAATATTCTAAATCTTCATATAAAAAGTGCCATACAGATTTAGAATGTTTAAAATTTCTCATTTTCAACTCAGATATATATTTCCTTGTGTATTTTCCAGATATTCCACATACATAAAACTAATAAAAGGAATCATTCTCATTAAGCATAGAATATGATTATTTATAGGCTGTTGTTTAATCGCTAGAACCAGTTTTTACAATCTCTGTTGATCAACATTTACCTTAAAGATGTTCTTGAAGATATCAGGCATGTGATCAGCCAAGGACACAAAAAAAGAGGGAGGGAAGAAAGGAATTGTACTCCACACACAGACGCTAGCTTATGCAGTGCTGTCGATAAGAGCGTCTGTACAGTGGCGTAACTTTGTTTTAAAAAGTGGGCGGGACAGGTGTGTGTGTGTGTGTGTGTGTGTGTGTGTGTGTGTGTGTGTGTGTGTGTGTGTGTGTTTGGGGCGGCGGCGGTGGCGGTTAATGTATTGACATAGAACTCGTAAAACGTGATGGTTTTATTATTACATGTACTATAATAATATGTATTATCAGCCCCGAGACAATTTATGAAAGTAAATAAATATATAGATACGCATTGTTTATTTGTATTCCTTAACAGTCTAGTGGTAGAATTTTCGTCAGGTGTGTTAGAGGTTTGGGGTTTTTGGGCATTTTCCCCCCTTATTAAAATCGAAGATGTTCATCAATGATCCTATACCAAGAGGAGAGACACGTTTGTGTGTATTTTGTTTTGTGATTTAACTGGAATTAATAGATAGTCTCCGCAACATCCCCAACAACAAGTGCTTGCAGATTGAAGCTTGTGTGTGAACACTAAGTACAAACCGCACTGAGAACGTTCCGTCACTAATAACATCGCAACGAACATTAAGCATGATTTCAAAAACAGATTCCAGCGTCAGATCGCATCTCCCTGGTGAAAGAAACAGCATATGCGGGTAGGTAGGTTTTGATGCTGGGATGCTGGTTTAAACTGGTCATTTGCTGGTTTATGCTGGTCCTTGACCAGCAACATGACCAGCTAAGGACCAGCATAAACCAGCAACCGTCCCACCCGTAAATTACGCCTATGGGTCTGTATCCACCTTATTCCTGACGAGCCTGCGTTTTGAATCATGGGTGGCACTTCTGGTTTAGAGAACCTCCATTCAAAAAAAAATTAAACGAATCATTTAAAATCATAAGGCTGCCCTACAAATAAACAGTGCCGGCCCGTCCAACAGCGGATACAGGCGGTCGCCTAGTCGAACTTATGAAAGAAAAAAAAACCGTAGCTGTGTCCGAAACCGCTCCCTATCCACTATATAGTGCACTATATCGGGTGTCAGCCATTTTGTAGTGATGTCCAAATTCTGAGTAAACGACTTCATTCCCTACATTCGCTCACTACTTTTTACCCACAATGCATTCTGATTTCGAGTGTACAACCGATGTACACTCGCTGAAGCACTATATCCCACAATCCAATGCGGAGAACCGACGAGCTGGGGTGCGTTTCCCGAAAGCAACTATAGTCGTAAGTTCCGTCGTTACCAATAGATTTCAACGAAACTAACGACCATAGTTAGCTTACGATGCTTTTGGGAAATGCACCCCTGGAAGAGAGAGCGGGAGCGAACAAGTTTGAATGAGAGATGCCGTTTACATCATTATTTCTGCTTTATTGTTTATTTCATGCATTATTCATATCAAAATATATTATATAGACATTAACTCAGTTTAATATTTTACTAATTTAATGAGCTGGCATCTTTGTTAATTTACAAAAATAATGATAATTTGGTGGATATTTAAAAATGTTCGTTGGTAGCGTATTCATTCTGATGTAATATTAACGGTCGCCTGAGGGCGCTCTATGACCATTGGCATATTACGCTGCTCGGGAGAGTTTCAAGATACTACAAACAATAAATACATAAAATTATTAACATGTAATTAATGTATGTTTATTTTTGATGACAGTATTTTAATAGTATGTAATGATTATGAACACATAAGCATTACAAAACAAATTAATACCATTAATAAAACCATAAAGCTGACGCGGTGGTATGTATAATTACAGTATAAAGTCATTTAAAGTGTTATTGCTATTAATATTATTTTCTAAAGTAAGGTACATGTAATATAAAAGTAACGTTACATGTGACAAAGATGTTTTTCGGAACAGCTCCAAGTCTCATGCGATATGCGAAGTGTAATAATGCACCAATACACACAGCAAGACTGGTGACAGACTGGTTTAATGAACATGAAAATTAAGTTGAACATCTCCCATGGCCTGCATAGTCACCAGATCTGAATATTATTGAGCCACTTTGGGGTGTTTTGGAGGAGCGAGTCAGGAAACGTTTTCCCACATCAGCATCACATAGTGACCTGGCCACTGTTCTGCAAGAGGAAAATGGCTCAAAATCCCTCTGGCTGCTTTGCAGGACTTGTATTTGTCACTCCCACAATGAAATTATGTTGTATTAGCTGCAAAAGGAGGCCCAATATCATACTAATTGTGATCTAAAACCAGGTGTTTCAGTTTCATTGTCCAACCCCTGTATATCTTTATGTTTCATGATTTAAAATGTCTCTGAGTTTTACGCGAAAGCGTATGCCTTTGTTCATATTAGGGATTTCCTGTATGAATTAAACATTCTATTACATGTATTACATATATTAATTAACACCTTATTTTAGGTAAAATTAGGAATAATAATACTTCTCTGTAAGTTTTTTTTCTCCTCTCTCAGTGAATGCATAAGATTTTCTGACAAAAAGTTTGGTCAAAGATTTTAAATCATTAATTTTTACAATAAATTCTTATACCTTTCTAAACATTTATAGTTAGGCCTCCTGTATGTTAACAGGTCATGCTGCAAAATATATTGATAATCATTAACAATAACGACAGTTATAACAATAAGTTTTGTTTAATGTTTTTATTTAGCAATAACAATAATCACAATTAGTCATATTGATAAAAACAACGTTTTGGCCAAATTGTGCAGTCCTATGCACAGGCACAATAAACTCAGTGTTCTTTATAATTTTTTGGTAAATAATGTCAGAAAACCTTTATTGTCACAGTTCAGATTTTGTTGTTACGGTTTAGAATTTGGAAATCACTTAATACTGCCTCTCAGAATAGTCTCTTGAAATGAAGTCTTATTACACATTAATGCTATTTTTAAATTATTTGACATGAAAGAATGACAGAGAGATTAAAAAGTGAAGTTGTGGTAGAAATGGGGCTGGAAAAAAAATGATTTTTTTGACTGCTATTTATTACTGTAGTTGCGACTGAATGAGCTGTCGATTTTCCTTCATGTTTTCTTTTCAGACATCATGAGAATAATGTACCGCTTGGCATTTCAACGTGACATTTTATAACAAGAAAACATGGCAAGAGCTTTTTTTTAGTCGCTGCATTCTTTTCCTCGTAATTATTTTCTTTTGCATTTCGCTGTAATAGTATGAAAAGGGAAAATATACTGAGCATCTACGGCCTGTTTTCCCTATTTATTTTACGATATATCTCATTAATCATTCACTGGAATGCATGAAGAATCTCTTGTTTTTCTCCTCAAATCCTCACGTCTCTTTCACAGGTAGGCCTAAGTACAATTTATTATTTGTCAAAATGACGGAAATCACTTTGAAACACTATCACGCAATGCTTAAATGAACACATACAGATACATCTGTGGAAAAAAATTTCCAAAGCTTCTGGGGTTATTCATGATCTGTTAAAAGTACCTTGTTTATGCTTTTACACTTATAAATGCCATTTTAATGTTTGATGGTTGAAGGGTGAGTAGAATAATGTTATCTCATTGTACCCAGTTTAAAAAAAAAAACGTTTTATTGCATTCATAGAGCGAGCCTTTCACTGATCGTTTACAGCTTAAGGGAAGTTACACACATAATTTGCCCAAAACGTCATGGGGTGTAGGAATATGGCGTCCTGCTAACTTAACTTTTACTGAGCTCGGCTGACAAACTTTTATAACGGCATAAATATCATAAATTTACCTTTATGTAAAATGATCCACATCTACCTTTCTGCTTACCCTGAGATTCAAAATATGAAGTCCACCACTGACAAAAGGAGAGATGTAGCATATTTCGCTGCATTCTGACAAGATGGACTTTAATAGCTATGTGTCTGCGGGGGAAATTAAACCCAGCTGCTTTACATTGCCTGTCTCTGGTGTTTCCAGTCAAATTAACGCATTTTTCGAGCTGATACCCTGGTGGAAAAAAACAGCATATGCTGGTAGGTATGTTTTGATGCTGGGATGCTGGTTAGGTATGTTTTGATGCTGGTTTAAGCTGGTCCTTTGCTGGTTTATGCTGTTCCTTGACCAGCAACATGACCAGCTAAAACCAGCATAAAACAGCAAAGGACCAGCTTAAACCAGCATCAAATATACCTACCAGCATATGCTGTTTTTTTCACCAGGGTAATATAACGTTAAACCTATAAAAAAAAGCACATAGCGCCCTAATTTCATCACTTTACAGTGCTGCAATGACCGTCTTTCTGCAGTAACTCACCTGTCATAGTTTAATGAGCTTGAAGATGACATGTGGCGATGCGAAGTTAGTTGCATTGGAAACAGATGAGCACATATATCAGCATTCGAGCACCTTCTCAACCACCAGCTGCTGACGTTCAGCTGATGTTGCTTTTTGCCAGACAGGCCTGCTTGCACCTAGACCAAAACCTCCTCTTCCTTGTACCCGGCCTATAATGTCCCAGTGCTGGATTCCATTTCTTCCACATTACTAACCATTTGAATAACACGTCTACCCTTACTGCCCTTACTTAAACTGTTCTGGGCTGCGTTTCCCAAAAGCATCGTAAGCCTAAGAAGTTCGTAAAAATGATCGTACATTACGGTCTGTTTCCCAAAAACATCGTAACTTAAGCAGCACTTGAAAATCTTCGTAGATCTACGAGTGCTCTGGAGTAATCGTAAAGCCTTAAGTGCATCGTAAGGAGACAGAGTTATGAGGGCACCTGCTGGACAACCGGCAAATTGCACCTAAAATTTACTTCTCTTCAAAGTCATTTTTCATTTTATTTGTACGTATATTTTTATTCATTTCTATTTTCTACTCATTACACAATTCAATATAGAAATAATAACGAATAAAGAAATAAAATAAAAATGACATAAATGTTAGAATGAAAAAAAAAAGTACACTGTTGTATATGGACATTTCAAGGGTAGTACAAATGTTGTATTTAACAGAAAATATTTAATGTGCTTTAAAGATGACACAAATAAAGGAGGAACTCAAAAAAATGTGTCAGTGACTTGCTGGCGTGCATGAAACCCAGCCATGTATTGAACATGTCTTGGTTGATCATCATGAAGTCTCATCTCAACTTCATTCTCTTCCTCCACCTCTTCATCTTCCTCCCTGATGTGCAAGGGCACTCTTGCCCTCACTGCAATGTTGTGCAACATAGCTGTTACTGTTATTACAGCACAGCACTTTTGTGGCACAAAGAGAAGACCACCACTGGACTTGTGAATAGCCCGAAAGCATAGCTTCCACCTTCCTAAAGTGCGCTCCACAATACTTTGGGCAACACAGTGAGCCTCATTGAAATGTGCCTCACTGTTACTGACAGGATTAGCAACAGGGGTGAACAGATATGGCCTCAATGGATATCCGCTGTCACCAAGCAGCCTCCACTGTCCTTTTGAGTTTTGGGCCTCTTGACCCACAGATGAGTTGGTAAAGATATAGGAGTCATGTGTGCTCCCAGGCCACCTTGCAACAATGTCTGTGATTAAACACTTATGATCACAGATTACTTGGCAGTTGATTGCTGGATAACCTTTGCGGCATATATATGTATGGCCATCCACAGAAGGCGTACTGATGGGAATTAAAGTACAATCAATGACTCCAATGACTTGTGGTATACGGTAATGTGTTAAAAAATACTCCTGAATGTCTGACATGGCCTGTCTTGATGCTGGAAATTGGATGTGTTCAGCCACAAGTGGAAGCAGTGCATAGGTGACTGCTTGTACAGCTCTGGACACAGATGGTTTACTTAGTCCAAGTCCATCTCCAAGTACCTGAAGAAAACTGCCTGTTGCATAATACCTCAGAGCAGCTAAGAGTTGCACATCAAGGGACAAGGCAAAATTCCTCCTTGTAGCACGCATCAGCTGAGGCCCAATGACATTGAGCAGCTGGACTATTTCTCCTCGTGGCAGACGGTATCTGTCAATAACAGCCATATCATCAAGCATATCCAGAGGATTTTGATGCTGCCTGATGAAGACATTTATAGTACATAGTGTACTCCGTGGTCGTCTCTGTCTTTGTTTTCGCCTTTCTCTTTGCCTCACTCTCAGCTGGAAAGCTCGCTGTAGTGCAGCCATGATTTCCTCTGCAAGACTACTGAAGTGTGAACTTTATATACTATCCTAAAATTGCTCACAGGAACCATATGATTAAAGTTTTTCAGGCTGTGATAATATTCACATGTCACACACTGATTGTCATCTATTTCACTAATTGCAGAAGGCCCCAATTGAAGAAACTGAATCACTGATTTTAGAAATTGCATTAATTACATCTTCCCTGCAATGGCGCCACCAGGGGGTGGCCAGGGGTGGCCTCTCTAGACCTTCCCTGAATAACAATCTCTTGTTAGGTTCATAATGGTCAAAGGTTGTGCTTTTATAAATGTATATGGAGAGTACATTTATATAAAACAGTGCTGATAAAGAATGTGCACATTAAACATTTTTCTGCACCTATATGGATAGGCTAATAGATAGGCCCTAATACTATATTGCCACACACACCCTCAAGACTCAAGCTGTAGTAAAATATATACCCCTCTTTTCACAGACAAGGCTTAAGCCTAGTCCAGACTAAAATGTAAGTCTGAGCTTTTTCAACTGAAGGACACTTGCTGATTGATCTCAAAATATATCAGTCCCTTTGTTTCGTCTCAAGATGGACACCAGTAATGTTCTTTTTCTAAGGCACATTTATAAAAAATTACTTAAATCTAATTGAACTATGGCCTAATCCTGGCCCTGTCTGTGAAACTAGCCCATAGGGCTTGCATGCTTATTTTTATTTATTTATTTATTTTTTTTATTTTTAAAAAAGGTACTACAAGTAGCTATTTAAATTTGAAACACTTATAATAAGAATTCTTCTGCTTTATAGTATTTCATTGAGCCTTAGGCTTTGAGTGGATTAACAAACATCAAAACGTTGCATTTTAACAGTTTTTATTGATTCAAGTTTCTAGTTTGTTCCCCAGGATCTGCAAAAGACATTGCAAAATGTGATGAGTGTACATATGGAAAAGAATATTTCATGTTGCACAACATATTACATGTATATTAAAACATAATTATTCATGATTAAACAACATTGAACAATGTTACCTGACTCATCTGGCAAGATAATTGGCACTGAAATAGAGGGCCTTGCAAATCTCATCTCATCCAGTGAAAGTCTCCTCTCTTCCAAAGCCAGCTTGGCCTTCTTAAGTTCAATGATTTGCTTCTGAAAGTTGTTGTTCATCTCACTGGCCTCTTTAAGAGATTCTCTGATATCTTTTAGAACATCTAGTTTCTCGTTCCAGCTGTACTAAGTCCTGACTACAACCACAGACATTCTCAAATCGCTGAGGTGTTGTGGCTGTAGCCTGAACAATTGAAGATGGAGGCTGGGGCATGGATGGACTGTTGGGAGGACTGGGAGATTGTAGGTGTCTGTCAATAGGAGGTGAACCTGACTGCTCTTGCGAACATGATGGACCTGGCTCAGGTTCAGGTTGACGCAACCCTACTCCTCCATGGAGGTCAATACCACCACAAATCCCATCTGAGGCAGTTGTTCCAAGAATTGAAAGTGCCTTATTTTCTTCTGCTGTAAGAACGGGGGCATCATTAGGCCCACCACCTGTTTTATTAATTGTTGTCCTCTGCAGTGCCCTTTTTCTTTTAGCTAGGCTTGAATAGTCCTGCCACTTCTTCCTGACCTCCTTCCCTGATCTTTTAATTCCCCTTGTTGCAGTAAGTTTTGTAGCAATATCGTCCCAGATTTTTTGTTTTTCTTTATTTGTATGACTGCCCTTAAACCTGCTGAAAATTATATGTTTTTGTAGCTCCACCTCCTCTAAAATAATATTAATTTCCTCTTTTTGAAAAATGTCTTTTCTTTGTTTTTTGGTTTCAGCCATTTTGCTAGTGTCTCCACCCCTAGGTATGTGCTTATTTAAATTTTTCTCCTATTAGCAAATGCACATCAGGTGAAGATAATTAGGCTAAACTTTTCAAAAATAAATGTAAGAGCTTATTTATTTATTTACTTATTTATTTATTTTGATGTGAGATTTCAATTGTTGATAAAGAAATTGATAAATAATTCTACTTAAATAATTAAGGTTTCATATAAATATCGAAAATGATGCTGATGCTCATTTCCGGCAAGGACTGTTAGAATTTGTTTTATGCAAGATTGGAGCAAGTGTTTTTACAGTACGACATTTCCAGTTAATTTATGTTTTTAAACTTGCTCAAGAAGAAATTACAGGACTTTTTATGTTATTCGAGTTGAATATACATTCACACAAGTAGAAGAAGAAACGGAAATCAAAAATTAGATGGATTGCTATAACAGCATGTGCAACAATGACGAGCCATTCTACAGCGTGACATTTCAGCACTTGACCAACGGATAGCGACTCCTAAGTAGCACTTAAAGAAGGGCTACGTGCAATTGTGTTAAGTGCATTTTTGGGAAACGCACGTGAAACAATAACGAACGTTCGCAAAATGACTCGTAGAAAATGCTCTTGAGCGCTAAGATCAATCGTTATCGGGAAATGCAGCCCTGTTCAATTAAGGCAAGGAGAACCATTTAAATTAGTGTTTATTAATATAAAATTAGTTTTCCAAGATAACTACTTAAGTAAACACAACATGAAGAAGCATTTGATTACTGATCATAATATTGCTAATTATTAGTAGAAACATTTGGAATTTATCATAACTAAACAGAAAAACAGGATGAAATTAAACCAACTGGTAAACAATGCCTTTAAAATGTCTGATATAAAACAATTCAATTTCACAAAGAAAGAAAAAGTACTTGAGTTGTGAAAAATACCCCATTTTTTTCAAGTATAAATAATAGTCCTTACTGCATGCACCGTATATTACACAATAAAGTAAAGAGTCATTACTTATTTTAAACTAATCATCAAAACATTTAAACATTTAAGTGTTCGTAACGTTATATGAGCCATTGGAGCTGTCTGTAACGGTTGCATTGTTGGTTTCAGACACATTGTACACATCTGCAAATAGTTAGAAGTATGTTACAATATTAGGAAACAATAATAATAATAATAATAATAATAATAATAATAACAATAATAATGATAATAAACTTAATTTTGGATTTTATGTCATCTACTTACTCCTCCGTCGCATCCTTTGAAAGACATTCAGTCCAGATGTGGATGATGGTCCCGCACTGGTACTCTGTAAGGAGATGCCAGTCAAAATATATCACAGAGAGTCAATGTAAAAATATTTAGCAATGCTTAGAAGCTGAACATTGGTTACAGAGCTCATATAAGTGTGTGCTATTATAGAATGGCATTTACATTGGTTTGGTTGGAAGTGAGTTTCTGTAACAACTGCCTTCCTGGTAGTGATTCGCGAACCTGCAATCAAAGATCTCTAGTTAACATCAAGAAATTTGAGGCTATATTGAACGGCTCTATGAAATACTTGATTCTAATTGGTCAGTCACGCCATAAAGCAATCACAATTTTTATAACAATATTCATTGTTATTTAACTCTAAAAAAAGTTTTAACTTAAAAAAGTAAGTGTTCATGCTGCCTTTAAATTTTAAGTTTAGTCAACATGAAATGTTAAGTTGCACTACATGAAAACATGGATATTTGAGTTGAGTAAACTTAAAATTTTAAGGCAGCACAAACACTTTTTTTAAAAAGTTGAAACAACTTTTTTTTAAGTAGTTTTTTTTTTTTTACAGTGTGTATATTATGACAGCACTAGATTTGTAACAATCCAAAAACTTAATCTATCTTAACACAAATTCAAATCTCAGTTTCTGACTGTAATAAAAATAACTTCTGAGAACTTCTAGTTTGCGGTGTCTACATTGTCATAGTGGAATACTTTTTTTAACTAAGCTAATATACATTAATTTTTAATTTGAATCAAAATTTGCTGTTCACGTGGACAGCCGTGTAATAAGCAGGATAATGTACAGTCACATAACAATCCAAATAAACCAAAATTTTTAATGTATGATGGTTTAAAATAATGTTTATAATGCCAGATCTTTAAATTAAATCCAAGATTACAAAGTTAAGTGACTTTACTTAAGCTCTTTGTAAAGCAAAAGAAGTAAACTCATACCTTGCTGTCTAAAAGTGTTCCAAACACCAAGATAAAGAATCCCTATTAAAGGAAGTGTTACAAATATGGTATGATTCAAAATGATTCTAGTTTAATTAGAAACATGGACATTTATAATAAATCAATGTGCAAAAAAATGAGTATTTAACTTTATATGAAATGGATATTAAAGAGAAAAAAAGAGATACCTGCAGTGAATTGAGGAGTGCAAACACCACATGAATGCCTAAATCTTGTGACACCATGGTTCCAATTCCAAATCCCCATGTTAGACCAAAAATAGGAGTCAAAAAGGCCACACATCTGGCAATGACCACCAGGGCATGTTTCTCATCTGGTTGAGCTGTGGCACCAAATCCTCTCATCAACATCTTGTACAGAACCACAATCAAAACCACAAGGTTTATGGCTACAATAGTGAGAGCTGGAATCACAAATGCCAGCAGGGCCATAGACTCAGACCAGTTCAGCCAGCATGCATTTCTTTTGGAAATATAATTTTGCGGTCCAGCTGTTGAAGCGACAGTGATGACCGCTATGAGCAAAGGCGCACCATAACCGACTGTGAAGCCAATGACCATCATTTTGGCCCTTGACATTTGAGAAAAGACCATGACTGTACGGTAAAAGAGCAACAGCGCTGAAATTAACATCCAGAAGAAAAGAGCCAGGTAAAGAAAGTGCATGAAGAAAACCGCTGGAGTGCAACGACCCACTGAGGTTGGCTGCTCACTTTCTGCGACCGCAGCTCCAATGATAAAACAGATGTTTGCGACCAGCAGGGACACGGCAATGTTGACTATGCAGACATGTCGCATGTAGGATGTGTCATTTCTTCTTACTGATCTCCATACGATAGCCTCAATGATGAGGCATATAACCAAACTGGCCATTGAAATAGTTACACCAATGTAAGTTATATATGCCAAGGCTATGTGATCAACTAAAAACGGTGACATCAGGATTGAAAAAGAGGTTGTGTGGTTGCATTCACATGATATTTTGCCAGTTTCGTTCCCTTTACTTATATAGGGCTTTACTTCACATCCGGTGGAATCCCATGTGTTGAGAAAGAAGTTCCAAAAGACACACTCAGGATTTCCCAAAGACTGATTAGTAATGTCAAATGCAAAAGAAATGTTGTTAATTGTTTTATTAACCTTAACAACAACCACATCTCCATTGATGCGCACATCTGATTTCCTGCTGTCGTTAGTACCTCGAGAAGGCAGGACATTGTCAAGAGTTGTGAAGATTATGATGGTTATGGTAGTCTCTTGAGGAACCTGCGGTATCACAATCTCTGTAGTTGAGTTCGGCAGTGCTGATGTTATATTAAATGAGTTTTTAATTGTGCTTCTGTTCAGCTGAATGGATGTTTGATTAATCGCAAACTCATCTGTGAGACGGTCACTTATATTCTCAACAGAGCTCAGAAGTTTAATGCTGGTTTTGTCTGTGTTGTTGCCTTTGTTCAATTTGTTCCATGTGTCACTGACATTACCTGATACAATACCGTTCACCGTGTTTAGGAAATCCTGGAAATGTAATATACAATATGCTTTAAATGATGACGTTTAGCCCATAAAATGTGGAAATAATTGATAAATAAGATATTTGGATAATATAATATAATATAATAATAATATAATATAATAAGATATAATATAACCTAAATCTGCCACATTTTAATGATAAAACAAATATATGATATAAAAATATGATTTATAAAAAAACATAATAATGAAGAGAATGGCTATTGCACAACACAACACTAGTTCTTATCTTAATTAGACATTATCTTCAGGATCTGAATTCATTGCAGTGCAACAAGCACAAAATGTCCACACATTAAATATCACATAAAAGCTTAAATGTGAATATACATACCCCCATAACTACATTATTGATTGCAGCAGACTGTGACAAGCCAGCAACTATATAGAGCATGTTAACAATTGCTCTGACAGTAGCAGCAGACTGGGTTATATTAATATTATTCTTTGATGTCACGACACTGAGGTTAGCCATAAACTTTGGAATCCCATCCACAGTCAAGGTCTAAATTGCAAAGCACACATATATAAATGATAAAAACCTTTAAAAGATAGATGTAGATAGATAGATGCATGATCAATAGATTACCTCAGCTTCTTTACTAAGTTTGTCGATAACTTCAAGTACACAGTTGTCCTCTGCTGGTTTCCAAACCTTTGATTCACATTTGTAAGTTATGGTGCCTTTCATACCTTCTCCACAGAGTCCTGTCTTTACATCATCTGTTTTTCCACTTCCAAGTTCTTCATTTAGACAGTCATAATCTGGAGAAGTATTTGATTGAAAGTCAGAAAAAAAATTCAACAATGTTTCTCTCAGAATAGATCATCACATTACACTTTATACATTTCGGGACTTGAAAGTACCCCTGCAAGCTACTTGCACAGTATGCAGAAGCATCAGAAATAGCTATAGGGTCAAATGACTAAATAAGAGAACCAGAACAGTCAACACCAGATTATCAGGTGCGATACCATCCAAAGGAAAGTCATGAAAAAGTCATGAAATTGTACAGTAAAAAAAGTAAACTCTAAAAAGCACTTTGATGTTACAAAGAATGAGAAACTGAAGACTCACTTTCTGAGCTTATCCTAACTGTGACGCTGCTATAGCTATAACTGTAATCCTGTAGTTGTGGCAGATCCTTGAGACGACATGTAAAGGTTTTCTCTGTACAATTTTTGCTTTGAGTATTGTAGTTTAATGTGATACTGTCAGATCCTGTTTGTTTAAAAAGAGAAATGCATTCACTCAAAAACAAATGAATAACAGAGAATTTTACTCAAGGATTAAATATCATTAAATATCAAAAAACTAGACCAGTGATTTGTATTTACAACCTGCAATTTGTACTGTTCCACCCAGGACCCACTCAAGATTGTAGCCAAGATCAACAGAACATTTCAGTTGGAAACTGCTGCCGTCACATGGAAAGACACGGTATTTTTCCCCCACAATGATACTGGGACGTTGTTTAATAACAATGTTTTGCCACTGAATGTATGGAATTCCATTCTTTTGCATGATGCATGAATATTGAGCTGCATGTTGGGGAAAAAAACAATGTATTATTAATATAAATATTCATAATATATAATAGTTTATGAATGAGAGGATGTTCATGACATTAACGTCCTATAAATGTAGCTTTGATTTTGATTGGATGATTGGTTTTATAATTAAACTTAATGTTGATAAGCCAGCATCATCTATGCCATATAATCTATTCTAGTATACAATATTTAGTATAATCATATGATGTAGTATGTCAGTGCAGTGCTAATATATTTCAATCAAACTATAGCACAGTTGTACAGCAGTATATCTTTTAAAACCAGTCTCTTAATAGCCATCAGGCACTTTGCCATAGGCAAAGACAAAATAAATCTCATGCCACTTACCACTGTCACTTTCACTAGCGCTTTTCACAGTAAGAGTTCTGTTGTCATTTGAAAGTGAGTATTTTGTGCTGTATTGTGCAGGATCTGTGTTACCCACTTTCCATTTTATTGGTCCACTTGCAAATCCTGTCTGTTCACAGTTCAGATCCACCTTTTGCAGAGGATATAACTGATCTTTTACGAAGACTGTTTGATCTGTAAGTAAAAACCATACACAAACCATACAATTAAATAAAGCGTATTTTTCGCACATTTACTTTAAGAATATGTACTTAAAAACACTTTTAATATGCTGGGACATTTGAAAACGGAAGCTTTTGAGCTTTAGCATCATATATCCAGCTTAATATGGGTTTTCAAAGACGGTAGGTTTGTTCGGTAGATCACGCAGTACGGCGATGTACAAATCCCGTGTAACTACGGTTCGGGAAGATTAAAATAGTACGCTTGCGTCAACAAATTCGTTTTTATTTCAGTTTTGCATTTGTTGACACTATCGGGTAAATTGCAAAGCACACATATACGTATTGAACCTGTGTTTTAGCGCCACTCAGTGGACATTTCCCTTTGAAACTGCCCAGAGGTACGTATTTTTATGAGACTGGGTTGCACAAAACCCGAACAATAAAATAAATATTATGGAACTGAGAAATTTCTAGATCAGGGACTGACTACCCTTACCACTTTGAGCGAAGGCATCTTCAGGTAAAATTATTCCGTTTGCCTTTAGAGAGTCAGAAAGCTGTTTGTTTGCTGCTCCAAAATCAAGGCTGCTGGATGTTGCACGTATTGTGTAGTCTGTTAAAACACTACCAGGCCTATGGAGCAAATCACAAACCACACCAATGTGAAGACATTATGTACACTGTATTTTAAAAAGCAGTCAATAATGGGAACTTTGTGTGGGAAAAAAAGTGAAAATTTAAATGGTAGGTCATACCTGAAGCCAGAGACTTTTGTAGAACCAGTAATGTAGCCAATTAGCTTATCAGTATAACTTTTGTCAATCTGTAAAAAGCAAAAATACTCAATGTATGCTTGAAAATGTTACAATAATAAATATTCAATCACTATATTATGTGCATATGTGAATCAAGCCTCTCTATTACAAGGCTTTGCAAAGAGGTTGATATTGAAGGATACTATATTTGAACTACCTCATAACTAAATGTTAAATGGATGTTATATTTATATAAAAATAACAAAAACATGTATGTTTTGTCTTGTTCAATGTTAGGTTAAAGCTGTATTCAAAGTTGTGTTTATAGTATTCGCAAATCATCAAAACAAAACAAAAAAACAACAACAAAAAAAACTTTTTATTTATTTATTTTATTTGAAATACAAAATACTCACTGTTGACTGAATTAGTCCAGATAATTTTTTATAAGTCTCACTATTAGGGTCAGCAAGTCCTATGTCAAAAGTTTCAGCTATTGTCATTCGCATTCCAATCTCTGTAAAACAAGTGTACAACAAATGAACAAAAAACATTCCCTGTTATAATTTTTCGAAATGCATTGCGATCATTTGTGTACCCCTGATAAAATATCATTCAGTCATATATTTTTGTGCAGCATTTAGATTTAGATTTACAGTATCTGACAGTGCTGTTGTTGACACTGTTAAAAAATTGTCAGTATGAAATCAAACAATTAAAGGACTAGTTCGCTCCTGGAACAAAATTTCCTGATAATTTACTCACCCCTGTGTCATCCGAGGTGTTTATGTCTTTCTTTTATAAGTAATAAAAAAAAAAAAAAAAAAAGTAAGGTTTTTGAGGAAAACATTCTAGGACTCCTCTAGGATCTTGTAGAGTCCTTTGAAGTTGCATTGAAACTGCAATTTGGACCCTCAACTTGTTGGCTCCCCTTGAAGTCCACTATATGGACAAAAACCCGGGAACGTTTTCCCCCCAAAAATTAATTTCTTTTCGACTGAAGAAAGAAAGATATGAACATCTTGGATGTGAGTAAATTATTAGGAAATTTTTATTCGGGAAGTGAACTAATCCTTTAATAGCAAAGGGTTTGCTGCATCTCAGATTTTGTTTAACTGGGCATACCTGTTGTTGCTTTTGGTGTTGTTGTTGTTGTTCTTGTTGTTGGTACTGATGATGGTACTGTTGGAATTTAAGAAAACTGACATGACTTTGAAATGAACTTTAACTTCGACACAAAAAAAATTGACTATATCCTTTTGAAAATTAGAAAAAGGATGTTAAACATAATTATATATATAAATATGTATATATTTTTTGTCTCATATTTATATCATATGATATAGTTAAGCAATATCACACGAGAAACAATTGCAGTTTCACACGAGTGCTGTTTTTGTCCCAAATAGCACAAGTGCAAATATTGATTTTATACAACAGTTCACTGATTAAGAAATTGTTGTGTTGTATTTTAGAAACAATATTTTCTGTTTTTGCTCAGTTTTGTAAATGAAAATATTACATATTAAAGCAACAGCAGAACTCTTGTACATCTCCTAGCAAAACACAATTTCTTAGTGAACCAATGATTTCATGGCCCGTTCATAAAGAAAGCAATTTACTTAATTTCTGAACGAATCAGCAGTTGAGCTTATCATGAATGAATGAATGAATGAAAGACTTTAAAGACATTTACTGCCACCTACCGGCAGTTTTAATTTTTGCAGACAACTTCGTAGCCAATTTTGATGTGCAATTAATATGCGATTAATTAATTAACACATTGTGTACTTAATTCGACTAAAATTTTTAATTGATTTGCAGCCCTAATATACTCACTGAGAGATTTATTCGTGAAGGAATAATTATCTCGTAATTCTATTGCAGTCAGACAGCTGCATTTAGATCCTCACCTCAACTCTCTCTTTGTGGCAGTACTATGGGCTGCATTGAATGGATGGGTTTAAGGGTTTAACAGTTCTCAATACTAATACTAATCTTCAGCATTTTCACATATAATTGTGCTGTATCTCAGATTTTGTTTTACTGGGCATACCTGTATTTGCTGCTTTTGTTGTTGGTGTTGATGATGGTACTGTTGGAACTGAAGAAAATGACATGACATGAATTTGACATGAACTTTAACATGAAAATTAACAGTACCCTTTTGAAAATTAGAAAAAGGATGTTAAAGAAAATCTGATAAACAATTATATAAATAAGTTACTTTCATACATACATACATGAGATCAAAGTACCGCAAGAGTGTTTTGAAAGCACACCTATACAGTTGACTGGTGACGAACATGATACAGGGCAACAACTCACTGTATAATAGAGCCTACAGAATGCAGTTATATGCCCCTACAATTCAAGATATTGGGGAAAACACCCATGTATGATTTTATATCATATGATATAGTTAAGCATTATCACAAGAAACGAGTGCAATTTCATACAAGTGCTGTTTTTAACTCAAATAGCACGACTGATTTTATACAACAGTTCACTAAATAACTAGGTTATTGCTTTATATTTTAGAAACATTATTGTCTGTTTTTGCTCAGTTTTGCCAACGAAAATATTACACATTAAAGCCAATGCAGAACTGTTGTGTGTCTCCTAGCAACACACAATTTCTGAATGAATCTGCGTTTTGAATGAATCGGGTGAATGAATGATTCAATGGCCTATTCATAAAGAGAGCCATTTACTTCATTTCTGAATGAAACAGCAGTTTCATGAATCAAATGAATGAATGAATTTAAAGACACTTACTGCCACCTACGACAGTTTTAGTTTCTATTTAGTGTATAATTTCACTAAAATAATTTCATATTTACATATTAATAAAAAATCTGAAAATAAAATACCCATATTAATAAAGAAACTAATCCAAGGGTCGGTTCACACAAATGTTAAAAAAAAAGTGAAAAAAAAAGAACATGGAAAAAAAACTTTCTCAAGCTACTTTTTGCATTATCTATTTCATGCTTTTCTCATGTAACATAATAATGGCTTTAAATTATCTTTTGTGGGTAATTTCTCAGCCAATTTTGAGGTGCAATTAGTATGCAATTATTGAATTAATTAATCGACACATTCTGTAATTAATTCAATTAAAAATTTTCATCAATTGACAGCCCTATAATATATATATATATATATTATGCTCTGCAAAAATCAACCCATTCTGATGTATTGTTCCTTTAAATGCAAATGAGCTCTGCTTGCCCCGCCCCTCTCTCCTCTCTGTGGAGTGACCAGCTGTGCTCTGAGAGATTGTTTACTTTAGCCACGAAACTTGCTAATTAGCACATTATTAGGAAAGGTGATTGCAGAGATTCATACAAAAACTTCTGCTGTAGGTGAAGCTGGATCACGAATGATTTGCGTGAACATAGACGCATTTAGTAGATCGGGAGGCGCATTCCCTTTACAAACAAACGTAATCCACTGCATCTTCAGTGGCTCAGATGTCGGGAGTAAAAAAGACGACCCCTATGTTCATTATTACATCCAGCAACACAACACCTCAATCGCTCAATCGGAGATATTCTTGTCTAACTTATATCACTGCTCCGGCATCGAAACAATAGCGATCGGGCTGTTACAGCTGATTTAGGGCAGATCTGAGGTAAGACGCTCATGTCAATCAATTATCGTGGGAGCGGCCTCTGTCGTTGTGCGGACCTATTATGCAAAGATCTAATAGATAAAGGGGACCTGTTATGCAAAAATAATTTTCATAAGGTGTTTGAACACATTTGTGTGGCCCCTCAGAACAAGCAGTTTCAGATTCTCCCTACGTACGTCATCGTAGGGAAAAAGTCCCACCCATTTGTGACAATCTCTGCCCTGTTAGCATAGACACAGCCCTAAGTGAGAAGCAGCAGTCTGCCATACTGGAGATATACAATGTCAGCCCCAAAGAGGCATCACAAATGTTGTGTTTTCTGATGCACCAACGAACACAGGGGTTTCCATAGATCTCCTCATTCTGAGCCGCTGAGGACACTGTGGTTAAATTTCATTATTGAAGGAAATGTCCCGAAAAAAATAGGTAAGTCCACCATACGTTTAGGGATTAGTACCAACGCTTTGTGCGAGAACGTCAACTTCAGACAAAGTAAGTATCATGCGTTTGTTTTCCAAATTGCCTTTCTGAAAGAGCTCCTTGGCACTCTGTAAGGCTAATGTTGCTAAAGCTATGATTGTCTCTTATCTCTTGAAGCTCCGCCCTCTTCTCCGGGAGCATCAGCTCACTTGCATTTAAAGGGACAGACCCAAAAACAGCGTGTTTTGGCTCATACACTAAAAGTGGCAATTTTAACAAGCTATAAAAATTATTTTAAGCTGAAACTTCATTCATTCTGGGAATATCAGAGACTTATTTTACATCTTGTAAAAAGGGGCATAATAAAGTACAATACTTTTGACACTGAAAAATGCAAATCCTGTTCAAACACTAGAAATTGTAAAAAATAATTGGGAATCATTTTAAAAAAAGGTTACGTGTTATTTATCTATTAGATCTTTCATGTTATTTTACTCACTAGGCTGTTTTTTATCTTAATTATATTATGCCATTACGATGATGTCTTGCCGCCAACCAAACACTGTATTGCCGATCATGGTTTTTAGTATCGATATACGTGTCCTTTCCATCAAATCCGCTAACTTGTTTGAAGAACCAGATTAGCCAGAGATCAGTTATCAGGATCAAAAGATCTAGCATCTGTCAAATCATCTCAGTAAGCGAGTACGAAGAACAGACCAATGGTTTGCTTGTTTGCTTGGTCTTCTTCTGGTGTTATTCCAGTGTTTGTTTCATGTATATTTCATAAAAGCACAGCTGCAATACCATGGACTTAAGTGTGCACTGAATGGAAGGGTTTAAGAAACAGTTTTCAATACTGATCTTAAGCATCCTCACATAAAGTTGTTGTACTGTATCTCAGATTTTGTTTTACTAGGCATACCTGTTGTGTTTGTTCTTGTTGGAGGTGTTGAAGGTTGTGGTGGTGGTGTTGATGATTGTGCTGTTGGAAATGAAGAAAACTGACATGACTTTGAAATGAACTTTAACTTTGACCTGAAAATTGACTGTATCCTTTTAAAAATGAGAAAAAATGAGAAAAAAAAATAAAAATATTTTTAAAAAAAATAATAAAATAAATCCATTAAAGCACATCACACCAAACAGTCAAAAGTTCCGCAATGTGCAACTCAAAAGCTCAAAACACTCTTTGGCATGTAAGTGCACCACATGTTATCAACAACTCAACAAACACAGGCAATCTCAACTTTGGAGAGGTGTTTCTTGAGATAATCTGTTAAGTCATTTCTATGTGACTTGGTCCAAAGATCATCTAATCAGATTTTTAAACTGTCTTTAAACTTTACAGGTACCTTCAGGACATGATATCAATGATCACAACCAAATTGTGCCGATACATTAAGTTGTTTAAAAGATATTGCAATTTCTGACAAATTTTAAAAATGGCGGACAGGCAGTTCATCTGATCCTGTCAAAATTGGTGTCCTTGGATTCAGCATGACTCAAGGAATCCATAGACGATTATGACTTTCTGACTAACTTTTCAAAAGTTAATTGCAAAAATGGCCATTTTTGGTATCTCATGACCAATAGGTAGTGCTGGTTCCATCTTTGGCATGAACCCTCACATCATGGTGCTGATGAAGTGCATCAAGTTTCATTTTAATTTATCAAAGTTTGTCCGAGATACAGCCTCTAAACCAATTTTGGGTCAACATTGTAAAGTTTGCAACACCATAACTTTTGTACAAAGATAAATATCAAAATTCTGTTCAGTCATTTCTATGCGGCTTGGATCGAAGATTATTTGAGGCAATTTTCGTACAAATTGGACAAATCTTAAAGAACCAGTACTAAAAAAATGGAACAGTGCACTTTTCAAAATGGCCACTTACTGTAATAGGCAGAATCTTAATGTAAGCTATTAAATGTGATCAGCATGAGGAGACTAATCTTGTGTACTAAATTTAATATTTCTAGAACAAAGGGTTCAAAAGTTATAACTGTTTGAAAAATACATTTTTGAGCTGGTGATGGCGCTACAGAGATAGTCCTAGAGACCTAAAACTACAATTGTGCCAAATCCGTAAGTAGGATCATTTTCCTACTTATGGTTCATAGAGCTGCCATAGACTCCCCTTGTGTAAAAATAATAAAACTAATGAATACAATAGCTGCATTCAATTCCGGGGCTTAAACATGCCTCGTTGGTGCTTCTT
Organism: Cirrhinus mrigala; assembly: GCA_036247105.1. Lineage (NCBI taxonomy): Eukaryota > Metazoa > Chordata > Actinopteri > Cypriniformes > Cyprinidae > Cirrhinus > Cirrhinus mrigala. The sequence goes on from CM070026.1 coordinate 24,577,524, forward strand.
CGAGGTCAGCGGCCAATTTGTCATTTAGTGACAAATTGGGCCAACTGGGGCTAGAGGAGAGGTCACGTTCAAAGGCGGAGTTTATCCGTTTATCCGAGTTAGGAGACGTCTCCACCGCTTCTCATTTCCCATATTTTCATATAAAGCTACCAACTAATATCAGCATATAAAACATTCAAAACAATTTTTAAACTATCTTAAAATGAAATTTATGTCAGCGATTGTCTGAAATAACTTAGGATTGCAATCTGATGAGAATTCTGTTCATTGTGTGAGGCAGAAATGTACTATATGCGATGCTAAAGGCTACGTATGCAAACCATCACATTAATAATAAATACACGTTATGTTTATGAAAATACCAGAGACCGCTGGAAGTACTAAGAAAAATCATATATGATTATAAATGTGTATTTATTTGGTTTCTTTTTCTGTCTTTGTTTAGTTTGTTTTTGTTGATACCAAACTTATGCTCTGCATATGTAATTAATTTCATATCCATTTAATAAATCATATAACTCCGGCTTTTGGTCTGTGAGCTCCCGCTGTTGCTTGGGCTGAAAGGATAACAGTATAATGAGATGGGAGACACTCAGACCTCCTCACATTATATAATGTTGTGGAAAATTAATGTAGCCTAAATTCTCCTTTTTTCCAAAGAATTTGATGCAAATATATGGGTTTATTAATGTTTTTTGTTGTTGTTGTTGTTGTATAAGTGTCTGAATTTAGTCTTAAATGGACTGAGTTGTTTTGTGCATTTCTGTGATTACAAATAAATGGAGCAGCCGTATGCCATATGTAAATAGTTGCATATTAGTTAGATTTAGCATCACTGATGTGCACTTCTGACTCAAATGAATAAATTACTGTCAATTTTTACTTTTTTTTGTATCATAATTCATTGGTAAAATATCGATGCTAAAGTCTTTTTAAATCTTCATATAAGGACGGAACATCCACTTCTGTCTAGTTTTTGTGGTAGTTATCCTGATGCCATTGGGGTGGTGGTTGCACTGGTGGCTTGGGCCTGTGATTGCTGCTTGCAGCTACCCACCTAATTTTTCCCGTAAGAGTGGGAGTGGACATTTGTAAATTTAAATGTATCTGGCTTCCGGTATCATTCACTTCCAGCTATTTTTAGCTGTACAAAACAGCTCCATTTTCTGCTTGACATTGCAAACTGGTGTCTTAACATATTATTTTAATGTATTATCATTATGTATGTTTGTTTGTAAATGTTACTCACTTAAACACCATTCCTTTGGGCAGCTGAGGCGCACGTTATATCTGCAGAAAAATACACAAAATCACCTTTACATATACCGTAAAGCTTCAGTATTCTTTGTTTCTTGAATTAAAATATTACCAGAAGCACATGTCCTGTAAAAACCTTACATGTTAAATGGTAGAACAGGAATGGTCTCAATCTCTATTGTTATTGGATTCAGACATATTTCTCCATAGTATTTTTGAATGAATAGCCTGCCCAACTGCACAAAGTCACCATTAATGTTAAACCCACTTGGGTCAAAGTCAAACCATCTGGTCGTACAACCTGATAAATACAAACAGAGGAAATTGTTTGGGTTAAAAAAAAAAAGTAAAATTAAGGGACACAAGATGAGACTCTTTTAGAATATCAGTTTGTTGACAATACATGCAAGATTTAAAGTCTTATTTAAAGCTACACCATGTAACTTTTTTTTGTTTTTTTGTTTTTTTTTTTGTCAAAAATGAAATAAGTACCTCATAAAACCATCTTCCAAAACTGTGTTTTTGGCTTACCCCAAAAAGAATTATGGGATACTGGGGGATACTGGGGGTTACCCAAAGTAGCAGAATGACCATATCCCACATCAAATATTTCATTTCCATACCTAAAATGTATATTTTACAGTCACCATTGTGTAGATTGATCACAGCTAAAAGACTTCCTACCAGTGGCCATCACAAAACGTAAAATCTTGCACAGTTTTATCACAGGTAGAAAGCAAAATGTTTCAATACAAGCATTTCAGTCAAATGTAATTTACGCAATATTTCAAAGATTTAACCCACGGGATAAAAAAAAGTGGATTTGGCAACGCTGCATCCAACACAAGCTGCAGGAATTAGATTTAGTTGATCATGGCTCAGTAGAAGAGTAAAGAGAGATGACTGACAAATCATGCTGGAGGATTTGCTGATTAGCAGATAATGTGCTCATATCTGATCTTGTAAGATGTGCTCCCTTTATACAGAGTGCGTGTGATTGTGAAATTGAAAGTGAAAGTGAATAGGTGCTCATTCAGAAGAGAAAATTGAATTATATAGACAAAAATTATATTCAGTATTAGAACGATTGTGTGAGAATGGCGACTGTAGTCGCACACAATGAATGGCGACTGTAGAAAACAAAAGCCGAATTCCGGACATTTTAGGTGATTTAGAAATTCTGGCCAGACGCATTTTTTTAGGTCCAAAAAGAGGACATGTCCAGGGAAAAGAGGATGTATGGTCACCCTACTGTTAACCCTCTCCATTTATGTTCATCCACACACCACCCTGACAGAAGACCCAACCAACTAAGTGAAAATTTAAAGCAGTGTTTTTTTTTTTTTTGTTTTTGAAAGTTTTTCCTTTGGTTATGGACAATCCTGCCGTGCCTCCTGCTCGAGGACCACACAATTTAACACACTACCCGGCCCTCAAGAGAGCCTTGCCGCCTTCGTAGAGTGGGTGCTGGTGAGTAACAATTCACCACTGACTCTCTTCTATGCTGACGAGGAACTCATGGGCCCCATCTCCGGACCCAACATCATCCTGCAGATGGAAAGCCAAGGCCCGCCGTGACATCACCTATCGGAGCAACAGAGCTGAGGATCGCTCCGGAACCAGAACCTAAACTGACGTCTGACCAAGGACGAGACAATGCACGCGACAGTGGATGATACAGTGGAGAGCGAGGGTGTGGAGGAAAGTCCCGCCCACTGTACCACCGCTGAAGGGAGTACTAAGGCAGGACTCAGAGGACTTCATAGACTTTTATTCAGATGTACCCAGTCTTCCATCATCATCTGAAATCTCTGCCTGTCCTGTTACGGCCAAGGAGGCAGTTTATGAACTGTCTGTCTGCCCTGAACTCTCAACCTGTCTACAATCATCTGTCTGTCCCGTCCCGACCATGAAGGTCTATTCTGAACTGTTGTCTGCCTGAAACTGTCTGTTTGTCCCGTCATGACCATGGAGGTTGGTTTTGAACTCTTTTACTGTCCTGTCATGACCATGGAGGTTGTTTCCCTATCTCCTGCACTCCTTGTGATGGGAGTCACTATTTGGTGTGTATGGATGTGCAGCACACACCATCCCAGAAAGCCCTGACTGTCACAAATTCCCACCCAGCCTCCCTCTCCATTTTCTGCCTCTTTGCCGCTGCATCCTGCCAGCCCCTCTGGGTCCTGTACTCCACCTCTGCCCGTCAACCCAACGGCTCCACCATGGCTCCTAGCTCCCTCATCTTCAACGTGGCCCATCAGTCCACCAGCTGCGCCGGGCTCCTTCATCCCTCCGGCTCTGCCTTGGTCAGTCGATGACCATCCGCCGCCTCGGGACTCCACTCCTCCGGCTTTGCCTTTTCACTCCTTCTTGCTAGCTCTGTCAGGATTCTCCTTCCCTCCAGCTCCACCTTGGTCCTTTGTTGCTCCGGCTCCACTGCAGCCTTCTGGATGCCCGTCTGCGCTTTGGTCGCCTGAGCCTTCTGCTTTGCCTTGGCCCTCGGGATCCTCTGCATCACCCTGGCTCTACGGCTTTCCGTCTTCACCTTGGACTCCTCTCCCACCTGGTCCGTCGCCGCCGGCTGGCCCCTGGAGTCATCAGCCCTCCCTTCACCATGGCTCTTCCCTCCGTCTGCTCCACCATTGGCTTCATGGCCAACTTCATGGCTGCGGTCTGGGTCCCAGCTAGCTCCTCCCAGATTTCACCATGGCTCCTCCCTCCATCAGCCCTCCATTCATGTTCATCCACACACAACCCTGACACTTGTGTAGCTGTGTTTGTTTTACTTTATTTAGTCAATAAACCTTATCTGCATGTGGATCTGCCTCATCTTACCTTTGTCTAACCCAGCATTACATTACAGCTTATCCTTTTGAAAATTATATTGCATTGCTTGTATCCTTTTAAAAAAGGATAGAAAAAGAAAAAAATTCAGAAAAACATAATTATGCAAATAAATTAATTGCACCTATGCATGGATTATTGCTATTAGTAATTCCAAATGTCACTTCAAGGTTATGTCCTTCCCAACAAGAGCATTGATAGCTTCCGTCGTACTTGGAACAGCTAGTATTCGGTCCACACACCGACGAGGCATGGGTACATTCTGAAATAAAACAAAGATTTAATGTGTAAGATTAGAGGTGTGTGTATATATATATATATATATATATATGTGTGTGTGTGTGTGTGTGTGTGTGTTTATAACTATATATATATATATATATATAAAATAACGCACCACTCCACGTACGTCATCTTAGGTTTGTTCAACTTGAAGTGATGCTGTGCAGACGAATCAGTGTTTGACATCAAGAGTGCTTCAAACATAGATATGTATACATGCCTTATTCGACCACTTCAAGCACGTAGACGTGTGCGCCATCTTGCAGTGGTCAACTTGACATCATTCACTATAATAATCAATGAATGTTCGAAGATGCAACAATCATGCACAGCCGCCAGGATTTAAATTTGGGGTAACCTTACAGAATAACCTTTCACAGGTAAGAATGTGTTGGTTTGCGTTTTCAATATGTGATAATTCAATATTACAATTTTTTAAAACTAAAGTACCTTTTAAATGCTTTGTTAGCTAACGTCTTCGTCTATTGTGTTAGTTTAGCAAAAGTATCTTCTGAAGTCTACTGAAAATATAGATATTCATACATGTGTATAATTAGTTGCAGTGCAGATGCATTGGCAACTTGCTCTCAAGTGTTCATGGACATTTCAATATGGCGGACCATAGAAACAGACGTTAATAGGGCATCTAGCTATACATATCTATGGTTTCAAAAGCACGCAGATCCGTCAGCTCCCCGTAGCTCTCCCGATACTTTGATGTCACACACCGACCGGTCTGCACAGCACCGCATCAAGTCGAGCACACTTGATGGTTTGTGTGTCTGAATTTACAATATCAGGCATGTGAGCAAAACTTCATGTTACACAAATATCTAAATATAGAAATACAGAATGTACCTCTACATGTGTTGTTGATGCTGATGGGGAGATCTGAGATTGTTGAAATGAATCCATCAAAACATAAGCAATTGTAACTTCCCATTGTATTTGTGCAAGTGGCATTTGGACCACATACAGATGGACCAAATTGACATTCATCTATATCTGGAAATAGAATAACACATATTTAAACAAAGCGCCGCTTTGAGTCGAGCATACCTATACAGGTGACTGTTGACGAATATGATACAGGGCATCAAATCACTGCGTGATGCAGCCTACAGAATACAGTTATACGCCCCTACAATTCAAGATATTGAGGAGAATGCCCCATATGAGTTTTTGTCTCATATTTTCATCATAGTTAAGCAATATTACATGTTACACAAATATCTAAATGTAGAAATATATAATGTACCTTTACATGTGTTGTTGATGCTGACGGGGAGATCTGAGATTGTTGGAATGAATCCATCCACACATAAGCAATTGTAACTTCCCATTGTATTTGTGCAAGTGGCATTTGGACCACATACAGATGGACCAAATTGACATTCATCTATATCTGGAAATAGAATAACACATATTTAAACAAAGCGCCGCTTTGAGTCGAGCATACCTATACAGGTGACTGTTGACGAATATGATACAGGGCATCAAATCACTGCGTGATGCAGCCTACAGAATACAGTTATACGCCCCTACAATTCAAGATATTGAGGAGAATGCCCCATATGAGTTTTTGTCTCATATTTTTATCATAGTTAAGCAATATTACATGTTACACAAATATCTAAATGTAGAAATATATAATGTACCTCTACATGTGTTGTTGATGCTGATGGGGAGATCTGAGATTGTTGGAATGAATCCATCCACACATAAGCAATTGTAACTTCCCATTGTATTCGTGCAAGTGGCATTTGGACCACATACGGATTCACTGAGCCGACATACATCTATATCTGTAAAGAAAATAACACATTTTATAATTATATCTCAACATTACAATTATGTTCCAGTTAGAAAAAAATGAATAGTTAAGACCATCATTAATATCTGAAATAAAGCAAATGATAAAAAAATGGCTGCTGACAAGATTAAAATGTCCAGTCTGACAGAAGAGATCCATGGTTTGCTTGAGTTTTCTTCTTGTGTTATTCCAGTGTTGGTTCCATTAAACTTAAAGGGGACATTGGATGCAAAATTCACTTCTACCTGTTGGTGACCAAGGCCACTCCCATGATAGTTGATTGACACGCCTGTCTTACCTTAGACCCACCCTGAGTGAGCTGTGAATTGTCTGACCGCCATTGTTTCGATGCCGGAGCAGGAGTAGACAAGAATGTCTCCTAAGCGATTGAGATGTTTTGTTGTTGGATGTAATAATGAATATAGTAGTCATCATTTACTCCCAACATTTGAGCCGCTGAAGACGCAGAGGATTAACATTGCTTTCACTTTTGAAGGGAATGTGCCGATCCCCGATCTGCCTAAACGCGTCTAAGTTTGCGCAAATAATTTCTGATGCTTCACCTACAGAAGAACTGAGTATAAGGGTTTTTATTAATCTTTGCAAATCGCCTTTCCTAGTAATGTGCTAGTTAACAAGTTTCGCTAACTAAAATAGATCACTAAATTAAATAGAAATGAATGTTAAAACAATACAATTTAATTGCATCTTTATTGGAGTCAAGTCTTTATTTTTTGATTGACATGTACAATACAGTTTTTATTTAACTTTTAGGTACAACACATTTTAATTTAATTATTATTTAAGTTTTTATTTACTTGTTTGTAAGCACTGTGCAGTGTTAATGTTCAAACTTTGTATTTACAATGTTAAAGTGGTTGACAACAATAAATATTCTTATTAGGAATAAAACTGCCTCGCTTTTTAACTGCGCAGAGCTGTAGCTGAATATTTAGGCCTACTACACTACTCTATTTTAAAGCTAGTCATTATGGTGGTACTTGGAGAGCTAAATATTTTCTGAGGTGGTACTTGGTATAAAAAGAACCACTGGGCTAAAGTAAATATTACTGCTTGTAACCCCACAGAAGTGAAGGGCGGAGTGAGCAGAGCTCATTAGCATTTAAAGGAACATGCAATAAAGCAGGTTGCTGTGAACAGAGCTGATTTTGAGAAGGTAAAAAGGGTCTTTTTACACTACAGTTGAGAAATTTTAACCAAAGCATGTTATGGTTATGGACTTTTACTTAAGACCCTAAAGAATCATATAAACTTGTGGCATCCAATGACCCCTTTAACAAAAGGACAGCTGCATTTAGATCCTCACCTCAACTCTCTCTTTGTGGCAATACCATGGACTTAAGTGTGCACTAAATGTACCTTCAGGACATGACAAATTTCAAAATGGTGGACATATAAATATATATATATACATTAGGATATATATATATCCTTATGTGTGTCTCAATTTACAATAACAGGCATTTCATGTTACACAAATATCTAAATGTGGCATTTGGGCCGCATAAAGATTTAGTGAACTGACATACATCTGTAGCTGTAAAGAAAATAACACATTTTATAATCTTATAACTTTATAAAGTTTCATTTTAATTGATCAAGCTTTGGCCGAGATACAGCCTCTAAACCAATTTTGGGTCAACATTGTAAAGTTCGCAACACCATAACTTTTGTACAAAGATGAATATCAAAATTCTGTTCAGTCGTTTCTGTGCAGCTTGGATCGAACCTTCAGACTGTAGTGATTGTCTGAAATAACTTAGGATTGCAAACTGATGAGAATTCTATTCATTGTGTGAGGCAGAAATTTATTATATGCGATGCTAAAGGCTACGTATGCATACCCTCAGCATAATAATAAATACACGTTATGTTTATGAAAATACCAGAGACCGCTGGAAGAACTTAGAAAAATCGTATATGATTATAATCGTGTATTTATTTGGTTTCTTTTTCTGTCTTTGTCCTGTGTTTTTGTTGATATCAAACTTATGCTCCGCATATGTAATTAATTTCATATCCATTTAATTTGGTATGTGAGCTCCCTCTGTTGCTTTGGATGAAAGGATAACAGTATAATGAGATGGGAGACACTCAAACCTCCTCACATTATATAATGTCATGGAAAATTAATGTAGCCTAAATTATCCTTCTTTCCAAAGAATTTGAAACAAAAACATGGGTTTATCAATGTTTTTTTTATTTTGTTATAAGTGTCTGAATTTGGTCTTAAATGGACTGAGCTGTTTTGTGTATTTCTGTGATTACAAATAAATGGAGCAGCCGTGTCTGAACAAGTATGGGTTTTCTCTTTTTATGTGAAATAGTTACATACTAGTTGGATTTAGCATCACTGATGTGCAGTTCTGACTCATGAATAAATTACTGTCAATTTTCACTTTTTTTGTATCATAAATCATTGGTAAAATATGTTAAATTATACTAAGTGACAACTTAGATATTTGAGTTGAATCAACTTAAAATTTTAAGGCAGCTGGGTTACTTACCCATCTGTTTAGTTTAGCAAACACAAATATCTAAGTTGTTACTTAGTACAACTTAACATTTCAAGTTGACTAAACTTATTTTAGTTGACTGAACTTAAAATTTTAAGGCAGCAGGGTAACAAATTATTTTAAGCTGACTCAACAAATTGTGTTTTTTATTTTTTACAGTGTAGTGGCTTGGGCCTGTGATTGCTGCTTGCAGCTATCCACCTTATTTTTCCTGTAAGAGTGGGAGTGGACATTTGTAAATTTAAATGTGTTTGGCTTCCGGTGTCATACGCTTCCAGCTATTTTTGGCTGTACAAAACAGCTCCATTTTCTGCTTGACATTGCAAACTGGTGTCTTAACATATTATTTTAATGTATTATCATTATGTATGTTTGTTTGTAAATGTTACTCACTTAAACACCATTCCTTTGGGCAGCTGAGGCGCACGTTATATCTGCAGAAAAATACACAAAATCACCTTTACATATACCGTAAAGCTTCAGTATTCTTTGTTTCTTGAATTAAAATATTACCAGAAGCACATGTCCTGTAAAAACCTTACATGTTAAATGGTAGAAGAAGAATCTCTATTGTTATTGGATTCAGACATATTTCTCCATAGTATTTTTGAATGAATAGCCTGCCCAACTGCACAAAGTCACCATTAATGTTAAACCCACTTGGGTCAAAGTCAAACCATCTGGTCGTACAACCTGATAAATACAAACAGAGGAAATTGTTTGGATTAAAAAAAAAAGTAAAATTAAGGGACACAAGATAAGACTCTTTTAGAATATCAGTTTGTTGACAATACATGCAAGATTTAAAGTCTTATTTAAAGCTACACCATGTAACTTTTTTTTGTTTTTTTTTTTGTCAAAAATTAAATAAGTACCTCATAAAACCATCTTCCAAAACTGTGTTTTTGGCTTACCCCAAAAAGAATTATGGGATACTGGGGGTTACAGGCCCCCAAAGTAGCAGAATGACCATATCCCACATCAAATATTTCATTTCCATACATAAAATGTATATTTTACAGTCACCATTGTGCAGATTGATCACAGCTAAAAGACTTCCTACCAGTGGCCATCACAAAACGTAAAATCTTGCACAGTTTTATCACAGGTAGAAAGCAAAATGTTTCAATACAAGCATTTCAGTCAAATGTAATTTACGCAATATTTCAAAGATTTAACCCACGGGATAAAAAAAAAGTGGATTTGGCAACCCTGCATCCAACACAAGCTGCAGGAATTAGATTTAGTTGATCATGGCTCAATACAAGAGTAAAGAGAGATGACTGACAAATCATGCTCGAGGATTTGCTGATTAGCAGATAATGTGCTCATATCTGATCTTGTAAGATGTGCTCCCTTTATACAGAGTGCGTGTGATTGTGAAATTGAAAGTGAAAGTGAAAGTGAAAAGGTGCTCATTCAGAAGAGAAAATTGAATTATATAGACAAAAATTATATTCAGTATTAGAACGATTGTGTGAGAATGGCGACTGTAGTCGCACACAATGAATGGCGACTGTAGAAAACAAAAGCCGAATTCCGGACATTTTAGGTGATTTAGAAATTCCGGCCACATGCATTTTTTTAGGTCCAAAAAGAGGACATGTCCAGGGAAAAGAGGATGTATGGTCACCCTACTGTTAACCTTCTCCATTTATGTTCATCCACACACCACCCTGACAGAAGACCCAACCAACTAAGTGAAAATTTAAAGCAGTGTTTTTTTTTTTTGTTTTTGAAAGTTTTTCCTTTGGTTATGGACAATCCTGCCGTGCCTCCTGCTCGAGGACCACACAATTTAACACACTACCCGGCCCTCAAGAGAGCCTTGCCGCCTTCGTAGAGTGGGTGCTGGTGAGTAACAATTCACCACTGACTCTCTTCTATGCTGACGTGGAACTCATGGGCCCCATCTCCGGACCCAACATCATCCTGCAGATGGAAAGCCAAGGCCCGCCGTGACATCACCTATCGGAGCAACAGAGCTGAGGATCGCTCCGGAACCAGAACCTAAACTGACGTCTGACCAAGGACGAGACAATGCACGCGACAGTGGATGATACAGTGGAGAGTGAGGGTGTGGAGGAAAGTCCCGCCCACTGTACCACCGCTGAAGGGGGTACTAAGGCAGGACTCAGAGGACTTCATAGACTTTTATTCCCTGGCTCTACAGCTCTCCGTCTTCGCCTTGGGCTCCTCTCCCACCTGCTCCGTCACCGTCGGTCGCCCCTGGAGTCATCAGCCCTTCCTCTACCATGGCTCCTCCCTCCGTCGGCTGACTTCATGGCTGTGGTCTGGGTCCCACCTGGCTCTTCCCTCCGTCTGATCCACCATGGTTCCTCCAGATTCCACCATGGCTCCTTCCTTTGTCAGCTCCACCCTGGACTCTGTCAGTCGTCCTACTCCTGAACATCCACCAGAATTGTCTGCCTGCCACCCTGCCGCCCCTTCACTGTCCCCTGTTATCATCCCACTTCCACACCTTTGTTCTCCTTCTAAGTCCCCCTCCGTCCTACCCTTTGTTGTTTCTGCGGCACGAGGTGATACGCCACCACCACTTGGACTTTTAGTTTTTTCTCCTTACGTGTTCCTTGACCCAGTTTTCCCTCATGTCTGATTATGTCATTTGGTTCAGGTGTGACTTGTCATTAGTCCCTCATTTGCACCTGTGTGTTTAAATTCCTGTCTATTATGTTTAGTTTTGTCAGGTCTCGGCTATTGTTACGTGTGTTTCTTGCCTCGCTTGTGTGGATTATGCTTAGGTTTGGATTCATTAAAGACTGTGAACCTTTTTTTCCGTCTCCATTAATGTTCATCCACACACAACGCTGACACTTGTGTACCTGTGTTTGTTTTAGTTTATTTAGTTAATAATCCTTATCTGCATGTGGAAAAATTATGTTTTTTAAAAAAAAAATTACAAATAAATGAATCGCACCTATGCATGGATTATAGTTAGAAATATATCCAGCTATTTGTGTTAGGTTATGTACTTCCCAACAAGAGCATGGATAGCTTCCACTGTACTTGGAACAGTAAGTATCTGGTCCACACATCGACGAGGCATAGGCACATTCTGAAATAAAACAAATGATAAAAACATGGTACTGACAAGATTTAATGTGTAAGATTAGAGGTGTGTGTGTATATATATATATATATATATATATATATGAAAAGTTCAGATGCAAAAGCCTCTAAAGCCATCTGATGTTTTTCTTTAAATTTTGCATTTCTTTCTGGCTACTTTGTATAGGTTTCTATGGAAGCACTAGCACTTCTGATTGGGCTGAGGCTGAAATTTAGCTAGTCTGAAGTGAAAGTATTTGATGGATGTATACTATGTGTCAAGAGCTTTCACTCAGTATCATTATCTCATTTTTGACTGAGATGGCTTTTAGCTGGTTTTGCATCTGAACTCTTCATATATATATATATATATATATATATATATATATATATATATATATATATATATATATATATATATATATATATATATAATATAATTAATTAACTAATTAACTAGTTATGGGAAAAAATTAATGCACCACTCCACGTACGTCATCTTACATTTCATAAGGTTTGTTCAACTTGAAGTGATGCTGTGCAGACAAATCAGTGTTTGACATCAAGAGTGTTTCAAACACAGATATGTGTAGATGCCTCATTCGACCGCTTCAAGCATGTAAATGGTCAACTTGACGTCATTCACTATTATAATCAATGAATGTTCGAAGATGCAACAATCATGCACAGCCAATAGTTGTAAAAACCGTCAGGATTTAAATTGGGGCTAACCTTTTGGGATATCCTTTCACAGGTAAGAATGTGTTGTTTTCAATATGTATCAATTCAATTTTACAGGTTTTTAAACTAAACTACCTATTAAATGCCTTGTTAGCTAACGTCTATTGTGTTATGCTGCATTCACGCCATGTCGTAATTCCGAGATGACAACACATGACATTCAACTCTATCTGAAATATATGTTTCTATGGCAACACTATCAATGCATCTAGCTATACATATCTATGGTTTCAAAAGCATGCAGATCCATCTGCTCTCTATAGCTCTCCCGATACTTTGATGTCACACACCGACCGGTCTGCACAGCACCGCATCAAGTCGAGCACACTTGATGTTTTGTGTGTCTGAATTTACAATATCAGGCATGTGAGCAAAACTTCATGTTACACAAATATCTAAATACAGAAATACAGAATGTACCGCTACATATGTTGTTGATGCTGATGGGGAGATCTGAGATTGTTGAAATGAATCCATCAAAACATGAGCAACTGTAACTTCCTATTGTATTTGTGCAAGTGGCATTTGGACCACATACAGATGGACCAAATTGACATTCATCTATATCTGGAAATAGAATAACACATATTTAAACAATTTTCAAATTAGAAGAAAAATGTTATTTTTAATTTCAATGAAAAAACATAATTACGCAAATAAATGTATCACACCTATGCACTGGTTACTGCTATTAATAGTTTCAGTCATATTTGTAACATATTTGTTATATCCTTCCCAACATGAGCATGAATAGTTTCCGTTGTATTTGGAACAGTTAGCATTCGGCCCACACACCAATGAGGAGTTGAGACATTCAGTAATTTCTGAAATAAAACAAATGATAAAAACATAGTACTGACAAGATGAAAAAAATTCCATTCTGACAGCATCCATATAGCTTGTCAGCTTTGAATTATGTAGGACAAAGAGAAACTGACTGTTCAGAAATTCAGCTGACAACTATTTTGAGAGTTTGGACCACAGAACTCTGATGTCTTAAGACATTCATTCACATCTTTATTACAGGAAGAGATGAAAAAAAAATTTACTCCATTTTAAAAATCATACATATGACAATTTTTATTACAAAAAGAATTGTATTACAGGATAAGATGAAAAAATGTTACATATATATATATATATATATATATACAGTTATGTGCAAAAGTCTTAGGCCACTAGTATTTTCACCAACAAAAAAAAAAAGGTTTTAAGTCAGTTATTTCTATCTTTTGCTGTAGTGTGTCAGTAGGAAATATCAGTTTACATTTCTAAACATTCATTTTGTTTTCATTAATTGTAATAATCCAGTGAGATTTTTGTTTGCACAAGGAGTCTGACAACAGCCAGTGCTCCACACAGAGATCTGATCTCACCATCATCCAGTCTGTCTGGAATGACATGAAGAAACAGAACAAACTGAGACAGACTAATTCTAGAAGAACTGTGGCAACATCTCCAAGATGCTTGAAGAAACCTACATGCAAAGCTACCTGAAAACTTATGCGCAAATGTAACTAGGGCAAAAGCTGTTTTAAATGCAAATATGGTTTACCAAATGTTGATTTAATTGAGTTAAATAGAATAGTTAAATAGAAGTTAATTGATAAATAAAATCTATTTATGGCATTATTTTTGACAGCATCCTCATTTTACAGCATTTTTGCACAAGTGCCTAAAACTTTTAACAGTACTTTGCAGGTTTCTTGAAGCATCTTGGAGACATTGCCACAGTTCCTCTGGAATTAGTCTGTCTCAGTTTGTTCTGTTTCTTCATGTCATTCCAGACAGACTGGATGATGGTCAGATCAGATCTCTGTGTGGAGCACTGGCTGTTGTCAGACTCCTTGTGCAAACAAAAATCTCACTGGATTATTACAATTAATGGCAAAATGAATGTTTAGAAATGTAAACCGATATTGTTACTACTGATACACTACAGCAAAAAAAAGAAATAACTGACTTAAAACCATTTTTTGTTGGTGAAAATACTAGTGGCCTAAGACTTTTGCACAGTACTGTATATATATATATATATATATATATATATATATATATATATATATATATATATATATTTATATTAGAGGTATAACGATCAGTGTTGGGGGTAACACATTACAAGTAATGCGAGTTACATAATATTATTACTTTTTCCAAGTAACTAATAAAGTAACACATTACTTTTTAATTGACAAGAAAATATCTGAGTTACTTTTTTGAAATAAGTAACGCCAGTTACTTTTCCCCCATTTATTGATTAAAAGCTCTCCTGTCCCCACGCTGAGAGAAATCAGGAGTAAGATGTTAGTTCTAGAATAAATGTAAACATACATTAATTCATCTCACTCACAAAAAACAGATTCAGTATTCCTCAAAATGAATAAAATTAATTCAACTCAGAATATGACAAAAACCTGCAATAATTAAATATGTTAAATAATACAATGATCCAATTCAACCATACTAATAAGCAAAAATTACTCAAAATAATCTAACATTTGTTTTCCTTTGTTTTATTGCTGAACAGTTGAATTTTTTTCTTCTGCGGTCTGCTGTACAGATGTGAGTTTACTTTTCTCACAGCCTTTTTTATATTAAAAACAAAGAAGCAAGCCCTGCCCAGATTTAAAAAGTAACGCAAAAGTAAAGTAACGCATTGCTTTCCATAAAAAGTAACTAAGTAATGTAATTAGTTACTTTTTTAGAGATTAACTCAATATTGTAATGCATTACTTTTAAAAGTAACTTTCTGGTAACGATACATATATTCGTACTGAACCAACCAAATTTTTTTTAAACATATAAAGGAAAAAAATTTAGTAACATAAAAAAATCTATATTTATTTCTGAATTTACAACAGCGACGAGGAAAACTTTAGTTTTTATAAATATTTGAATAGAAAATTTTACCTGTACAAGTGTTATTGATGCTGATGAGGAGACCTGAGTTTGTTGCAGTGAATCCATCCTGACACGTGCAATTGTAACTTCCCATTTTATTTGTGCAGTTGGCATTTGGACCACATACAGATGGACTGAACAGACATTCATCTATATCTGGAAAGGGAATGACACATTTTAGAACAATATCTCCATATTTAAACAATTTTCAAGTTAAAAGAAAAATGTAATTTTTTTAAACAAATTAAATGAAAAACATAATTATGCAAATAAATGAATCACACCTATGCAGGGGTTACTGCTATTAATAGTTTCATTCATCTTTGTAACTTTATATCCTTCCCAACAAGAGCATAAATAGTTTCCATTGTGATTGGAACAGTTAGCATTCGGCCCACACACCAATGAGGAGTTGAGACATTTAGTAATTTCTGAAATAAAACAAATGATAAAAACATAGTACTGATAAGATTTAAATGTCTAGTCTGACAGCATCTATATAGCTTATCAGCTTTAAATTATGTAGGACAAAGAGAAACTGACTGTTCAGAAATTCAGCTTACAAATATTTTGAGAGTTTGGACCATAGAACTCTGATGTCTTAAGACATTTATTTACATCTTTATTACAGAAAGAGATTTAAAAAAATGTTACTATATAGTAACATAAAAAAAAATCATACATGTGAAAATTTTTATTACAGGAAGAGATGATTTTTTTACTATATATAAATGAAAAAAAAAAACGATATAAATATATATATATATAGTAGCATTAAAAAAAATCAAACAAAAAAAAAATCTATATTTTTTCCTGAATTTACAATAACAGTGATGAGGAAAACTTTACAGTTTTTTATAAATATTTGAACACAAATTTTTTACCTCGACAAGTGTTATTGATGCTGATGAGGAGACTTGAGTTTGTTGCAGTGAATCCATCCAGACATGAGCAATTGTAACTTCCCATTTTATTTGTGCAGTCGGCATTTGGACCACATACAGATGGACTGAACAGACATTCATCAATATCTGGAAAGGGAATGACACATTTTAGAACAATATCTCCATATTTAAACAATTTTCAAATTAGAAGAAAAATTTAATTTTTTTTAACAAATTAAATGAAAATGTCCAGTTTTTATAAATATTTGGATAGAAAATTTCACCTCTACATGTGTTATTGATGCTGATGAGGAGACTTGAGTTTGTTGCAGTAAATCCATCCTGACATAAGCAATTGTAACTCCCCATTTTATTTGTGCAGTCGGCATTTGGACCACATACAGATGGACTGAACAGACATTCATCTATATCTGGAAAGGGAATGACACATTTTAGAACAATATCTCCATATTTAAACAATTTTCAAATTAGAAGAAAAATGTAATTTTTTTAACAAATTAAATGAAAAACATAATTATGCAAGTAAATGAATCACACCTATGCACGGGTTACTGCTATTAATAGTTTCATTCATCTTTGTAACTTTATATCCTTCCAAATGATAAAAACATAGTACTGACAAGATTTAAATGTCCAGTCTTACAACATCCATATAGCTTGTCAGCTTTAAGACAAAGAGAAACTGACTGTTCAGAAATTCAGCTGACAACTATTTTGAGAGTTTGGACCACAGAACTCTGATGTCTTAAGACATTCATTCACATCTTTATTATATATAAACTTTCCAATTTTTATAAATATTTGAATAGAACATTTTACCTCTGCATGTGTTATTGGTGCTGATGAGGAGACTTGAGTTTGTTGCAGTGAATCCATCCTGACATGAGCAATTGTAACTTCCCATTTCATTTGTGCAGTTGGCATTTGGACCACATACAGATGGACTGAACAGACACTCATCTATATCTGGAAAGGAAATAACATATTTTAGAACAATATCTCCATATTTTTTTTTAAAAAAAAAAATTCTAATTAGAATGAAAATGTATTTTTTTTAACAAATTAAATGAAAAACATGATTATGATAAATGAATCACACCTCTGCATGGGTTACTGCTATTAAGAGTTTCGTATATATTTGTAACATATCCTTTCAAACAAAAGCATGAATAGCTTCCATTGTTATTGGAACAGTTAGCATTTGGCCCGCACACCAATGAGGAGTTGACACATTCAGTAATTTCTGAAATAAAACAAATGATGTGATTTTAATAATCATGTATGCAAGAGTAGGCCTTTAAATAAACAATAACAAAGCACTTTCTCCAAACAGATAACCTATTATGTAAAATAGCTGGTATTTGTATACAGATAATGTAAAACTATTTTTAGGACATTGTATTTAGAGGACAAAACTGTGAATCAGACCTGTACTTCTTCGTCTTATATGATGCGCTGACCCATCTGTGAAGCTGAACTGAATTAATATAAAAAGAAAAATGTTTTCATTTCAGACGTAGCAATATTTCTCATGTCTTCTCACACTAAAAAAAAATTCACCAATTCCAAAATTATTTATTTACATAAAAAAACATATATGACATGACCCAACAGGGTTTTGGGGTCAATGCTGCATACTGTACAACTAATATGTAATAATAATCTTTTAGAAATTAATAGATTAGATATAATTTTAAAAGCACAGGAATTTTCATCATCCAATTATTTTATGATTTCCATTGCTGTATGATAAAATGTTTAAAATATCCTTTCCCTACCTGTAAATCAATACTTACTCCTAAAATATTTCTGATTTCCACAACACACACATGGGTCAGCAGGATAGCCATGATGATTCCTACCAGGTATTTTAATATTTTCCCTGAACCTGAGAAATTATACATTTTCCATTTCCAATTTCCCATGTTTCACATTCAAGGTAAATAACTTCACATTTACTTATTTCTTCAGAACGTGGATTTTCCTCGATTTCTCTGTAAAACATAAAATTCTGTCATATAATAACCAATATGTGTCATAAACAGGCATGATACTGATATATATATATATATATATATATATATATATATATATATATATATACACACACACACACACACACATATATATACATATTAGTATTAACGAGTTAATTTAATTGATCAGTTACAGGGAAAAAATAACGCGTTAAAATTATGAACACATTTATAACGCCTTCTTCCCAGACCTACGTCATCTTGCATTACATGTAGTTGACTTATGACAAACGTGAACATGAACATAACGCAGGTCACAAAACTCGCTATAGAATGCGGTTATATGCCCTTAAAAATTCTGATATTGGCGCAGAAATGCCCCATATGAGTTTTTGTCCCATATTTATATTACATATCACATATCACATATAAATATAGTTAGGGGAGCGCAGGACACAACCTAACACTTTTTGAATTTCTCAGTTTATGTAAATCCATGTGGGGTTCAGAGTATAACTTTTTATCCACATTAACTTCACACTTGTCTAGTACACATCTTTTGCTTTGTTTCATAACTACAGTGTATACGTTTTTTGTTATTTACTTAAAAAGGAATTGAAATGTGACAACATGCCCCGTATGTGGGTACATTGTAACATGTGAGCGGCACGTTGTAACACGACCATATGAAAGCTAAAAAAAGTTATCTGATCTAATAAAAAAAAATACATATATATGCAAGACAAACTAAAATATCTTGTCTATAAACGCGAAAACACAAACAATAATGCAAGATGTGCAACTGCATTTGGATTGTGTCACAATTTATACATCCACATATGGAAAAAGCAACTGAAAACACAATTTGCAATTCTTTTTGAAAAATGTCCTGACAATTCTTACATGTTGTGTTTGTTCTGATCAAATGATAACGTGAATGTTTTAAAATAAATAACTTTACTGATGTTTATTTTTAGCGATTTCTCAGTAGGATCAGATACAGAAAATAAATGCAATTTATCTCACAAAACTGGAAAAAAAAACAACAACAACAAAATGAAAAAAGCAGTTCCTTTGACTGCTGGCTCTCTGCAATTAGAGATTACCTGGTTTTGACACGAGGTGATTCTGCAGATGTTAACATCGATTGCTGATGCAAACTTTACTGATGAATGCAGCCATCGAAATGACAAGTTTAAGTTCTAAGCAAGTGTTGTAAGAACACGCTACAAATGTTATACCCATTGACAGATCAGTGGTTACGCCCACACAGCCCATAGTAGTGCTGTAACCACGCAACACTAATGTCTCATCTACGTCACCGATTTTTGTTCATTTTTAACCATACAAAGTTATATGCTGCAGCTTAAAAAAATCATATTTTCATTTTAATTTTATAAAAAAAAAGTCATTATTTGCTCTTCTGTACATATACACATACATACATACATACACACACACACACACACACACACACACACACACACAGTAACATACAGAGAATATAAAAAGAAGCATTCTTACCTTGCTCCTGGGGGTGAAAAAATATGCTGATATGATTTTCTGAACTATCTAATCTGTCGAAAGATTAATGTTTGTTTCCTTGTGAAACGATCCACCTACAGAACACATGCCTGATTTGAATAATATATTTAAAAGCATTCTTTCTGCTAAGTTGTTTTCATACTGCTTAATAGCTAATTGAAAGTTGTAGTGTGATAAGTTTTGATAATAGGATGACTATAAATGTATGACTACAAGTGAAGAAAATGGAAAAGTTATTCAGTTCCTGACAGATTGCATTCCTGTGTGGGCATTTTTTTTTACCTATCTTTTCTTTTTCTTTTTTCCCCCCATGTCATTAAGGTGACAAGTGAATGTTTAAGAATCTGATACTCCAGGCAGGTAGTTTTTTTATGATAAGACAGCTGCTGTATGCCTGCTGTACACAATATTATGCATAACAGCTACATTATGTGCAATAACATGTAGCTTATAACCATTGTGCCAAAAAACAAAACATCTAAAATTTAAAACAATTAAATTAAAATAAGAATGAGAAGGACACTGTTATAAATGCAACATATCACCAACAAGGCTTACACATATCAGACAGTCATCATCATGATAATAAGCCATGCCTTCTGTCATGTGCCTACAATTACCGGAAAAACCGGTGTCATGAGATGAGTGGATAAAATGCCTTACTCTAAGGGAGAATGTTGAAAAAAAGCCACTAAATTAACTGATATGTTGCCATTTTTATGTCACTCAAAAATGAGTGCAGCTCACGGCCAAAGCAAAAATGAAGACATACAATTAATTATTCGTACAGTTTTCTGCAGAGTTTAGCTCCTACACTGATCAAACTCACCTGCCTGTAACTTTCTACCAATCCTGAAGACCTTGATTAGTTTGTTCAGGAAAGTGGACCTCGAGGGCCTGAGTTGAGAACCTTTGTTCTAAATAAGGAATTTTGTAGAGCATGTCAATTCTCTAACTGCTCTGCAAGGAACGGGGAGTGAGGAAGCTTCCTGAAGAGTCATGAATGAGGATGCATCCTTCCTCAGCATCCTAAGGGGGTGGAGAATAGACATGTGGAAAGGAATGCACAAATAAGAAATGAGAAGAACCCCCATTGTACAGTACACAGCTTGTTATTATAGCTGAAATATATATATGAACTCAAAGATCTAAGACTTTTTCTATTTACACAAAAGGCCTATTTCTCTCAAATATTGTTCACAAATCTGTCTAAATCTGTGTTAGTGAGCACTTCTCCTTTGCCGAGATAATCCATCCACCTCACAGGTGTGGCATATCAAGATGCTGATTAGACAGCATGATTATTGCACAGGTGTGCCTAAGGCTGGCCACAATAAAAGGACACTCTAAAATGTGCAGTTTTATCACACAGCACAATGCCACAGATGTCACAGGTTTTGAGGGAGCGTGCAATTGCCATGCTGACTGCAGGAATGTCCAACAGAGCTGTTGCCCGTGAATTGAATGTTCATTTCTCTACCATAAGCTGTCTCCAAAGGTGTTTCAGAAAATTCGGCAGTACATCTGGCCTCACAACTGCAGACCACGTGTAACCACACCAGGCCAGGACCTCCACATCCAGCATCTTCACCTCCAAGATCGTCTAAGACCAGCCACCCGGACAGCTGCTGCAACAATCGGTTTGCATAACCAAAGAATTTCTGCACAAACTGTCAAAAACCGTCTCAGGGAAGCTCATCTGCATGCTCGCTGTCCTCATCAGGGTCTCGACCTGACTGCAGTTCGCCGTCGTAACCGATTTGCTCACATTCGATGGCGTCTGGCACTTTGGAGAGGTGTTCTCTTCACAGATGAATCCCGGTTTTCACTGTACAGGGCAGATGGTAGACAGCGTGTATGGCGTCGTGTGGGTGAGTGGTTTGCTGATGTCAACGTCGTGGATCGAGTGGCCCATGGTGGCACTGGGGTTATGGTATGGGCAGGCGTAAGTTATGGACAACGAACACATGCGCATTTTATTGATGGCATTTTGAATGCACAGAGATACCGTGACAAGATCATGAGACCCATTGTTGTGCCATTCATCCACGACCATCACCTCATGATGCAGCATGATAATACACGGCCCCATGTTGCAAGGATCTGTACAGAATTCCTGGAAGCTGAAAACATCCCAGTTCTTTCACGGCCAGCATACTCACCGGACATGTCACCCATTGAGCATGTTTGGGATAGTCTGGATCGGGGTATACGACAGCGTGTTCCAGTTCCTGCCAATATCCAGCAACTTCGCACAGCCATTGAAGAGGAGTGGACCAACATTCCACAGGCCACAATCAACAACCTGATCAACTCTATGCGAAAGAGATGTGTTGCACTGTGTGAGGGAAATGGTGGTCACACCAGATACTGACTGGTTTTCGGACCCCACCCAATACAGTAAAACTGCACATTTTAGAGTGGCCAGCCTAAGGCACACCTGTGCAATAATCATGCTGTCTAATCAGCATTTTGATATGCCACACCTGTGAGGTGGATGGATTATCTCAACAAAGGAGAAGTGCTCACTAACACAGATTTAGACAGATTTGTGAACAATATTTGAGAGAAACAGGCCTTTTGAGTACATATAAAAAGTCTTAGATCTTTGAGTGCGGCTCATGAAAAATGGGGGCAAAAACAAAAGTGTTGCATTTATAATTTGGGCCAGTGTATAAATATATATATATATATAGTTTATTAAGGTTTATGCTAGTTTTGATTACAGAGTTCAACATAAATTTCTTCATTATTACCAGAGCTATTTTGCTAAGTTTCAAATGATTAATAACTCTTTCCCTGCCAGCATTTTTTTTTTAAAAATTGCCAGCATTTTTTATGATTTTCACAAAAATTTCATGGCCCCCAAAATATTTTTAGGTTTCAAAAAAAAAAAAAAAAGAAACATTTAAAAAAAAAGCTGAGAAAATCGCATTTTTATCAAATACTACATCTGGATTATATTCAGTACTACAGTTTTTTTTATTGGTTTGGTACTATTTTCACAAGCAAGTGGTACATTTTCAAAACTCCTAGTACTAATCTCACAACAAATAATCAAAAGTGCACTTTTTTTCAAACATTTCAGCATATTTTCAATTTAGTACAATACCCACAATCACAAAATATCCTTTTCACTACACAAAATAAGTGTTTCATCTATGTAAATGTTTCATCTACAGTAACTGCCTTTCATAAAGCTCTTACTATCAAACTTTTCATTTGCATGATTTTTCATTCAGTTTAATACATTTGTCTACATTTAATCTAACATTCTAATGGTTAATCAGCGAGATCAGGGAGATAGATGGCATCAAATACAGCATTTTACATTAGAAGCATTACCATGGTAAAGACTGCACATTACAATAAATCGTCCTTCATCTGAAAAGTTCAGCTAGAGCATATTCAGTAATATGGCACAGTAAAGACATTTACTGCATTGACAGTAAACTCTGTTTTAGCACAAAACCTTATGGCAATGTCATACCTTCATCACACCTTCATGGATTTTATGTGAGATATGCAAAGTAGGTAGTGTAAGCATATTCTCTAACATGACAGTTATTGCCTGCCTCGCCATGGCTGCCTGCTCTGCCTGCCCCACCATGGCTTACTAGTCTGCCATTGCTCCACGGCCCAGGCCCTCCAGTGTTTCACGGTCTGCTACTGCTCCACGGCCCAGGTCCTCCAAGGTTCCACTGTCTGCCATTGCTCCACGGCCCAGGTCCTCCAAGTTTCCACTGTCTGCCACGGCTCCATGGCCCAGGTCCTCCGAGGTTCCACTGTCTGCCACAGGTCCATGGCCCAGGTCCTCCAGTGCTTCACTGTCTGCCACTGCTCCACGATCTAGGTTCTCCAGTGCTTCACTGTCTGTCCCTGCTCCACGATCCAGGCCCACCTCCTCTACATGGACCTGGCCCTCCGTCCCACCCCCTGTTTTGCCTCTGTTCCCCCACCCTCCTGGACTGTTGTTGTTTGAGCGCCAGGGGTCGCTCCTGGGGGGGGGGGGATTCTGTAATGCCACGCCAGCAGAGGGAGCCCTTACTCAGTAACTGACTGTTGCTGCTCCCTCTGCTGCCTCGTTGGTAACTTCCTGTTTGGTGGCCATAAAGGGAGGCCACTTCCAAACAGACATTGCGAAGTATTGTTTTGCTATTGCGGACTCTACCAAGCATTTAT
Organism: Cirrhinus mrigala; assembly: GCA_036247105.1. Lineage (NCBI taxonomy): Eukaryota > Metazoa > Chordata > Actinopteri > Cypriniformes > Cyprinidae > Cirrhinus > Cirrhinus mrigala. The sequence continues at coordinate 24,601,579 of CM070026.1, forward strand.
CCCTGTTTTCATTGCCCTTTTTTGTCATTGCCACGGTTTTGTTTTATTGTCATAGTTTTGCTTTTGTTTCTCACCATAGTTCTGTCTAGTTTTTTGCCATCGTTCTTTGCCTTGTTTATTTGCTACTTTTTTGACGGCTCATCTGGACTTAGACCTTCTGCCTGTTTATATTGGATTACGCTATTGTTTTGCCCTGGATATACCTGTTTGTTGGAGATTGACCTTGCCTGGCACGTGGATCTTACACGCACGAGTCCTCATTACAATCACAAAGATCCTGTGTTCTGAAACACTGATTATGTGGAATGAAAATATGTGCAGCTACAATGAAATGATGAGATCAGGTTTTGAAAGAATGACTAGTTGTGTTACAAGTGTGATCAGTTTAAAGTTGTGTACTAAGAGTTTTGAAAATGAACAGCTTACTTATGAAAATAGTATCAAACCAAGGCAGTTTTCATTTATATGCGGTTTAGTGCTGATGATCCCATTATTTTTCATATGCATATGCATGCATACGAGATCGCTTGTCTCATTAACAACACGAACACGGAAATCTGGAAAATTCTGTGCTTGGCAGGTAAGCATTGTCTCATGAATAAATGAGTTGATGAATATGCGTGTTGTATTTTGCTTTCAGCTACAGAAGCACGCAACATCCGGTAAATTCGATTGCTCGCTCTCATTGGCTATCGCGGGTATCACGTCAGAGGCGGCTAGATCAAAAGTCATACAATTTGAGTTCGGGGACGCTCTGTCTCAATCGGGACGGGAGCAGTTAAATAATCGTAATGACACCAGACAATAGAGGATTTTTTGAACAAAAATTGCTTGTGACAAGCTAAACTCTGCAGGACTGTGGCCCTTGGATACCCCTGTTCTAAACTAGGGATTAGGGTTCTTCTGGTTGTAACAATAGCATTTTATTAATATGTGAATTTGTAGCAATAAATGGCAGTGCTCCAACAACAGTTATTTGCTAAATACATTAATTTGACATTTGACATGAATAAATACAAGTAAATACAATACAATACAATACAATAAAAGCAGCAAAACACAAAACTGAAACAGAAAGTTCCGAAGGAATCAGGAGAATGCTTCATCCACGCTATGTGAATTTTAGTACAAGGAGCGGCTTTTGATTGCAGATAAATTCCTGTTTGAGCATATCACAATGGAACAAGGTGACACTTTTTGTGTCTGTCACCTGATTCCAGTAGCTGATAGTAGCAAGATTTGTAAAGGTTAGAAGGACATGCACCTGATCCAGCTAATCAAGTCCTTCTGGCTTATTTGAAAACTACATAGCATGTGTGTTGTAGCAGGGCTAGAACTAAACTCTGCAGGGCTGTGGCCCCATTTGAGGCACTGTTGTCCCCTGTGTGTCACTATTTGAAGGGACAGCCATATGTAGTGGTGTCCGAAACTGAAGTGCAGGGGTTCTCAACTGTGGCCCACGAGATCCATTTTCCAGAGTTCAGCTCCAACCCTAATCAAACACACCTTAACAAGTTAATCAAGGTCTTTAGGATTACTAGAAAGTAACAGGCAGGTGAATTTGACACACTCAATGACACACTCAACACTCAATGGCTAGAAAAAACAAATAATGCACTTTGAGGATCATGCTGAATGAATTCCCACGTCTCACCAGAAAATGGCACCTACAGCTAAATCAATTATCCATCCATTTTCCAAACCGCTGGTCTAATATGGGTACAGTAATATCATACAGGTATAAATTTCTTTTTAACTGATTATTACGTAGTTTAATTAAGTTTAATACATGCTGGTTTCCATGACAGAGTTCAAGATAAATCTTCTCATTACTACTGGAGCTGCCAGTTTGCTAAATTTCAAATGATAATGCACTTGGGTTATCTGGCAACCCACCGCTGGGTAAATTTTGACCCAGCTGGCTGGGTTAAATGTTTTTATCAAAAATGAATTAGGCTATTATGTTGCTGGCTTAAAATGGCCTGGAGCTTATAAAAAGCACAGAATTACTAGAGGCAACAGCAATAATAAAAAGATGAACATTTATTATTAAGCAAGAACACATAGACAAAATACATGACAAATTGAGTTTACTTGGGTGAATACAGCATAGTTTACAATATTAAATACATTTAAACTCATTTAACAAGCATTCTAGACATGAAAAAAAATGTGACACAAAGTAGCGTTTTAATTTTAGTGTATTGAACCGCTCTCTGTAATCCCTTTTTACCGAAATAGCGCTAATTCTTGCACAGGTGTGCTGCTGAAATCTGAGCTGTTGAAGGGCTGCTGTTTGCCGGGGTAACTGCGAACTTCAGACCACGACCTTGTGTTTCACATGTAGCTGAAAAGTGCCAATAAACAAACAGTACTGACATTAGAGAACATATTTAAACATAACATTAAACTAATTATTCCTTATGTTGCATTGCATAAAATAATACAATTTACAGCACATAAAGAGTTTATAAATGAAATAAAATGTATACAAACCTTTCTTTTGCTGAAGAAGTGCACCAAATCAGCAGTGCTGAGAAGCGCTCTTTCCTGTAGAGGACTCAAAAAGCCTGCGCTCTGACTGTAGCTCAGCAGCTGGGTCGTTTCGTCAAAAACAGGCTTAACCCAGCAGCTGGCTAGAAAAAAAATAGTAATAAAATGACCCAACGTGCTGAACACAGTATTTGGGTTAGAAAAAACTAGCCCAGCATTTTTTTTATGTTTTTTTTTTAATATATATATATTTTGCTGATTATTGCTGCAGAAAATGGTCAATTATTGTCAAGAATCATTTCCGGTCAGGTAGGTGAAATATTAGGCTAATATCCTAATTAATACTGCTTGTATGTATCTTTACCACCTATTAACTTCAGTTTGTCAAAATATTGCACCCTTTCCTGCTTGCTAAGTCCTTCTCTATATGATTTAGCAGCTTCCGCATGTTTTTGACGGCATAAATTAGAACAACATATTCAGTAGTACATTAATGCAATCCATGCTGTCGTTTACATCCGAGTATCTCCAAGATGACCGCGCATCTGGGTAACTGACCAAACTGTGACGTAATTGCAAACCCTCTAATACACAGCAAGCATAAATTATGCGAAAGCAGCAGCCCTTCCAGCACTCTGTGTCTGAATTCACTTTGTGGTTTTCATTCACTCTTTCAACTGGACTGTACTAGTGGACTAAAGTAGGGAATAGTGAATAAGGGTAACTGGGGCAAATTTCAAACAGATCTTGATTCTTTTTGACTCTTCACCCCTGTAATCTCGAAGAACCAGTCTAGCTTGTCCTCCGCCATCAGGATCTCCTCAATAACAATGCAGCTCCTCAGGGTTGAGGATGTGCAACATGTCGTCAAAATTGGGCTGCACGTAAATGCGTCACAGAGTAAAACAAGAATGAGGAAGAAAACGTATGTTTTACATATCGGCAACAGGGGTTTCATGTCAGATAGTTATCATACATCTGATAGTCTTACCTGAGATCGACAGATAAAAATGATTTATTAAAACGTACACGTCTACACAAACTTGAACTTAAAGGGCTTATGTAACTCACAAATGAGTGCTGCTCATGGACAAAGCAAAATGAACTTTTCGTAAGAACACCACATGAAACAACCACAAGTTATGACAAAAAACTTTAATCTGTTGATTTCCCAGGTTACATGATAATTACCAATAATAATAAATGTCTCGGTTACATGTGTTACACTTTAAAACAGCCATTAGAATACATATCAGCTTTCCGCTCCATGATTCTGTCCTTGTTTGTTTCCAAACAGCTCATTTGATACTCTTCCTAAAATCCAGGAGAGTCAATACAAGCTGTTATTTCATCTTGACCCACATTTTTTTTAAAGTCCAGTGGTCAAATGACCATAAACACCCTGTTATTGGGATAAAATCGACCACTATCCCATAGTTTCCCATCTAGCACCAGAGTGACTTGATTTAACAGAATTTAACAGAGACATTCTCTCTGTACCACATATCATCATCATCATCAAAACGAATACTGAAATGCTACATTGAAATGTTGTGAAATAAATTTTTTGGTGGTACTCTAGCCTGTGTGAAATTACTTAGCGATCATACTTGCTTTTTGTCATCTTTTATTGGAAAAGCACATGGGAATGGAGCTTATTTTAAGAGTTGTATAGTGAATGCACATAATCCACAGTTATGATTTATATCATAACCAGTTGGAATGATTCTCAATGCCCTTGAAATCACATAAAACACAAAATAGTATCTAAACTAGCTACAGTGGTAATACTCGAGAACATAAAGACAAACAAAAGGAACAAAAATACCTTGCCGATTAGGATGCATTAGTTTGTGAGTAGTAATAAAAAAACCATACTTTAACATAACATCAAAAGACTAAATGCTTGATTTAACAATTTACAAAACCGGTTCATAAATTACATCATATAGCTTTGAGTTAGACATCATGCTGAGGTGTGTGCAAGAATATGCTGCATGTTAGAGAGGTTATAGCATTGACACCAGCTGTATCCAGTCAAGATCTCACAAACAGGAGAACGCTTCTTCCACGCTCTGTTCATTTTAGCTTTTGATTGCAGATAACCTACTGTCTGCGCATTCCAGAGGTTTTTTCAAATTACGTGCATGTCACCGAAGGACAATGGACTGGTGTGACCGCACATTTGTGTGTTCGTCACTTTCTGTAGCTGACGATAGAGAGATGTTGTAAAGGTCTAAAGAAGGTCCGGCAAGTGGCTGTATACTGAGTCAAGCAGCGTCTGGCTTGCTTCTTGACTCTTCACTCCCGCAATCTCGAACAAGCGGTCCAGCCTGTCCTCCGCCATCGGGATCTCCTCAATAACATGGAGCTCCTCAGGGTTGAGAATGTGCAACATATCGTCGAAGATGGGCTGCAGGTCACAGGGGTCCAGACGCACCTGCCGTAGCACCGTGTCCTTTTTCTCTGCGGGGCAGAAGACGGAGTGTTGCAATTAATTAAAACAAATATTTTGGGATTTATTCTTCTATATACTCTTTAAGATCAAATACTGAAAGAAAAGTTTCATATTTAATAGGAGATGGTGTGAGGAAAAATCATAGCTCAAGACAAAAAAAGTAACGTTTCTAATGATTTCTTATGAAACAAAGGATCCAAAACAGAGCAATATTTTACATATTTAAATCTTTCATTTTACTAATATGAAATACAACTACAAAATATTTACTGAATGATTAATGCACAAGCATTAGAAGGCCTAGCAGTGAAAAAGGTAACATTTCTGGAATTATTTGAATATTTTAAACGTTCAGTGTAGGACCATAAAGCATCCACAAGAGGGCTACATATTAGAAATATTACTACAATACCTTTCAGCACATTTACTTACACGTTTATTAATTTAAATTGTTAAATTATGAGAACTGAATGAAATATTTCTAATTATGAATGACAAAATGAAAAGTGTGAACAAAAATGTATTTAAACTGCATATTTGAAATGGTTCAACATACAATGCAGGAACAAAAAAAATCCACAAGGAGGCGATATATAGTAAGATATTACTACAATACTTTTCACCACATGAAAGGTGCAAAGGAGTATAAAAAAATTTATTTAATTACTTACGCGTTTATTAATTGAAATGGCTAAATTATGAGAACAGAATAAAATATTACTAAATATGAATAAAAAAAATTAAGCATGATTTTTAAACATGATTTCTTATTATTTGAATTTTTTGCATATTTGAAATGGTTTAATATTCAATGTAGGATCATGAAACACCCACAAGGTGGCAATAGAGTACTTATACTGTAAAAAAAATTACTGCAATCATTTTCATCACAATAAAGATCATCAAACACTCTACTGAAGTATTTGAGGAAAGCTGTTTACACTACAAGTCTAAAGTTTTTGAACAGTTTTTTTTTATGTTTTTTAAAGAGCTCTCTTCTGCTCACCAAGCCTGCATTTATTTGATCAGCGATACAGCAAAAGCAGTAATATTGTGAATTTTTTTGCTGTTTAAAATAACTGCTTTCTATTTGAATGTTTGTAAATGTAATTTATTCCTGTGATCAAAGCTACATTTTCAGCATCATTACTCCAGTCTTCAGTGTGACATCATCTTTCAGCAAATATGTTGATTTGCTGTTTAAGAATTTTTGTGCGTGTGTGTGAATGAAATGATAGAAATTAATACTTTTATTTAGCAAGAATGCTTTAAATTGGTCAAAAGTGATGATAAAGGCATTTATAATGTTAAAATAATGGTAAATGCTGTTCTTCTGAACTTCCTATTCATCAAAGAAACCCGAAAAAAATTCTGCTCAGCTGTTTATAATAATAATAATAATAAATGTTTTTTGAGCCGCAGATCAAAATATTAGAATGATTTCTGAAGGATCATGAAATTTAGCTTGGAAATCACAGGAACAAATATATTATTTTATATATAAATATATATTTATATATAAATTTAAATATATTAAATATTAAAATATTTTCCAATAAATAACAGTTATTTTAAATAGTAAAAATATTTCAGAATTTTACTGTTTTTGCTGTACTTTGGAACAAATAAATGAAGGCCTGGTGAGCAGAAAAAAAACCCCATTAAAAATCTTTTGACTTTTGACTGCTAGTGTAAATCTGAGAAATTCAGAACAATTAAATGCTAAATAAGATCATATTTAACTTTAAAATGTTAAACTATGAGCAACATGTAAAGTAGAAGAACATTATTAAGGGAAAAAATATGCTTATACATTATAATGGATTTTTTGCTACTAACTTTATTAGCAGTGTGTTTTTCTTTCTGTTTACCCATGTGCGTTTACCTTTGGTTATGAAAGAGCCTGTCCGGCTGAGGGCAGAGTCCTTGCTGGAAGTGGAGTCACAGCGCAGCAGCGGCTCTGATTCGTCGGTGAAGAATCCTTTGGTGCGCTCCATGGGGGACTGCTCCACCACCACACCGGGCGAATCGAAAGGCTTATGGCTGGGGCTCAGACAATGGCTTACATTCACAGCCGTCATTAGCTTGTTCAGGTCAACCTACGACAAAAGAGGCGTCACAGTACATGTTAATGACAGTGATGAGAACAACAATCTGGCACACATTTCTTCAGAGATTGTTTTTCATGCCGTTCCGCACCCACAAGTGTATCCTGTCAGAACAAACAAAGTTTTCTTGGAACAACTATTATGTGAGTAATGGATTTGAAAGAATGAGGGTCTTTGCTGATAGACAGCGATGACTGTATTAATGTGTGGGCACTACAAGTGTATCTCTATGCGCTCACGGCCGGGTCAGCACAAAGGGTTTAGCCTTCGCAGCCCTGGACCACCCACATGAGTCCTGTCCCTGTTGGCCTTTGCGTCAGGGGAGGACAGATGAAAAAGATCCAGTACAGCCAGAAATTCACTGCCCACAGAGCACATGGCCTGTGTTACAGTCACAAAACCCCCTATGCGCAAAGCATACTTGTTATGCCAGTGTGTTGGAACATTAATGGTGCATTTCTGAGAACGAGTCACTGCACAGGAAGTCTGTAGAGTCCGGATTTTATTACCACAGTCTGAGACTGTTCTTCAGTCTGTAGTGGCTGTGGGCACCATTTTAGCAAACTATGTATATTAACATGCTCAGTATAATCCAAATAAGTACAGGCCAATTTAAAGGGACAGTTCACCCAAAAATGACACTCTGTCATTAAATACTCACCCTCATGTCTCTCATGCCTCAAGCTCTGGGATTTTATCAAAAATATCTTAATTTGTGTTCCGAAGATAAACTAAAGTCTTATGGGTTCGGAACGACATGGTGAGTAATTAATGACAGAATTTTCATTTTTGGGTGAAAAGTACAACATCTTGTATGCATAGTTTGATCATGTCTAGTTTTAAAACAATCTTTAATTTATACGAGGTTTATCTCAAAGTTGTAGCTAAAAGCAATATCAAATACAGTGTTTCCGCTAAGGTTTATTGCTTGGGGAGTGGGGTAATCGATGATATATCAATATTTTAATCGATAACGATAATTAGACGTTATTTGTTCTGGTCGTGTTATTGTGCTGGTATCTTAAGGACTACCGTGGACAGCTGACTCCTGAATTGGTAGTGATAGCAGTGATAGAAATTAATCTTTTCCAATAAGTTTAAATTGGTTTTTACCTTTTATGGGCATTTTTTACCTTTATAAATCAATTTTTTCAAAAAGTATGCATCATCTTTCGAGTCAAATTCTTACATTTAACTAGTCAATTAAAATAAGACATTTGGGCTGTTACCAAGCAAATGAAATCAGTATCAACAAAATTCACCTTTGCAATGCAGAGGAAACACAGAATCTGCATCTGAAGTGGCATTTAGATGTATTTACATTTAGATGTATTTAATCCAGCTCAGAGGGACATGGGATGCTTTAAACTGCAGTTACAAATGCATCAATAATGTTTAGATATTTTAAACATACTTGAAAGTATTTAAAAAAAGGAAAGAATGGCTACTTTAAATGTGAAATTAAAACCACCAGTAGGTGGCAGTAAGTCACGGTTAAGTGAGTCATTGCGATTGAACCGAATCATTTAAACAGTTGATTCATGACACCGTCATGTTGCTAAGAGACGCAAAACAGTGCTGTGGCTGTGTTTGGAATGATTTCTGTTGGCGAAATTGAGCAAAAACAGGAAATAGGCCATCTAAAACGTAAGTCTCGTAATATTAACTTCTTGTTTATTGAACTGTTGTATAAAATCAATCCATGTAGAGACAGAAATGACATGCCGTCGTGTAAATAAGATAACACGACTGTTTAGCTTGTTTAATAAAAGAACAAGGTATGAGCCTGTTCTATCCACCTTATTTTTCAATGCGGAAGTAAGCTGTTTTCTGGTAATGTGTTAGACGTCCGGTTCATAATCCGCCATAGGGAAATAACGATAAGAATATCGAAGTGCAGTAAACGGTAAAACAGTTTGCACTACAAACCAAGATAATACATTAAAATAATATGGTAAGACACACCAGTTTGCAATATCAAGCAGCAAAACGAGCTTTTTGTGCAGCTAAAAATAGCTGGAAGTGGATGAGACCAGAAGCCAGACACAAAAAATGTAGTGACTGCACCCAATTTTATGGGAAAAATAAGATAGGGATAGGAAAGATAACCTTAAATGACTTCTTTTGTGATCTGGTGCTATACAGATAAATTAAATAAAATTAACTTGACCGTCAAGGGGGGCGTGGGTGGGCCGTTATATATTATACAAAGGGAGGGGAAACACTGAAATAGACATGGTGACCCCTAAGAAAGCTCTGGTGATTCCCAGATTGGGAAATCCTGACATAAGCTTCTAAAGGAAGCATATAATAGGCTGGGCAGGTATTCAAACTTCACAAGTGAAACATCCAAATTATAGGAAGGGCGGAAAGCACCCCATTTCCGGGAAAGTTTCCCTTGGACTCAGCAGTGAATAATCAATTCAACGTAGAAAAGCAGACCATTACTCTGAATGGTGCGGCGAGAGATCACATTTAGTCATTCATTAGTCACCCCACACAGAGAACAACAGCTCTGAACTCAAAGACACCAAGAGGAAAATGGCAACACAATAGGTCAGGCCAGTTAATATAAGAGTAATGGAGCATTACGGACCATGGACATTTCTCTGTCCTTACATTGTTTGCACTACTGCAAAAGTACATCAGTTCCAGAAAATCTGGTCATTTCAGTGAACAGTTAGTTAACTCTACAAATACAGCACACTAGGTTTATGCAATTATGTGATTTACGTATTTATGAGTTTGTCTTTTTACTTCAGAAATACTGTATTTTGGCACAAAACAACAGTACGAACCAAGCTAACCGATAACACCACTCCACCCTGTCCATGAAGTCAAGCATTAGTGCTGAAAGGAAGGAAGTAAGTGTGCCGCAGCACATGTCACAAAAATAGCCACTTTTTACGAGGGAAGCCAGAATGAGTACAGCAATTACCGATGCATCTCTGTGGTAAACACTGCTGGCAAATTGTTTATCCATCTATATATCCAAATAGAAAAGCTTCATGGCCCCAAAATTTAGATTGCTGGCAATGTGGCATTATTTTCATGCCAGTTCAGCATGTTTTCACTCAAAACTACTGTAATCCGAAGGACTTATAAAATTAATTTTAAAAAAAGATATTGTATATACCTTGCTGTTCAAAAGTTTGGGATCAGTAAGATTTTTAATGTTTTTTATGCTCATCAAAGTTCCATTGATCTGATCAAAAATACAGAAAAAAACGTAATGTTATGAAATATTTTTGCAAGCAATTTAAAACAAAGGTTTTCTATTTTTACTATATTTTTAAAATATAATTTATTTCTGTGATGCAAAGCTGAATTTTAATCAGCCATTGCTCCAGTCTTTAGTGTCACATGATTCTTCTGAAATCATTCTGAAATAATTTTTTGAAAGCTGTGATTTATTTTTTTTTTTTTCCAAAATTCTTTGATGAATAAACAGCATTTATGCAAAACATAAATCTTTTGTAAAAATCTTATCTAATCATTTATTTTAAGAATTTTTTTTTTTTTTTTTTCAGCAAGGATGTGTTAAATTTATAAAAAGTGATGGTAAAGACTTAAAAAAAATCCATTTGGAATAAATGTTCTTTTTAACTTTTTATTTATCAAAGAATGCTGGAAAAAGTATCACAGGTTCCAAAAATATTAAGCTGCAAAAACTGTTCTCAATATTGATAATAAATCATTGTTTATTATATTGTTAATATATTATATTGGTAATAAATCAGAATGATTTCTGAAGCATCATGTGACACTGAAGACTGGAGTAATGGATGATGAAAATTCAGCTTTGTATCACATGAATACATTATATTTTACAGTATATTAAAATAAAAAAAACTGTATTTTTGAAAAAAAGGTTCAAACATTCACTGTTGCTCCAGAAGGAGACACGATGCATTAAGAGCCTGGGGGTGAAAACTTTTGAACAGGAAGAAGATTTTGTTAAAATCTCTTTTTTTTCTATTTAGTAATGCCCTTCGGAAGCAACAGGAGATACTTGGATGTTTCCCGGAAGACAAATTAAGTACAATTTACTTTAAATTCAAAAAGTTTTCACTCTCGTCTCTTAATGCATCGTGTTTCCCTCTGGAGCATCAGTGAATGTTTGATCCTTTTCAATAGTTGTGTTTGAGTCCCTCATTTGTCCTCAGTGTGAAAAGATGGATCTCTAAATCATACAATCACTATATGCAGAAGATGCTGGAAAACTGAAGAATATGCAGGACCTGGAGGATTTTTCTGAAGAACAGTACTAAGTTTAACTGTTCAGAACAAACAAGGGACACATGATCAACATCACAAAACAAAAAATAGTCGTAGATCATCTAGGTAACCACACACAGTATTAAGAACCAAGGGTTCCCAAACTTTTGAAGGGGGTTATTTTATTTTATTTCAGCCTTTTTTTTATATATATATGTAAACATCTTTTATGTAAATTATCTTACTAAAGTACTAAATAAAAAATAACATGCATTTTAAATTCTCTCTCTTATTTTGTTAAAATTTTCACAGATATTGCAAGGGGTTCCCAAACTTTTGCATGCCACTGTAAATAAATTAAATATAAAAATAAGTAAATAAAGGGGGAAAAAAACAAACAAGCAAATTAAGCATAAGTAAATAAATGTTAAAAGGAATACATTTTCATTTCCCAACCTTTGAATTATATATATATGTATTAGACGTCGACCGATGTATCACAGATAGTTGATTGGCGGAACTATCGGTTATTGGCAAAAATCCATGCCGATAGTTTTTTCCAGGTTGGGTCCGTTGCTGGAGCGGCTGAGAAGCTCGTCATTATACAGCAAAGTCCCTGTAGTCTTTGTTATACAGCACAAGAGCGGCCTCTAGTGGCGGAAATCACTGACAGCGCGTGCCGTTTGTTTAGACACGTGACGCTGCGCGCTGCACAGAGCGGGACACTTCAAAGGCGGATTTAAAACCTCGACAACGAAACGGTGTGTAGAGTATACTGTAGTGCATGTTTTTATGTCATTACTAAGTGATGAATTTGTTGACTAGATGCTGCATTAGTGGAGAAAGGACAGCAGTATACTTTTGCCCATTTGGTGATCAAATAAAGTCTTGTAGACTGACGCTTAAATTGAACGTGAAGCGTCTAGTGTGTGTGATGCCGGATAGCTGCCAGTTCTTCAGGCCGCTGCGCTGCACTTTTGCCCGTTGTGTGACTAACATATTTTTATATTTTGATTAGATAACCACGAATGTTCTAGAATAGAAGCAGTTACATTGGGAAAGTACACAATATCCATATGTATGCAATTTCAATACTGTGGCCTTTGTGTAAATATTTAAATATGGCCATCTTTAGCTTGATTGTTGATGTAATGGTAACACTTTACAATGTCCATTTGTAACATTAAGATTGATAAAAGAATAGAAGTATTGTTCCTTGTTAGAGTGTGTTATTTCAGCATTTACTGATATATTTAAAAAAAAATTAGTAATATTCAGTATAATTTAGTAATAATCAATATATAATTAATATCAATATTTTTATTCATTTACAAAGTACGGTTCAGTAGGCTACTTTATATATATATATATATATATATATATATATATATATATATATAGTAGTGCGCTATTTATTTTCCGTTCAGTATCCATTTTGAAAACTATCGGTCGATTAATCGGTATCGGCCAGTGTGGTCCAACCTAGTTATTGGTAAAATCCAATATTGGTCGACCTCTAATATGTATACATATCAACAATACATTATTGCAGAACCCATATCATTTTGTATAATACAAACTAGAGCCATTCATATCTGTCGAGTGTCAATGAAATCAGCAAACGTATTATTCTAACCACACACAGTCTACCGTTCAGACAAGTTGCATGTCGCAGGAAGGAGGATGGGTGTACACCCAAATATCTCCTCTATTCACATCCAGCACACAAGCTGTTTGCAAACATCTGAAACCATAACATGGGAGCTGCCATGAACGCTGTGCCATCACCAGGACACAAGCCACAGATGTGGAAAGTGTGTCACTCCCACACTGATCTTATTAGCCACGGCTAACACTGCTCTAGACTCAACAAGACCACCAGCACACAGCGCATGGTCTGCATCTGACTATACAAAGCTTGGCAGTGGAACTTCAACATTATACATTAAAAAAAAAGAGAGAGAAAAAAGTTCTTTGTTTCTTCTTAATGGTTTGGAAAACCTGTCAAAACGCATTACATAAGTAGTAGCATGGGACAGACAGAGCGCTGGTGATGGCTTTCAGACGGCGTCTAAAAGTTGTGGGGCTGTTTGGTCGGCGTCAGTGACAAGTGGAGCACTGGGTGTGTTTATCCTCTGAGGGCCCTTATCTGAGGTTTACTTGCATGCTGAGTCCAAGTGGGATGACTTTGTATCCTTTGCAACTCATTAAAGTGCATGTCATTCTGTTTATAGGCAGTAGAAGAACTAAAAAAACTTAAAAAAATCTGAGTGTATATGAAATTATATAAAGCAATGATGCATTTCTTTCTTCCTTACTTCCCAGACATTTGTAAACAAGGACAAACATACCTAAATGTCCTAATGGTTTTGAGACACATACTGACGCCATTTTCTTTCTTACCATGTGCAATTCATTCAGCTGACGGGAGGTTATGCGTGCCGTGGCACTGTGGAGCATGAGATACATATGATTTGATCTAGAAACATGTGGCTCTGATGAATGCCGCCCTGTCTATGATGTTTCATCCTCTTTGCTGTACAGTTTTCATTCAGCATTGCTAATTCAATATCAGATCTTGTGAGCACTATTGTGGTTTTGCTTAGAGAAAGAGAAAATGCCCTGACCGGGCCCATGTAGTTCTCACGCTCCACGGTTCACATCTTTTAAAGGCATGTTCACTCCAATAAAAGCCCTATCATTATTTACTCATCCTCATGTTGTTAAAAACTTGTATGACTTTCTTTCCACAGCTGAATACAACACAAGTCAGAGAGGATGGAAAAGAGAGGATTTTTGCTGTGGTATGCACTAGACATCACAATTAAATAGACAATGTTCAATCAAATAAAATAATAAAATAAACTTTGGGACCATTGTTGGTTAGTAGTTACTGATAAACTTACATTTACTGTCAATTTAAAATATATTAATATTTGTAATAATATTCAATAATTCACAGAAGGAATCAGAAAAAATAGTCATGCTTCTTTTTCCATACAATGAAACTGAATGGAGAATAAAAAAAATAATAATAATAATAAAATAAAAATATTTTATAAAGTTAAAAAACAATACTTGTAAAACCTGAAAAGGGTTTTTTTTATGTATAAAATAAAATAAAATAAAATAGGATTTCAGGGTTCCAAATAACACGGTAGAAACTAAACTAAACTAAACTAAATAACAGTTTAATAAAATAAAAATATTTTATATAGTTGAAAAAAACAATACTTAAAAAATAAATTGAAATGAAAAAAATATGCATATTTTAATAATATATTCCGAATAACAAGGTAGAAGAAAAATGGTGTTCCTATTGTCTGAAATTTTTCTTTTTTTTTTTTGTAGGTTTCAAGCTATAAACATCAAATTAAAGAGCCAAAGTTTAATGAGAGTTTAATAAAAATATTTTATATAGTTTAAAAAAAAAAATCCTTGTAAAGCCTGAAAAAAAGTAAAATAAAATAAAATGTTTTAAAAAAAGTTATAAAAAAATAAAATTATTTTATATAGTTAAAAAAAACACTTGTAAAACCTGAAAAGGGTTTTTTAAGTATAAAATAAAATAAAATAAAATAAAATAAAATAAAATAAAATAAAAGATGGATTTCAGGGTTACAAATAACAAGGTAGAAAATAAAGTAAAACAAAATAAATAAAATAACAGTTTAATAAAATAAAAATAAGTTATATAAATGTAACAAAAAAAAAATAACAATATTTAAAAATTTAACTTTTAAACTATATATATATATATATATATATATATATATATATATATATATATATATATATATATATATATATATATATATATATATATATATATATACATATGATACTAAGTAAATGCTATATATTTTTTTTTTTTTACTTCAAATTAAAGAGACGAAGATTAATGATATAAAAATATTTTATATAGTTAATAAAAAAAACAATACTTGTAAAACCTGAAAAATAATAAAATAAAATAAAATAAATGTATAGCAGCGTTCCAAATAATAATGTTGCAAATTTTGCATTGGCTAGTTGGTTCACTGGCAAGTTGGTTAGTTGTTATTGATAACTTCTATTTCCTGTAATTACGTATATTTCTGTAACAATCAATGGTTTAAAAATCTTCAGATATATAAACAAAACACGAGGTCGAATGAAGAGAACACACGAGCATAAGTGAACAGGATGTGCTCCGCGTAGAGATGACTTTGTGTTACCTTTACAGGCGTATGATCATTGAAAGTCAACACCCGTACTGGCAATTAGGTGATTATGAGGTGGCGTTGACAAGCAGACATATAAGTCTGAGAGATTGTATCTCACTTTATCTTGGTCATATCATTGGCATCAAAATGAGTCCAAAAGCCTTAACTTCAACTCAACTTCATCTGCCGTGACCTTGAGACAAGGACAGAGTACATAAAGTGGCCTTTATAAAATCTGCACACAGGAAAGACTTGAAAGTCTAAAATGAAAGTTGATGACTGATCCTCCATCTTCGGTAGCCTGTCAGCCTTTTGTGATTAGTAATGCAGCTCAATAGGATGCAGCCAGGAGTCACGATGCACTCATGTGCTTTGTTTACTCTTCTGTGAACATTTTATCCAAATATAGTGTTATTAAACCCGGGGTGTGTGTGTCTGTGTGTGTGTTATGTAAGTCTATATACACATGACTACTTGATCCATTATTGTAGCCTGACTAATACAACAGCTTGTGGCTTCACCATGAAAGAAGAGAGAAGTTTGATGTTGGCTAATATATAACAATGCAAGCACTTATTACTTATACTTATAACACAGTTATTACTTATTAATAATTACTTATTAAAACTGTAAACCATTTTGAAAAACATGTTTACATTATTTTAATAATAATAATAATAATAATAATAATAATAATAACAACATCAATTATATATATATAGTTATGTATAAGGACACAAGACCCACTTAATACTTAACATACCTGCAGTAAGATAAACATGTGTAAAATATTATTTGATAAATATTTAGTTTTGATTGTTACATTATGTAATACATTATGTACATTATGTGACATAAAATGTACAGTACTGTATTGTCAGTTTTTATTATTTATTTAAATCAATATGTTTTTATTTAATTATTTATTTACTGTTTATTTAATACATTATTTAATATATATAGTATTTATAGTATTATATATAGTAGTAAATGACTAAATATTTATTTTCTATTTATTTATTTATTTTAACCATTTATTTAAATGCTATTCATTTTAATCAATATTTGTTTATTTAGCCATTCATTATTTATTTTAATTAAATATATTAATTTTGTATTTATTTACTTTTAACAATTTAATTATTTTCACAATTTTTTGCTTAGTTATTTATTTACTGATTATTTATTTAATATATTATTTGTTTAATATATATATTTTGTAAATGACTGAATATTTATTTTATGTATTTATTATTTTAATCATTTATTTAAATGTTATTTATTTTAATCAATATCTTTGTTTATTTAGCCATTATTTATTTATTTTAACAATTTAAAACAATTTAACAATTTAATTATTGTCACAAATTTGCTTATTTAGTTATTTATTTACTGATTATTTGTTTAATATATATATATATATATATATATATATATATATATATATATATATATATATATATATATATAGTAAATGACTAAATATTTATTTTATCTATTTATTTATTTTAATGTTATTTAAATGTTATTTATTTTAATCAATATTTTTGTTTATTTAGCTATTCATTATTTATTTTAATTAAATTCTTTATGTTTATGTTAATTTATTTTTCTTTTTGATTTATTTTTAATCTTTTATTTTTTTATTTTAATAAAATTAGTTTGTTTAGATAGTTTAATCTTTTTTTATTATTCATTTATTTATTTATTTTTTTACCATTGCTTTTCTCTAAACTTTTCTTGCAGCCACCTAGTGGTTTCCGGTATAGTATTATTTTCGTTAATGAAGATTACGACAAAAAATGTTAGTTGACGAGCTTTTTTCCCATGACTAAAACGAGATGACAATAATGTCAATAAATAATAACTGTGACAACATGCAACATCGTTGACGATAAAAAGAATAAAATGTATTTTAAATATTAAAAATCATACAATAATATATTTTTATTTTATTTATTTATAAAGGAGACAAAATTTTATTGCGGACTGTTATATGTGTATCTACTACGCAAGCTTTTATGTGTACGGTCGCCAGATATCATGAGTTCAAATCCCCAAATCAGAGCTTCTCTTTTAAGAGCTTCTCTTTTGCATAATTGATGCCTAATTGATGCCGCCATATTTGGGTCACATGACCAGCTGAAAAATGACATGTTTGCAATGGTATCTACAACCAAAAACATGTTTTTGCAAAACTTCATTGTCGACCTAAAATCTATAGTTGCTTACCTGAGGATTGTCTTCCATGACGCTACGTATCTTGTCCACCACGTCAATGCACCGTTGCCGGTGAAGGGCATTGATCAGCTTTGCCAGGTTGGCATCGCTGTCACGTATGGTCCAGTGCTGCAGAGCAGCGTACGCCCTCTCGTGATCAGCCGAGTATCCGTTGGAAAAGGCGGCCACCTCTCGCTCAGTAGCACTGGCCAGAGACTTATACATGTCAATCCACTGACTGCCAATCTGTGCTGCCACCAGCTTCAAGATGTCAACACCTAGAGAATGAGAGGAAAGGTCAATCCTATGTTTATCAACTGTAAACTGTAGTTTGAAACTCAAAGACAATACAAGGCTCTCTAAGTATTAGCTTTGACAAGCTGTACTCATATACAGTATTACAGTTTGTTTTCTTAAGAATTAATATGTTTATCCAGCAGGACGTATTACACTGAAGACTGGAGTAATGGCTCCAGATGAAAATTCAGCTTTGACATCACAGGAATAAATATAGTAAAAAAAGAAAACAGTTATATATTGTAATAATACTTCAAAATATTGCTTTTTTGATTAAATAAATGGATGTGCTGTTGGTGCAGTATAGTGTACTGTACAGTGAGCGAATGGAATCATACAGTGCAGAAGGGCAGCGCTCTAGAGTTACAGCACACCAACGGCTCCTGTGGAACATGCTGTCCCATGAATAAGGTCATATGAATGACCTAGATTGATGTCTGTGTTCATATATTTTGGTGTAGAGTGACAAACAAATGCCTCCTAGGGAATCCTTTTAAGAGTAAACCCCTGAAGCAAACCCACGGAACCATGAAAAAAGTTTTTTAACTTACACTATATGCATATACACTACCAGGCCAAAGTTTCTAAAGTCAGATTTTTAATGTTTTTTTAAAGAAGTCTCTTCTGCATACCAAGGCTACATTTATTTGATCCAAAGTACAGCAAAAACAGTAAAATTTTGAAATATTTTCACTATTTAAAATAACTGTTTTCTATTTGAATATATTTTAAAATGTTATTTATTCCTGTGATTTCAAAGCTGAATTTGTAGCATCATTACTGCAGTCACATGATCCTTCAGAAATCATTCTAATATTCTGATTTGCTGCTCAAAAAACATTTATTGTTATTATGTCGAAAACAGCTGAGTAGAATTTTCAGAAGTTCAGAAGAACAGAAATGAGAATTTTCTGAAACAGAAATCTTTTGTAACATTATAAATGTCTTTATAATCACTTTTGGTCAATTTAAAGCATCCTTGCTAAATATAAGTATTCATTTCTATAATTTTTTTCTTTTTTTTTTTTTTAAAGAAAAAAATTTTTATACTGACTAGAAGCTTTTGAACGGCTATTTTAAATAGTAAAAACATTTCAAAATGTTACTGTTTTGCTGTACTTTGGATCAAATAAATGCAGATTTCCACATTAAATGCACATTCCACATTAAAAAAAAACAAAAAAAAAAAACATTCAAAATCTTACTGTTCAAAAACTTTTGAATGGTAGTGCATATGGCGTGTTTCCACTTAGTACAAGTTTTTGCTCATAGGGTTAGGGATCTCAATGCACCCTTAACTGAAGTATAAAACTTCAGCTTGTACTATAACTCATCTCACACCATTTGTGCTATAGTCATGAATGAGAATTCAAGAAACACAAACAAATGGAAAAAAAAGTACTCCAAAAAACAAAAAAAAATATGCCCTACATTTTGTGGGAAAAACAAAAAAACAAAACACATAGCAGTGTGCTAAAACCACATTGCCTTCCACCTAAGGAGAAATTTGTAACAAGCAACACTCATGTTTTCCACAGGAAATGTGCAAATCTACATTCTAAAAAATGCTGGGTTAAAAACAACACAGCGGTGGGTGAAATATGGACAAACTCAATGATTGGGTTGTTTTGAAGTGGTTGGGTTAAATGGCTTAAAATTAATCCGAAATAGGTTGTAAATTAAAAAACAGACAATTACTAGTGGCATCAAAAATAATCAAAAGGTGAACATTTATTAATAAGCAATTTAAAAAAATGTTTATTATTTACTTCATATTTATTCAACTTATTAATAAATGATTTTTTTTTTAATAAATGTTAATTTCCAACCTATTTTAGGTTCATTTTAAGCAAGAAATATAATTTTTAAGCAATAGTTAAGTTAATTAAAACTAACCAGAGGGCTGGGTTAAACATTTAACCCAACGGCTGGGTCAAAACAACCCAATCGCTGAGTTTGTCCATATTTCATGCAGCGCTGGGTTGTTTTTAACCCAACATTTTTGTTGTAGTTGTATTGTATTGTCATTTAACATTTAAAAAGTGAAATTACATTAGGTATAAACAGTGAAAATATAAAATCATAAAAAAATATAAAGTAAAAAAAAAAAAAATGATAATAATAAAATCAACTGTAAAGTCTTAAAAATGTAAGACACTTCCATGTATCACTAACTATATACTTCAGTTTTTTTTAAATCTCTTGTTTTTTAAGAGACTATGTTGAAGCACAAATCTAAACCATGTAAACTTTCATCAAAAGAACCCCAATGTAAAACAACACAGATCAATGTAATCCATGCTGAATTAGTCTCTACAGAAGATAAACGTGACTGAGTTCAGGGTAACAGGATGATTGTAGGGGACAACTGCTGCTGGAAGGTATTAAAGCATCTATCTGTAAGCCAGATCTGTCTTGTTTGGGATCCATCTGTAGCAAATTCGCTGGAGCTCTCAGGAGGATAGCGTGCCACAGACTGTACTGCGGATCTAAAAATGCCAAGGCCTGGGGGCTGCCCATCCTCTCGCCTGTTGATTCCAGAGGTCGCTTTGGCATGACAGCGTGTTAAAGGAGGATGGGCTTCGTCTGAGTGATCTAGGCCAAAGTCGATGGGTCATGTGATGCTTTACCCTGTCTGTGACTGTACTGCGTGATGGACTAGGTTGCCCTAGTCCCGAAGGCAACTTGTATGGAATGCTGGGAAAACACGTGTCAATGTACAGCATGCTAACAAATATTTCCAGGCTTGTATGTGCTTCAGTCAACAATTAAAATGTTACTGATAAACTATTAAAGGGATAGTTCACTTAAAAAGGCAAATTCTGTCATTAATTACTCATGTCGTTCCAAACCCATTAGACCTTCGTTTATCTTCAGAACACAAATTAAGATATTTTTGATTAAATCCAAGAGCTTTCTGACCCTGCATAGACAGCAACGCAACTTTCAAGGCCCAGAAAGGTAGTATGGACAACGTTAAAAAAGTCCATGTGACATCAGAGGTTTGATTGTAATGTTATGGAGCTACAAGAATACTTTTTGTATGCAAAGAAAGAAAAAATAACAACTTTATTCAAGAATTTCTTCTCTTCCGTGTCAGTCTTTGATGTTTGTAACAACATGAGGGTGAGTAATTAATGACATAATTTTCATTTTTGGGTGAACTATCAATTAAAACTAATGTGACTTGAATATTTGTTATTATTTAACATTATTAATCAATAAAATTATTTTTAATATATTTAAATATTTGTCTGATTAGGTCTATACAACAAATCGATCTATCTATCTATCTATCTATCTATCTATATATATATATATCAGATTGTCTGTCACTGACAGAATTTTTTTTGCCACTGACGGAAAAATCTGAAGGTTGTCTGTCATTTTGATACTTTGTTTCATATTAACACAAATTGCGATTTATTGGAAGAAAGACGCACTATTTACTGTTAATTCATCAACTGAAAACACCACAGACCAAAAGGTCGATTGTGGTTTAAGAATCGATATTGGTTCAGTAAAATAAGAATCTATTAAAATTGAGAAATCGATTTTTTTGTTTGCTTGTTTACCCAGTACTAGCGTATTTTGTTGTTTTTAAACACTATGGTGTCGTCCTGTAGGTTCATGATTAAAAATGAAAATGTGCACAAAAATAAAAGCAACTGAATGTGTCATTCTATTTAAAATATGAAAATGAAAATTAAAACTGAATTTTTATGACCCTATCCATCAAAATGATGGACAATGTTAAAGTCTAGCAAAACCTCTGATATATATATATATATATATATATATATATATATATATATATATATATATATGTGTGTGTGTGTGTGTGTGTGTGTGTGTGTGTGTGCGTGTGTGTGTGTGTGTGTATTAGTGCTGTCAAACGATTAATCTGTGTTTACTCACATCCAAAATAAAAGCTTTTGTTTACATAATGTGTATATGTATTATGTATATAAATACACACAGTATATATTTTGAAAATATTTACACGTACTTGCATGTATCTGCTTATATTTATATAATTGACATTACATATATAAATATTTTAATATATTTTAACCTGCCCACGATTAAATTATTGTGCTTAAAATGTCCAAAAAGTACATTGTAAGAAATTGTTTTTATTTAATTATTTAGATTATTGGAGCACATTTTACAAGAGAATACCATTTCAGTCTTTCTGCTTCAAAATTTTACATTTAACTTGATGCATTACTTGCCGTTTCTGTGAAAAAGAGTTTCAAAGTAAAGCATTGCCTAATGCAACAGTCAACAGTTTTAAACATCAAATGAGACATATTCGAGACACATCCTAGGTGTAAGCAGCTGAGTACTTGTGATCGGACCACCCTATATGCATCTTAATACCAGCTGTGGATAGGGTACTTACAAAAGGCGTTATCCAAAAGTGGAGATACACCTTATGGCTCATTTGCATTGTACAAAGACAATAGCTTATCAGCCACAGCCGTTCACGACAGAACAAAGCCTCAACGTCTTCATATGAGAATTCAAATGAGGTGGCAAACCAGCTGCAACAGGTCTAGGTTGGCTGCGAAACAAAGGAATCCTCAAAGGGAGTCAGGACTTCCCCCTTTCAGTGAGTCGCCGTGGTGGCTTTGCCGGAATGTCTCACGGCAACGCAGTCATCCCATAAATCCCTGACACCTCGTACGCCATACTAGTTGCAGTAATTACCACTTCCCCATCGAAACAATGAAACTGTTTTCCTGATGAAGACCAGGGGAGGCTCACTATCAAGGGGATCCTACAAGCTTCCCCCGAGTTTCCCTGACTCCTAAACAAAATGCTGGCAGAGTAGAGCTCACCCATGAAGTTCCTAATCGTCTCTTATAAAAGCCCCAGCCCACCATGATTCTGGGCAGTGGGCTTTTATAGATAACACCTATTGCAGAGGTTGTTATATGAGGCGTACATGCGGGTGGTTCTACGTCTTTGATCTCTGCTGTGCGTGCTTTGTTATACCTCCAATGAAAGAATTCATTATTTGTACGATCGCTCCTTCATCTTTATATATGTTTCCCATGCGGCCCTTTATGGCCATTTTTTCACTAATGTAGTAAACGGACACACATGCACTTCAGGCCGCCCAATTACACACCTTGAATGCATTAGGGAAATGTTTTGTGTTGTGTTTGCAGAGGCAACCGCCTGTATAAAGGTTACCTTTGCTTTCTAACATGACTCGAGGAGCCTCTACTATCTGAGTTTAACTCAAAAGTTCAGCATGTAATAAATTCTTTGCTCGCCGAAGTCTATAAACAATGAAACTGTTCACGTTTAGGAGCGCAAGGAAGAAAAACACCACAGTAAATATAGCCCTGGTGGAAGTGTTTAACATTTTTTTAGATATTTTATGATCGTGGGCAGGTCATTGATTCCCTCTTTCCTTGAAATTCAACTGTTTTCACGGCCAATTAACAATAAAATATCATAAAAGTAAGAAAGGTGTTGAACAGAAAGTTGAATTGTTTTTTTACTCATTTAAATATTAATATTAAATAAAATGTCTAAATAATAGTAAATGTTTTGAGTCCAGAAAGCTGTATATATATATAAAAAACATTACAATTTCATAATTTCAGTTCAAATCCAGTACCTTTGGTCGTGGTACATTTTTGCTTGCTTGGGTATTAAAGGGATAGTACACCCAAAAATGCTGTCATTTATTATTCTTCTGTATCTTCGGAACACAAATTAAGATATTTTTGATGAAGTCCAAGAGCTTTCTGACCCTGCATAGACCGCAACACAACTGACACGTTCAAGGCTCAGAAAGGTAGTAGGGACACTGTTCAAATAGTCAAAGAAAGCAAAAATAACAACTTTATTCAAAGGTTTCTTCTCTTCTGTGTCAGTCTTCGACGCACATTCACATTAACCATGTCCTTACTACCTTTCTGGGCCTTGACCGTGGTGGTTGCGTTGTTGTCTATGCAGGGTCAGAAAGCTCTTTGATCTCATTAAAAATATCCTAATTTGTGTTTCGAGATGAATGAAGGTCTTCCGGGTTTGGAACAACATGAGGCTGAGTAATTTATGGCAGAATTTTAATTTTTGGGTGGACTATTCCTTTAAGATGCTTGCAAATGTATAGTTTCATGGGTGTAATCCATTCATTTTAATAGGAATCCAATGGATTGCAAACTTTTCATGCACATTCTCTGCGTTGACCAATAGAAAGCTGTTTGGTTTGAAAGTGACCTCTGTGTGAACCGTGATTCATACATCACTACACTATTGACAACAGACAATATTTGTACATGAAATTTTGCTGACGTCTTCACACCTTTATGGGTGGCTGCTTAGTGGTTTCTTACAGGCCTAAAGTCAAAATAGGCCAGCCAAACATCTCTATGATATTCTATTACCTGTTTCAATGCGAGTCTACACTCTTAAAAATAAAGGTTCTTTATTGGCATAAATGGTTTTATGAAGAACCTTGAACAATCATGGAATCTTTCAAATTCAGAAAAGGTTCTTTGATTTTAAAACGTTCTTCAAAATTGTTCTTTTAGAAACTGTTCACTGAAAGGTTCTTTGGGGAACCAAAAATAGACTGCAAAAACACCCCTTTGGAACCTTTATTTTTAAGAGTGTAAGACATATTTTCACTCATTTGGTTATTCATTTTATCATCTACAGCACAAATGGTGTGGAATGAGTTATATACCCAATACTTTATGTTTAGGTGTTTGCTTAAGAGTGAGGTTCCAGCAGAACATACAGTGGCACTCTAAATTCAGAAACCTCTTATGACACATAAGTCAGTCTTTCCTCTCATCTCCCACCACGCCACATCCACTGATAAACTCCCCTAACTCTTAAACCACAAAGATCTGGAATAATCTGGTTCCAGCTGCTCAAGCGCAGTCAAACACACACTGGTGGATATCTGTGGCTCGTATAATTGGGCGCCCATCGCTACAGTTCTGGCTAACCTAGCAGCCTCTGATGCATGGTAACAACAAGATTATAAGGCGGAAAAGAGGAAGAGAAACACCAAAGGCTACAAAGACCAGAATGGGAAACAGAAGGAGATCAGGTTCTGCATGATCGCGTGACTGACAGGAAACGAGAGAGGTGATCTTGACGTTGGTCATGCTCGTGTAACTGTTGAAGTTCTCAATACGATATGCACTGGCGTGATGACAGATCCACAGACGCTCTAGTGCATTGGAAGTTCATTGTGCCATTTTTCTGAGTGTCTGGCATTTGCCAGAGCATAAAGTCATTAAAGGAGAAGTTCACTTCCAGAACAAAAATTGACAGACAATTTACTCACCCCCTTGTCATCCAAGATGTTCATATCTTTCTTTCTTCAGTCGTAAATAAATAGTTTTTTGAGGAAAACATTTCAGGATTTCTCTTTATATAGTGGACTTCTATGGTGCCCATGAGTTTGAACTTCCAAAATGCAGTTTAAATGCAGCTTCAAAGAGCTCTAAACGATCCCAGCCGAGGAAGAAGGGTTTTATCTTGCAAAACAATTGGTTATTTTCTAAAAAAAAAAAAAAAAGACAATTTATATACTTTTTAATCTCAAATGCTCGTCAAAAAAGTCCCATCTCATTTTCTCCTCCAACTTTGTCCTATAGTGCTGTAGAAGTACTGACCCAGTGTTTACAAAGTAAAAGTGCAAAGTAGATCAAAGAAGAAGAACGCCTTCTACAAAAAAAAAAAAAAATAAAAGTAAAAGAGCGATGTAGAACAATTTTGAAGTTGGAGAAGAAAATGAGATGGGATTTTTCCGACCTACCCTAACTGTCTTGAACCGGAATACACAGAGTGCATGCAGAACTAGACAAGATGAGCATTTGAGGTTAAAAAGTAAATAAATTGTAACTTTTTTTTTTTTTTTTTTTTTAAATACCGATCATTTTGCTAGATAAGACTCTTATTCC
This sequence comes from Cirrhinus mrigala, assembly GCA_036247105.1. NCBI lineage: Eukaryota > Metazoa > Chordata > Actinopteri > Cypriniformes > Cyprinidae > Cirrhinus > Cirrhinus mrigala. The sequence continues at coordinate 24,627,518 of CM070026.1, forward strand.
TCGGCTGGGATCATTTAGAGCCCTTTGAAGCTGCATTTAAACCGCATTTTGGAAGTTTAAACTCACGGGCACCATAGAAATCCACAAAAAACAATTACTTTACAGCTGAAGAAAGAAAAACATGAACATCTTGGATGACAATGGCGTGAGCAAATTATCTGTACGTTTTTGTTCTGGAAGTGAGCTTCTCCTTTAACACTTTTTCACAAATCCATAAATGACATTCATCAATCTAATTCTAGTTAAGGTGAAGCGTGTGAAGTCTGCACAAGTTTCCCTATTCCCAAGAACTCCACCTGCAGGCCACTGGTTAACCACACAAGTAGCCACGCCTTAAAAATCACCCCATTGGTTGAATCACTGTTGCTGTGCTGGGCTGGTCGGGATTCTCAAACAAACAGAGCAATGTTTTGAAACCACTTCAAAAAACATTTTGACCAAAAAAATGATGAGACCTTACAAAAAAAATGACAAAAAAAAAACAAAAAAGAGTCAGACTAATCAGACGAGTTTGATATGGAGACCCTAAAAAGGTCAAAGTGATGGGAAAAATATGAGATAGGACGAAAAATTATATTTCAGTTCAATAGTGTTTTCTTGCAAAACTACTTAGAAACTCTGAGTTTGCTCGCAAAAGCACTGAAATATAGTTTTTCCTCCCATCTCATATTATTGCCATCATAAAAGTTTTATAAGTGAACACAAAACACTGAAATATAACTATAAAAAGACAAAAATATAACTCACCCTGTCCATTTGAGTAATAGATCCACCTCTCCTTGGTCTGTGCTGGAGAGCTGGGCTTCTTGTGGATGGCTTTCTCCATGATGCTGCTGGGATCCTGTCTGGGCCCCTTCTTCAGCACCCGCGAACTCCGTTTTACGCTGCACACCACGATCACTACCAGCACCAGCAGAAGCAGCAAGACTATCATCCAAGGCAGGTGCTCATTGATGTCAAAGTGCTTGTGCGTGCTGGGCCTCGGCGCACCCCTGCGGATGGGCCGGTAGCCCAAGCCTTGGGCCTTGCCCTCAGACAGAGCCTCCATGGCCTGTTGGTTGGCAAGCTGAGGGTCTCTTGATAAGGAAAGCTTACTTTGCAATTTAGGGAAGTCCTGAGTTGCAGAGATTAAGAGTCCGGCATCTTCATCACTAGTCTTGGAGGAAGCTGCGGTTGTGGGAATGTCTTCAGCGTCGAGGGCCATGTCTGTGCTACTGGGGACCAGCCCGGCTACATCCTGAATCTCTGTAGCTGGTAAAACCGCAGTACTTGCTGTGTGCAGAGTGAATCATATAATTGCAGACAAAAACAGAGACAGAGAGAGAATTAAATACAGTCCTAAAGATGAGCTTAACCTAGACAACAAAACAGAAGGGAGAATATCTAAAACTTTAATCCAGCATCAAGCTGGCATGTGTAGATAGCAAAGTAGAGCTGCGCTGCTCAGCCAACATAATCTCACATGGATTTCTCATCTTAACTGCTCAGATTTGACCTAAAAACTAAAGTCAATGCAAACTGAGGAATCAGAATTTGTTTTCTTCTGAAAATAAGAGATAAGACAGATAATACTATTGACTATAATACTATTGACTATTGACTGCTTTGGTGAAACTTTTTTAATGATTTTGCTTTTTTTTTTTTTTTTTTTTTTTTTTTTACATATACTGTACACTAGTATCCAAGAGTTTGGGGTCAGTATGTGTGTTTTTTTTTTTTTTTCTTTAAGAAATTAAGCATTAAATGAACCAGAATTGACAATAAAACATTTATAATCTTACAAAAGACTTCTATTTAAAATAAATGTTCTTTTGAACTTTCTATTCATCAAGGAGTTCTGAAAGTAAATATGTATCACAGTTTCCACAAAAATACCAAGAAGCACAACATTGATAATAATAAGAAGTGTTTCTTGAGCAGTAAATCAGTATATTAGATTGATTTCTGAAGGATCATGCAACACTAAAGACTGGAATAATTTTAAATATATTAAAATAGAAAACTAATTTTAGGGCTGCATGATTATAACAAAAATCATAATTGTCAATTATTCCATTGAAATTGTAATTACGATTATTAATTACAATTTCACATTGAATGATGTTTTGAATAGCTTTTATACCATTGTTTGAAGCAACTGCATGCCACATTTTTATATATAGTTTCTTCTTTAAATATACAAAAAGTAAAAATGTAAAAATTAAAACAATGAGAAAAAAAAAAACCCTTAAGATAACCCGTAGGAAAAATGCACACACACACTCTCTCTCACACACACACATCGTGTAGGTGGATAGGTGGATTTTTTTTTTTTTTTTGGTAATTGTGCCTTTGAATGATTACATAATTGTGGCATCTGTAATTGTAATCATGATTAGAAATTTGATTAAATGTGCAGCCCTAACTAATTTAAAATATATTAAAATAGAAAACAGTTACTTTAAACTTATTTAAAATATTTTACAATATTACTTTTTTATTGTATTTTCAACCTTCTTTTGAAAAATATTAAAATAATCTTACCAAGAATAAAACTCTTGAACGGTAGTGTATGTGGGAATTAAAAGGCACTGAATAATTTTTATACATTTATTGTTATCATTATTATTATTATTATTAACAAGAATAATTTAATTATAATTATTATTATTTAGACAGTAAGCTATAGAAACAAGCGGCAAACTTTTAAAAGCTATATAAACAGCTGCATTCATCCAGGCCTAATAAGAGTCTTCTAAAGAACCTTCACAAAAACATTACATACAACCACTGCTTTATTTAAACACCAAATTAAGGAAGCTGATGAAGGGGTTGAGCAATCATGTTGAAAAGAGGGAGCTGTTAGTAACAACAGAACCAGTGGATGAAAGCACTATCTATCTATCTACCTATCTATCTAGAAACACTCTATTCAGTAAGGAATAGCTCTACACAGAGCTTTTTTACCTCTATATGCTGACTCAGTGCTGGAAACCGTGGTCTCTCCAAGTAGGACATAGACCGAACTGGCAGGAGTTGGCCCACACACACTATCTGTCTTTTCTGTGCCTTTGATCAGCAGCGTTGACCCCAGAGACAAGCAATCTGTGTGAGATTTGCACCTCAGAGCATCTGATGCCACGTCAGAAAAGGTGCCACGCTGACATGCCCGGCAGCGCACATCCTCTGTCTCACTCCCTCGCTTTCGGACGCCCCACCCCGGAGGACATAATGAGTACCGCTGACACTTTCCACCCTGGGAGAAGCTGCCGGGCGGACAGACGCACGAGCGATCGGTGGTGGATGTACAGGGAGTTTTCTCGACAAATGGGGCTTGGCAGCGTCTCTGACAATGGTGGCACTGCTGAACGCCGTTCTCACCCCGGGTGAAGGTGCCATCTGGGCAGGGGCTGCATTCCCGTACGCTGGCCTCTGTGCAGTGGGAGGACACGTAGGTGCCCGCCGGACACTTGTCGCACACTAGCTCCTTACCAGTGGTGGGGTCGAAGTGGTGGTAGTGTCGAGGAGACAAGGGCTTCTCTGTGGTCGGGCTGGGGGTCAGTGTGTGGGTTAAGACGTCACTGACCGCAGTGAACAGCAGCTAACAGCAATGAAAGAACAACAAGAAGACTGTTATGCAATGATAATGCAAACAATTAGAACACACAATAAATGTCTATTTAGCATGAACGACCACTGCGTCATCGGTTTGCATTGTAAGAAGAAGTATCAATAATATATTGATAAGAACAACACTGGTGCTAGAAAGGAATGAAGTTCTTTCATTTGTTTGATGGCAACATACTCATGTCTTTTCAACAACTACAACAAGTTTGACATTTCAAATGCCATAATGACCATTGGAAGAGTCACTGGTTCAAGAAAATGAGCCAACAGGCATTTAAGGTTGTGATGAAATGGAAGAAGTGACATGTTTTGTTCCATGTTGTGACGTGCATCTGAGTAAATTGGATTATTGGAAAAAAATGCAGGGTGGGGACTTGGTTCTATCCGTCGGTTGTTGATTGGATGGGGGCTGATCTGATGGCATGCTTATAGTAAACTGTAAGGAAGGGGTGGGTTTATTTAGACAAAATTATGAAATCCATCATACACTATGAGAGAGATGTCAGTTATTTCACTGGAAAGTCATGACATTTTAAATAAAGATTACAAGGTCAAAATATTAAAAATGAAACTAAATGAATTTCCATTTCAGGCCAACTTTAAAAAGATAGTACACCCAAAAATGTCATTAATTATTCACCCTCATGTCGTTCTAAACCCCTCAGAACACAAATTAAGATATTTTTGATGAAATTCAAGAGCTTTCTGACCCTGCATAGACAGTAACAGAACTATCACTTTCAAGGCCCAGTAAGGACATTGTTAAAATAGTCCATGTGACATCAGTGGTTCAACCGTAATTTTATGAAGCTATGAGAAAATAAATATAACAAATTTTATTCAACAATTTCTTCTCTTCCATGTCAGTCTTCGACTCATGTTCAATGAGTACAACGACACGAGTTCTGAAGATTAAAAAAGGTCTTACGGGTTTGGAATGACATGAGGGTGAGTGATTAATGACGGGATTTTTTATTTTTGGGTCAACTATCCCTTTGAACATATTCACTACATTTATGATAATCTGGAAGAATGATCACTGAAATCGAAGATTGTGCAAACCATTTTATTTGAAAACACTGTTTAAAATTGTTCATCATCTCCACTGTGTCTTGGTCTTAATAAAACAAGACACTATATAAAGAAATAAATAAATTATAATCTATATTTGGTTACACTGTTTGTAAAGACTCAAAAGCATTTTTTGTCAAAAATGTATTTTACTTAATGACAAATGCACTTTATATTTGGACTAAAGTGATTTTTTTTCAATTCACTTGTGATACAGGAAGATTTTAAATTTCATCAGATACCTAAAAACTCTTAACTGCAAAGTTTAACCATTATATGCAGTGAAAAACACTGATTTGCACTGTCTAGGATGGGTGAGAAGCTTTGTTTTTGTCGAGTTTGTCTTGTTTTTGTTCAACCGAAGTCTGTAAAAGAATTATTACAGTTGTTTTAATGCATTTACTATTAACCAATAAAAACTAATTGATAAAACAACAGTATGCTGTTCAAAAATTACAGACTGAGCTTAAAAGAATAGTTCACCCAAAAATGAAAATTCTGACATTAATTACTCACCCTCATGTCGTTTCAAATCCATAAGACCTTTGTTCATCTTCAGAACACAAATTAAGATATTTTTGATGAAATCTGAGAGCTTTCTGACCCTGCATAGACAGCAACGCAACTACCATGTTCAAGGCCCAAAAAGCTAGTAAGGACATTGTTAAAATAGCTGGGTCAGTCTTTGACCTGCGTCAGCAGCATCACACACTGTGGTACTCCTGTGAGCGCGCATCGACGACTGACATGGAAGAGAAAGATTATTGAATTTGGTTTTCTTTGAGCACAAAAAGAAATTTCTCGTAGCTTCATTAAATTACAGTTGAACCACTGATGTCACATTGACTATTTTAACGATGTCCTTATGACCTTTCTGGGCCTTAAAAGTGGTAGTTGCATTGCTGTCTATGCAGTGTCAGAAAGCTCTCGAATTCCATTAAAAATATCTTCATTTGAGTTCCGAAGATAAATGAAGGTCTTACGGGTTTGGAACGAGATGAAGCTGAGTAATTAATGACAGAACTTTCATTTTGGGGTGAACTATCCCTTTAAAATAAAAATTTGACTGATTGTATCTAAAAAGAGAAAAAGGGAATATCACCACAAACATTTCATTTAGATAAGGGGCTTTTTAAAAACATTTCAAAGAGCGTATTGATGTCATAAAATGGAACGGACGACTTCAAGAACTTCACATTGTGACATCAAAACGCAGTGGAATTTGATCAACAAGCATGTTATCTTTAGCCTGCTATGCGAACAGAAACGTAAGCAACTCATATTTCCTCTCTAAAACACTATGACAATAAAAGTCTGCATAACATTTACACAGTCTGCAACAAATCACCCATGCAAAAACACTTTACAGACCAACAACAGGGAACCCGTGGAATGCGTTGACAGCACTCTCATAGCCCGGTGACCTTCAGAATAACTTTTAATGACAAGAAGCCTGTAAACACAGGCGCTCTTAAGTTACTACAGCTTGAACGCGCCTCATCGAAAGCCAAATTCCGATCATAACTGTCCCCCTCTTTCCTCTGGCGCATCCAGCAAAGCCGACTGCACAGCATGTTAACTGCACCTAATATTCTTTATGATGCTAGCCCACATTTTTAACTCCGCAGCTAAATGGGGCTTTGGCCGCGACAGGCATCTTGGGCTCGGTACAAAAGTCGTCACCAAAAAATATGATGCTGGAAAGCGCGGCACACAAGGGCCTCGCTGCATCATCAGTTTCTAAACACAAAGTTCTATTAACTGCTGATCATGAATCCCCTGGAGTTTTATTACAGTTCCTCAACAACAGACCGCACAGAAGACTAGCATAAAAGCGCAGGAGACTAATTTCCTTGCTAATGCGGGGAGGGCTGAATCAAAACAAACATGACATTAATATTCTCCAACCAACACATACTGACATCACTGGGAACCGCAGGACGATGCCAGACCGCTTGGGCTCGGATGCACGTGTTGCTCTTCGTGAGGTGATGGGGATTGTTTCAGGACGACAGACTGAAAATGAATAGCGATTAGACAAAGCTGTGCTTTCCCAGCGGCCTTAGCTCTAGAAGAGGGCCAGCAGTGAGCTAACAGACGAGGGCTTGAAGTAGGGCAGCGAGGGGGACAGCTTCACTGATGACAGGACAATGTCTGTATGCTTAGTGTGCTTCTAAAGCAAAGAATGAGTACACTGTTATCCCACAAGTCGCTTTTTCTTTCAACCGGCTCTGGAAAGAGGAACTGGCAACCTAAGATAAGAAGAACACTTTTTCACATGCTGTTGCTTTTGATAACCACAAGTAGGGACGTGATGTACAAAACAATAAGACATGTTACAACCCCACCTTCTCATCCCACCCTAAACAGCGTCTGGGTTAAAAGGGCACTTGCATAAAACCTAATTTGGACTTTTTCATGGAAGCTTATGTAAATATGACTTCTTATGTGAGAGTGCATTCGCATTGTTGCCATCCATGTCTGTGTAATGTCTCGATGTTCGGAAATATGCAGTTCTGGCACCAATTCAAAACGAATCCTTTTATAGCTGTGACTTTCAAATGGCCACTTCCATAGAGTGCTAGTGCTAATGCATACATATTATCACCCATAAGGCCATGAGAAACAACAAACAAGCAAAACTTCTTAAACTTAATTAAGAATTAGTTTCATCTTCTGTTCACCAGAAAACAGATATTAACCATAAAGCCTACTATAGGGCTCGGTATTTACACAAATGTCACAATTCGATTTGATTTCTATTTACATGCTTACGATTCGATTCCACTCCGATTTCGATTCGATTCAATATTGATTATTTTGGATATATATCAGGTACACTACATGGCAAATTTTTCCAAGGGAAAAAAAAAATCTCTCAACTAATGCTGTAAAATATACAGGAGAGTCAGCTGGTTCTACATTATAATATTGAGGGTTTAAAATGAACTGATTTTATACAAATACTAACTTTACAATTAGATAATTACATTTCTACTCCAATTCATTTTTTAAAATATAAACATTTAAATAGCGGCTGTCTAAAAAACTTGACGGATTTATTCAAACATAAATTAAATACTGAAGAACAGTTATAATGAAAAATATAATGAGTTATATGGTGCATATATTAACAAAATGCTCCTATCTAGAGTTCATTTTTCCAGCTGACTAACAAGTTTATAGTCACCAAATACGTTTTTTTTTTTTTTCTGAGACAGGATTTTGGTAAGTTGTACATTTTTTTGTTTGTTTTTTTAACATACCTTCATATGTTTATTCATGTTTATTTTGTACTGTAACTTTTATTAAAGCAGAGGAGATGATCAGTTCATGTGCGCCTCTCTTGAACTGATCTGTCACTCCACGTTAAACAATGGTATTTATTTTCTGAATATTGTAATAAAATGGCCAGAATCTGAAACCGGAGACTTTGTTTCATATCTAAAGTAACAAAACACAAAGCTTACTGCAATTTATTGGATGGGAAGCATGCTACAATGTTGAAAACAGGCTAGACTAATTAATTCTTGGGATTTAAGAATCAATATAGTACCTACTACATTTGATGACTGTTTTGCCTCTTAATTATTTATATGATCAAACTTTGCTAAAAAAAAAAGAAAAAAAAAAAAAAAAGTTCAAAGTTGAAATGTAAGCATTGTTTGCCCAATACACAATTAAAACAAAGAAAGAAAGAAAAAAAAAGCTTTGATCATAAAACTATGCAGTAAAATATCAAATATATTTGGAGATATAGACAACTGATATTTACATGCATTTTATGCAAGTAATCTGCTATAATGTTATAAGCTATCAGAACTTCACCATACTTTTGGCCATAGAAATATCATCTACTACACCAAATTAGGCAATTTTGCTCAGTTTGGTGCTTCTAAATTAAACTGAGATGTTTTCCCCTGTTTCAGTTTGAGCTTTATATTTAACTGTATCATACTATATGAGCCACAAAAGCCTGACATATTAAATATTATACAAAAAATAAAACATTTTTTAAACTTTTTTAATATATACATCTTCAATATTTTGTCTAAACATTCAACAAACTGTAAGATTTTTATAATAACAATAGATTTGTCTGACTATTATGTCATATGTCAGGCTTTACAAGGTTAACTGTAATTTACAGTTTGTAACGCTGAGCTGCTCTTATGAGCCATCTATGATGTTTTGTAATGACTCATGGGGTCCTGACTAACTTTTGAGTAAACGGTCTTGGCTTTTCATCGATACATGAGCTCGCGATCTGTGCATGCAAAATTACATAACTTCACATTTATTTATACTTTGTGAGTAATCAATGATGTAACAAAATATTGAACATATGTGAGGGGACCAACTGTAAAAGTGTCATAGAACAACCCCCTAATCTGGGGTGTGTCTCACTGAATTTGCCTATGAACTTCAGGATAGACTTGTGAATGTTTGTTGATTCTCAAGACAAACACAGCATGCAAATCTACAAGAACAGACACAGGGACAGATGTGATATCATCAGGACTCCATGTGCCAGACTCTGCTAGACAAACAGGGCACCTGTTACACCTCTGATACATCATAACCGAAGACTGCAAAGCAAGAACAAACACTCCCTGTCTAGAGGCATTCATGCCCATTTTATAATCGACAACAGCCAGAGAGTCTGCAGGCGGCTTGAATGGGTGAGGAATATTCCTGCAAATGTCAGGCCGCCTGCCAAACACATTGCATCATTTGCGGCAATGCCAATAAGTGCGTTTTTCGAGGGTGCATGGATGATTTAAAACGACAGAGCAAACTGCTAAACCTTCTGGTGTTGTGAGACTAACAATGCATATTAGCCTTCATGGGTATCAAACAACTGAATCCAATTTTTGAAAACTGAGCAGCAACAGTAAGCTGTGTGCATTATGGGATTTAAAGGTCCCCTGATGAAGGCCTGATAATGGATGAGCCAGTCTGAAGTGATATACCAAATTAACCTCAGCTGACTTCCTACAGCATGTGGACATTAACTATGTAAATATTTGCAATACAATAGGCAAATTAAGTCTATGAAACAATGACATAAGTCATGCACGTTTCTGTAAAATGAAAATGTATAGAAAATATCAAGTCAATGATGGCAAAACCATGACTATATAGGCATATTAAGTCGTATCAATCACTTTGATTTATTAGAAAATATCAATAGTCAATTTCTTCAAAACAAAAACAACATAGGAACATTAAATCAATGATAACAAGACAGTGGTTTTGGGTAAAGCAAACGTCTGTAAAATTATAAATAGGAATATTAAGCCATAATAACTACAACAATGTAAATACACTTAAAATGATGTATACTTCAATATACTTCCCATTTTAATACATCTTAAAACAGGTTCAATTGTGTCTCTAATTTAACTTTTAACAATTCCACATTTGATACAATTGTTATTTAGCATTTTAATTATTAAACATTGACTAATGTAGGATAATATATCAAATTAGTACCACAAACAATAGCCTACATAACAATCTTGTTTATCCACTTTAAGCTGTTTTATACCTAGGTGCGCCACCGTAATTATTAACATGTTTAAAAGGCAAATAATTGCCTTATTATCCTGTCTTCATCTTTTGTTTGGGCTCCATCTTCACCTACGGTAGTACACACTGAGAGCAACACCAGGTACATCTACTGTCCCTTTAAATCCGACAAAAGCCAGAATATTCGAGAGGACAAGAGAAGCAGAATGCGTAAACAAATGTATCCTCCACTTACCATTATCAGCGACCAAGTCATAGACATTTTCCCAGGCATTGTCCCAGTGGAATCACTCTTTGTTTAAATATGCCCAGGTCCACATCTGTTACTTTTCGGCTTCATAGGTGGAGCATCAGCATCTCCGCATCAACAGGACACCCACATTGTTGTGAGGTATTGTCCCTTTGCTGGGTTATTCCCTCAGTGTACAAATTTCGTCCACTGACGCCTTTTTATAGTCTGTGCCCCGGAATGCACGGGTTTCAAGTAGTAGGGGATAAGCGCTTCGTTTTGGAAGAAGAACGCTATAATTCCCATAGCGATGATGGATGGATGTGAGGACTGAAGTCTGGCTGCTGTTTGTCCGGGTTACGGATTCCCTGTGCCGCAAAGACGGGCTGCGGATGATGGGCGGGTACTGGCGACACACGTCACGACTGAAACTCGCCACTGGCTGCCTGTGTGCGCCCCACGTCGTATCACAGGCCTGATACGAGACAGTTTCCGGGAAGATACTGGGGGAGTAGTGGGGAAAGTGTAGTTTATCCAGCAGGGCGTTACACTAACAAACAGTATGACTAAAGGTGTTGCACAGGTGTACCGTACGCCCACACAAAGTTAATTATTATCATTGTGGCACACATTGTGGCAAATCATTACAGTAAATTGGACAATACACATAATACACACATTATACACATAATTACACACATGTACTTGCAATATGAAAAAAAACAAAAACAGTTCTAGTACTTAGTAATAATTAGTAATTTCTAGTCATAATATCTAGTAATTTTATTATATAATTAATGTGTGTACACACAAAGTGTATTAAAATTATCAAATGTATTTATTAATACAAAAACAGCCTACGTGAGACAGATTTAACAATTATATGTAAATAAGAAAATATACAAATATATGAGGTTTTTATATACAAATATTACATATGCTGAATAAAGAATAGACGTACATACATTTATATTAAATCATATATTTTACAATAAGAAATTATTATTTTGATCTAGCAATTTAAAATAAATATTTTTACGCATAACTTATTGCCACCTCAGGGTGGTGTTCATATATGAGTGATGTTTCTTCTGAAGAACACAATATTTTGAAGAATATTGTAACCCAAACAACACTGCAATGATGCAGTGTCAATATTTTAGGCATTCACTGATTATCTAACCTTACCTAAAATGATAGTTCATCCATAAAATAAAAATTCTGTCATTGTTTCAAATCTCTATGCTTTACCTACACACACACACACACATATATGAAGAGTTCAGATACAAAACCCTCTAAATCCATGTGATTTCTTTTAAAGTTAGATTTTAATTTCTTTAAAATTAGCATTTCTTTCTGGCTACTTTTTGTATAGGTTTCTATGTAAGTACTGGTACTTCTGATTGGGCTGAGGCTGGAATTTAGCGAGTTTGAAGTAAAAGTATTTGATGGACGTATACTATGTGTCAGGAGCATTCACTCAGCATCATTATCTCATTTTTGACCGAGATGGCTTTTAGCTGGTTTTTCATCTGAACCCTTCATATATAATTAAGTTATATTGTTTTTACTACAACTAGTTATAATATGGATAAACTGACTAAATTAATTTAAAAAAATCAAAAAAATAATCATTATAAAGTACCTAGACTATCATGAAAGCAAGCACCTCATCCAATCAGTCATTCTCAGGTCTCAGACATATGCAAACAGCATAAGGCTCTTTTGTGTCACTGGCACAAGGACAGGAGATCATTTCCAGTGTGTCTCAGACAGGCAGAGCTCAGAGCCCACTAGCAAATGAAGAGCACACCATCTGGCACAGGCCTACACGTGCATCTGAGAGCTAAAAGGATGAAACGGGGAAATGCTCTCACGTGCCACGCAGTTTCTGCCCCAGGAACTCACTCTAAGTGGGTTAGTGAGATAGACAGGGGTAAGAAAAAAGCCTTGGTCTGACTAACATTAGTGCATCCATGCTGAAACGTACAACAGTATGCTTATTTGTGCCGCTGTGCAACCATACACCACAAATTTCCACCAGCACAGTGGACTGAAAGCTTTTACATTTTACTAAATGTCTGATATCTGTGCTGACACCAGATTTATGTTATTCAGCATCTGCTACAGGATATAAAGAATTGTGTCTGTAGTTCTAGAATTCAGATCATAATTGTCTGAAGCTACACAACTAAATTGCATTGTATAATTATATGTCAGCCATTAATAATTAGAATTGCAATACTCAAAATGGCTTAAAATTATGTGTAAATCAATACTGTATTATATTTTAGATTATTTATTTTAGATTATATTTGATTTGATTTCATGTGCAAATGAAGACATCTAAAGTCATATGGAGAACAGAAAGTAAGTTTAAAAAACTGTTCAAATAAAAGAAAATACAGTGTCATTCCACCCTGTCTTAGGTTTATAGATTGCTCATATTCTGCCCTCTGCTGGCTAAAAAAGCAATTTTGAGGACGTATAATGAGACTTTTACACTATCTTGAACCTTATTTAATGATTTAACTTCGAAAAGCAGTTCTATAACAAATCATGGCATTTAACTGAGGGAGGCATAAGATTAGGACTAGATAAGTTTCCTCAGTTGGTACTACTAACGCAATTTAAAGTGAATATTTCAGTGGTTTCAAAGGAACCAGCTTCTGCAGTTGTGCAAGTCTAAACAATTGCTTTGAGTGCCCACCAGGGAGAGACAAAAACCACAAGAATATATTGAAAGAAATGCCACTTGTACTTCATAGGTCTAGTCAAAGAGAGTTAAAATAACAGATCAAGCAATATATTAAGGACCTATTAAGGAGTACGGCCACCTTTTGCTCTTGAACAGTCTTGGAATGCTGTTACTAGTACTGAACTGTGTTTATGAGAGGATAAATTAAGCACATATAAATCTACCAAGATCTGTGCTTCAGAACTACCCACAAAGTTTCAGTGATGTTTATGTCTATAAGGATTAGGGAGGACATGGAAAGCATGACTTCATTCTGGAGCTCCATTCCTAGGAAACCACTGGACCTTATGACCCCCCTTACCAAAAAGAGGCATACTTCAAGTTTATTTTTATTAAAGTTCAAGTATATTATTAATCATACTTTATGTAGTAAATATACAAATGTCAGTGTACTAGTAGTATACTTGTAAGTGTACTATTTTAATACTACTTGGGACTAAATTGGCCCACTTTCTAGTATATAACAATATACATTTAGGTAGGTACTTTAAGTATAAAAGTAGTAAACATTTGAGTACACAACTAGTTTTTATCTATGTTTTGGTTTGTACTGCAACTATACTAAAAGTGAACTTATAGGTATACTGATAGTTTACTAATTAAATACTTGTAGCATTTTTAGTACACTTCGATGTAGTCTCAGTAAACTACTAGTTTAGTAGTTTTATACTGCAAGTATACTCGTAAATTTTCTTCAAGTGAACTTTACATTACTTTAAGTATACTACTATGTCCCTATTAGGAATAAATTTGTATATATGTTGTTATATGAATATCTGAACATACAACATATCAAAAGAAAGAACAGGATATCTGCTTGTAAACAAAAACATTTTATTCTAGCTTTATGCATTCTTTTTTATAAACACTTGAATGTGGGTAAGTTTTATAAATAATAATAAAAAATGGAGAAGTACATAAAAAGTAGGCTAAAAGTATACTTTGTGTTTGTTCAGTAATCACGAACATAGGCTGAGAAGCTATCATTTCAAACCAGCCATAAAACTCAGGGAAGTACATGGTTATGGAAATTTCCTTTGATTGAGGCAATTTCAGTTCACCGTTAAAAGCTTAATAGCCAAATTGAATGCAAATAATTCAGCCACAGAGAGACATTCAGTTGAGAGAAGACGAGATTTCACAGCTTCACCGCCTACATACTCTGTTGACAAAAATATCATAAGAAAGTGACTGCACAATGACAGGTATTCTCCACCCCCAATGTAAATAAAAAATATAGTGCTGTTTGTATTAACATATTTAAGATATAATAAACAAAAACGCGCATTTTTCATTACTAATACATTTTAAGTAAAAAAAAAAAATTAATACAATAGAAACGAGTATTTCGAGTTGATTTACAATGTTTGATCTAAATTATAGCAAAGTATAGTATGTATATCAGCTACATAATATAACATTATATAAATATATATAGATTAATTGCACTTTTATATAAGCAAATCACTGCAAGATTTGCGTGGATGTGAACATTTGTGCCTGAATAACCAATTTACACTAAAATGTCACACCTCAGCCTCTTGCATTCCAACGAGGAAAGCTAACTTCTCGCGGGATCCTCCCGATGAAATATCGCGGAGGCAAATCTAAGAAAGGTGGAGACTTCGGGATAACTTCCTGCACAGTACTCTCAAGAATCATACCTCATACTTAAACAGGCCGACTTCAAAACCAAGTCGAATGGATTAGTAGCGCAGATAAACTCGCTAACAAGCACTTCACCAACACGATTCCACGCACAAGTAGGATTTACCGCTAGCATCCAGCCTGCTAGCTAACATCAGCTACCAGGACGGCAGATTGTACACATCAGATCAAGACGGTCTCGTATCGAAGGACAGTATGGGTGAGTTCACCTCGCTTCTTATGGATCAGTTACAGTGGCACTTCGCGTTTCAGTTTCCAATGAAATAGTGCGAGTGAGTCACTTTAGCGTCATTTTAAAAGATGAAGCTGTATCCAAGTTGAATTAAGAAAAAAAAAGTTGTGATCAGATGAATATTTGACTAGGCGCCAGTGTCGCAAACTGGCTAGGCTTGTCCAAACCAGTAAATTCCAGGCGTTTTACGTCAAGATTAATGACTCCCTTCTCTGCCACTACAGTATTATTGTTTACCTTTCGGATGTAGTCGTTGTTTGATTGTTTTAAAAGCAGTTTGTACTAGTTGCTGTGGCTCAGTTCCAAGGAAGCCCCCTTAAAGGTGTACTCTATTATTTTTGCTGATGAATACAATTTTATATTTAAAGAAAAAAAACGCATTTTAACACATCTAATTACAATGATATGTACCCAATAAGTCCAAACCATGTCGGTTTTCTAGAAAAAGCAGTTTTATTTAACTCGAAGCGGGTCGCCCCCTTACGGGCGCCGTCATGTTTACATCACATGACACGCTGTGCGATGACCCGATTTACTACTGTTATTAATAACAGCAATAATAATGGTGTCTGTGTCTATTCCAAAATTATTAGTAAGACAAATAGGAGACAGCTAAAAGCTAACAAAAACTGGTAATACTTTACAATAAGGTGTCATTTGTTAACATTAATGTATTAGCCAACATGAACGAACAATGAACAATGCGATTATTATGCTATTTATTCATCTTAGGTCATATTAGTTAATGAAAGTACAGTCATTCATTGTTTGTTCATGTTAGTTTACAGCGCATTAACTAATGTTAACAAACACAACTTGTGATTTTAAAAATGCATTAGTAAATGCTGAAATTAATATTAACTAAGATTTAAAAATGCTGTAGAAGTATTGTTCATTCTTAATAACATTTCAAGTTAACTAATGAACCTTATTATTAAGGGTTACCGAAAAATTTACTAAGTGTGCAGGTTAAAAAGAAGCACCTCCCTTGCTAGAAGTTAGACAGGTATTAGGTAAACAAATGTTAAAGTGAAAAACGTTAGGTTAGTACCTGTTTTGCACTGTCATGCTCTGGTACTCTGCTGGTTTGAATAAAGTGCAAATGTTACAAGTTGTCTACAAATCCTCTTTTGGGTTAGCTTCATTTCCATATTCACTCCTCTCGATTTCAGGTTGTTGACGCTTATTGTACTTTCTGTTATTTTTTATTTTGCTACTGGAATCAGTGAGAGCTGTGTTTGTTTTATTGGCCATGTATTTGGCCATATTTGTATTGTTAGTAGCCAGAAGCTCATTGCACATTCAGAAGTACATTTTATATGACTGGTAAATATGGCTTATGGCAAAACTCTCTTAGATCTTTTTTGTCACCCATGTGATTACCTGAATTATGTGTTCCAATGGTATAACACTGTAGGGCAGAGTTTTTAATTTCAAACACAACCTCCTTAAGATACATACTAGAGTGGGAGATGTGTTAGAACATGTCTCTTTTACATTTTCTTCTGACTGTGAATAAGATCTTTGGCTCAAAGGAAAACATTTGAGGAAATGTTTGAGTTTTTAGATACATGTTACATGGAGCATAATGGTCATTTGTTTTCCCAGCTGTAGGTTAGAGTAAATGTGTGGCGTGGGCTGCGGGCTGGCTGGCAGACAGGTTGCTTTCGTGGCCTTGAATAATCCCCCTCCCCTCGTCAGTAATTCATCAAGTTGTCACAGAGTTATGTAAGCGCTGGATTGGAAACTGAACCCATCAGGAAGTGTGGAAGTGTGTTAGAGTAGCAAGTGTACTTTACACAGGTGTGAGTGGACTTTGCTTGGTCGTGTCTGGTCTTGACTGCAAACAAAATCAGTACAGGCGAAATGACAATAGGTGAATATTTCTCACTGATCTCGGGTTTCAATGGGATCTTTAACACTGATCTATTTTCCTCTCATGTGGGAATCTGCTCTACAGATGGCCTTGTCATGTTGTTTAACAATTAAAGGTGGCCTGATAATTTTTAGTTGCACTTCTTAGTTTGTGTAGGTTGCGTGTTTCTTAATGCAATGGATTTTATTAGACCACAACTACAGACCTCAAACTTTTAAATGGCAGTGTACATAATTAAGAAATGTATCATTTTTGAGGTCAGTGCAGAACCACTAGGATCAATTCAGTGAACGATTGAGTCTGATTTGAACTGATATCATCACATTTAGTTTAAGCACTTGTTTCTCTTGCTGTGTGGTGAAGGAAACCCTATCGGAGTGCCTTTGTATGATGTTTCTTCTACATAAGTGAAAGAAAGCAGACTGTGAACACCTATTAATAATAATAACTGGTGAATGAAAATGATTTTGTTTCAGTATTTTTATAGAAAACAAAAATAGAACAAGTTCTGAATAAACTTTCTCCTCACCTGTCAATCACTGCTTTTGACATCATGCAAAAGGCCGAAAATATGTGAGGAATCTCAGCAGCCGCTCCCTGCATGCTGACTACTGCATTACTAGTTATTTTGCAAAGTGAGTTTGAAGAAAGGACTTTGGTTGACCTCTGAAGTATGTGTAATAATCTTGTGCTTGATTGTGTTTGACTGACATGCTTAAGAATTTAGCTTGTCTCTGCGGTCTCAGACTTTGGACCTCACAGTGGGTTGGTACTGAAGCTGACAAAATGTTTTGCTTGGAGAAACCAAAAATGATACAGCTTCATGTATGGTTTTAAAGGAACACTCCACTTTTTTTTTGAAAATAGGCTTATTTGCCAAAACCTGACTCTTCTGTAGTTACATCGTGTACTAAGACTGAAAATGAAAAGTTGCGATTTTCTAGACTGATATTTTCCGTCAGTCTTAGTACACGATGTAACTACAGAAGAGTCAAGTTTTAAACAGGAAAAATATCAAAACTCTTTGGTCATTTCTGAGCAGGATGCTAACGCTCTAATCTGATTCAATGATCTGTGCTAAGCTATGCTAAAAGTGCTACCACCAGACCCAGAGATCGGCTGAATGAATTCAAAAACGGTAAAACTCAACTGTTTAACTCTAGGAGGGTTGGAAAATGAGCCTATTTTCAAAAAAAGTGGAGTGTTCCTTTAAGGAGGAGCAGGCTAGCTCACAAATGGAGCTGAAATAATGGTCCTTTTAAATAAAGAATAACTTGTTGTTCAAGATCTTGAAAGCTGTCGCCATATTTTACACTGATCAAAAGGCCTTCATAATTATATTCATTTGCAAGTGCTGCAGGTACTTTTCAAATCTTTAAATGAGAACTAGTTTATTAACTGTGTGTGTGTGTGTGTGTGTGTGTGTGTGTGTGTGTCAAACCAGGGTCTTGATTAGCTCAGTCCAAACTGCCTGAGGGCACTTTGAGGTTAAATTAAACTGAAGTGTCCCATATTAGTTGCTCTATTTCCTCCAAGCTCCAGTCACATATTGATTGTATATGTGTGTGTGTGTGTGTGTGTTTTGTTGTTGTTGTTTAGTGTAGTAATTTTATTTTATTAAGCAATTGACCCATTTAATGTCTGACCTCTATCACTGATTCAGGTCAAGCAAGTCGCCTGGTTTGCACTTCTACAGTAAGCATATACTTTAATTTTTGTCAGTGCATGGTTTTAAAAAAAAATAGAACCACTTTATGCAAGTTTCATTCATGTTCAGAATCAAGAACATTTTCAGCTAGAATTTGCTGTGGATTCATTATTCTGTCACTAATTAGTCTTGCGTAATCAGACTTTTGACTGTAGGCAGAAAATCTGGGCCAAGAGCCGCCCATTTGTTCCGACATGAATGTTAAGTAACCAACCCTAGTTTTATTTGTTTATTCAGTTATTATTATTGTTTTTTTATACATAGGTCAGGTACTGTATGGTAGTACAGATAACATTGAAAACATTTGTTGATAATCTTGCAAATGTGAAACACAAAGCATAGATGCCAACTTCAAGTAACTTTTTTTTTTAACCCTCCAGTTTAAAAAAATTCTTTTCCAAGTGCACCACAAATGAAGTTGTCAACATGATGTCAATGTTAAGCAAATCACTTGTTAAATATCTTTGCAGAAAAGATACATGAACTACAATTACATCTTGTCTTAAACGTATTATATGTTAAGAAATATTTCAAGAAAAGTGCTTAAAAAAATCTTAAGTCAAAGTAATTTAAATTCACAATTTCTGAAGGTATAACACCAGGAGACTTATTAACTATAAATGTTCTGTAAAAACAATAAACAGCAGCTTTCAGCCTGTCATCATGATGCAAAGATGAAATATCGGACATGCAGTAGTAGTTATTCACAGGTTTCTTATTCGATTGTGCTGCTTTTCCATTGTTTTTTTTCTATATAAACATGGAAGCACTTGACTGTTGCATTTGTGTCTCTTGCATGTAACGGCATTATAAAAACGTGGCGCTCAAGTCAAAAGTTCACTACTGTCTCATTGCATGTTTTTCCTATTCCACTGCCTGCGTCGCATCTTTGTCAACACCAAAGTGCATTCTGTGTGAATGGCGCCTAGCAATCACCTGCGTGACATGCAGTTGGATTGTTCTTTCCTATTTACTGTTATTGTTGGCATATTGTCAGAGTGTCTAATTCTAATGTTTGATGATATTTCTATTCAAAATTCCTCAACCGCGATTGCTCAATTTCTAAAAAATATGAATCAATATCGAATGAATCAATAAAATTAGAAATTTCAGCCATCCCTAGCAGGGACTGACTTTTTAGCACCATAGGCAATTTTTTTTTTTTTTTTTAATTGCCTGTGGTGCTAAAAAGTCAGGCAATTTTATAATAATTTTATTTTTTATAATACTGCAGTAAGGTAGCAAGTGGTCAGCAGTCTATAAGAGATTGTACAGACAGCACAGAATAAATTAATATTAAAAATCACAAACTTCTGCCAACTCTTGGCGTTTCTGTGTGCAGTATGCATCAGATGGTTTGTGGGCATGCCATCTGAAGCTTTGACAAGACTCTAACCTATGCCGACAGTCAAATGTTTCTGTTTGGTATAATTTCAATGTTTTTGAAAGACGTCTGTTATATGTGCTCACCAAGCCTGCTTTTATTTTGAATAAAGATACAGTACAATTAGTAATATTATGAAATATAATTGCAGTTTAATGTAACTGATTTCTGCTTTAATATATTTTAAAATGTCAGTTTTCCTGTAGTCTCAAGCTATTCAGCAGCCATTACTCCAGTTTGTGTCACATCCTTCAAAAATCATTCTAATATGCTGATTTGGTGCTTAAGAAACATTTCTTCTTATTAGTGTTGAAAACATTTTTGCTGCTTAAAGGGTTATTTCACTCAAAAAATGAAAATTCTGTCATTAATTACTCACCCTTGTGTCGTTCCAAACCCATAAGATTAGGGCTGGGCGATATGGGCAAAAAATTATCTCAATAAATTTTTTCATATCAGTCGATATCGATAATTATCACGATAAAAGTCAAATCTTTATTTCTTTCAAGTTTAAAATCAGATTTTTGCTCCAAAGTGAAAGTTGTAAAAACCAGACCATTCATTTTCCTTAACAAAATAAATATCTAAATAGAAAAATTAATTTCTGCATGTTCTAATGAGTTATATTGTTTTAAATCAAGAAACGGGTTTGGGTTGTCTGATAATGATAATGATGATAATAATAATAATAATATCACTTTTTTTGTCTCTTAGAAATGCACATTTGATAGTAGCTTGAGGATGCAGAGGTACATTTTCA
Organism: Cirrhinus mrigala; assembly: GCA_036247105.1. Classification (NCBI taxonomy): domain Eukaryota; kingdom Metazoa; phylum Chordata; class Actinopteri; order Cypriniformes; family Cyprinidae; genus Cirrhinus; species Cirrhinus mrigala. The sequence goes on from CM070026.1 coordinate 24,648,345, forward strand.
TTAATTATCAGTCAGTAACATCTGAAAATGACCCAGTTTTTTATTTATTTATTTATTTTTATTAAGCATTGGTCTCCAATAGTAGCAAGCATACATTTTAAATTGTGATAAACACAGTTAAAACCACACATAATGGTACCTCAATTCCATGGTAAAAAATATAACTACATGGTTTTATAGGTAGCCTATTTGTATGAAAAACAGTAGTCTAAAAACATTCAGCATAAATGCACACATGCTATAGCTTAATCACAAATACATACATACTATAATTCTATATCATTACTCCTGTAACAAAATTCAATGCGAATATCCCACATTGCTGCCACAATACCATGGTGCAGTAAGTGTTACTACAGTAAACAGTAATGCGATTCAAATGAGTCGTGCTGTTTTGTTCCGCTTTTGAAAGCTTTTTTAAATTTTTGTGAAAAAAAAAAAATTAAGATATTTTTTATTAAATCTGAGAGCTTCCTTAACCCTGCATAGACAGTGATACTCTCGCATCAAAGACTGACACAGAAGAGAAGAAATTGTTGAATATGGTCGCTATTTTTGTTTTCTTTGCACACAGAAAGTATTCTTGTAGCTTTGTAAAATTACAGTTAAACCACCAATGTCACATAAACTACTTTAACAATGTCCTTACTACCTTTCTGGGCCTTGAAATTGTCAGTTGTGTTGCTGTCTACACAGGCTCATAAAGCTCCTGTATTTCATTATAAAATAGGTCAATATATTCAAGATCTTAAGGTCTTATAGATTTGGAATGACATGAGGGTGAGTAATTAATGACAGAATTTTGTCATTAATTTGATATAACTTTGATATTTTTGTACTTTTTTTTTATTTTTTTTTTTTATTTTTTTTTTTTTTTCAGCATTTGAATATTTTGTAATTTAAAATCATTGCTTTCACTTGATCATTTTTATGCAACTTTTGAATGGTAGTCCATGTGGCCTTATGTATCATCACTAGCACTAGTTGCGATATAGACGTTGTCTTAAAATGGCCTAAAAATTAATGATCAGAGTCATCATAATTTTCTTTGTCTGACTATAATTTAAATGAATAGTTCACCTCTAAATAAAATATCATCTCAAATAATAAAATAATATTATTTGCTCATGGGACACAAAACAAATTGAAGTAAATTGATGTGAAGATTCTTTAAAGAGGTCATCAGATGCCCATTTTCCAGTTGATATGATTCTTTAGGGTCTTAATGAAAAGTCTATAATATGCTTTGGTTAAAAATTCTCAATGGTAGTGTAAAACAACACCCTTTTAACCTTTCCAAAATCAGCTCTGCAAAAATCATCCTGTTCTGGTCAAGGCGGCTTTAAATGTTAATGAGCTCTGCTTGCCCCGCCCCTCTCTTCTCTCTGTGGAGTGACAAGCCTGCTAAACTTGCTAACTAGCACGTTATTAGGAAAGGTGATCGCAAAGCTTCATTAAAAAAACCCTTATACTCACTTCTGCTGTAAATGAAGCTGGATCACGAATAATTTGTGCGAACATACATGCATTTATGTAAATCGGGAGGCACATTCCCTTCACAAACAAATGTAATCCACTGCATCTTCAGCGGCTCAGATGTCGGGAGTGAATGACGACCACTACGTTCATTATTACATCCAGCAACACAACACCTCAATCGCTCAATCGGAGATATTCTTGTCTAACTTACATCCCTGATCCGGCATCAAAACAATGGAAGTCAGACTGTTACAGCTGATTTAAGGCAGGTCTGAGGTAAGACGCTCATGTTAATCAACTATCGTGGGAGTGGCCTCTGTCTGTGTGACGCCACACCAACAGGCATCTGAGAATGACTCGATTTGAAAAAGGGGATATTATTTTTACAGATTAATTAAAGACCACTGCATGGATTTTTATCATTGCAGAGTAGATGTGTACATACACTGCCAACACACATTAATGTTCAAACAACATAAAAAAGTGAACTTTGCATCCGATGACCCCTTTAAAAAAATTGTCATTAATGGATGAACTGTTACTTTAAATAAGAGTTAGAACTGAAAGCATTCTGTGCTTGTGTGTTTTTTTGGCTCCTTCATCCATCTATGAGCTGTAACTGTTTTTGAAGTTAAGAATAAACAAAGGGCCGCTTACTTCAGCTCCACCTATGGAAATTAGTTCGAGGGGTAATTTCAAAAACTGTATTGCTTGTTGGATAAAACTTAAACAGTCTTTATTAAGGCCCTGTTTCTTGGACTCAAAGCTGAAATTATTTCCTACTCTCTTCAGTCTTTTGTGTTTTTTCACTGACCCGGTATATTCCTGTAGTTATTCACAGGCTGGCAACCGTGAAAAGCGTTTTAAGCATAGCTTTAAGAGATTTTGGCAATCAGAACGTAGAGAAGTAAATTACCTAATCTGTTTTCCTTTGTAAATGGCTGCGGAGGGAACAAGAGGCAATGAAAGTGGAGTCACAGGCTCTGGATCTGCTCCTGACACTCATGCCAAGTCGGCCAACTATGTCATTATGACAGTTTCTGCAAAGCTCTGCTCTAGATCGGGATGCTTCGGCAGGCGAAAACAGAGAGGCTAAGTCAGCATGAAACATGGGATGCGTGAGCTTCATGAAGGAGTCATATTGTTGTTTTACTAGACACTTTCAGTTTCTAAAATCCTGGCCTCAGTTAGCCTCTGCGTTTCTGTCATATTGGCACTGACTGGTGATAAGAGCACAGCACACAAAATAAGATATACTTTGTATATACTAAGTGACATGATAATGAAGCCCTTTGAGTGAGTTCATTTGGAAGTTCACCTTAATTTAGATGTTCTTCTTTCTCCACCTTTTAAATTAGAAAGGCTAAATTAGAAGCAAAACCAACTAACCACAATGTATGGTGGTTTGACATTATATGTAACTGCCTTCTGCAAAGTTACCAACAAGAAGAGGAAGAGACAATGTGAAGGTTGGTTGCCTCATAGTCACAGTTTTAAAAACAGATAGTGGCCACAGATTTCCATTCAAGAGGAGGGATGACAGCACATGATTTGGCGCTTGGTCAAAAAGGCTTGAGTTGTGTACTTGGTTATCTTTTATTTAAGCTTTACTTCCCAGGGAGCTGTAAGATGCTTGACCTTCTGCGATCTGTTCCTTATGAGTTGCTCTAGTCAAGTATAGATGTGCAAGTAAATGGATTTTTAAAAAAAAAGAAAATTCTGTAATTAGTTACTTACTCTTATGTCGCTATAAACCCATAAGATCTTAGCTCATCTTCGGAATGCAAATTAAGATATTTTTGATGAAATCTGAGAGCTTACTAAACCTGTATAGACCGAAATGCAAGGGACACATTCAAGGCCCAGAAAGTTAGAAAGGACATTGTTGAAATAGTCCATGTGACATTAGAGGTTCAACCTTCCTTGTTTGTCCTGAACAGTTAAACTGCCCGCTGTTCTTCAGAAAAATCCTTCAGGTCCCACAAATTCTTTGGTTTTTCAGCATTTTTGTCTATTTGAACCCTTTCCAACAGTGACGGTATGATTTTGAGATCCATCTTTTCACACTGAGGACAACTGAGGGACTCGTATGCAACTAATACAGAAGGTTCAAACGCTCACTGATGCATCAGAAGGAAACGTGATGCATTAAGAGCCGGGAGTGAAAACTTTTTGAATTTGAAGATCAGGGTAAATTTAACTTATTTTGTCTTCTGGGAAACATGTAAGAATTTTCTGTAACTTCTGAAGGGCAGTGCTAAATTGAAAGAAATTATATTTAGGCAAAATAAGAAAAATGTCCACATCCTCATTCCATTGAAAAGTTTACACCCCCCACTCTCAATATTTCGTTTTTCCTTCTGCAGCATTAGTGAGCATTTGAACCTTCTGTAATGGTTGCATATGAATCCCTCAATAGTCAGTGTGAAAAGATGGATCTCAAAATCATACAGTCCTTGTTGAAAAGCGTTCAAATACACAAAATGCTGAAAAACCAAAGAATTTGTGGGACTTGAAGGAATTTCCTGAAGAACAGCTGGCAGTTTAACTGCTCAGGACAAAGAAGGAACTATCTAAATAGAAAAATTAATTTCTGCATGTTCTAATGAGTTATATTGTTTTAAATCAAGAAACGGGTTTGGGTTGTCTGATAATGATAATGATGATAATAATAATAATATCACTTTTTTTGTCTCTTAGAAATGCACATTTGATAGTAGCTTGAGGATGCAGAGGTACATTTTCATTAATTATCAGTCAGTAACATCTGAAAATGACCCAGTTTTTTATTTATTTATTTATTTTTATTAAGCATTGGTCTCCAATAGTAGCAAGCATACATTTTAAATTGTGATAAACACAGTTAAAACCACACATAATGGTACCTCAATTCCATGGTAAAAAATATAACTACATGGTTTTATAGGTAGCCTATTTGTATGAAAAACATTAGTCTAAAAACATTCAACTAATGAACAACTATCACTAAACTAAAAAAAACAGCTGTGGATCATTCAGGTAACAACAGGAATCAAGTGTATGTAAACTTTTGAACAGGGTAGTCTTTACAAATTCAACCAATTTTCTTTTGTGGACTATATGTAAATGTTTTTATGTGAAATATCTTATTCGGGTCAGTAGTACTAAATAAAAAATAACATGCATTTTGTATGATCCCTCTTATTTTGGAAAAATAAGTAACATTTTGCAGATTCTGCAAGGTGTATGTAAACTTTTGACTTCAACTGTATATTGTATTATTCACTGCTGCAGTTTGTACACCTTTCACATTTTTAGCAGCAAAAAAACATCTTCCTCGTCAAAACCTAAATCAAAACCAGGTTGTATTTCTTTACCGGCAATGCATATCATTTGGGATCTGATTTTCAAAACTATGACGAGTTACACAGCCCATGATAACATTAGGACATCCAACAGCTACTAGTGATCAACATAACGCCGATAAAATTGTTTAGAATGAGGCATAACAGATTCCTCATCATCATGTTGGCCTAAACTGGTTTATTTTGCATCTCTTGACAAATGCTTCAAAAAGAATTCCCCAGAATATGTGGGCTGAACAGGGAATTTCATTTGATGTTAACAGCTGTTACATACTTGTTTTTAGAAATACTTTGTACAGACATAACCAGACAAGGTAGGGATGAGATCCCGTCAAACATGCTGACCTCTTCCCTGTGTTTTGAGAAGTCTCTGCTATCTCTGGCTTCGCTGTGTAAATAACCTTTGTCAACAGAGGTACTGTGTGCATATGCAGCTGATCACATTCTTCTCAGACACATGTAACTCTCTCACAGCCAGATTTAGCACTTTTCCTAATGCATTGTCTAACACGAGACAATTTCCAAAGACTCTGGAAATGGTTGGGAGATGTTTGTGTCTGGGTGTCCGTGGTAATGATTAGGTAGCAAAGAAACGCACATTGCTCGCTCAGACATTGTTGTTTGTGTTTGCCTGAAACTTGATGGACACCACTTTGCTTGGAAACAGTCATTCCAAACCTAGTGAAAAGTGCTGTAAGTGCTCCTCTAGCTGTTAAAATGATGATTGTTAGACTTTGTCCTTGGAAACATACCTATATGTGATTAAAACTTTGTTTACAGGCTGTGCTCTGCTGGCCCTTGGCCCAGTGATTTGAAGTTTTCGCTCAACAAAGAGGTCAAACAATAGTGGCTGTAAAAGGCAAGGTCTAGATTTCCACACGGTTGTTCTGTGGTCTTGGTGCGGAGTGTTTGTTCACTCTTTAAAGGTCAGAACTATAGGACAAAACGAACTATATAGGACATAAATATTTAAATAGTCAAGTTCATGTTGATCTGTGTTAGCTTCAACCCTTGTGCTAAGTTAAATATATATCTGTGTACAGTTGTTAGGAGATTTTAATTGAATTCAATACAGTTAATCAGAAATCACACTATGAAAAACAAACCAAAAAAAAATCTGGTAAATGCAGCAAACATTTATAGGGTTAGTTCAACCAAAAATAAAAATTACCCCATGATTTACTCACTCTCAAGCCATCTTAGGTGTATATGACTTTCCTCTTTCAGATGAATACCGTCAGAGTTATAATAAAAATGTCCTGGCTTTATAATGGCAGTGAATGGCTGTTGAGATTTTGAAGTCCAATAAAGTGCATCCATCCATCATAAAAATACTCCAAACAGCTCCAGAGGGTTACTAAAGGCCTTTTGAAGCGAATCGATGCGTATGTGTAAGAAAAATATCCATATTTAAAACTTTATAATCTCCAGCTAATTGTCATATGTGTGTTCACGAGAGAGTGGCGTTCTAGTGGATGACAGAACACTATCGGAGGATTTCGATATAAGCCAAGAGGAGACTGGTTTTCTTTTGCTGTAAACAAACTTGGTCCTACCTTCTCGTCCTACATCCTCATCCTCTCTTGTGAACACGAGTATGGCAGTTAGCGGAAGCTAGAGATTTATAAAGTTTTAACTATAGATATTTTTCTTACACAAATGCATCAATTCGCTTCAGAAGGCCTTTATTAACCCTCTGGAGCTGTGTGAAGTATTTTTATGATGGATGGATGCACTTTATTGGACTTCAAAATCTCAACAGCCATTCACTGCCATTACAAGCTTGGAAAAGGACATTCTTTTAATATAACTCCAGTTGTATTTGTCTGAATGAAGAAAGTCACACACACTTCAGATGGCTTAAGGGTGAGTAAATCATGGGGTAATTTTCATTTTTGGGTGAACTATCCCTTTAACATTTAATACATCTCTCACATTACAAAAAATAATTTAAATAAATAAATAAAAAATGAAGACATAATGAGTTTGTAATAACAATTTTGTAACTTATTTATTTATATTTTATTTATTTATTTATTTACATTTTTAAACATATTTTCTGCTAAATCATGAATGTTTGTTGGTAAACCATTCATTTCTGCGTTTGCTGCTTTATCAGTTTGTATTTGGTGTGAAAAGGCTTAGGTTGTGTTTTACTCTACATCCTTGTTAAAGGAGAAGTTCACTTCCAGAACAAAAATTTACAAATAATGTAATCTTGTCATCTAAGATGTTCATGTCTTTCTTTCTTCAGTCGTGAAGAAATTGTTTTTTGATGGAAAAACGTCAGGATTTCTCTCTATATAATGGACTTCTATGGTGCCTCCGAGTTTAGCTTCCAAAATGCAGCTTAAATGCAGCTTTAAAGAGCTCCAAACAATCCAAGCTGAAGAAGAAGGGTCTTATCTAGTGAAACGATCAGTTATTTTCTAAAAAAAAAAAAAAAAAAATTACCTCAAGTGCTCGTCTCGTCTAGCTCTGCGTGAACTCCATTCATGTTAGTTAGGGTATGTCAAAAAAATGTTTTAAACAACCTTTATCAGGTTCTTGATCACAGCATGAGTTTCACAATGAATGTGTTCTCACCTTTGTAGTTGAGGTGGTGGTGGAGTATGAGTATGTAGCCGTCCACGAAGATGAGTTGACCCTCAAGCTTGGAGATGTGATCAAAAACGTGCGACGAATTGAGGAGGAGGGATGGATGGAGGGAGACCTTAACGGGAAGCGAGGCTTGTTTCCAGACAACTTTGTAAAGGTAATTTCAAGAAATGCTTTTTTTACATTTTTATTTTTATTTAAAAATGAAAATTCAGTCATTAATTAGTCATCCTCATGTCGTTCCAAACCTGTTAGACCTACGTTCATCTTCGGAAGACAAATTAAGATGTTTTTGATGAAATCTGAGAGCTTTCTGACCCTGCATAGACAGCAACGCAACAGACACGTTCAAGGCCCAGAAAAGTATTAAGGATATTGATAAAATAGTCCATGTGACATCACAGGTTCAATGTGGTGCTGCTGGCATAGAACCCAGAAAGTATTCTCGTAGCTTCCTAAAATCAAAGTTAAACCACTGATGTCACATGGACAATTTTTTGATATCCTTACTACTTTTCTAAGCCTTGAACGTGTCAGTTGCGGTCAGAAAGCTCTCGGATTTCATCAAAAATATCTTAATTCGTGTTCTGAAGATGAATGAAGGTCTTACAGGTTTGGAACGACATGAGGATGCGTAATGAAAGGGTTATTCCACCCCCAAAATGAAAATTTTGTCATTAATCACTTACACTCTTAAAAATAAAAGTGCTTCACGATGCCATAGAAGAACCTTTTTTGTCTAAATGGTTCCATAAAGAACCTTTAATATCTGAAGAACCTTTCTGTTTCACAAAAGGTTCTTCAGATTATAAAAATATAAGAAAGAGATGGTTCTTTAAAGAACCTTTGACTAAATGGTTCTTTGTAGAACCAAAAATGGTTTTTCTATGGCGTCGCTGTGAAGAACCTTTTAATGCACCTTTATTTTTAAGAGTGTACCCCCACGTGGTTCCAAACCCGTAAAAGTTTCTTTCATCTTTTGAACACAATTTAAGATATTTTGGATGAAAACCGGGAGGCTTTTGACTGTCCCATTGACTGTCAAGTAAATACCACTGTCAAGGCCCAGAAAGTATGAAAACCATTGTCAAAATAGTCCATCTGCCATCAGTGGCATCACCGGATATGCTGTTTTCGTTCAAATCAAAGCATAAATATATGTAGAAAACGTACCTGTGTGGTACGGCTGACCCAGAACGGCATATGCAGTTTGCGTCCAGCAGATACTCTCCAAAATGGTGTTACGTTTATTTTTTTTGCGCTCAAAAAAGTATTCTCGTCGCTTCATAAAATTCAGATTGAACCACTGATGGCAGGTGGATTATTTTGACGATGTCTTAATACTTTTCTGGGTCTTGACAGTGGTACTTACCTGGCAATCAATGGGACAGTCAAAAGCCTCCCGGTTTTCATTCAAAGAATCTTTTAAAAGCTTTTACGGGTTTGGAACGACATGGGGGTAAGTGATTAATGACAAAATTTTCATTTTGGGACGGAGTAACCCTTTAATGAAAGAATTTCCATTTTTGGGTGAACTATCCCTTTAATATGTTGGTTTTATGTAAGTGTTGTAAGGAAATAATGGAAGTTAAAAAGCCTTGTGGTTGGCCAAAACAAAGTGTTAACAGGAAGGAAGAGGTTGTCATTAGGTATAACATGACAAGTTATACCTAACAAGTGAATTCCGAAATCTGACCATGTGTCATTGCAGGTATTGCAGTCTCATCTTCAATTTGTGTACCTATTAATTAGTGTTTTGATTTGTTACTGAGGCCGCTTGAAGAAACCCACATTAAAGTCAGTTGTAATGTTAAATCTTGTCAAAAGCAGGAAATTATTGCTTGTGTTTCCTTGTGGAGATCCTTTAGTAGGGTGTGAGGTAATCTTCCACTCCCTTAACTGAACTTTGATCCCGGAAAGATTTGATAGTCATACTCAGGTGGTTTCAGGAGAAGACCATGGAAAACGAGCAGGTAAGGAGCTTGCTTTAGTTTGTCTGTCTGCCAGCTCGTATCTAAATAAGATCTTAGGCTCGTTTTGTCTGGAAAACGTGTTACTGGTAATGTTTTGTCTGGTTTTCAATTCATTGTTTTTCATAAAGTGGCACTGGATTTTAATGCCTGTTGCGCTAAATCATTAGGCAGATCACAGATACACAGGATTTAAAGAGCCAGAAAAACAGAAAAGTATTATTTAATAAAAAGGAAAAAAAATTGTTTATACACAAACTGTACAGTATTGTGTTGTTAAAGTTGATTTTCAGGAATTGTGCGTTTAGAACATTGTGTTTTGAAGATTTTATATTTTTTTATTTATTGACTTTTTTTTTTTTTTTGTTATTTACACTTTATAACTGAGGATGTGTAATTTCATGTACTGGTTCAGACATGATTGGTGTAGTTTTCACTAAGATAAGAGTGTCTTCTCTGCTTGTATGAAGATCATGTGCTTTTGATGAATCATGAATGCCACTAAAATAAACCTAGACATCAGTGAAATAGAGTCTGTCTGTAATAGTACTTTAGTCTTTATTTATTTTCGTATTATAAGAAAACCAGGAGCTTTAAAAGGTTGGAAAAGCTGACCTCAAATTAGGTATTGAGCAGGGAGTAACAAAAAGGAATTTCTTTGTCAGCATCTCAGACAGGAAGTTTGGAACGGATGCAGCCTGTGGCATTCTCTATTCTGCACAGGAGCCTCCAGGAAACAAAGTGCACTGCTCCACATGCCTTTCTCTCAAACCAAAACCCTGTCTAAGTACATCTAAACCCAGCTGAAAAGACTTCTGTAGAGTTTCTGTGGTAATACTAAGGCAGTGCTTTGAAAATGCTATGGTACTTTGATGTATTACATAGTACTGAATGATTACCATAGTATTAAAGGGTACTTCAAAGAACATCATGTTATTAACCAAAAACATCATTTCCAGTTAGTGTTTTTTTTTTTTTTTTCCAGTTGATTTACCCTGATTTCAACTCTTTTAGTCATTCTTGTTGTTTTTAGTAAAAAATCATATTACATGTTAACATGAAATAAATGGGATTAAAATCTCTTACTAACCTTGTCTGTGTGAAGTTGCATATCAAGAGACTTGAGAAAAAAACATGAATTACACTGGGGGAAAAAATTATGTAGTATTGACTTTGCAAACATTTTCAGTCAGAAATGGCTAGTAAATGGAAATGTCAAAAATTTTCATTTTTGAAATAGCATTTTCTTGTAAATCATACTCCAATGGTCTTTATTTACAAGTTTTTATTTTTTATTTTTTTTTTTTTTTTAGGGATGCACCAATACCACTTTTTCCAGTACTTGCCCGATACCGATACTTTTATTTTTGGTACTTGAGTACCGATACCGATATTTTTAAATTGAACCAGTAAATTAGTAAAATATTGGGTACAGGAACTAAAATAACATGTATAATGTTAGTTGGTTAACTTCATTTATCAAATAGATACAGTCAAACCAAAATTTATTCAGATACCTTTTCTCACATTATCAGACAACATTTTTCACATTATCATAAACTGTGTTCTGCACCAACTAGTAGAAAAATATCAAAAATTAGGTGGTGTATATCTGGTATCTGAATAATTTTTGGTTTGGATATATATCCCTTAGTTATTTTCATCTTTAATTTAATAGCATTACTGCAGCGACTTAGTACTGTAATCACACGTTTTGTTGTAATAATGTAGGGAACCACTCGTTATGAATCTCCTAACTCTGATATTTTCAGAAATATAAGTCGCGTTTTTTTTCATCTGAAACATGCTGCTATTTGGGCTATAATCTAAAGAGACCCAAATAATGCAGAAACACTCATGAAGCAAAAAATGCGCAACGTGCTCAAGTAAAGTACAGCCAAGCGCATTTCACACAGACTGCTAGTTTCACTTTTTCCGTACAGTCGTGTATGCTTAAGGTTTAAAATAAATTTAAATAATTTTTTATAGTGAATACCCCTATAAATTTTGTTTTATATTGATGAATTTGTTTTAATCCAAATGATGCGTGTGCTAAGTGAGCGAACATAAATAAAGATCACGCAACAAAAGTGTGCGCTCTCTCTCTCTTTCTCTTTGTCGCTCTCTCTCTCTCTCTCTCTCTCTCTCTCTCTCTCTCTCTCTCTACCGTTAAATAACTTGTGCATTGCTTTACTTAGTTGTTTTTGACATATCCGACCGAACTACAAACTTTACAGTGATGTCAAGGCGGGGTACAGCCTATACAGGCGTTAATACTGAATGTTTAACATTATATTACTTGCATACATATACTTCCTAGACATTCTTAAACTCTAATGGCTCCATTCTGCTGTCTGTTGTTGGTGTTTCTTTGCCTGAATACGCACTTGTCACATGCTGTGTGGTATCGGCGTTTGGTATCGGGGCATTTTAACGAGTACGAGTACGAGTACAGGAGCTCAGTATCGGTATCGGTGCATCCCTAAATTTATTTATTTTTTTTTTTAAATACTGTTGCACTGGTGATCTGTGACTAGTATTTCCACCTAGTAGAGTACTTTAACCTCTAGAATTGATTTAGACACATTTACACAATAAATAACCAGCATTTTATTAAAGAATAAATATTATTTTTAAAATTTAGTTTTATTTTTTAATATTTCTTCCTACTCTCACTGCTCTTATTTATTTACTTACTTATTGTATGTTTATTACATTTTTATTATTTATTTATTTATTTATTTATTGTATGTTTATTTACTTATAAGTTTTACTTAAGTTGTGTGTATATATATTATATATATGAATTTCTGAAATGAAAATCTAAAACTTAAAATGAGAATGAACAGAAATTAACAGGTTAAATAATTCTATGATTATATTCATGTGAACGATTTTAAATCAACTCACTGGAAAGATTGTTTAAAAAACATTTTAATAATTTATAATAATTTTATATAAATAATTAAATAATAATAATAATAATAATAATAATACAATTAAACTGATTAAACTGCATTTGCTATTTTTTTTTATATATTAATCTGTCTATCTATATCTATTTAACTATCTATGATTCTCCACAGACACTTTCACAATGATAGTTCCTTAAATAAGTTTTATGTAGACTAAATAAAGCAAATGCAAAGTGTTCTGAGAATTGCATAGTAAATGCAGTTTAATCAGTTTACCTTTTATTATTATTATTATTATTATTATTATTATTATTATTATTATTTATTGTATTCTATTTTATTATTATTATTATTTAATTATTTAATTACAATTATTATATAAAAATTATTAAAATAATGTTTTTTTTAAACAATCTTTCCAGTGAGTTGATTTAAAATTGTTCACATGAATATAATCATATAATTAATTAACCTGTTAATTCCTGTTCATTCTCATTTTAAGTTTTAGATTTTCATTTCACCATACACTCACAACAGATACTTTTCAGACAACTTTAAATCAATTCAAGAGTCTGGTGTAAAACACCTGATACGTTGTTTATATTGACATGGTTATAGGTAATTCATATGGAGAAATCTGTTATTAAAAACCACACTTACACTTGAATTTCACTTGAATTTAAAACTACTACTTTGCATTTTAATTGCTACCTTAATTAAAATTCAAGAATTTAAAAGAATTCTTAATTCAGTGCTGTATTGAACCCTTAATAGGTATAATGCACTGGCTCTACCAGCTCAGGAATCTTTATTCTTGTTTGTAGTATTAGTGTTATACCTCAGATCCACTAACCATGCTTTTTTTTTTTTTTCTGGAAAAAGTACAAATAGCATTAATTGAGAGAGAGAAGCACAGAGCCAGTTTCAACCGAGTCTCAGGGCGTATGAGAACATGGCAGTCAGAAATCGCTGGAGATCTTATCACTCATTTGTTTCTATTCTTTCTCTCTCTTCCCACCTTTTTCTGAATGTGCGAGGGAGGCTGTGGTGTTGGTGAATTTGCATGTGTTTGGAAACAGTAAATGTAGGTGCTAGTTAGTGGTTTCTGTAGAGTTTCACGTGATGTGGGTGTGAAGAATGTAAATGTAATGATGTATGTAGAACATAAACCTAACAAAGAATTCATGCGTTCATGGTAAAATAAACAAAACTTACAGGTGCTGTTGGGCGTGTAGATGTTGAATTCTCGGTCACACTTTACAATAAGGTTCATCAGTTAACATTAGTTAACTACATTGGTTAAAATGAACTAAGAATGAACACCACGTCTACAGCATTTGTTAATCTTAGTTAATGTTAATTTCAGCATTTACTAATGCGTTATTAAAATCAAAAGTTGTTTTTTAACATTACTAATGTTAAATAAAACAACTTTTGATTTTAATAACGCATTAGTAAATGCTGAAATTAACATTAAGTTCACTGTGAACTAACATAAATAAACAATGAACAACTGTATTTTTATTAACTAACATTAACAATGATTAATGAATAGTGTAATAAATGTTTTGTTCATTGTTCGTTCATGTTAGTTAATACATTAACTAATGTTAACAAATGACACCTTATTGTAAAGTGTTACCAAATTCTCTTAAATATTTCCATTTGAATTCCGATTGCCTCAAATTCTGATGTGTTATTTATTGTATTACTGAAAAAATATTTTTTATTGTCATATTTGCAATGCTATGAGTGACAAAGAAACATGGTGTTATATTTAAATACAGAGACAAATCAACACAAGAAATGACTTACAAGGGTACAACGTCTGTCTGATTCCAAATAAACTGAAAAAAAAAAAAATATTATGAATTACCTTTCATTTGTGCAGCCTTTCATTCACTGGATTTTTCAGAAAATAGGCAGTGTCATGATTATTTAATTTATAAAGCATTTTCTTTTGAATTTCTGGGAAAAACATCATATGTCCGTGGTAAAATTACTCCTCCCATGATGTATAATTTGCCATACTGCAATTATATGTGATGCTATATGTGATATTTGATTCTCTTAATTTTTTTTTTTTTTTAATTAAGGAGGTGAAAAAAGATGAGCCAAAGTCCAAAGAGGAGCCAAAGGAGGCTAAAGAAGCGAAGGAGGTGAAAGAAGAGACTCCGATACAGCGACGAGCATCAGGGAATGTGGCAAGCCTGGTGCAGAGGATCAGTACCTACGGCATCCCGGCAGGAGGAATTGGCTTACAACCCCATTCTCAACCCCGTGCCTCAAAAAAGAGTGCGTTTCTTTCTTTTTCATTTCAAATTCTAACAGCTTTCAGCTCTTCTTTAAAGGGACAGTTCACCCAAAAAGGAAAATTCTGTCATTAAGTGCTAACCCTTATTCCATTCCAAACCCGCAAGACCTTCGTTCATCTTTGGAGCAGAAATTAATATATTTTCTGACTCTGCAAGGCCCTGACTCTTGTCAATGCATATCAAAGACTGACACTGAAGAGGAGAAATTGTTGACTAAAGTAGTTATTTCTGTTTGCGCACAGCAAGTTTTTTCGAAGCTTCATAAACTTAAGGTTGAACCACTCTGTACTTTTTTTCGGTACTTTACTCTGTATAATAACAAAAAACATTTATTAAAAGAGTCATTAATAGAGTCCAAAACTCTAAATTTCAGCATTTTAAACAATATGGCCTTTTTCTTTCTTTCTTTTTTTTTTTTTTTTTTGTTTTGTTGTTTTAATTTTTCTGATAAATAAAGGCATTAAACATGTATTCATTGTTTTTCAAATGAAAATGAAACCCCTAAATTTTTTGCCAAACAAAGGTTTACTGTTAAAATTAATACATAGAAGAAAATTTGTGTGAATATTCTGTTAAAAAATGTTTTAATAATAATTGTAGTTTTTTTTTTTTTTTTTTTTTTTTTCTACAGTTAAGTGGTTAATCTGGTTGTAATATTTATTTTTATCATTTGTTTTATTTAAATTGGCCAGAAATATAAACGTATAAAGAACATTATACTGTCCAAAAGTCATACAAGAGTAATATATTTCTGTTACACGTTAATCCGTACTTTTATTTTGACAGGTTGCCGTTAAGTTTCTGTGTGTATACACTATGGTATGATGCGACTTTCTCAAATGAAATGGTAAAATTCACATGAAATGACTCTCACAGCAGCTCTTGAGAATGAAGTTTGTGTGTTCATGTCATCATATAATGAGACGCAGAGGCCGAAAATCGCGTGCTTTTGTAGTAAACAAACTGTTTTTCCGCCATTCACGCATACAGAGCCAAGCGGAACATGCAGGATTTATATCTATTTATATCTACACCGTCTTTTTCTGTTATAATATTGACGGACATTGGTCCATATCGCGATTCGAATTAAGTGACAGACCCAATTTTGATTTATTCATCCAAAAATTGACAAATTCCTTGGCATTCCGCGCCATAGAGTAAATTCTGTTTTCTGTGAATGGACTCCGCGATCCCGTCCGCGTTTTCGCGGAGAAATTGTTGACGCGCGTTCATGTAGAGACAAAATTGACATGCCATCGTGTAAATAAGATAAATAACATAAGACCATTTAGTTTGTTTAATAAAAGAACAAGGTATAAACCTGTTCTATAGGAAAGGTAACCTTAAATGACTTTTGTTGTGATCTGGCGCTATATAGAAAATACAATTTAACTTGACCTTTCAAGGAGGGGGAAATTTCATCAGAAATACCTTAATTTGTGTTCCGAAGATGAACGAAAATCATACGAGTTTGGAACCACATTTAGGTTCCACATAAGGGTAAGTAATAAATGACAGAATTTTCATTTTTGGGTGAACTATCTTTTTAACATAGAGACATAAATGTCCCTACTACCTGACAGACACATCTGTCTCTGTGACAGCTTTAGACTCAACAGTAGTCAGGAAGCAGCCCACACTTTTTATTCGTTGAGCAAAAGTAGCCAGTCAGAAACAATTTCTACCTTGCATGTTTGAGTTTGCTGACATCGGGATGACTGACATGTCTTTGGATGAAGTCCATGTGGTTAGTAGATAGTAGTCCAATTCAGTCTAGTGGAAATTAGCATCATGGTTAACATTTCATCATTTCTTACTGCATGTTTTGTTGTTGTTGTATTGGTTTGTCATTGTGGTTGATTTTTATTTAGTTTACCATCATACAGCATGTGGTAAAATCTTTCATTAACATGTGTTTTTGGTCTTTGTTTTGATTGAATCATAGTTTAGCACAAAAAAGGTTTAGAAAATGACATTTTGGCCAGTAGTGGGCAGCAGTAGCTTTCTTATTGGCTCATAAAGCCTGTTTTCATTTCCTCTGTCTCAGTCTGGAGTGTACAGCTGTCTCAGATTTTAGAGGAAGTCCACTTGATCCACTCCAGCTGCATAGGAACATTGTCACAGAACACACGGCGATTAAAATGCTGTCCTACCTTCAAGGTTTCTGCTGAACAAATAATCTCTAACAGTGATAACAGTGGAATGTAGTTGTGTTGACTCTCTTCCTCTGGGTCCCTATAGAGGTTTATCACATTGTACCCTTGAGGAAATAGTGTTTTGAGCCTTTTACTAAACTAAAGAGTACTGTGGTGTAGGGTTGCACAATATACCGGTACTGCGGTAGTATCGCGATACTAAAGCTTAAAAATACCGGCGGTGCCATTGCACGTCCATACGGTAGTACCGTAAGATATGTTCTATGCACGGCAGGAGAAACATTCTAAGTTGATTGCCAAAATGTCTTTCTGCTGTCCTTTGTGTAGTACATGCTGTGTATACGCTTTATGTGGTATTCAGTGTTTCCCGACACTTCAGTTCAGTTTGAAATGAGACGTTGCACTTGCATGTCGTTGTTCATGCTGCAGTTTATCAGAAGAGAGGGTCCGATTCAGACCGTCTGATGTTATTTATAAAAATAGCAGCTCAAGAATCACTTATTCAACATCATAATATCTTACAAGAAAGTATTCTCACAGTTTTATTCATTTGCCCACTTTTAGAACAGGTGTAATAATTTGTTTCTGGAAGCATCTTTGCGATCGCGAATGCAATTCCATTCATTAACATAGCGGCTTTGCACATGTTCTTATCAATCATTGTATATATTTGTATATAATTTTTAATGAATATGTTTTAAAATACAAGCTGCTAACTTGTAAATTTCAAGATATGGGAGCAAAAATGCTCCTGACAGTTCAGCACGAGTTAAGAGTGCTGTTTATGTTTCGTTTCTGTGTTCGAATAGGAATCCGCGTTGGCTTGGGCGAATCACTAATACACTAAGCCATTCATGAAAACAGTCATTTGATTCGCTCCTGAAGGATTCAGCTGTTTTGAATGAACCGTTTGAATGACTCAGTGATTCAATCATGAACACTTGCTGCCACCTGCTGGCGGTTTTAAGTTTCCCATCATATTACATTCTTTTCCAGCATATTTCTATATTCAGAGTTTTGTATTTAAAACATTAATCTTATAACATTATTTATGCAATTATAAATACAGTCTAAATGTATAAATACCACCTCTGAATGTCACTTCATGCAGCCTCTGTGCAGTGCTAAGATTTTGTTTACATGATTTCATGGATAACAATAGCCAGTCATTGATTCACATTAATGAAGTACTCGGAGAAAAATCCTTTCTGTTTTTATTTACATCTTTTTATTTCTGAAATTTTGATTCATTTTGTAGAATTTTAAATTAACAGAATATTGCATGGTATCGTGATACTACTTGGTATCGTGATACTTCAGCTGGTATAGTATCGTTAGTTATTTTTTGAGGTCGTGACAACCCTGCTGTGGTGGTACCATTGTACTGTTGTATTTCAGTATACCATGATAATGAATTGTTACTATATTCTAGGGCTGTCACAATTTCTCGTTTCAATTCGAATGGTCGATATTTAAAAAAAAAAAAAAACTCCTTGGCTGCAATTTGCCCTTGTCAACTGGCAAAATACAGGAAGTGGTCCATTCCACAAACAAGAATAAATGAAAAGCATTATTAGACTATTTTCTAAAGCTGCATGATATAATAAATTCATTTTAAAATCATAATAAAGCATAATGCTATTATGAATTCACAAGCGCTATGATAAATATATGTAATGCGGGGTTAATATATGCACTTGAAACTATTAGCATTTACACGTGTGGAGTGTTTCAAACTCCATCTCTGCATATTGTTGTAAATTTGGGTTTATTATAACGTTCATCTGGGTATGCGAAGTGTGCCATTTCATTAGATTTGTAAGGTAAATCATTTACAAACCTATGCAAACACAGGAAAATACATCAATGTCTTTCTAAACATGCTAACTGTTCATTGTGATTTCAAAATAAAAGCTCACGTTTTGATGTCCGCATATTCAAGAAATTGCAGTAGCTTTAGTATTTCTGTCATAAAGAAATGGCCAAATATTAAAGGAGAACTCCACTTCCAGAACAACAATTTACAAAAAAATTTACTCACCCCCTTGTCATCCACAATGTTCATGTCTTTCTTTCTTCAGTCGTGAAGAAATTGTTTTTTGAGGAAAACATTTCAGCATTTTTCCCCATATAATGGACTGATATGGTGCCCCGATTTTGAACTTCCAAAAGGTAGTTTAAATGTGGCTTCAAACGATCCCAAATGCGGTTGTAAACCGCCAAGGTAGAAGGGTCTTATATAGCAAAACGATTGGTTATTTACATTAAAAAATACAATTTAAATACTTTTTATTCTCAAACGCTCATCTTGCCATTCAGTCCTTGAACTCTGTGTATTCTGGCTCAAGACAGTTAGGGTATGTCGAAAAACTCCGACCGCATTTTCTCCCTCAACTTCAAAAGTAATTTTAAAATCATCCTACATTATTGCAGAAGTTCCGACCCAGTGTTTGCAAAGTGAACATGCAAAGATCAAACACCCTTAACAAAAAAGTTAAAACAGTGATATAGGACAATTTTGATTAAAATAACTGATTGTTACGCTAGATAAGACCCTTCTTCCTCGGCTGGGATCGTTTACAATCGCATTTGGGATCGTTTGAAGCTGCATTTAAACTGCATTTTGGAAGTTCAAAATAGGGGCACCATATCAGTCCATTATACGGAGAAAAATGCTGAAATGTTTTCCTCAAAAAACATAATTTCTTTACGACTAAAGAAAGAAAGACATGAACATTGTGGATGACAAGGAGGTGAGTAAATTATTTGTAAATTGTTGTTCTGGAGGTGGTGTTCTCCTTTAAGTAGACATTTGAATTAAATGTTGTTTAGTCAATGTTAAACGGATTAGATCGCGCAGTAAAGTGTACAAACAGTCGTCAGGCCTTTGGTGTCTTTTGCAAACATTTGATATAATGCATAATGTACATTTAGTTCTATTATTTATGATACATTATGCATTTTCACAGTTTTATAAAACAGACTGATTACTTGTTTTTGATACTTTATTTGAAACAATTGTAATTGTCTCATTGCTATTATCTCTGTGTTTTAAGTAATTTTACAGTCTATTGTTTGCTTAGGTCTGATTTATTACGTTAAAACAATTATAATTATCCGATTACTCGATTAATCGTGAACTAATCAGTAGTGACAGCCCAAATGTATTTGTGTACCATGGTTTTAACTTAATACTGGGTAAACTACCATTCAGAAGTTTGGGGTCAGAAAGGCACTGAAAACAGGAAAAGTTGCTTGAGCACCAAATCAGCATATTAGAATGATTTCTGAAAGATCATGTGATACTGAAAACTGGAGTAATGTTTCACTGTACTTTTGATCAAATAATGCAGCCTCGATGAGCATATGAGACACAATAATTTGATACCTTTAAAAAATGTTTCAAAAAATGTATATTTATCAGAATTCTTTGAATATAAAGTTCAAAAGTGCAGCGTTTTTATGAAATTGAAATCTTTTTTTAAACATTTAAAATGTTTACTATCACTTTTAATCAATTTAGTGCATCATTGCTGAATAAAAGTATTAATATCTTTAAAAATAAAATCTTACTGATTCGAAATTTTCAACGGTAGTGTAATTGATAAATAATTGCACATTTCTTACAGTCAAAAGATTTCTTACAGTAGAAGATTTTGAAGTTGAGAATATTTGTTAGTTTAGTTTCTGAGTAACAGGTAACATGTCTTAATTTGGGATGTAGTATGTAGCCAGTACAGTAATTCACCATTGCCTTTTCTTTTTAAAGGGCACATGAATCATTTCAAGGACAGGGTGTGGTGTTTGTGTGTAGGATTGTATGTGTGCATGCAAGTTTAATAAAGACTCTTCCTGATTGAGTTAGACTTTACTTACTGAGCCCTCTTTAGGTAGCTGGAGGAAATGTTCCTCCTGCAAACTGGCATTATTAGCGCAGCGTGTCAGGCCAGATCCAGAGTGACTTGTTGTGTTTTCATTACAGAGCCCAAGAAGCGTCAGTGCAAAGTCCTGTTTGAATACGTGCCTCAGAATGAAGATGAGCTGGAACTGAAGATTGGAGATATCATTGACATCACTGAGGAGGTCAGTAGCTTCAGTCTTTTGTATTTAATGTAACTGGAAGTTTTTAAAATTGCATTGAATATATATATAGTAGCTGTCTACATTTGTAGAAATCCACGCATGTTCTTTGATAGGTTTTTTGCATGCTGCAGTGTGAGAACTGATGATAAAGTGGTGAGATTCTTATGAAATGAGAAATCTCTGTGTAATTTTTGTTTATGACTTCATCCGTAACGTATGAAGATCAGTGGTTCTCCAACGGTGTCACAAGTCTGTTTTGATAGGGTTGCAGACAGGATAGAAAACAACAATATAAAATGCAAGTAAAACAATTCAAGTAACCACATCATTGTGAATAGTTAGTAATAAATATAATTAAATAAATGGGCTAACATAGACTACATCATGTGTTGCGTATGTCAAAGACAGTGTGTCTGATCAAACTCTACGTATTGTGGTGTAGATTCGTCTAGCTAGCTAGTAGATGTGAACCAGATAATGGACAAATATCAGTATGTACAGGTTGCTTGACATTTTCCTCATCTTTAAAAACAAAAGTAATCAAATATGCAAGGCTACTTTATGCCAGACTACATTTAATATGGGTTCATTTTCTGTTTTCTTTTGTTTTTGGCTATTAAATTCACCATAATGTTATATATTTTTAAGCCTTTGCATTTTATGGGAGAGTTTGTAGGGGAATTCATTCTTTAAACAATTTTGCTGTTGTGTTGGTTTCTCACTTGATGCCCAGTGTAAAATCTCCACCCTGAAGTGAAACCAGTTGAGACCCACTATCTTTGGAAATAAGCGTTTGACTGGACAGTTCCTGAATTAGTGCTGACTGTGAGTGTTTCTTAGGTTGAGGAGGGCTGGTGGAGCGGAAGCATGAATGGGAAGTCTGGACTCTTTCCTTCCAACTTCGTCAAAGAAATCGATTCAACTGAAGACACAGAGACCAGCGATGTAACAGACGAGCCAGGTACAGCTCAGCTTATCTAGGAAAGGGCATGTCCTTACAAGAAAACACTCAACAGACACCTTTGTTGGGTTTTTTTGTACGTTTAAGGGTGTGTGTGCCGTGTTTTTGAGACGTTGGATCTAGTCATAACATCTGCAGCTGCCAACTTTTTTTTTTGAAAAGTTTTAATGAAATTCCATAAAGTGAACAAATGTACTCCATTGTTCAAATCTTTGAGATTTATCTTCAGAACACAAATGAACATATTTTTAATGAAATGCAAGAGCTTTATGACCCTGCATAGACAGCAACGCAACTATCACTTTCAAGGCCCAGAAAGGTAGTAAGGACATCATTAAAATAGTCCATGTGACATCAGTGGTTCAACCTTAAATTTCAACCGTAAATATCATCTAACAATAGGACAACAAACATAAAATTTCTCGTGAGCAATTTTTGAAGGGGACACAAATAATACAGCCAATACAGCTCTCCATTGACTTTGTATTGCAGGAAGCTGCCTCCTTGTCATTTCTGACTTATAACAAAAAAAACAGAACAATGTCTAAAATCTGCTATGTGGCAAGGTGTACAGTAAACAAGCTAAAAAACTGTCAACCCAAAGAACAAGCGTTTAAAGACAGAAATAGTTGTAGATGTCAGGGTATTTCACGTTGGGCCATTCAGTTGATTCATTTCTCTAACAAAAAGAAGGTAAGAAAAAGGAGCACTGACATAGACCAATAAAATTTATTTTCTCAATATACAGTGCCCTCCACGAATATTGGCACCCTTGATAAATATGAGCAAAGGCAGCTGCGGCAATAAATCTGCATTGTTTATCCTTTTGATCTCTCATTCAAAAAATTTACAAAATTCTAACCTTTCATTGAAGAAAAAAAAAAAAAAAGGAAAGTGAGGAGAAAATCTCATTATGAAATAAATGTATTTCTCCAGTTCACGTTGGCCACAATTATTGGCACCCTTAGGAATTCTTATGAGTAAAATATCTCTGAAGTATATTCCCGTTTGTTTTTTTTGTTTTTTTTTTTTTTGTTTTTTTTTAAAGCACACCAGTGACTAGGAACATGAAATTGTCCAGCCATAACTTCCTGGGATTATAAATATAAGGAACACAAAGGCCAAATTCCCTTAAATGTCCATCACAAGGAGTAAAACCAAAGAATATAGTTCAGATGTGCAGAACAAGATTGCTGAGCTTCACAAAATAGAAAGTGGCTGTAAGAAAAGCTAAAGCATTGAAAATCCCCATTTCCACAATCAGGGCAATAATTAAGAAGTTCCAGTCAACTAAAGATGTTACAAATCTGCCTGGAAGAGGACGTGTGTCTAAATCGTCATAATGGATGGTGAGGAGGAGACTCTGAGTAGCCACATATGGAGAATTTCAAAGATTAGTTTAGTCTTGGGGCCAGAAAGCCTAAAAAAAATTCAAATAGCCCCTACATCGCCACATGTTGTTTAGGAGGGTTTCAAGAGAAATCCTGCTCGCTCATCCAAAAACAAACTCCAGCGTATTTAGTTGTCAGTTACGACTGGAACTTCAAACGGGACTGGCTTCTATGGTCAGATGAAATAAACAAAAGAGCTTTTTGGCAGCAAACACTCAAAATGGGTTTGGTGCAAACATGGATAAAAAGTAGCCCATGCCCACATTTAAATTAAACTGCTGGATCTTTAATGTTCTGGGCCTGTTTTACAGCCAGGGATCCTGAACATCATGGCATCATGGATTCTATCAAATACTAAGAGATAAAAGAAAATCTAAACCTGACTGCCACTGTTAGAAATCTTATAATGGGTCGTGTTTAGATATTCCATCAGGACAATGATCCAAAACAAACACAAAAATGTCACTGTGGACAAAATGAAGCTTCTGCCATGGCCATCCCAGTTCCCTGACCTGAACCCTTTAGAAAATGAGTGGGGTGAACTGAAGAGGAGAAGAACCAACATGGAGCTGGGAATCTGAAGGATCTGGAGAGATTTTATATGAAGGAATGGCCTCTGATCTCTTGTTTTTTTTGATCTTTTTAAATGAAAGACCAAAAGGATAAACAATGCAGATTTATTTCCACAGCTGCCTTTGCTCATATTTATCAAGGGTGCCAATATTCGTGGAGAGCACTGTATCTCCTCCTCTCAGGTTTACATAGCGTGGTGAAATAATCCTTTAACATGGTTAAAAATAACAAATGTTTCCTGTCGCCGAAACTTTCCCTTCGGTGGGCGTCGTTCTATTACACGTAATATGACATGTTGCGCTCTACTTTTGTGTCCTTAAACACTCTGTTTTTTTGGGTCGACAGTTTATAAAAACGTAGTTCTGGGTTTTTTTAGCTTGTTTATGTACACCTTGTCACATAACAGTTTTTAGACATTGTTCTGTTTTTTGTTACAAGTCAGAAATGACGAGGAGGCAGCTTCCCGCAATAGACAGTCAATGGAGCGCATTGGATTGTAATAGGGATGTGCGGTATACCAGTACTGGAAAAATACCGGTATATATTTTATTTCAAACGGTTTAATACTATCATTTTGATCAATTCGGTATTTTATACGCTGCTGTTCCGAAGAAAAAAAATATTTTAAATGGTAATAATATTTCACAGTATTACTGTTTTACTGTATTTTTGATCTAATAAATGCAAATAAATAAACTTCAGAACGGCAGTTTAAATGTCCTCTTACTGGTTGCACAGTTTATTCTAAACCTGAAAGTGTGTGATAATGGGGGTTTACGATATAAATTGAGTAATAATGTCCCATGTTGAATAATTATTTGGTGCACATTTGAAGAAATAGTTCACCCAAAAAATTAAATGTCATGAATTTCTTTCTTCTCTGTAGCCCAAAAGGAGAAATTGTCAATAATTGTACAGGTTGCAGGTTGTACAGACTGAACAGTTTGACTGATCAAATTATTCAAATTAGTTTTGCAGTCTTGATCAATCAGTTCTTCGAAAGAAACAGGCTCAAAAGAACGATTCGTTCATGAATGGGACATAGCTACTTTTGTCATGAACTTTAATGTTTCCAGAAAAGTTAGGAAAGATGTCAAGATTTTCTGTTCCAACTTTAAGAGGTCATGAACTGCCTTTTTTAGTATTTTGTAATGTCTGAGGTCCACTTATAATGTTATCAAGATTACACAACCCCCCCCCCCCATCAGAACGCTCTTAGAATAGGCATGGCGGCTTGTGAACTCGCAAGTAAACGTTGTTTACGCAACACTGCGTAACAGTTTAACAGCCTACATCCTTCATAGATGGACACTGCTGTGATTTAGGTCAAAAATACTCGGTACATACCAAACGATCTGTAATAAAAGACAAAGCAATTGTGACCAACATAAATAAAAACAGTTACAGTTGTGTGGTGCGACATTACTGTCGGATCCAATATAGTCGGCACAGCATCGTCTTTTAGTTCCAATCTTTATAAAAATCTTGTCAAATAGTTTTTTAAGCGAATCTGCCGTAAAATGAAGTAACCAAAAGACTTACTCATTAAAAATAAAGTTTATCCACTCTTTCTTAACATTGGGATCAGAAGGAAGGCACTGCAAAGACTGTTTTTCCACAGCTTGGCACTGCACAGTGTCGTCTTGTATTCGGACCAATCTTTATCATTTGGTTTCTGCGTAGACCTGCTATTACCTCTCATTCTTTACACTGCGTGTGTGAATCGGTGGGCAGGGATAAACAGGCAATAATGTAGAAGCAGGCATTGATCTTCTTCTGCGGATTACATCATAGAGTGGCACATCCCACAACCTGTCGTTTTTGCAGACTGGCTTCAACATAAGCTGTTTTGACACTAACGAGAAGGTTTTGAGTTCTGAAACTTACAAGATGTTTTTATAGTACAATAACCTCTTATATGTCAAAACCTCAAGGAATTTTGGTTTCTCAGTTCATGACCCCTTTAAATTTTGATCTGTTCCTCAAACAAATGTATTGTATGACTTCAGGAAACCTGGCGTGTAGTGCAAAACTTCCGTAGTGCTTTTGTCTTTATGTGAATTCATAATAATATCAGTTGTTTTAACAATGTTTACAGTTTAATGTGCACATGACAGATTTTTTTTTTTTTTAATCAAAACTTTGTAAAGCTTGTTGTGGCAGTACTCATACAGAAGTGTGTGTTTACAGATAGCAGAGATGGAGCATCAAGTCCTACGTCCCCCCACCAAGGCAACGGGGTCATGGCCCAACCGAAGAAGATCAAGGGCATCGGCTTTGGCGACATATTCAGAGAGGGCTCTGTAAAACTCAGAGTCTCTCAACGATTACCATCTGATAATGAGGAGAAGAAAGAAAAAGTAAGTGTTGTTCTGCACCAGACAATGTCTTCTTTTCCTTCCTCAAAGTCTTTTCTTCCTGTAAACTGCAGGACCAGTATCGATCCTAGTAATTGCAATAAACACTTCACATTAAGCAGAAAACTCAAAATGAATACATTAAATGTGCCTACGTATAGTTATATGTGCAAGATATGCCAGTATTGATGAAGTAGGAACTCTACCACAAACCAATGTAGCACATAATAACGCTTCATAAAATTATATCATTGCCTTGGCATGTATGAAAATCACTGCTGCCCATTCCCATAGCCATGAGCAATGGAGCGTTGAGGGGTAATTACATGTCTAACTGCTCTACAAGTTTTGCCAGTGATTGCTCAAGACTTTACCGTATAGGCAGACAGTCTCATGGTGAGACTTTCCTTTTTAGGAAACATGTCTCTATTTTTGGACTTCATTATTTAGGGTGGCTGTTTTTGAAGGGTTCTTGTATGGACGACTTCTTTTATTATCGTTTGTGGTCTGCTTGAGCTCTGACTGAGAGCAGAAAATCCCTGTCTGTGCTTTTGTTACATCAGCAGACAGCTGGAAGGCTTTGCGCATTTTAGTTGCTAGACGTGTCGGTGACGTGTCCATTGTGTTTATATTTCTAGAAGCTACATAACTTTTTGTTTGCTCTTAGTTTTATAGGCAGCTGTTGCAACTTCAGTTTCATTCTTAAAGACGGCTTCAAATCAAGATAAACCCTTTTACACCCATTATAAATTCCCCTGGTTGTGCTTGATTCATCAGTGCACATTACTCTAAAAAAAAAAAAATTCTGAAACTTATGAGAACATAATTTCCTTTGAAATTTTTTGATGTAACCCATACTTCATTGGTAACAATATAAAATATAACTTAAAGGAATAGTTCACCCCAAATTGAAAATGTTGTCATTGTATTACTCATTGATTACTCATCACCCTCAAGTCGTTCCAAACCTGTATAAGTTTCTTTCTTATGTTGAACATAAAAGAAGATATTTTAAAGCATGCTCAAACAGTTGGGTGCTATTGACTTCCATAGTATTTCTTTCCCTACTATGGAGATCAATTGGGACCAACAACTGTTTGGTTCTTCAAAATTCTTCAAAATATTTTCTTTTGTGTTCAACATAAGAAAGAAACTTATACAGGTTTGGAACGACATGAGGGTGATTAAATGATGAGAAATTTAATTTGGGGTGAACCTTTCTTTTAAGGGTATTCAAACTGGGGTACAATTAAGAAAAATAAATCATGCAACGTACATATAAAAAGTTTGTATCTTTCTTGGTCATTTTTCATTGCTGCTGTTGTCCTTAGCCTGCTCAGTTGTTGTATAATGACTTTTCCGCTTTGCAGTGATGTTTTTGGTAGATATAAATCTAAATTGGTTAGAAGAGAAAATATTTTTCTAATATTCTGATATTGGTCAGAAAATTTATGTTTTGTAGAAAAAAGGTACATAATATTTCCAAATAATGTTTAATAAATAATTCAGTTATTTATTTTTTATTATTTAAATTTGTGTATGCATTTGTGCATACAATGTTTCTTCACCATTTTTAGGGGTTCAAGCACGTAGTGTTGTAATTGTTAGAATGGTCACGGATCAGTAATCTCCACGTTAAACTGATCATGCAGACCAAACCGTAAGTCTTAGAGACTTGAAACGTGGAGGGATGGTAGTACTCACACCACGTACAACGTGACCAAGGCTTGCCTCAATCAGCCTGTTGGGGGCGCTACAGCAATCAAAAGTACGAAATCACTCATAACTCCTAAACCGTCAGTCGCATGCTCAAATGTCGTTGGAATCTTTGATCGTGAGTGAAATTTTCTGTATTTTCAGGTATTTCACAAACTGCTTTTGTAAACTTGTCCTAGGTTTTTTGCCCGATCGGAACCAAACCAGACCAGAAAGATTCTCTGGAGAGTGAATATCAATAATTATCAAAAAAAAAAAAGATAAACTTTCGACTCATCGTCACAAAGGGGTGTCAAAACATTCGAAAAGGACAGGGCCACTTTTAGTAAAATGCCTGTAACTTCTGAAGAGAATGAGATATCTCCGCCAAACACAGAACACTTATGTAAGAGCTCAGTCTGAGGTCACTGGAAAAAAATTGTGGAGCTTGGCTATAACTGTACAACTATTTGTCCTATCAACATGAAAATCTGTGTGCACGATCTTGGTCTGAAATGCCACAAGTGTCTATGAGGACATATGCGTATCTAAGAAAAGCATGGCTGCTATTAGCCGACGAAGTTTGAGCACCTGTTAGGCAAGGTTAACAGAGGCCAATCGGAACAAAACTAGGTGGGCCTGTTCAACTCACGGCCCCAAAGGTCTAAGAGAAATTTGAAAGAAATCGGTCACGCGGTTTTTAGCAGATACGTGCGATATTCTTATCATACGATAGAACTCCTCATTCAGTACAACTTCGCCTCTAGAACCACTGCTCTCGTTTGTTAAATGAAGTTTGTTAAATGAAGTTTGTTAAAATCGTTTGTTAAATGAAGTTTTGCAAACTAGTCCTAGGTTTTTCGCACAATCTGAAGAAAACACTGCAGTACAATTCTCTGGACTCTCTAGGTCAATAATTATCCAAAAAAAAAAAAAAAAATGAAATGTACCCTTTGGGAAGCTATAACGGGGTCGTTTAGAAAAGGGGCCTGTTCAACCCCATCCTACGTTTCCCCCTGAATTTTCTGTTTTACTTAGTGGTACACTAACTTTCAAAAGAACTCTCAAATACTCATCAAGGCTGCATTTATGTAATCAAAAATACAGTAAAAACAGTAAAACTGAAATGTTTAAAATTAAAATTAAAATAAATTCTATTCAAGTAATTTATTCCTTTGATAGCAAAATTTAATTTTCAGGAGCCAGTACTCCAGTTTTCAGTGTCACATGATACTTTAGAAATCATTCATTCAATCATTAATATGTTGATTTAGTATGTAAAAAACATTTGTTTTTATGATCAATAAATGATGCCCACCATGATCATTTTTTCTGGATTCTTTGAATAGAAAACCTATTGAACCTAAACTTTTAATTGTTAGTGTACATCATATTATATTTGTTAAATGTTTTAAGTCTTTCAGCACTGTTTACAATAATACATACATAATAATACATTTAACCAGTACTTAATCTCTCCCTTTTTGTCACATTTTGCATCCCATTATGTCATTCAGATCAGTTGAATCATCTCATATCAAAAGCTCAGAGGTCATTTATAACATGTCATCATGTGATGTGATGGTCAGAGGATTTACTGAATACTTATAGGTTACTTACTCTGTTTTGAATTTAAAAAAAAAAAGACTAAATTCAGCATGCGCTCCCATTGAATCTGCGCATATGTAACAGTGGTTATAATTTACCCAGCATTCCTTTCATCCGGGCATGGCTGACCTGTCTCAGAGTCTTTACCTTCCAGTGTGCAACTGCATGTGTTTGTGTGGCTGCCATGTCAGTAAATCCATTTGTGATTCTGCTTCATTTTAGCCAATCCCATCATTACCATCAGCCACAAAACCCACCCTTTTGAGCACTCCTGAACCCCCTAAAGGAGAAAAAGAAGCAGAGAGCAAAGGAAAAGGTGAGTTCATAGGAAGGCTGACATAAAGCTATTTGTGATAACCAAAGTACTGACAGGAGAATTATGGAAATGCGACAGACATGGATGGCTGATACTGACTGCAGTGATTATGACTGACTGACATGAGTTTTCCTCCTCCTAGTTATTAGCTAAACCCAAATGATAGTTTAGTATGTCTTTCTGTTAGTATTGAAAGTCGATTACACCTTGTGCTTTACTAATAAATCTCCACAAGAAGTTTTTAGTAGTTTTTAGTCTCCAGTAGCTACATAAGACAAATCATGGTATGTTTTGTTTTTTCTTTACTCTCTACAGTAAAAGAAAACTGCAAGGCCATATTCGCCTATGAAGCAACTAACCAAGATGAGCTGGATTTAAAGGAAGGTGACATCATCCACATACTGAGCAAGGTACGGACCAGACTGAGCAAATGTCAACCCAACCACAGAGATCTCTAAATAAACAAAACATATTCAGGAAGCATTTTTAAGACAAAGCATCCATGATAGGAATATTACGCATGACAATTATTATATAACACGTTACATTATGTAAGGTGCAGTTACAGAAAAAAGCATCTGTGAGATGACAAATATTGAACATCTGAAAACAAATAAAACAAGCTTGTGTCCAAAAAAAAATCCTATTAAAATGTAGTAATAAATCAGTAAATTTTTAGAAGGTATTTTTAAATAAATTGCATAGGAGTTACATTATTTTATATAAAAAAGGGAAAGAAATTTCCATTGCTGTAAATAATTAGTTTTTTTTTTTTTTTTTTTTTTTACTGATTTGCTGAAATATTTTAAGGAAAAAAAAACTTTAATTTACAAAATATGTGAATTTCTTTAAAATTCTTTCCTTATCCATTTGTAAGGTGCTTGGTTATGGAAGCCCATTTCCGCCACTGAATAAAAGATAAAAAAAAAAAAAAAAAATTGTGACTTCCTCTTCCTTCAGACTTTTTTCTCACAATTGTGAGAAACTTGTCATTCTGAGAAATGTGGTCAGAATTGGAAGATAAACTTGCAGTTCTGACTTTTTTTTTTCTTCTCAGAATTGCATGATATAAACTTGCATTTGCGAGAAGAAAAAAAAAAAAACTCAGAATAAAAAGTCACAATTCTGAGAAATAAAGCGAGATTTGCGAGATATAAACCCAAAACTCTGACTTTTTTCCTCAGGATTGTGAGTTTATATCTCACAATTGTGACATTATAACGCCCAATTGTGAGTTAAGTAAGAATTATGAGATATAGACTTGCAATTATGATAATAATCTTTTTTTCCCCTCAGAAATGAACCTAACTCACAATTGCGGGTTTATATCTCACAGTTCTGATCAAAAAAAGTCAGAATTGCAAGATACTATCTCACATTTGTGAGAAAAAGTCAGAATTGAGTTTTTCTTTTGCAGTTGTGACTTTGTTTCTTGCCATTGCACGTTTATATCCCGCTATTCTCACTTTATAACTCGCAATTGTGAGTTTA
This sequence comes from Cirrhinus mrigala, assembly GCA_036247105.1. NCBI lineage: Eukaryota > Metazoa > Chordata > Actinopteri > Cypriniformes > Cyprinidae > Cirrhinus > Cirrhinus mrigala. Next base: position 24,679,597 of record CM070026.1, read on the forward strand.
TATCACGCAATTCTGAGAAAATGTCAGGTTAAATCTCACAAATTCAAGAAAAAAAGTCAGAATTGTGAATTTGTATTACTGTAAGATGTAAACTTTCAATTGCGGGGAAAAAAAAAAACAGAATTGTGAGATACAAAGTTGCAATGACCTTTTATTTTTTTTTTTTTATTTAGTGGTGGAAACGGGCTTCCATACTTGGTAAATTTTGAAAGTAATACTAAGCGAAATGATCACTTTTGTTAATCAGCCAAGTGGGCACTGTTATCAGTTAATGCTAATAATTTCTAAATAGCCAAATATCAGCAGGTTAATCAACTTCGTGTTTTAATCACCTTTTTTTAATCTTAACCTTTTTAATCAGATTTTTTTTTTTGCAGTTCTCTTTTATAGTTCTTTGTGAAAATTCAGTCATAACACTGCATGTATGTGACCTATTTTAAAAATCTGGCATTTGGGGGCGCAACAAAAAAAACTAAATATTGAGAAAATCGCCTTTAAAGTTGTTTAAATGAAGTTCTTAAGAATGCACATTACTAATCAAAAGTTGTTTTAATATATTCATGGTAGGAAATTTACAAAATATCTACATGAAACATGATCTTGATATCCTAATGATTTTTAGCATAAAAGAAAAATGTATCATTTTGACCCATACAGTGTATTATTGGCTATTGCTAAAAATATACCTTTGCTACTTATGACTGGTTTCGTAGTCCGGGGTCACATATAACAGTTATACAAAAATAATAAAAAAGTGGTTTCATTTCTTGTAACGTAGATGTAATATATCATGTCACACTGCATGACGCTGCTGTCAGTGCTTAATATGTGTCAACTACTCACATACTGATTGGTAAATAAAATAGGAGTAATACTTTGAGCTTTGTTTAGCCATCAGGGAGCAATACAAACCAGTTTTGGTATTTAAATGTGTGAGCGTGTGAGCCAATCACTTCTACCCTTTTCATTTAGACCAACTAGTCTATATCCTGCACTGTAGTTTAGTCTGGTGTGGGAAAACACTTCCTGACGCAAACAAGCTTAGGCAGTTAGTCCACATTTCTGCCAGAGGTAGAGTCAATAGAGCATATTAGAATTAAATATCATACTGATATCATCTGATGCATGGATTAAATCACTCTCATTAATGGTTTAAAGGGAAAAAAATCACCCTAAGATGAAAATAGTCTTTGTTTACAAAAACCTGTATGAGGTGTCATGAAATTGTGGGTAGTATAGAGCTCTCAGATGAAGATTCTGATATGAAACCGTTTTACGGTTATCAGAGATAATAGGAGTTTTTGTAGAGTTTAAATTTATGAAGCTGCAGCTGTTGTATTTATACCAATGGCTTTTGTTCTGTTAGCAATCTAAGGATGTGCTTGCTTCATTTAAGACACGTGGACATCGTTTTCCCACAGTCAACTAATGTTTGTTAAAAACCTTGAGCAGGAAGCAGATCAAAGTTGAAAATGTTTAATACGTGAGCACCATCTAGTGGCAAAGGATATGTCTGCATTTCCCATTCATAATGATGTGTATTTAAGCTTTTGAGGTGTATTGTATATTCCATGAAATGATCAATTTATGTTCGGAGTGGTTGATGGTTTTGATGTTTTAGGATACAGGAGAGCCAGGCTGGTGGAGAGGAGAGATCAGCGGCAGAGAGGGAGTTTTCCCAGACAACTTTGTAATTCCGCTTGCTGAGACGGACAAAGAGGTAAATTTACATGAATGTATGCAGCTTTTGTTGTTTACCTTAGGAGCCGTCATTTTCTGAAAAGGAAATTGAGCCGCTCAGTGCAGACACGCAATCAAATCTACTTTCAGAAATTGTAAACATCTACTTTACTCTGCAAAGCTATTATTCTCAAAACTAGTGAAGCATTCCTAAAAAATCATCTCTAATCAAAAGTTCTTTATTTTTTTCCTCTGTACAGACACTCACATCCAAAGGCTCCATTAAACCATCTTCTAAACAGGAACCAGAGGAGGTAGGCAATGCTTATAGAAAATTAATTATTGGAGTACACTTCATATTAAAAAAATATATCAAATTAGTTCTTTCCACATCTTTTAAGGACCAAAATAAACAACAGTACAGACAATACCAAGTTAAGATTTGACTTTTTGCATTTTACTCTTGAGAATTTAAGCTTGAAAGAAGTGTTTAAATCAATAACAGGCCCGTATCATCACCGTATATTTCACAAACACAGCTTCATTCTAGCTTCGGGGCTTTTAAGTTTACCCTGAGGGTGCGTGTTTAACCACATTTTGGCAAACTGCGGAACAACAGGTCCTTTTTATTGTGAGAAGCAGAATATTTGTTCAAAGCACCAGCTACCATGTCTAGAGAACAAACAGAGGGTTTGTGCGGGCAAAAGTTGTGCTCTGCCACTTCCATTTTTCAGAGAAATTCTGTAAAGCCTCATACCCCTCCACTGAATGAGGTCATGGGCTGATATGCTCCCGGCATAAGTGTTTTTCTTTTTCTTTTCTTTTTTTTTTAAATCTTTTTATTCTCAACCTGATTGGTGAATGATTGTCTTTGTGCTGCTGCAGTGAGAATGTGATGAGCTGAAGCTCATGTGATGGCTTGTGGAGGTCAGCGAGCAGTTCATGAAAATGTGAAAGTGTTCATTCCTCCAACTAACTTCAAGGAGCCCATGATCAGTCCTTTATCCTATAAGCGTTCTGTCAGATAATGAGACATTGATCTCTGCATTAGAAATGAAAGGGACAGAGGGCATTTACAGGAAGGCATTTTCTGTAAATTGTGGTTGACTGCAATTGTAGTGCATTCAAATAAACAGTACCCAATCTATTACTATTTAAAATGCATTTATATGTGATTTAGATTTACATATTTGTTATTTTATGACAGTAGCAGTTGTCTGTATAACCTAATATATAAATATATATTGCAGTGTTTAAACGCATCAGTTTCAGTTATAAACTTAAGATTCTTTTTTTTTTTTTTTTTACATTTGCACAAAAAGATCCAGTCTGCTGTTTGTCTGTTTTTCTGTGTCACGAGCGATTGAATATTAATCCCTCGGCCCTTGTCTCTGATGTTGAGGGAGAGGAAATTGTTTTGGCTCTCTCTGGCCCCAAAAAGATTTCTTTATAGATAGGGCTGGTTTGAGACGGTCTCAGTCTAATTTCTTCTAAACCGTGAACCGTTGAGGTTGTTTGAACTATCTGTAACAGTATTTTAACCAAACTGTGTGGCTATTACTGTAAAGATATCACTTCAGTGTAATTCCAGTAGTAAACAGCTTCATGTACACATTTATGCTGCATCTATGTTGATTTACTATTATACCATTATAGTAATTCATTTTTTAGTTAAAATGCATATATATATATATATATATAAGTGCTGATTGTTTGACGTTTTTCTTTTGTTTTCCCCCCTAGTTTGATCCTTGAGACTTCCTTATTTTTAGTTAAACATAAATATGCTATGTTAACCAACATTGAGGGGAACAGGGCTTAAAAAAAGCTTCAGTTCCAAATTACTTGGCTTTTTTAAAACAACATCTTGCTCATTTTTTTCTGAATAATTGGAATGGCCATTTCTTTCCTTCCAGCCATATTTTGAATAGCCTGAAAACTATACTGACAAAGAAACATTGCCCACCACTAGTACAAACGTTTACTGTCAGGTTGTCTAAGAAAATATGGCTAAATAGTGGCTGCTGTTCTCTCTTTCTTTATGCTTATAAACCAGTTGTCCATTTAGATTTTTTTTTCTTTTCCCCATGATAATATTCATAAACCTGCTCATATTTATATCCAGAACAAAGTGGCATACGCATCTGGAAATCTGAACTTGAAACCTGAACTTTAAATATAATGAAATCAAAATTGATTTACTTACCCTCAAGCCATCCTAGGTGTATATGACTTTCTTCTTTTAGATGAGTGCAATCAGAGTTGTATTAAAAAATGTCCTGGCTCTTTCATGCTTTATAATGACAGTGAATGGCTTTTTAAGTCAATTTATCTATCATGAAAAAGTACTCCACACAGCTCCGTGGGGTTAATAAAGGCCTTCTGAAGCGAAACAATGCACTTGTGCATAATATATATCCATATTTAAAACTTTATAAACCGTAATCTCTAGTTTTCGCTAACTGTCCTATGCACGTTCACAAGAGAGTGGCGTTCAAGCGGCTTATATCGAAATCCTCTGCCATTTTTCCTTGAAAATCCTCGTTTTGAACTAAAGCTGTAACGATTCCTCGATTATATTCGAGTATTTCATTTTAAAAAAATCCTCGATTGCATTTTGCCTGTGTTGAGTAATCGGCAGAAGACCGGAAGTGGCGCTTTCCACGTATTAAACCCATTCAAAAATCATAATAAAGCATAATGCTATTAAGAATTCACACGCAACGATTCATTTAAATAAATATATGCCATGCAGGTTTAATATATGCGCTTTAATTATTTACATGCGTGTAGGTTACGTATGTGCATCTCAAAGCGTCTCAGCTCCATAAACTCATTCATTTACATGTGTGGAGCGTCTCAGACTCAATCTCTGCATGTTGCCGTGAGTTTGGGTTTATTATAATGTTCATCTGGGAACGCAAAGTGCGTTATATCATCAGATTTGTAAGGTAAATCATTTATAAACCTAAACTGTACACCGCGATTTCAAAATGAAAGTTTAAGCCCTCACTCTGAGTTTACACGTTTTGATGTCCACATATTCAAGAATTTACAGTGACTGTAGCTTTTCTATCATAAAGAAATGGCCACATATTAAAGATTAAGTGGACATTTGAAATAAATGTTGTTGAGTCGATATTAAAAGCGGATTAGATTGTGCAGTAAAGTGTAAAACAATCGTCAGAGGGTTGGCGCCCTCTGCAGGCATTTGTTGTAATGCGTAACGTACGTTAGCTCTATTGTTTACATTATTTAACCGTTTTGTTCAAAATTGTTTTGTTAAAATGAATTCAATATGATTGCTTTTGGTACTTTATTTGAATAATTATCGTTGCCTCATTGCTATTATATATGTATTTTAAGTCATTTTAAAGGCTATTGTTCACGTAGGCTTAGGTTTATTTTTATTGCTACAAAAAATTAATAATTACTTGATTAATTGTAAGAATAATTGACAGATAATCATTAATGACAGCCCTATGTTGAACACATGCACTTGTGTTGTAGTTTTTAGTTATTTTAGTTTAATTTTAGGCACCCGCTTGAACATTTTGCCTGGATATGTTTGTGGAAAATGTCCAGTCCTCTTTAAAGGAGAAGTCCACTTCTAAAACAAAGATTCACATATAATGTACTCACCGCCTTGTCATCCAAGATGTTCATGTCTTTCTTTCTTCAGTCGTAAAGAAGTTGTTTTTTGAGGAAAACATTTCAGCATTTTTCTCTATAATGGACTGTTATGGTGCCCCAATTTTGAACTTCCAAAAGGCAGTTTAAATACGGCTTCAAACGATCCTAAATGCGATTGTAAACGATCCCAGCTGAGAAAGAAGGGTCTTATCTAGCGAAACAATCAGTTATTTTCATTAAAATAATACAATTTATATACTTTTTAATGCCAAACACTTGTCTTGTCTTACTCTGCCTGGACTGTTTTTGTTCCAGTTCATGACAGTTAGGGTATGTCAAAAAAACTCCCATCTCATGTTCTCCCTCAACCTCGAAATCGTCCTATATTGCTGTTTTACCTTTTTTGTTAAAGGTGTTTGATCTTCTTTGCATGTTCACTTTGCAAAGACTGGGTCGGAACTTCTGCAGGGATGTCGGATGATTTTGAAATGATTTTTGAAGAAAATACGATTGGAGTTTTTCGACATACCCTAACTGTCTTGAGTCAGAATACACAGAGTTCAGGGACAGAAAGACAAGATGAGCATTTGAGATTTAAAAAGTATTTAAATTGTATTTTCTTTTAATGAAAATAAACGATCGTTTCGCTAGATAAGACCCTTCTTCCTCAGCTGGGATCGTTTACAGTCGCTTTTGGGATCGTTTGAAGCCGCATTTAAACTGCCTTTTGGAAGTTCAAAATCGGGGCACCATACCAGTTCATTATATGGAGAAAAATGCTGAAATGTTTTCTTCAAAAAACATAATTTCTTTACGACTGAAGAAAGACATGAACATCTTAGATGACAAGGGGGTGAGTACATTATATGAGAATCTTGGTTTTGGAAGTGGACTTCGCCTTTAATTAAATTATGTACTTTAAAAAAAAATGCCTAGGGATGGTATTTTGATTTAGGGGTTTAAAAATGAATTTGCTTTTTGTCTTTAAAGTGAGGCAGAACACTTACGTGATCATCTTAATCAGCATGCAGAATTGGTCATGCATAAGTTGTTATGCATAAGTGAATGAATGCTAAAATATGTTTATGGTGTCCACATCATAAATGATGCATATCCATGTCGTTTGCAAATGTTGTTTAACCTCTCTCTCCTGCTGTGATTATATGTGTTAAGTAAGGTGATTTAATGTGCTAATCACTGCAGCCCATTCATTGATATGTTGATATGTTGCACGAGTCATCAAATCTTCCAGAGCCATCAAAAGGCGTTTTGGGGGATTTCCAGCTTCAGCAATTGCATTGCTTTCAGTTCCTGCTAATTTTGATTTGTTGAGCTTTTCAGAAATTTTGTTATTCAGCCTCTAGGAGTTATGGGAACCTGAATTGCAAAGTTGAAGATCCTTCTTGACTTTTTTTTCTGAATGAATGTATTTTTGGTATTTACAAAGTATATTCAGCATAGAAATTTGAGAAAAAGGTTCATGTTATTTGTATTCTTATTTGTAGAAATAGGCGAAAATACATTGTATGGGTCAAAATGATAAAAAAAAAAAAAAATGTATGCCAAAAATCATTAGGATATTAAGTAAAGATCATGTTCAATGAGGATATTTTGTAAATTTCCCACCGTAAATGTATCAAAACTTTATGCATTTGGACAACTTTAAAAGTGATTTTTCTCAAATTTTTTTTCTCAATTTTTTATTTTTTTTTGCTCCCTCACATTCCAGATTTTCAAATAGTTGTATCTCGGGCCAAATATTGTCCTATCCTAACAACCATACATCATTAGAAAGCTTATTTATTCTTTCAGAAAATGTATAAATCTCAATTTTGTACCCTTATGACTGGTTTTGTGGTCCAGGGTCAGAAACTTACTTACTTTACCTAAAAATAATGAACAATGAACATTGTTAAAATGTTTACTTTGTCAATATATAATTTGTTTCCAATTTAACTAAACCTAAATGATTTATTTCCAGGTTAAAATTAAATTGTAAATCAGAAATTTGTTTTTTGTTGTTTCTCCACAGAAGCCAAAGAAGCCCCCACCACCATCTAAAACCCCAGGTATGATATCACATCTTTAACATGCTACTTAACACTTCACTGACATATGAATTTGATTACATTACTCTTCTCTTTTTAATTTAAGCTGCTGTGAGACCACTGAGGTATAAAAGCGCTTGAAGTGTTAGCATACGTGTTCTGGTTGCTGAGTTTATGCTCAACGACTCTCTCGCAATCATGAGCCGCAAAAGCCCTGTGACCGATTTAAAGGGACAGTTCACCCAAAAATGAAAATTGTTATCATTTACTCACCGTGATGTTGTTCCAAACCTGTGAGTTTCTTTATTCTGTTAAACACAGAAGAGACAGTTGCTGGTCCCCATACTATGGAAGTCAGTGGTGATTAGCAACTGCTTGGTTACTAACACTGACACGGTTTCCATATTTGGGTGAACTATGCCTTTAAAGCTCATTGTCATCAAACATCTTTCGCTTGTTTTTTTGCCTGCCAGCCACCTTCAAAATTCAAAACATGTTTGATTAGTAACTACAGGCACCTGACATGATTTGATGGCCCTTGGTAGTGGTACTCGAAGGGAACATGCCAATGCGAGTACATAATAACTTGGAAGATGGCATATTGATTTGAGCTGCTTCCCCTGTGGTTTTCAGAGAAGCATGCTGGTGTATGCTGAGAAGATTAGAGGTGATGCCAGCTAATTTGGCATATTCAATTATTACATTGAACACAGAGACCATGTGTGCCCACACGTTCATGACGGCTCATTGAAAATCATTTGCACACCTCTTGCTTAGTTCTTGATTTATTTTTAGCTCAACCTGCAGCGAGGATAGATTTTCACTATTTTGTAGTCGCTTATGTTTTAGGGGGAATTTCTTTACTTTGACTTTATTTTCATTGACGCCATAATTGTTTTTTTTTAATGTGTTATATTTTCCAGAATGATATATGTTTATATTTAATTTATTTTTTATGTTCATTTTTATTTATTTAATATTTAATATAACTGCATTATTGAATTGCGTTATTTAAAAATAAATTACAATAATTTGATTTAATTTGAACTTTTTTTTAAATACATTTTTATTATGGTTATTTTTTTTATTTAATATTTAATAAAATTGCATCATTTAATTGCATTATTTAAAAATAAATTACAATTATTTTATTTTAACGTTTTAATAATTTTTTTGTTTATTTAATATTTAATAAAATTGGCTCATTTAATTGCATTATTTAAAAAGAAGTCACAATATTTTATTTTGATTTAATTTAAAATCTTTACATTTTTATTTTTATATTAACTTTTATTTATTTAATCTTTAATACAATTGCATTATTTAAAGATTTAATTTCATTTCATTTAATTTTAACGGTAATTAAATTTTTATTTTTGTTGATTTTTATTTATTTAATATTGTAAAATAAAGTCATTTAATTGCATTATTAAAAAAAGTAATAAATTACAATACTTTCTGATTTCATTTGAACTTTTTAAATAAAGTTATTTTTTATTTATTTAATCTTTAATAAAATTGCATCATTTAATTGCATAATTTAAAAAGAAATTACATAAATTTTTTTCATTTTCAACTGTTTAATGACATTTTTGTTTATTTTTATTTATTTGATATTTAATACAATTGCAAAATTTAATTGCATTATTTAAAAATGAAATTACAATAATTTAATTTTATTTAATTTTAACTTTTTAATTACATTTTTATTTTATGTTTGTTATATTTTATTTTATTAAATTTTATTTTATTTTATGTTATATTTTATTTTATTTTGTGTCATTTGTGTCATTTAATTGCATCATTTAAAAAGAAATTATATTAATTTAATGTAACTATTTTATTTTATTTTATTTTATACAGCTATAATATTACATCGCAGCGATAAATTCCTAAAAACAATTGCTGGAAAACCGCAATCTTTATTAACCAGCTATGTAACTTTATTTTATGACATTTACATTTAATACATCACTGAACAGCACTGAAATATTAAGGTTTGTAAGATATTAAAACATGTACATGTTCAAATGGAGTAATAATTAGTACATAGTAAATTGGATGGCAGTCCAGTTGATCAAAACATATCAGATGTTAAAGTTAAGACTGATTAGTTTAGAGTGGCTGGGACAAAATCATATGATCTGGCAATGCAGATGTAAAGTCAGATAACACAGCTGAAACGGTTGTCAGTCCCTCACAGCTTTTGTCTGCAAAACATGCAAACAAAAAAGCGGATGTTGTTATGCATCAAAGGGCACCGCATCATCCCAACTGCTTTATAGACGGCTTGCATAGAGGGTTGCAAAGATTTGGTCTGTCTCTCCAACCCACACAGGAAATGCAAGTCATTGACTGTATGTTTCCTATTCTCTTCAAGCGTCTTAGAAGTCACATTGTTCTTTTATCTGCCGTGTCTAGAGCTCCTCTATCTTTAGTGTAGTACCTAAAAAAGAAACACATTTACTCAGTCAATATGCTTCGTTTCTCAGTCTTGAAACCAGAGGCCCCCAGTGTGGACAAGAAGCAACCGCAGTCACGACCTGAAGATAAAGGTAAGAGAGGGTTTGCTGCCCAGTTCCTGTTATACCACAAATTCTACTTGATGACTGTGGTGAAAAACAATGTCTTGAAGAATGAAAAGGAAGAAACTGCTGTGTACAAATGTAGTTCTTCATTGGTTGAAATGAAATGACTAACATCTGTTAACAACCTATTAATAATTAAGGACAGAGTCCAGGTTTACCATCTTTTTGTTTTTTAAATTAATTCACTTGCTAAGTGCCTTTTAAGAGACTTTTTATAGGAAGATCTTTCTTGCTTATTTACACATGCTTTCAATCAGGAACTGTCGTAATGCTGCAATTTCACTTTTACACCCGATCTTCACAACAGACAAGCACTGCGTCACAATGCAAAGAGATTGCTGAAGCCATAAGCTTTGAGCACAGCTAGAGCCTCGCAATGTAGACAGCTTTTGATAATTGATTCATTTAAAATAGCTTATAGATTAACTAATTGGATTATATTTAAAAAAATGTGTTTCTGTTAGAGGTTTCTATTGTTGTTGTTGTTGTTGTTATTATTTTAAACACTACCGTTCAAAAGTTTGGCTCAGTATGATTTTTTTTTTCTTTTTTTTTATGAATAATTTATTTAATTTTTTATTTATTTAATAGTTGTTTTAAAAATAATTTTGTTTAGCAAGAATGTATTAAATTGACCTCAAGTGACCATAAAGACACTTATAATGTTAAAAAAAAAATTCAAAGAAAAGCTAAAAGATTTTTAAAAAATCTTTTAAAATGTATCTTAGCTTGCACAGAAACATTAAGCAGCACAATTGTTTTCAATGTTGATAATAATAATAAAAAACATCAAATTGATTTATTACAATGATTTCTAAAGGATGATGTAACACTAGACAGAAGTAATGGCTGCTGAAATTTCAGCTTTACCATCACAGAAATAAATATTATATTTTAAAATTATTAAAATAGAAAACAGTAATTTTAAATTGTAATAATATTTCAAAATATTACAGTTTTTACTGTATTTTTGAGCAAATATGTGCAGTCTTGGTGAGAATAAGAGACTTCTTTCAAAAACGTTAAAGATCTTACTGACAAACTTTTAAACGGCACTGTAATAATGTTACACAGTTTTATAATAACAGTTGTGCACATAAAATGCAATTTAACTTTTAACTTTTTCTTCAGCTAAATAGCAGTTGATCTGCAAAGTCTGGGCCCTGTTGTCATTTTTTTTTTTTTTATTGTTTCTTTCATATATTAGCAAAAAGCACTTGAAATATACTCAGATACTGAAAATGAATTTTATAAAATCGAGAATTTGAATTGGAATTAAATTGAGGCAGGAAGTGTGTGTCGATTCCAAGCTCTATTTGCGACCCTGGACCACAAAACCAGTCATAAGAGATTTATACAAAATCCGAAAGCTGATTAAATAAGCTTTCCATTGATATAAGGATTGTTAGGATAGGTGCCGGGTGCAAAAAAAAAAAAAAAATCAAAATACTGGGAAAATCACCTTTAAAGTTGTCCAAATGAAGTTCTTAGCAATGCATATTACTCATCAAAAATTAAGATTTGATATATTTACAGAAGGAAATTTACAAAGTATCTTCATGGATCATGATCTTTACTTAATATCCTAATGATTTTTGGCATAAAAGAAAAATCGATGATTTGACCCATACAATGTATTTTTGGCTACTGCTACAAATATACCCGTCACTTATGACTGATTTTGTGGTGCAGGGTATAGCAACTATGAAGTTGCTAATATAGCTCAATGCAAATGAAGGTCTTTGGGACATCTGGTGTGTGCATTCTGAATGTTAATGAAGTGATTTATATAATGTTGTACTTTGTAGGAAAAATGTCATGCACTCTGACCAACAGCGTCTCTGAGTATATGCTGTTGTATTTGCATCAAAGACTTCCTGCCTATTATTTTCTCGAATGAATGTATCTCTTCTGGAACATATATCTGATCATCTCTGTGGTGTCTAAAAGCAGGACTTCGTGTTTTTCAACTAGGAGCCTCTCTTATTTAGGCCAAGTGTCACAAAGTGAACACAAGACTTGTGATGTAAATGACAAAAAGATTTATATGACAAAAAACATTTGAATTGAGAAGACAGAAGCAGATCGATGTGGTTCAAACATCCTGCCAAAATCTCTCCTGACCTACTTTGAGACGCCATTGTGATTCATGCTCGTGAACATTTCCGATGTCATTTAAACCAGTTATGACATTATGCATTACAGCTTTAATTCTCATAACTTGCAACTGATTTCTGAGATTTGATGCTAAGAGTCTATAGAGATGTAATTAGCATGTTTCAAATAATTGATAGTTATATGAATATCTATAATCGGTGTTCTACAACTAGATAATTAACACTTAGAATCTTTTAAAAGACAATGTTGTGCGTAAATCGTGTGTTTTGCTATGTCTGGGTAGACATTTTTATCTCAAAACATATATATTTGTGTCCTTTTGTTTTGTTTGAAGTTGTCAAGCCCTTGCCTGAGAAACCCGCCAAACCTGCTGGCCCCATCGTGCCCCCGAAAAAACCTGTGCCTCCAAGCAAGGGACTGCTGCGTCCTTCCATCCACACAAAACGACCTGACTTGCCTCTTGCTCCATCACCAGCCACCAAGCAAGTGTAGGTGTCAAAAGCTTTATCTTAAAGGGGTCATTAGATGCCCATTTTCCGCAAGTTGATTTGATTCTTTAGGGTCTTAATGAAAAGTCTATAATATACTTTGGTTAAAAATTTTCAATGATGGTGTAAAACAACACCCTTTTCACCCTGCCAAAATCAGCTCTGCAAAAATCATCTCATTCTGGTCGAGGCTGCTTTAAATGTTAATGAGCTCTGCTTGCCCCACCCCTCTTTTCTCTCTGTGGATTGGCGAGCCTGTTTACTTTAGCTGCGTTTAGCTGCTAAACTTGCTAACTAGCACATTATTAGGAAAGGCAATGACAAAGATTCATAAAAAAAACCCTTTTACTCACTTCTGCTGTAAGTGAAGCTGGATCATGAATGATTTGCGCGAACATAGACGGATATATGTAGATCGGGAGGCGCATTCCCTTCACAAACAAACATAATCTACTGCATCTTCAGCAGCTCAGATGTCGGGAGTAAATAACGACCACTACGTTCATTATTACATCCAGCAACACAACACCTCAATCGCTCAATCGGAGATATTCTTGTCTAACTTACATCCCTGCTCAAGCTTTGAAACAAAGAGGGCGGACTGTTACAGCTGATCTGAGGTAAAACGCTCATGTCAATCAACTATCGTGGGAGCGGCCTCTGTTGGTGTGACGCCACACCGACAAGCATCTGAAAATGGCTCGATTTGAAAAAGGGAATATTATTTTTACAGATTAATTAAAAACCACTGCATGGATTTTTATCATTATAGGGTAGATTTGTACATACACTGCCAACACACATTAATGTTCAAACAACATGTAAAAGTGACATTAGCATCCGATGGCCCCTTTAATACATTTTTAGATTTTAAAGCACAATAAATAGCACACTTAAATATTTGGTGTTAGTTTCAGTATTTCATATTCATAGTATTACAATACAATACTAAGACTGACGGAAAATGAAAAGTTGCGATTTTCTAGGCTGATATGGCTTGGAACTATACTCTCATTCTGGCATAAAAGTCAAGGAACTTTGCTGCCTTACCATGGGTGCAGCAGGCGCAATGATATTACAGCTATTACAGAAGGTTCAAACGCTCACTGATGCTCTAGAAGGAAACACAAAGCATTAAGAGCATTAAAAGAAAACTTTTTAAATTTGAAGATCAGGATCAATTTAATTCATTTTGTCTTCTGTAGCTTCTGAAGAGCAGTACTAAATGAAAAAAAAAATCGATATTTAGCCAAAATAAGAAAAATGTACACATCTTCATTCTGTTCAAAAGTTTCCCCCCCCCGGCTCTTAATACATTGTGTTTCCTTCTGAAGCATCAGTGAGCATTTGAACCTTCTGTAATAGTTGCATATGAGTCCCTCAGTTGTCCTAAGTGTGTATAGATGGATCTCAAACCCATACAGTCACTGTTGGAAAGGGTTCAAATATACAAAAATGCTAAAAATCAAAGAATTTGTGGAACCTGAAGGATTTTTCTGAAGCACAGTGTCCCGTTTAACCTTTCAGGACAAACAAGGGACTCAGGAACAACTATCACTAAACAAACAAACAAAAAAAACAGCTGTGGATCAAGTGTATGTAAACTTTTGAACAGGATCATTTTTATAAATAAATTCAGATATTTTATTGCTGTATTATTAAATCAGATATATTATCATTAATAATTAATTATATTTATAATGAATTATTATTAATTATAAGATTTATATTTGACAATCAGTGCTTCCTAGTGTATCAGTGTATTGCTTTTTTTATGTTACACTCAGCTTGTTGCAATGCCTTATTAGATATATATACAAGATTTTTTTTCTGCAAGATATACAGAATATGTGATACCTTTCATTTTTAATGAAAGATAGGTTTCTTATTAGTATTCTTATTGCTGTCTAGAGCAGCTTTTGCATTTAGAGTGTGACAGTGGACGTTGCAGGCAGTTGTTTTCTTTATTAACTTTTCTTAATAAATCCCACAGGCAAAATGGAGAAATTCCCATTATACGAACAAAACCAGAGAGCGAACCTGTACCCATCAAGCCAAAACCCGTTGTGGACAGCGGTGAGAAGAATTCAGAAATTGGTGAGTTGTTCCTAGCTGATTTTGATTTGATTTGACCATCGTGTGGCAACAAAACCATAACAAAGTAGTTTAGAAGTGTTTAGCAAAAAACAAATGTTCCTGATCACACTACTTACACATGCAACAACAAAACATTGGGTAGCAATTATTTTGCTAATTTAACTCTGAGCTGCAACCCAGCAGTTGAGAACCACCAGCATAGAGGCCATAATGTCAGTGTTTGAAATGGTTTTGGTTCATGTACACTCCTACAAATAAAGGCTCCAAAAGGGTGTTTTTGCAGTGATGCCATAGAAGAACCATTTTTGGTTCCCCAGAGAACCTTTTAGTGAACAGTTCCTAAAAGTGAACCAATTTTTAGTGAACCATTTTGAAGAACATTTTTCAAATATAAAGAACCTTTTCTGCATTTTAAAGGTTCCATGATGTTTAAGGTTCTTCAGAGAACCTTGATGCCAATAAAGAACCTTTATTTTTAAGAGTGTATGCTTAGTTTTTTTTTCAACTCTGTATGGTTTTTCCTGTGGTTTGGGTGTAGCAGAGCTCTGTTTGTGGATTAGCACCATGGAACCCTTGCTGGGAGCAGGATTACTCTTCCTGCACAGAGGGTGGCGGTCCAGATCTGTTGAGCAGGCTAAAAATGTTAAAATTACCTGTGAAGGATAAAGGAAGAAACTGGTCAATTATTTCTGTTCAGTTGCCTTAGGATTTTTTTTTTAAAGGATCACTTTAGAAGTCATTGGTTTTCTGAAGGTTTCTTTAAGTAAAACATTAATTGAAAAGTGCAAATTACTCAACTCCAAATTAATTTCATAGTAATATTAATCCAAGAAAAGCCTTTTCGACTGTTAAAAGATGTCAGCTACTTCATACAATAAATTTGTGTATTTGTTTGATGAAAATGTATCAAACTTGTGCATATTTTAGACATTTGTTTAAATTGCTTGATAGATTATTAGTGCAACTAATCAATTAGCTCAACAGTGTTTCACCTGCCATTATATTATATTATATAATTTTATTTTATATATAGCGCCAGATCACAACAAAAGCCATTTAAGGTTACCTTTCCTATAGAAGAGGTCTATGTTATTAAAAAAACAAAATGGTCTTATGTTATTTATCTTATTTACACGACGGCATTTTCATTTCATTTTCATTTCTATTCATAAAAACGTAATTTACTCTATAGCGCAGAATGCCATGGAATTCATACATTTTTCGTATCGTGATATGGACTAATGTCTGTGAATATTAAAACGCAAAAAGACAGTTTAGATATGAATCATGCATGTTCCGCTTGGCTCTGTATGTATGAATTGCGGAAACTTGGTTTTGTTTACTGCACTGAAGCACACGTGAGGCTCGCTGTGATTTTCAGCCTCTATTAAACCTCTGTTTGTTTTCCAAAAAATAAAAGGGTTTAATTTTCAGTTGATTAAAAATAAATAAATGTTAATGCCTTCATTTGATTATCAGAAAAATTAAAACACACAAACTTCTAAGAAAAAAAAAAAAAAACAAGAAAAAGATTGTAGGGCCCATTTGTTAAAAATGTTGAAATTGATAGTTTTGGACTTTTTTCACTGAAATTAATGTATTTTGTTATTAAAGTACCAGAAAGTACCTTGACCCATCCATCCCCCTCCCCACATCTCCCCAAAGCTGTGAACCTAGGGGAAGCAGTGGCTCAAGCTTATTCTGATCATTTTCAGCTAGGTCTACCTGTTTGTATTAAATTAGTTCTTATGCATGAATGAATGCTGTGATAAAGATAGATGAAATTATGTTTAAATGCAGTGGCACTTACATTTTGCTTGGAAAATGTGTAGGTAACTGATGAAATGGAAACAATGGGAAAACAACATTTCCTCAAAAAGAAAGTATGCCATTTGAGTAGATTTCTCTGGTTGTGGATAAAAAACACCAGGATGTTGCTTCAGTCTGAAAGGTTGACAAAAGTAGCACCAAAGCTGCTATAATCACATCATCTCGAAAGGTCATGAGCGTGTCACCCCAGCAGGGGTCTGATTACATTTTAGACGCCATTGGAAAAATAAAAATGGCCAAGTTTGGTTTTGCCACTGCTGGATACAGGAAGACATGTGAGACATTTGACACTTCATGGAAATCTTTTGTATATAGTCACTGCTTTTTATAGTACTTACAAGAGCGTGTGGTTCTTGTTTTTTGAGATACCATTCAGAAGGTGACTAATGGGATAAAATTGTTAGGTAGTGGTGGGCATATTAAAATCCAGATTTTTAGTGTTAGATTTTAAGATCTCAAACTGACAGCCATGCCAAGATGATTGCATGGAAATTTTTGACTTTAAATAATTATCATCACTCAAACATGAATTGTAATTTCCTGCTCTGTTGGGTTTTGATCTAGACAAATTTATTTTATTATTTCATGTGACTTTTAAATTGGCTTTTGTAACTTGAAATTATTTTTTTGGCTCATATATAACTTCTAAATTATGATTAAGCTGAGATGGGTCATGTTTGACTGTGTGACTGAAGGCTGTTCTTATGTTTGAACTATTCCTGTAGTTAATCTCATGAGTTTTGACGACGTCTCCTCTACCTCGGAGAAGTTATCACACCCTACCGCACAGCGACCAAAGATGCCTGGTAAAAGACCGCCTGCTCACAGAGGCCACTCAGTGAGTATAAGACGCACTTATGCTTAGTTGCCTTGGGCACTGACCTCTCAGTTGAACGCTAAAAGACCAATTAAAGCAGTTATAGATAATAACATGAAAAAAAATTATCTTTTTTTTTTTTTCTTTTTTTACGTATGACTTTTTTAATTAAAATAACATTTTATTAAAACATTAATTTAGCACACTCTTTAAGTGACTTCCTTCCACTTGGAGATAAAAATGTTATTTTATTATGAAAAATAATTAAATACTTTTACCTAGAAGAAAAAAAAACATCAAATTTCATAAAAATGATAGTATATTAATAAGAAAACATTAGGTTACATTCTCTATATCAACCAATCAGCTTCTATAACTGTTTCAGTAATTTTTAATAAAGAAATTTTTAAGCTTTTGGTTCACAAAATCGTTGTGCTAAATCATAATCCTGCAATATGAGCAAACCAGTATCTTCCAAAACTCTGGGTGCTAAGCATTAACGTTTATTTTTAATAGGTCGTTTTGTAACATCCTTTTTGATTGAGAAAGAAAACGCTGTTCTTATGTGAAGGGTGGTGTAATGGAGCTATCAGACAGCGTTTTTGTCTGGGTCAGAAAATTGACACCTTAGATGGGATGTTTGTCAAGTATAGCACTATTTGCACTTTTCTCTTCCCATGATTTTATATAACATGTTTTGTAACCTCTTTCAGCCAAGCAAGGAGTCTGGTGAGAAAGCTGAGAAAATTGAGAAAGTGGATGAAGTTGACTTTACACCTTCCACACAGAATTCGTTTAAGGTACCTTAAATATATACTACACAATTCACACAAAGAAGATGCTGTGATGCATATACAAGTTTAGAATGGCATGAGGGCAGATGATGATAAAATGTACATTTCTGGGTGAACGATCCACCTTATTCTTCAACACGGAATTAAGCCTTTGGACACTTCCGGTTCATTAGCCACTATAGGAAAGCAACGAGAATAACAGCGTGCAGTAAACGGTAACTGTTTGCACTACAAACCAGTGTGTTTATAATTTAGATAATACATTAATATGGTAAGACACACCAGTTTTTTTTTAATATCAAGCAGCAAAATGAGCTGTTTTGTACAGCTAAAAATAGCTGTACGCAGAGGAGACCGGAAGCCACACCCATAAAATTAACAAATTGGCTGTGCCCGCTCTAAGGTGGATACCTTTAATGCAAGAATCTTGTGTGGCTTTCTGCAATATCTGAATTAAGTGGTTAAATAGCTTACAGAAAGAATATCTAAAAAGGTTCAGTTCCCCAAGATGTCTGATTAGCTGTGGCTCCTTAAAAAAAATACATCCCATGAAATTATGTTCTCAAGGGTTTGTGAGATAAATAGCATCTCTGATATGATCTGGACTAAATGTCTGGTTCTTCTTTTTAAAGAAGGCTTCAGACTGAGGGCTTGTTTTAGTATGTAGTGTTCTTTATGTCAAGCTTATGTGAAATGGGCTGAGAGCACACTGTCTGTTTCAAGTGGTTTTCATATTTGGACTAGCACAGGGTCACTCTTTTCAGAAATAAAGAGAAGAAAGGAGTTGATTGTGCACACTTGATTGTACAGTTGTGCAGTTTTTGGATTAAATGTGTTTGATTTGAACAAAAAAAAAAAGTAATATCAGGGTTTTTTTTTTGACAAATAATGTGGTTGTAGATTGGATGAGATTTTTTTTTTTGTTATTATTGCTGCTTAAAAAAGCTCAAATAAATCTTGTTTAAAGCCGAAGCTTTCATGTTCAGCAGGATGTGCAAAATTACAAATTGAAAAGCAATTTTTTTTTAACTAGTGATGCACTGAAATGAATGAATTTTTTTATATTACAAAATAAAAGCTTTAAATTAGCAGGATATATGTATATATGTATATATATATATATATATATATATATATATATATATATATATATATATATATATATATATACATATATATACAGGGGTTGGACAATGAAACTGAAACACTCGCCAATATAGTATTGGAGGTTTCATGGCTATATTTGCGCTGTCTGGTGCCCCATCTTCACTTATTGTACATTACACCAGTTAGAGCAGAGTGTAAAGTTTCATTATGTGCACCCAATGGTTCAAACATTGTACCTTGAAGGTAGTGCTCTGTATCAGGATAATAATGCACCAATACACACAGCAAGACTGGTGACAGACTGGTTTAATGAACATGAAAATTAAGTTGAACATCTCCCATGGCCTGCATAGTCACCAGATCTGAATATTATTGAGCCACTTTGGGGTGTTTTGGAGGAGCGAGTCAGGAAACGTTTTCCCACATCAGCATCACATAGTGACCTGGCCACTGTTCTGCAAGAGGAAAATGGCTCAAAATCCCTCTGGCTGCTTTGCAGGACTTGTATTTGTCACTCCCACGATGAAATGATGTTGTATTAGCTGCAAAAGGAGGCCCAATATCATACTAATTGTGATCTAAAACCAGGTGTTTCAGTTTCATTGTCCAACCCCTATATATATATATATATATATATATATATATATATATATATATATATATATATATATATAAATTAATCAAATGTAATAATTAACCTTACATATTATATTAAATAATGTTACAATGTTTCAACTGTAATTGGTGAAACCATAAACATTTAAATAGAGGGCGATAATATAGTTTACTATATTAACAATATAATATACTTTACAGGGAATCAAGCAGTTGCGATATGCCATGCATCTGCTTGCACATTATAAAAAGTATATTTGACAGTTGATTTTATTTGGGATTGGGTCCCAGTCTACAAAAAAAAAAAAAATTAATTCTATAAATTAGTCTAAATATATATAAATTATATCTAAATATTAATAATAATTAAATTATTAAATCTAAATATTCATAGTAACAATTAGTAGTATAATTTTATGATTAGATAATGGAAAATATGCAGTGTAATAATTAATATATTGATGCATTACTTTATTCACTGTAAATATTATGCAAATCAAAATGTACACTGTCAACATACACAATATTATGGAATATTATTGCAATTTAAAATAAAAGTTTTCAATTTGAATATACTTTAAAATATAATTTATTTCTGTGATGTAAAATGGCTTTCATCAACCATTACTCCAATCTTCATTGTCACACGATCCTTTAGAAATCATTCTAATATGCTGATTTATTATTAGAATTATCAATTTTGGCAACAGTTGTGCTGCTTAATATAAATATATATATATATATATATATATATATATATATATATATATATATATATATATATATATATATATATAAAAAAAAATTTTTTTTTTTTTTTTGAAACCTGTAATACTTTTTTCAGGATTCTTTGATGAATAAAAAGTTAAAGAACAGCATCTATTCAAAATATAAATCTTTTCTAACAATATAAGTCAATATAAGTTCACTTTTTATCAACTTAACACATCCTGGCTGAATAAAAGTATTCATTTCTTTCATACAAAGAAAAAACAATTGGTAATTTATATTGAACGGTAGTGTATATTGGTAACGGTATAGTGTATATATTATACAATTCAACCCAGACCACCTCCTGAGTTTTGTGTGACCTTTTTTTGTGGTTTATTAATATCTCTCATTTTAAGCTTGAGAAATGTTTCATTTCATTACATTTGAATGGAGTGATTAATGTTCCTCCTAAGCAAAGGTTTTCAGCAATTACGAACATGACGTCAACCTCTCAGCTGGAAACACCTCAGAGATTGGTTCAAGGTCATTTTTGTACGTCACAGAACTAGTTCAGAAATATGTATGTAACTTTATAAAAATGGTATTTCCATATCCTAACGGTTGTATTGTTTGCTAAACACATGGAATTTGCAGTTTCATGCTATTGATACACTATGTTTTGTTTTTCTTGCAGACGTCCGTCTCATCACCCTTACCATCTCCGGCACCTAAAACAGTTTCGGCAACCCATATCATCCCTGAGCCCAAACCAAAACCTGACAAGGAAGAGGACAAAGGATCTGAACTGGAGGAACTGAAGGTTCAGATAAAGGAGCTAGTGCTGTCTATAGAGTTACTGAAGACACAACAGTCGTAAGTGATCGTTTTGTTTCATGCTGCTTGTTTTCTGGTATTCTGTATTGGGCGAGTTATGTCTGTAAAATATAATGCACAAAAGCTGTTTATCCATTTTTGAAGTTTCATCTCATAAATAAAGTACTTAGAAATCTCCTATGGCCTTAAGTTTGAAAACCTTGATTTTTTTTTTACAGTTCTGTAACATCTTTTATAACTTTGCAGGAGAGAGCTTAGTGAACTCCGAAAAGAGCTGGATGATGAACGACTCAAACGAGTGGCCCTGCAGGTAAATCGATCTTTAAATCAGAATTTCTCTTTACGGCTTGTCGGAGTCTGTTAGTTTGATGTAAGCGGATGTCGGAGTGCTGTTCCTGAGGACAGTGAAATGCAGGCGGGATGCCTTGGGTTGGCTTCCACACTCAGCAGGGTGAACACAAGGGGTCTGACTCGGCTCGGAGTCTCCCGCTGAGTGTTTCTCACACTCACTGAACATAAAAACTAACAATACCTAAAGTCTACCCCTGCTAACCACTAAGTTATATGGTATCACACAAGGCCAAGGCATCAGTTATGGTGATTGAGGTGATCTAAAATATTTAAAAGGGACATCGGATGCAGTGTGTGGACACAACCACCTTACAATGCTAAAAATCTATT
Source organism: Cirrhinus mrigala (assembly GCA_036247105.1). Taxonomy (NCBI): domain Eukaryota; kingdom Metazoa; phylum Chordata; class Actinopteri; order Cypriniformes; family Cyprinidae; genus Cirrhinus; species Cirrhinus mrigala. The sequence goes on from CM070026.1 coordinate 24,701,638, forward strand.
CACTCCTTTTTTTTTTTAATTCCCAAAAACCTAAACAGTCTCGTTGGCGCCAATAGCCTTGTGGGCAGCGCGTTGACATACAGTGCCATTGCGCTACGGGCGTCCCGAGTTCGAATCCCAGCTCAAGGACCTTTCCTGATCCCGCCCCCTTCTCTCTCTCCCACTTCGCTTTCTGTCAGCTATGATCTGTCCTATCATAATAAAGGCAAAAAGACCAAAAATATACCTTTTAAAAATAAAAAAAAATAAAAGAAAGTCTCATTTATCAAGCCGTTTTGATTTTCTGAGCAGTATGATGTCATATTGCTCAGGCTCCGCCCACAACTGCTGATGGACTCTCTAGACTCCCCAGCTGCATCTCATTTGGGAGGCTGCATCCGCCAGAGGTCGCATTTGACGGCTGCATACGTCATTAAGGATGTCTTATTTAAGAAAAGTAACCATAACAAAATTGACCGTTAATCCTTGTGAGATGTAAAATACTATAATTTCTTTTTTACATTGCAATTTAACGGTTACTTTTCTTCCCGATGACGTGTGTAGCCTTCAAATGCGACCTCCGGAGGATGCAGCCTTCCAAATGAGACGCAGCTCAATCTCCGTTTTGATTTTCTGAGCAGTATGATGTCATATTGCTCAGGCTCCGCCCACAACTGCTCATGGACTCTCCCGTATTAGCATATTTCTGCCCTCTGCCAGTTATACGATGTCTGCCATTTTCTCCGCACATGAGCTGTACCAACAACATCTCGTAAGCTCAGAGCCACTGAGGACGCAGTGGATTAGTTTTGTTTTTGATGGTCATACACAACCGAATACACAACAAATGGAAGAGAGGTGTGGGGTGAGCAGTAGTATTGTTTTACATGACCATTGAAAAATTTTAACCAAGGTATGTTGACATTTCATGAAACCCTATAGAATCGTACCAACTTATGGAAAATGGGCATCCAGTGTCCTATTTAACACATATTATATACCTAAAATTATACCTAAAAAAAAAAAAAAAAAAAAAAAAAAAATCTTAAATTAGTGGCGTTTTTCTAAACTTCTTTTTTTAGGCAAAACATGCCTTTTTTTCCAAATTGAATTTCAGTTCAATTTTTAAGCAACCAAAAACGCAACATTCATTTTTGGTTATTCTGGAAAATGTGAAAATGTAGTTCTTCAAAATTTAGTTGCTTGCCATTGTAACCATCTTTTTACTTAAGGTGCCATGTTAAGCAACAGTACACCTGAAAATGAGCTGAAAATGTACTCTTCCTCATGCTATCCAAAATGTAGATGTGTTTGTTTCTTCATTGTAACAGAATTGGAGAAATGTAGCTTTACATCACTTGCTCACCAGTAGATCCTATGCAGTGAATGGGTGCCATCAGAATGAGACTCCAAACTGCTGATTAAAAACATCACAATAACCCGCAAGCAGTTATGGCCAGGTGATAAGATGATAACGATAATTTTTGCACAATATAAATTTCCTTGTTAAACAATAACAAGAGTTCAATAAATGTTCCATATAATGCTTGTGTGGCAAAAGTGGGACGAAAGCGCACTAGTCATTTGAAGTGTGCCATTCGGACCGTTTATCCACTTGGCTTAAAGTAAACTTACTAGAGCAGATGTGTTCACCCACTGATGAGTCTCAGTCATGCGACCACTAAACAGTGCTGTAAGATTCAGTCAGTGTTGGGAAAAGTTACTTTTAAAAGTAATGCATTACAATTTTGCGTTACTCCCTGAAAAAGTAACTAATTACGTTACTTAGTTACTTTTTATGGAAAGTAATGTTACATTACTTTTGCGTTACTTTTTAAATCTGGGCAGGGCTTGCTTCTTTGTTTTTAATATAAAACAATACTAATGTAAAAGCCCTTTTACACCAAAAGTGAAATGTATTCACCTCAGGCTGAAGGAAAAATACATTTATGCAGGAAATCACTCTTTAGCTATAAAAAAAAAAAAAATGAAGCACAAATGTTAGTTTATCTAAAGTAATTTTTGCTTATTAGTATGGCTGAATTGCATCATCGAAGGTAAGCAGCAAAGACACTGGTTAATAAAATGGGTAAAGGATATTTGTTTTATTTACCATGTTTAATTATTGCGGGGTCTCGTCATATTCTGAGTTTGCATTTCACTGTTTTTATTCATTTTGAGGAATACTGAATCTTACTTTTTTGTGAGTCAGATGAATAAATGCACGTTCACATTTAGTCTAGAAAACAGTAACATCATGTTTTCTCCCAATTTCCCAACAGGAGACTTGTCAATCATTAAATGGGGAAAAATGCAACTGGCGTTACTTATTTGAAAAAGTAACTCAGATATTTTCTTAGAAATTCAAAAGTAATTTGTTACTTTACTAGTTACTTGAAAAAAGTAATATTATTGCGGAACTTGTAATGCGTTACCCCCAACACTGGATTCAGTGAGCCTGAGGGAGAGTAAATTGTAAGCTGACTGTAATTTTAGGGTGAACTATTCCTTTATAACAGGTTTAAAGTGTAAACAAAAGTTTACCATGTTAAGGAAAATTGTGTCTGCTTATTTTCAGATGGAGATAGAAAAACTGAAGAAGATTGTACAATCAACATGAAATAAAATCTGGCATCCTGAACTGGACTGATGGCTTGGCTGTCGCGTCACGAGTGGAACGCGACCTCCAAATGGAGGGATGGATATCGTTCACATCATCTTTACACTCACTGACTTGCTCCACAAATTGTAAGATTCAAATATTTGCACATGATGAGGTTTTTCTAGGTTTAGAAAAGTGTAATTATGACAGATGTATATGTTTGTTTTTCTCTTTTTTTTTTTGCCAACAAAAATGATTGAGGCCTTACCTTACTACTGTGCTGGATATGCAGTCTGTGCACTTATTTAGAAGTGCAATGGATTATGCATTCAATACTACTGAGTCTGTATAAATGTTGGGGGATAATGCTGTTTCCTTGTTTTTTTTTTTTATGACATGGGTTAGTTTTTAAAAAAACTAGTATGATCTCAGTAATATTCTGTCTATATTAGCCTCTTTAGATGATTATCAAATGTATGGCATACTCTTGTTTCCATAGTGATGATGTATTCTGTTTGTTTGTTCAAAAGGGAGAACATTTCTTTTTTTTGTTGTTTTTCTCTAACATTCCTATCCAGGGTAACACTATTGTGCCTGTTAATATTTTTACAAGTGTTAATACTGGGAGCTCTCATACTATATAAATATATATATATATAAATATATATGTGTATACTTAGATCTACAGCATGATATATTTTTATGGTCTATCGATTGTGACATCATAAAGAAAATGTACTGGGCTTGCGTATCTGTGTTTGGTTTAAAACATTCACACTTCTCTAGAAAAAATAACTGGCTTTGACAAGCAGTGCCATTTCACCATACGAGTGGCAAGAAATCCATTTCACAATTTAAGCTGCGCAGAGTGTTGTTGTTCTCTGTTGTTCCGCCCCCTGAAAAACGCTGCAATCGGGAAGATACGTTAGACTTTTTCTGTGGATACCTTTCAGAAAATGCTGTTTCTGCATGACTGGTTGGCTAGTTGAAATATCTTACACGATAAAATACAGATGTTTGACTGGTGGCTGGTACAGAGCAAAGTATTTTTGTCACCACACTGTTAAAAATGGTAGCAGTACTCTGCCTTTTAACGTCAACCAGAAATGATGTATCAGCATCGGCTCTGCTGTAGAAGTACCGCTGACCAAATGGATCTTTTATCAATTGGTTCTGATCCTTGAAACATGCAGTAAATGAAACACTCTCGGTGCACTGAAGTGTGCCCTTTCCTCAGGCCTCTTAACCCTTAAGCTGAAAATACTTTTTTAAAAGCATTCGTGACCAGGAATTGTCTGTGTGTGTGAGTGGAGTTGCTGATGTAGTAGGATGACAGGTTGATCCCTTAAGCAATAAACAGTCACATCTTTTTGGCTTTTATTCTTTAATATCAGATGAATATTTTCATGTTCTGTTGAAGCAACTTTAAAGGATCTCTCATGAAAGTGCATGGAAAATTACTCATCTCTGTTGTCTGAAATTGGGTAGAACATTCTATTTTATTATTTTATTGTCTTAAGATCTTCATGCACATTCAGCATCTATCAAAATGATCTTGTTTACATGATTACAAACTGAATTGCATGAGCTGAGATTTTTTTCCAAACTAAATAAATATCATGTTTATTTACAGAAATCCTTTTTTGTCTCTGCAGTTTTTTTAAGTGTTTAGAATTGAAGTGAATTATCATAAATAGTTTTCTTCTTTTTGAAGTTGGTACAATTTCTTTAGCTCACCAAGGCTGTATTTATTTGTTAAAGAATGCAGTAAAATCAGTAATATTGTGAAATTTGATTACTTTTTAAAATAACCGCTGTCTTTATATACCACCATTCAAAAGTTTTTGAACAGTAAGATGTTTAATGGTTTCCAAAGACGTCTCTTCTGCTCACCAGATCTGCATTTATTTGATTTTCAAAATACAGAAAAAGCAGTAATATTGTGAGATATTTTACTATAACTGTTATATATTTGAATATATTTTAAAATGTAATTCATTCCTGTGATCAAAGCTGAATTTTCAGCATCATTACTCCAGTCTTCAGCATCACATGATCTTTCAGAAATCATTCTAATATGCTAATTTGCTGTTCAAGACACAATACTATTATTATTATTATTATTATTATTATTATTATTATTATTATTATTATTATTATTATTATTATTATCAATCTTTAAAACAGTTTTTTTTAACATTTTTTCAGGATGAATAGACAGATCCCAATATCAGCATTTATCTGAAATAAAAAGCTTTTGTAACATTAAACACTACCATTCAAAAGCTTGGAGTCAGTATAATTTTTTATTTATTTAGTTATTTATTGGAAAGAAATTATAGAAAATAATATTTATTTAGCAAGAATGCTTTCAGTTGATCTAAAGTGATGGTAAAGGCATTTATAATGTTACAAAAGATTTCTATTTCAGATAAATGCTGTTCTTCTGAACTTTCCGTTCATAAAAGAAACCTGAATAAATCTACTCAGCTGTTTCCAACATAATAATAATAGTTTTTTTGAGCAGAAAATCATAATATTAGAATGATTTCTGAAGGATCGTGAGTCTGGAGTAATGATGCTAAAAAATTCAGCTTTGAAATCACAGGAATAAATTACGTTTTAAAATACATTCAATTAGAAAAGAGTTATTTTAAATAGTAAAAATATTTCAGAGTTTTACTGTTTTTGCTGTACTTTGGATCAAATAAATGCAGGCTTGGTGAGCAGAAGAGACTTCTTTAAAAACATTAAAAACCTTACTGTTTTAAAATCAATCTTACTGTTGATTAGCATTGTGTGTATATATATAGACTTACAAATCCATTAGCTTAATGTCAGAAGGTCATGTTTATACAGCCTTCTAGCTCTTTTATTGACAAGTTAATTAGATCAGGGAGCAAGGACATTTAGAGATTTTCCTCAAACAGGTCACAAAGGGCAGGAAACTACTGGAAACTCTCCAATCAGCAGAGCTGGATTCAGACCAGATCCAAACAGAGAGACATGCTGTGAGAGACACACGTTTCCATCTGCCGAGCTGGTCAGAGCCAGTTAGCATTTCCTTAATGGTCAGTCTCTGCAGCACCAAAAAAAAAGCATGCCTGTGAACAGATTATGCTTAGTCCTGTTTTTACTAGAGATCCATTACTGGTAGTCTATGTACTATATCTTCTCCTCTGGAAAGGGTTTTTTGGTTTTTTAGAAAAAGCCAATGTATATCATATTTAAGATTTGTCTTCAGGAGCTGAATCTTATCGCAATGATGCACGTACAACTCCATCGTTTAGCAAAAGAGTAGCTTCATTTAGTAAGTCAGCTGACATCTCATGAACTCAAGTCTTGGCACTCTCATAAAGTTGTTTTGTGCTCTTTCCTAGAAAGCTTTTTTAAAGCAAACTCGTGACTATAATGGTGTCCATTAATTTGTGTGGTAATGTGCATCCCTTTTTAAATTGTATGGTTGTGGCAACATCCATAGTGATGGTTTTACTGAAGGGTTTTATTCATCCTAGGATCGGTGGTAATGCACCCTTAAACTACTCAGAATTCAAATGGGAACAATTTTTGGTAAACTTGTGATGGAGCACTGATAAACAATATATTTGGTCTAAAGTTTGGAGTAATTACCATTTTTTAATGTTTTTAAAAGAAGTCTTTTATGCTTACAAGGGCTGCATTTATTTGATCAGAATACCATGATCAAATGAAAACAGTAATATTATGAAATATTAATTCAATTTAAAATAACATTACTGAAACATTTTTGCTTTGTGGCAGGGTGCATTATCTTGCTGAAAGAGGCCACAGCCACCAGGGAATACTGTTTCAATGAAAGGGTGTACATGGTCTGCAACAATGCTTAGGTAGGTGGTACGTGTCAAAGTAACATCCGCATGGATGGCAGGATCCAAGTTTTCCCAGCAGAACATTGCCCAAAGCATCACACTGCCTCTGCCAGATTGCCTTCTTACCATTCTGGTACATCCTGGTGCCATGTGTTCCTCAGGAAAGCGACGCACATGTCGCCATCCATGTGACGTAAAAGAAAACGTTATTCATCAGACCAGGCCACCTTCTTCCATTGCTCCGTGGTCCAGTTCTGATGCTCATGTACCACCGTTGGCACTCTCTGGAATGATGAAGAGATAATCAGTGTTAAGGTCCTTGCACACCGAGTCTGAAATTCTCACGTTGTCAATCCAACACTATCTCACGACCAGTTCGTACCTATTTTACCAGGTGGCTAATTTGTACAAATTCGTCCCTCACTCCTACGATTTTGTGCCATTTGTCTAGACCCCAGTGACGGGTAGGTTTAGGGGTAGGTCGAATTCATATGAATTGGGGAACTCATAAAATATGTACGATTTTTGCTAAATGCATATGAATTAACCACCTTGTTAAATATGTACACTGCCTCCGAAACTTTCGCTGTCATAAAACAATTACGATCGCATTCAATTTTCTGCATTTTTCACATCCGTAGCAACCATTTGGAGAGGTGTTTTGACAATTACACCGTGAAGTTCTGTGCATGTCGAATTTGGACAAATACGAAAAAAACGCATGCACAAATTTTGGATTCAGCGTGCAAGGACCTCACCTGTCAGTGGTCATGTTATGCCTGATCGGTGTATAGTGTAGTAATGTTACTACTGCTAAAGATTCGAAAAAGATTCTAATCACTGAACAAAATGTTCGTATTACACAATCTTAACCGGTTTAATAAATATTACAACCTCCGTGTATCCACTTTATTTTGCAACACAGAAAAAGCCAATTTTCTGTATATGTGTCTGGCCTCTGATTCATTAGCCGGAATAGTTGCTACAGGTAAAGCAGAACAATAACAAAGTGCAGTAAGACTATTTGCGCTACAAAACGCGGAAGTAAACTGTTTTCTGTGAATGTGCGAAACTTCCGCTCCATTAGTTGTGGTAGAGAAGTAACTATAGTAGAAAAACAAAGTGTGGTAGTGATGGGCGCTTTCAAAGCACTGCTTCATAAAGCTTCGAAACTTTTCGTAGACATTTTTAACCAGATATTTGTGCAATAAAAAGGATGAGAAGTAGTTAACAGTCTCTTACTGGCCTCTATATACGAACTCTTCATAAAACAAACAAAACAAGCCCTGCAAATTAATAAAATATTTTTAAAAACACATATTACACAGACACTTAATATTTGATGCTATTTTTTAGTGCATTTAATATATACTTAAAATAAACCTTGCAATGGGTTTATAAAAGTTTTTTTTTTTGTTTTTTGTTTTTAGAGTTTTTGTTGCATTTACACACTTTTGACCAGCAGGCTTCACTAGCGCGTGGCGTTTCGAGCGCTTCGAAGCAGTGAGTCGTTTTGCGAAGCAACTGGTTCAGTTGATTTAAAGATTTGAAAAGCATCACTAGTAAACGGTAAAAAAATGTTTGCGCTACAAACTAGTATGTTCATAATTAAGATAGTACATTCAGATAATGTGGTAAAACTCTCCAGTTTGCAATTCAAGCAGCAAAACAAGCTCTCCTACAGCTAAAAATAGCTGGAAGCGGATGACACCCGAAACGAGACGTCTTAAATTGGCCCATTCTTATGGGAAAAATAAGGTGGATAACATTTTCAACAGTGGAAGCGAATGACAACGGAAATCTCACACGTTAGAGTTACTGTACAAATGGTCGCGTTCGCTGCTGTGGATACGAATATTGGGGAGAATATAATCAGATGGTCAGCTGTTCGATAATTGAGGTAAGATGATAAATTATTTCGATTTAAATCAGTATTTTACGTCATTTGGTTAATAGCCAAAAAATATTTAAAAAATAAACTCCCTAAGGGTGCTCCTATCCCAGTTGACGATGATGACTATCTGACTGCAAAATGCGCTGATTTAATCTAACGAAATCTTTTGCTTCTGGCCTCCCTTAATCAACGGTAGACAAGTCACATCAAAAATTGCCCTAATGATGTAACCTGATGTAATACAATGAGACTTGTAGTTTAATGATGTAAATAAAACTGACTGTTTGAAAGAAATTCTTTGTGCCTGAAAGCCATCTGCATTTATGTGTGAAATAATGGAGTGTCACTTAGAGGTATGTCTCTTTAACCCCTCACACTGCTCAAGGCCATTAAATAGCAAGTGGAGGTTTTTCATCCACAGACTCAGGTGTTATCGTGTACTCAGAAGGCTGGTCAGATGGACTCTCACTGTTTTGTCCTTCACAATGATTGTATTGCTTATATTTCTGTTCATCCTTGCCTTTCAGACAACTAAAGCAAGTGCATTGGGTACAGACGCAGTATAGTCATAGCTGAATGGTGGATTTAGTAAGATGATTCAGTGCTGGCCATCATGCTTGGTGATTTAAACAATTTTTGAAATAAATATTTAAAAGAGCATTTGGTGGCATGTACTCACCAGTTTATATTTTATAATAAGATGGCAGGTACTATCTAAAATGCTTTTTTCCACTAAAGAGATTGTTGTACAGTTATCGTTTAGCTGGCTGTTTATTTCTCATTTATGCAACTTGAGTTTCAGGAACTGTTTTATTCATATCAGTTAATTATTTTGGTGAGAATGTCTTATTACATGTTTTTTAAATTGGTGAATAAGTGACTCATCAAGGTTCAAGGTCTTAGACCATTAGTGTTTTCTAATTAAATGCCATTTTTCTACAAATCATATTATCAGCATATAATTAAGTGAAAAGTTTAATTGACAGGGTTATTTGTTTCACAATGTATTTGTATTTGGTTTGTCCTTTTTTTTACTTAAATGGACGCAAGAACATCCGACTGTACAAAATAGTTTACATTAACTTTCTTCTTCATGTTACAACATGAACTTTCTTTGTTATAAAAAGTTTCAATATTTTCAGCATTTCTGTTTATTTCTGGGTTTAAATGTGAAAAAAAAACTCCTTGATTGTCAGGCCGACTTGTGGACGTCATTGCAAAGAATGTGTCTTTGTGCTTCAGCTCCAGATGTGAGTCATTCTAAACATTCATGCTTAAAAAAAAAATAAAATTAATAGTTACAGAAGGCACATTGTTAAATAACAGATTATCTTACTAATACAGCTATGTGCCAATCGTACCATTTACACTTTTCAGTACATATAAAACCATATCTCTTTGTCATATCTTCATTATGCTCTAAGAAAATGATTGTGATTCATGAGAAAATGCTGCAGATCATACAATTTAGCCTGTATGCAGGCTGTTTTTAAACTGACTTTTTATGTGTCACTGGCTACAAATATATCCAAATACCGCATATGTGTGTGAATCTGCTAATGCATTTCTTTGATATGTTGCCAACACTTCAAGCTTCTATTAAAGGTGCAAATGGACCTCCAAATACAGCACTCTCTCTTTTGGTGCTGACATTTTCAAATAAGCTGCTTACATTTTACTAACATCCTTTTTCAAACAATGTGTTTTGAAAACAGCATAAAGTGTAAAGCAAAATTCATGATTTATTTTTTTCCCGCTGATTTATTTAGTGCAAAAACCTTGAAAAAAATTAAACAATTAAATTTCTTGCTGGGAAATATATGCATATTGATGCATATTTAAGTAGCTAATTTAAATATTTAAACATCTCATTTCAGAATATTTCTAAAAAATGTTTTGTATACATGTAATAATTAAAAAAAGAATTGTCAAGCAAATGTATGCTTTTAGTCGATGCAATATTTGTATGGGCTATATTTTATATACAATATTTTTGGTTTCGGCTAGTTGTCACATGTTTTACTCCTGTGAATATTTCTCAGGTTAGGTTTATCGGATATGCAGGTATCACCTGCACATGTCTTTCCTGTCATCTCAGGTTTTCAATTTAATACACCAGATGAGGCTAGCAGCAAACAGGAAATGCAGCATGTGAAAATTCACACGTTGCAAAGGTGAAATATAAGGTATCTAGTAGTAGTAGTAGTAGTAGTAGCATCATCTCATATATATATATATATATATATATATTTTTTTTTTTTTGGCAGCACTGATCAACCCAAACCAAACAAAGTAAAATGAAACAAAAACATTTAAGTACGCACTCACATAATGAAACATGGCTATTTTCAATTTACTTTTATTTTTGCTCTTCTAAATCCACCTTTGTCATCAGCTCTGAATAAAACTCAGATGTCGTTATTGAGTCCAGATGCGTATCTCCTTCACAGACATCATGATGAATATTATCAGTTTATTTCCTTCTATCTGTCTGTCTGTCATTCCATCTGTCTATCTATCTATCAAGGTTTTGTCACGCCATTATTATTGTTTGCCTTGACATTTATGATATTATTTCAGACAAATCTGTATTTGCATTTTGCAGCTATACCTTTTAAATCTGCATGCTGGTTAAGAGTTAAACTACTCATCCTCTTCCTTCCAAGTATAGCATGGGTACATTGTGATCTTACATGAATGTGCATGCTGAGAGCTACTGAATGAATGTTGTTTTTCTGAAGATGAATTTGGCCTTGCAGACGAAGGGAAATGTTCTGTTTTGCATTCCAGCTGCGACAAGGAATTTCCATCTACATCATCAAAATTGTCAGTCATCTGATTGTCAGACGTCTGAAGAGGGGAATATCAACATCTTCCTCTGATAATGCATGCATCCTGTTTTTCTAGTCTTCTTTATCCTTTCCTTCTAATTTCTCATGTGTTGCCTCCTTTATAAAGCCTTCAGACAATTATAATGCAAATTAACACAGTATATGACATATGTGGTTTTCATTCATATGCAAGTAAGTAAGACACTACCACACACACTTTAGTCTAATTATATTGAGCTGAAGCACATGTGCCCAACTAAGCACTAGAGATGTTTACTAAATCCTCTCAACCTGCAGCCACTGAATCAATTTGCGTAACTGGATGTGAGGCCATTATTACCATAATCCTATATGAATATTTTTTTTTCTCTCAGATTATGGCATTCCTCTAACATTAAGTATTTTTTTAAGATGATGGCAAATAAAAATATTGTTTTTAATTCATATTTTGTAGATTTATAAAATATAAATCTCAGTTATAAGCTTTTTTCCAGGCTCATGCTTTAAAATGTATGAAAGTGAATGAGAGGTAAGACTAGGATATTCAAGGAGGATGTAGGATATAACAGAAATATAAGAGCTTTTGTTTAAGTATATAATTATTTAGTATAAAATAGCCATGTGTAAGCATTAATTTGTGTTTCTAGTCTTTCATTATTTGAAATACTCTCCTTGAAACATTTTAGTCACTTGAAATTTGAGCATTGTGCATGGAATATGCATGTAAAATTTCAAAATTAAAAATCTGGAGGCAGCAGAGAGAAAAACATGTTTTTATTGGCTCTAAGTTCATTTTTGGCTGAACAAGGAAAAAGAGCAAAGGTTGTGTGAATTTGTGCTAACTAAAATAGGAAACACGGCAAATGACCAGTGCTTGCGTAAATAACAGGGAGACTGCATCTGTGACCTGCATCCCTTGAGCATGTTCAAAAATATGCATCATTTCATAGTGTGCAACCAATTGTACTTTTTGTTTCTTCAGCAGTTGGTTGGACACAAAATTTCTGTGACACTTAATGATTTATAATTAAATAGTTCACCAAAAATGCAAATGCAGTAATTTATTAAAGAAGAATTTTCGTATAGCTCTTTGCCATACACTTACAGTCCATAAAAATATGAAATGCAAAAAAGGGCACACATTTGTCACTATAATGTTCCATTAAGGTATATGGATTTGAACAGTGTGACAAGAGTTTTATTGGACTGAGTATCCTCTTGTCCCCTTTACTCTGCCGAATTGTTGACGCTAATTTTATCGATGCTCTCACCAAATTCAGAATTAAGTTTTTCAGTATCACCAATTTCAGTGTCATGTTCAACATTTACTGCACATTTACCTTATCTTGCCATAGCAGACAAAAGACTCATCATGACTGAAATTAAAGAAGTGTTTAATTTACAACTTCTTGTTGGTTTAATTTAAACCACTTGCTTCTAATATAATTCAGGCCTGAAACAGGGGATTTCCAGTTCCCAACATGCTTTGCATTAGACTGAATGGGATCAGAAATGTCAGAATTGTTTTTTTGTTCTGAGAAAAAAATTAAGTATTTTGTTGTGGAGTGGGTGAAGAGTAGAGCTTGTGTTTAGTTTTAAGGCTATAGCATAAAAGAGTTTGTTGAATATGATGCTGTCAATCAAAGATATTTCCTAAGTAAACAGTCCTTACGTGCTTTCATATGGCTAAAAAATTGGCCTCAGCATGCATCGTGGTATTCTCGTAAAACGCATGGCGAAGACTGACACGTAAGACAAGAAATTTTTAAATAAAGCTGTTATTTTTGCTTTCTTTTCACACAAATGATGTGATGAGGACTATTTAAAGAATGTCCTTACTACCTTTCTGGGCCTTGAACGTGTCAGTTGCGTTGCTGTCCTTGCAGGGTCAGAAAGCTCTTGGATTTTATCAAATATATCTTAAAGGAGAACTCCATTTTCAGAACAACAATTTATTTCATTGGTGCCCCAATTTTGAACTTCCAAAATGTAGTTTAAATGCAGCTTCAAAGGGCTCTAAACGATCCCAGCCGAGGAAGAAGGGTCTTATCTAGCGAAATGATCTGTCATTTTTTTCAGAAAATAAAAATTTGTATACTTTATTTTGAAGCACAAAAGCTCATGTAGCACTACAGTAATCAACATTTGAAGTGGATCAAAAAAGTTCATCAAAGTTAAGACAAGACAAGAACGGGTATTGTTTTGGTTTTAAGACAACTTTGATAAAAGGTTTAGATCCACTTCAAATGTTGACTACTGTAGCTCTGGGATGCGCATCCACAACGCTACAAATCACGTGTAAGTTCACTGTCTGTGTACTCTGGCTCAAAAAGGTAGAGTATGGCGAAAAACTCCATCTCATTTTCTCCTACAGCTTCAGAATCGTCCGACATCAATGTACCTTTTTGTTTGTAAACAGCGTTTGACTTGGTCTGTAGTTCCGCCTACATTCCGCGTGACCTTTCAGCGTGATTCAATAGTACGTAGCGTCATGGACGCTAGCATTCCCACAAGCTTTTGTGCTTAAAAAGTATATAAATTTTTATTTTCCGAAAAAAACGACTAGAAAAGCTAGATAAGACCCTTCTTCCTCGGCTGGGATCGTTTAGAGCCCTTTGAAGCTGCATTTAAACTACATTTTGGAAGTTCAAAATCAAGGCACCAATGAAGTCCATTATATGGAGAAAAATCCTGAAATGCTTTCCTTAAAAACCATAATTCCTTCACGACTGAAGACAGAAAGACATGAACATCTTTGATGACAAGGGGGTGAGTAAATTATTTGTAAATTGTTGTTCTGAAAGTGGAGTTCTCCTTTAATTTGTTTTCCAAAGATGAACAACGTTCTTACCAGTTTGGAGTGACAGGAGGGTGAGTAATTAATTACAGAATTTTCATTTTTGGCTCAACTATTGCTTTAATAATAGAGTTATTGCAATTCATTATAGGAAATTGAATTATTTTAATACAATAATGAATAACACAGACACTGTAAAATTTTATATATTGCTGTCCACCCGTATGATTTATATAGCCTGTTTACGCAGTATACGCATGACTGCATGATTGACAGATCTATTACATGGTGGGCGGGGCTTTGTTGACTAGAACTGTCAGAGCTACATGTGACCAACCAATAGTGGAGGAAACCGTGCAGGGCTGAGTGGATTTCTAACATGCCACTTACTTTGACCAGTCACTTTCTATCATAGTAAACTGAGCTCTACTATTCTTTTAAGTTGCCGTTGCTTTAAGTTGCTTTTCCTAGTTTAGCTCAACACTACTCTGAAGGACCGTGCTGAAAAACAATCATCAACATCATCATCATTAGAGGGAGAGAGAAGAAGCCAAACCGACAGACCCTCAACTGAAGCGCTCAACAGAAGAAAGCAGCGGCGCAGTGTGTGTGATTTACAAACGTGGATTATGGAGAAGTTACCAACTCAATTTTAGGATCATTTCAAGACGAGAGAAAGTGGTCAAAGCCATCGTGATGGTTGAAGAGTCTTAGGAAGGTAAGCGTTTGTTTTTCGGGAAACGTTAGTGACCGCTTTCCATGCTGTTGTAGTTGTGTTGCGTGCACATGTTGCGACTGTGCTTTTAAATGTTTACAACCATATCTGTGAGAATTCTGTCATAAACGTAGTGCTTAAAACTAAACAAAGGTGCGTTGTTGTTTAAACTTTAATGATGATTTATCTTATTCTGTATTTTGCCTCTAATTTTATATTTTATTTGTGCTTGTCTTGCTTTAATGCTATTTCTTTGCATTTCAAATAAATTGGTAGATTAAATAAATGGGGCATGTTTATTATGAAAGGAGAAATGCAAAAATTATTAGATGACAGATGGATCAGACATTCTGTTTTAAGATGCTGCAGCTGACAAATACAGACCGTTTTCAGGGCTACACTGCCTTTATTATTGCGAGCTCATTTGTTTTTAAGTTTTGGGAGAATAACATTGCCATTCTATATGAAAAGAAGTTGTTTAAAGTCAACACATATACCAGAAATAAGTGCACAATTTGGCATCATAAACAGATATGTGATTAATAATTATTCTGGAATTAATACAATACAGAAATGGCCTTCTGTGTTTTTAATAACTTGTGATTCCGTACATTTATTTTAACACAGTATTTATTTCAAATTTGACAAACACATTAAACATTTGACTTGTGCTGTCAGACAAGCCATTACATCAGACAGATGTGCAGTTTTTATAGCAACCCACTTTGATTCCTCCAACAAAAGAGCAGTTATTCTTCACTGCTTTTATATTTATAGCAAGTCACATTTCTCTGGTTAGTTCTAAGAGTTTAGAAATTGCATGTTGAGATCTTTTTTTTTTTTCTTTTATGAATGGAACTCAAAAACTGACTTGTCATGTGACATGAAACTATTCCTTTGAAATGATTATTGCATGATTATCTCTTAGAACTTAAGTCTATTATTTTATGAGATTTCATTATTTAGAAAATGTATTTGCGTGAGGGGATTTGCTGTTTAGTAACCTCATACTTTGTCTAACCTGAGTTTGCATTTGCAGGGGCTTTAACTAAAACACAGATGCAGCATCACCTCTGATCTCCTGGGATGTGATTGCAAAAGCTGTGTGTCACCAGAGAGTGTAGTGAATGCTCATTAAATTAAGCCTACAGTTTGTTCTCCATAAATGTACTAGAAGCTTTAAAGAGACTAACAGTAGTGAATGGAAACTCAATGCTGTGTCCATTTGAGCTTATGAACTTACTTTTAGATAAATGAGTCTCTTTGGCTGTGTAAAGTTTAGTAGCATAGCATTCTTATGACGTGACGTCACCCTTTTGAAAAAAAAGACGGCAAGTGCCCGTCTTACAAAATATGTGACCTGGCTACAAAATCAAATGTAACTTGTAACTACTACAGTGGGAATCAGTTATTATGCAGTATGTCTATTGCACAAGTAATCTGTTTTGCTATTCTCCTGAAAATGCCTGATGGGAAAGAAAAGAAAAATCCCGATGTAGCGGAAGTCAAAAGTCGACATTTCAAGGACTGCCCTTAAGCAGGCTGCAGGTGCTTTAAATAAATACGTATTTAAATAAATTACTTAATATATATATTTATTCATTAACTGCAGGCAGATTCCTGCAAACCTCAAAATACCAAATTAAAATAATATATCTGTAAAATAACATCTTTTTTAGACACTTGTGATCAGCATCTGCCATCTAGATTAGTGGTTTTATCTAGTTTTGCATTAGGAATCAAAATTCTCCAGTGTTTTCTGTTCTGTGATTTAATTAATTTTGATCATTTAATTCAATCCATCTGCATGATGTTTTATAATTACCATTGGAACTGGCAACTGAATGAATGTGTGCAAAGAAAACCCCTGCTGTTACAGTAATTAGCAACCTTATTTGATTAACTGTGATTGACATTGGAAATGTACAAGTAGGACAGATGGATGTAGGTGCAAAAATCAGTCAAAATCACATCTTATTTATTTTAATACCACATCTAATTAAATGTCTTGAAAGAACTGACCAAATGGAAATAGACGGTTTCGCTAAGCCATTATTAGTAATCATTTGGACAAGCATCAGTTACAGTATTGCAAGTATTATCTCTGTAAATGTATGTGGAACTCGTCTATGGTAGTGAAACATGTCTGATATGGTGCTAAATTGCACGTCGTTAGAGAACTTGTCATTAACCCCTGGAAATTGCTCTACTTAGAGGAACTGCTGAGAAATGATATGGCTAGCTGGTCTGACTCATGTCATATTCCATTTATGCCATTATTCACCTCTGTCTCAAATGCATCTGGTTTGTGAGGGGCAGTTATATATGAAGAGTTCAGATGCAAAACAAGCTAAATCCATCTGACGTCTTTCTTTAAAAAATGCATTTTTTTCAGGCCCAGATGTATAGGTTTCTATGTAAGTACTGGTACTTCTGATTGGGCTGAGGCTGGTATTTTAGCGAGTTTGAAGAAAAAGTATTTGATGGATCTATAATATGTGTCGAGAGCATTCACTCAGTATCATTATCTCATTTTTGACCAAGATAGCTTTTATCTGGTTTTGCATCTGAACTCTTCATATTTTATATATTTTGTATCCTTATGCTCTGCTGTCTTTCATTATTTTAACTTAGGAACATTTTGCTTAAGCATACACAAGGACTTAATATGTATTGATTACGGATATTCATGCACAGTAGCCAATAAAAGATATCAGGGTTTTTAGAGCTTAATGTGAGCATCGGCAGGAAGTTTCTGAATCATCAGGATGTTGGATATGGCTTCGCTCCAGCTTAAATCTCAAACTGAGTTCAAAGACTTATCTGTTTTAATTTTCAGTTTTTTCTTTTTATTCTGCAGGAAAGTAATCACACTCCTCAGTAAGACCCAAATGGAGAATGAGACCATCCCTTCGGGCTACGTCCCACATTACCTTCTTCGAGGAGATCCTTTTGCTTCCAAGCTGTCCAAAGAGGCAGACATAGTGGCGGCGTTCTACATCCTTATCATCGGTAAGTGTACAAGGTGGTTGTTCATGTAAAAAGAGTTCTTTATAAGCAGCATGTGAATTCTGATGGATAAGATCAGAAATAATAATTTAATAAAATGATTTGAATTCAAATATTCAATTTAGGGTACAGCAGAATGCCTGGAGTTTTAGACGGTATTATTGTACTTATTTATTATTTATTTTCGGAAGCTTCACTTTTTGTCTTTTAAAATGAAATTTTTATGATATTTTTGTTGGCAACAATGACATGATAAAAGCATCAGATATGTACTCCACTGACTCTCTGTGACGTGTGAGAATGAGGTTTTGCAATCAGATTTATTGTCTTACTTAATCTTACCTGACCATATAACAGTCTTGCGTAAGATTCACTGTTTTTTAACATCATGTTGATCGGTAAGGCCTACATGCTAATGAACAGTCTTGGGAGTAGACACATTGGCTTCTTAATCTTTAAAGCAGTGGGTCCTACTCTGATGGTTGATTATGAATTATGCCCATCCAAAGACTCTGTAACATAACTGAATATGGATTTAACAGGTCTGTTTTTAATAAACATTTGCACACCATTACCATGTTTTCTGGCGAATAAGGAAATATTTTGCATGTTTTATTTATGAATTGATGGCTTTCATTTGACCCTTCACAGTGAAACCAATTATTTTTGTCATTTTAATGAGAACCTTGTGCAATTTTTCATCATTGACGCTCAAATATTTATTGTCCAGCAGGTCCAATATATTGGTCTGCTGAAATAATTATTGGAAGAATTCACACCTAGCATACATTTATATTTGCAAATGTTGATATGCATTTTAAAAATGTCTCTTAAAAAAATCCATGCATTTCCATATCAGCGTATTTGTCTTGTTTGTGGTGTGTAAACATGCTCTAAGGTTAATAATAATCAGAGTATGCGTCTAGTGTTTTATGATTTTTGTATTGACTAAAAATAGTAACATACTGTATGTACAAATACATAAGCATACTACAGATATATAAGCATACTACAGAGATTTTTCAGTTACTCACACTGGGTGTTACACTAAGTATTTAATGCCTTCTGAATCAAAAAATTTTACACATTAAATTAAATGTGCAGAAGGTTAAAGCTAAACTTATGAATTTATAAGAAAGAACCGAAAGTTTCTTTTGTGACTTTTTTGTGACTTTCCTGTACATTTTCTATACTCTGACAAATACCGTATTGCCGTGCTGCCACTGAGGATGACACGTTCAGTCCTCTCACACTGTCACTGAGATGTCGCCCTCTGTCATATAGTGGAGTTTGTTTTGAGCAGTGTCATGTGCAACTAAAATGCTGTCAGTTTTTCAGTAGGCACCTATACACATGTTGGTTACCAGAAAAAGCTAAACAAAGCTATTAAACATTTACAGTACATCACTAACTCCCCAGAGAAAAAATAGAGATTTAACTGAACACATTATGAGCAGGGCTTATTGTTGTAGGCTTTTCAGGAAAATTTAAACAGAGTAAAATAATAATGATAATGAAACACAAAATAATTAATAAAACGGCACAAAAGGTAAAAAGCAACATATTATTTTGTACTTTTAACTCTGAACCTTAGTTACTGAGATAGAGCCCTTGCTCAAGCTACAACTAGCCCAAGTTTTCTTAATTTTGTAATGTTTTTGAAGATATTTTATGAACCGAAAATGCATTATGGAGTCTTGGTGTTGCAGGTCTTTGTTTCTTTTATTTTGCTCTTTTCATTAGTTTCTTTCAAAACCAGTGTAAACATTTTTTTATATTTTGCCCTGTTTTTAAAACCAGCATGACCTCTCTCAGAGGATGCTTGCTGTGTCCAATCTGCATAGTTTAGAAATAATTCAGATGTTTTTCCAGTGCATGTCTGCCTTTTGTGCAGTATGCTTTGGAAAAATTGAAATTGATTATCCTTTTTTTGTTCAGCACATCATTTATTCCAGTCAGCATCAGCAACCATGGTATCAAAGAGATGCTCAGAAGCATGTTGCATCCTTCTTTTAATTCAGCTATTTTTCTTCGCAGAGATTTCTATGTAATTCTCGTTTCACCCCAAAGATGTGTGTTTTCGGTGAAAAGATTGAATCAGTAGTTCATCCTCATTGTATTTCTCAGTCTGTTCCCTTCTGTTTGAATCAAGTGATCTGTCAGAAGGTGTTGCAGTAGACTTGTACTCTCAGTAACACATACAAATCAACAAATGTCAGTGAACATAGTTCACTTCAGTTTAGTTCACATTTGGTAGGTAACTTTTAGACAACACGATAGTGTTTTCACTTATGAATGGAGTGTACATCACAAACTGTAGAAACAATGTATCTTAGTAATGTTAAAATGCGTGATCCATGCACATTGATTCATGATCATATGAGGACAGCAGATTACAGGAAAGTGAAAGAGTTCATTGAATAGTCACATGAAATAAACCGTCTTCTCTGAAATAGTGCATCAGTCAGCTGACACAAAAGGACAAGATGTAAAATTATGTGGTGCTCACAATGACCTCTGCATTGGAAATATGTTTAAAATGAGTCCTTGGACATTATGGATTGAACATAAGATTTTGAGTAATAGATGCTTTTTTAAACTTCATTTTGTGACACTTTCAAAGCCCTTTTCGGATAAATAATATATCATACGTGATGTGCAGTATATAATCCAGGTCAAAAAAAGAGAATAGACAAATGATGTGAATGGAAACATTGCGTTGTTTAAATATATGTGGCTGTAACCAGAAAAGACTAATTATCACTCTGCTCTTTTGTTATGGTGACCTTTTTTCATTCTTTCACTGAGAAAAGGAATAACCAGTAACCTTTGACTCTATTAGTTCTCTAAAAGTAACTGGCTCAGCAGGAGCCATAAAGGAGACCTACTATGCCTCTTTTTACAAGATGTAAAGTAAGTCTCTGATGTCCACAAAGTGTGTATGTGAAGTTTTAGCTCAAAATACCTGACAGATATTTTTTTATATCTTTATTTAAATTTCCACTTTTAGGGTATGAGCCAAAACACACCGTTTTTGTGTTCGTCTCTTTGAAAGGATAGTTCACCCAAAAATGAAAATTAGCTAATTATTTACTCACCCTCCAGGCATCCTGGGTGTATATGACTTCCTTCTTTCAGACGAATCCAATCGTCTGGCACTTCCAAGCTTTAGAATGGCAATAGGCGGGTGTTTCTCTTCATCAGTCCAAAACAAGTCCAATAAAGTGCATCCATCCATAATAAAAAGTGCCTCACACAGCTCCGGGGGGGGGGGGGGGGGGGGGGGGGGGGGGGGTGAATAAAGGCCTCCTGAAGTGAATCGATGTGTTTTAATAAGAAAAATATCCATGTTTTAAAACATAATAATCACTTTAATCTAGCTTGCGCCAATTGTTGTACACAGAAACAGCTCCAGGCGGATGACGTAGGACGTCGGCATTGCGCATGCACCGGTGTGTTTCGTGAAAACCAACATTTATTTAAAGGAGCAAAGGAAGCAAAGCTTTCTTACTTTAGCAAAGGAAAACCAGTCTCCTCTTGGTTTATATTGAAATCCTCTGACATTTTTACTTACAAATCCTAGTTTTGTACTTCTAATTCATGATCATTTTGTTTTGGTTTTCTCCATGGCGCATTCACATTCGTCACTTCTGATCAGCACATGCGCAACGCCGACGTCCTATATCATCCGCACAGAGCTGCTTCTGTGTACAACAGTCGGCGCAAGCTAGATTAAAGTGATTATTGAGTTTAAAACATGCGTATTTTTCTTACAAAAATGCATCGATTCACTACAGGAGGCCTTTATTCACCTCCCGGAGCCATGTCAGGCACTTTTTATTATGGATGGATGCACTTAATTGGACTTGTTTTGGACTGATGAAGAGAAACCCTTTAAATCCAAATGAGCTGGTGCTCCCAGCCCCCTTTTCAGAAGAGGACAGAGCTTCAAGAGCTTATGCTCCAGCATACTGGCAAAAACAAAACAGGCCAATCTCACGCACTGAAAATGTCAGAAACTCTCCGAAAATGTACTCTGTTTAAAAGTCAGTCATCTGTTTGTACTGTGCATAATAAATGCGCATTTATGAATTACGCAAAGGGGGAGTGTGGCGTGATAAAAATAACAACATAGCTGGTCTCACGGTGCCATTGTGTGCTATCACAAACTTTATAAGTCCCACTTATGATTATGAGCTTGACAAATTTAAGCGGTCGACTTCATTTGCAATTTTTAACTACCACATTCCTATTTACGATCATTCTGGTAGCATGTGACGGCAGCATCAGTGAAAACAGGCAATGGTAGCTTTAGCACCATTAGCCTTACAGAGTGTTGTGATACTTACTTTGTCTGGAGCTGATGTTTGCGCCCAAAGCGTTGGTAGTGATCTCTCTTTTAGAATCAGCCTTTGTGAAAATCCAGCGTTGAACTGACCCTCAATTGTGAGGCAGTGCGGCATTATATGATTGGCACAAACATACAGGACTTCTTTTTCTCTTTACATTTCCTTTGAAAATAAAATTTAACCACAGTCCTCAGCGGCTCAGATGGAGGAAGTCTATGGAGACTCCTATGTTCATAGTTGCATCCCAAAACACAACACTTGTAATGCTTATTTGGCAATGACATTGTATATCTCCAGCAGCTACAGCATGAAAACAGTAATGGCGGACTGCTGCTTCTCACTAAGGGCTGTGTGTATCCTAATAGGTCAGAGATTGTCATTAATGGGCGGGATTTAACCCTACGATAGACTCACGTAGCCAGACCTACAGACTTACGGCAGAAAGTCTGGGAACTTTGGTCGCTTTGAATGGCCAAGGCCCGCCCAAGAGGCCATATGACTGACAGTTAAAACGACCAATCATGTTTCGTTTTGTGCCACGTCATGTTTAGGGGCGTGGAAATGTCACCACATTAACACTCTCTGACATATTTTAAAGATTCTATGCCATGAAGTTTAAAATTTTCACATACTTTTGAAAATCCAGTGTTTAGTTGATTCTAATAGGCGCTCGTCGTCACAGTTGCAAACACGATGGCTTTCTTCTTTTGTGAGGGGGCTTGGCACGACGGCATTTTTGTTTCCAGGCGGAATGTTAAAGAACGTGACATGCGTCTCCCGGAAATCCTTTATAATCTAACCAATCCGATGATGACTTCGAAACTCCTGAAATGTTTCCAGCCAGGTGTGCCTTATGCATCTGAGGCTGAGACTACCTACAATGACATCAACGTAGAGAGTAATCTGGAATTGCGTGTTCAGAAAGATTGTTTGTGAATTATTGGGATTATGAAAAAAATTAGTGCGTGGATTTTTACCGTTATAAGCTTGTTGTTTTCACACAATGCAGCCACACATATGTTAAAAAGTGAATTTTGCATTAAATGTCCCCTTTAATATGCAGTCATTGTATTTCAACAAATACACAGCCCTCAAACAGCCACGTCTCAAATGGATGCAGAGGCCTCAATATAATGGCTTTTTTTGAAGACTGCTTCAGGCAGTTTTAGGCCAGATATTAGGCCTATCTATTTTGTTTGGAGTTACATATTTGTGAGAAAACTTGCAGTGTTAAAGTTTGTCTAATGTTTTTACAGGTATCATGTCGGCCACTGGAAATGGTTATGTCATATACACAACCATCAAACGGAAAAGCAAGTTAAAGCCACCCGAATTCATGACTCTGAACCTCGCTGTGTTCGACTTTGGCATATCAGGTGAGATTCTGAGTTTGAATTACTTGATGTCACACTGCTGAAATACTGTTTTTTAATGTTTAAAATAAAATAAGTGAAATTGTGTATTATATAACTGAAAGGATCTCTTTGTTGTTCAAAGGATTTTCCATCTTTGGTTGTTTGTTCAAGATAGACAGGTTTAAGTGTATAGTTTGAATAGCTTGGGGTTCAGGCATTATGTTCTGAATCAACAGCGTAGAAGTAAATCAGTCAAGGTTATTTAGCACTGCCTCTCTTTTGACACTTGTTACTGTCCTTCTGACTGATTTGCTGTAACTGAAATGCTGCACTTGTACAAATCATCCACAAAAGTGAAGAAAAGATCAAATTCCTGCCACGATTGACTCCTGGAAAATGTAAAAAGTCTGTTTTCAGTTAACTTTCTCTTTTAGTGTTCAGTCACTAAAACACGTAAAGCAACATAATGTCATGCACACAGTCTCTCTCAATGTGTTTTTGCCTTTTTTGCTATATTTTGTTTGCACTTTCTGTGAATAAGCACTCTTAAAGCATGTTCCACAACAGCCATGAATAGAATTTTGTGAATATTTTTCACACAATGAACTCCTACAGTAAGTAATTTACTCTGTTTAGATTATCATTGCTTTCAGTGTCACAGTTAATATTTTATGATGGCTTTTAATATTATACAATAAGACTTAAAACAATAAGATCCATATTTAAAATACATTTAGACATGTTTTCAGGAGTTCAGTATGACCTTCATATAGCAAGAAATAGTAAAAATGATGTTAGTTTTAATAAAAATCACAAAGTGCATGTAGTTACTGATTGGAGAGTGTTTCGTTCACAAATTTGGCATTGTGAGTTCTGACTCTAAATAGCTAATAGAAAACATACATGGCATGATGGCTAGGCAAATGTATCAGTGTAATTGTACTCTGGGACAGTGGTATTTCATTGCGGCTCATACCCCAGTAAAAAAGAGCCACTTACTTCAATGAACCTGTTTTTGTTTATTGTTTAATAACAACACAGATTTCCTCTCCTTCAACTAATTTGTATTCATACTTGTACTCTAGCCCCACCTAGTGGATGTTTAGTCTTGTTTCCTAAGAAAAGCAGTGACGCCTGATAATAAAATCGGAATTTTTAAAAAATATTACCACCTGCTTACTGCTCAGTTTTCATCCTTAACACTCACTTTATAAGATTTGCAAAACAGATTATCTTCGGCATGGCTCATAAAGTTTATTCCAGGTAATTAAATGGTGGAGACTGGCGAGTGTAATTTTCTTACCCACTGCAAAAAATAATTACCGTTTTCCCTGAAAAAGTTTCTCTCTGACTGCCACTGGTCTGTCGACATTCCTGCCCAAGTTCACGGCATTGGTTTAATCAGAGTTGCTGTTTCGGGATACTCAATCAGACTAAGTAATAGCTGTAGCTTGAGTGTGAAAGACAAAATTATTTTTAATTTTTTTATCAGATATCATTTATCATTCGAATCACCCGTCAGTTAAGTTTACAGTAAGTTCAATTGCGTGTGAATTTTTTTTAATTCTATTTTTAAGAAATGTAATCACTTTTTGTGTACAAAGACTATAAAAATTCTCTTAAACCATGGAATTGTAATCAAATTAATTTAGCTACTTCCAAAATACCATTGGAGAAAAAAAGCTATTAAACTTGTTGCCTGTTAGCAGGATGGCATCGCTGTATTTAAGAATAATGACGCTTTTGTTTCCTGGGAGTCATGCACATGGCAGACTGCTGTAGTGCGTCACATTTACGCAGACTTGGGGTCATTGTATGCTTTCCACCTCTGGGTGCTCTTGGTCTGTGTTTGTCCATATAGAGAGTCTAAATGAGAATCTGCATCTGTGCATATCTAAATAAATGTAATTTTAAGTACTTTTAGATATAGACAGTTAATAAAATATGAATTATATTAAAAAAAAATGCAATCTATTGAAAAACTGCCTTTAAGAGATTTTTTTTTTCCCCCTTATGTTTTACTAAATTTTAAGAAACATCATGACATTGATAACACATGATATTTTGCAGTTCATTGTGCTGTTGTGTTTAAGACATGACTGACATGAACTGCTGATTTCTCAGGCTGTCTTTGCTGTTCCCAAGTTTCTCTGTGTGAAATTGCCCTCTGAGAGTTCACTGTAAAACAAAAGCATTCTTTTGTCAGTGATTTTATGGCTTGTTTGACATCAAGTTCTTTTCTGTGTGTTTTGTCAGTCAGTGGAAAGCCATTCTTCATAGTGTCTAGTTTTGCCCATCGCTGGCTGTTTGGCTGGCAGGGCTGCCGCTACTACGGCTGGGCCGGCTTTTTCTTCGGATGCGGAAGTCTCATTACTATGACGATTGTCAGCTTAGACCGCTACTTGAAAATCTGTCATTTAAGATATGGTAATTAAAATGAGCCTGTCTGTCTGTCTGTCTGTCAGTCTGTCTGTCTGTCTGTTTGTAGTTTTAATTATCATTCAGTATTTCTGTCTGTCGATCTATCTATTGTTCTGTCCATCTGTCTGTCTGACGTTCTATCATTTGTTCTGTCTATGTATCTGTTGTGCCGTCTGTCTGTCTGCTTTTCCATATATTGTTCTGTTTATGTTTGTCTGTTTATATTCTTTCATTTTATATTTCCATCTTTCTCGTTCTGTTTATTGTTCTGTCTGTCATTCTTTTCTGTTGTTGTATCTGTGAGTCTATCCATCTGTTCTATTTTTCTCTCTCTTTTTCTATCTATTGTAATGCATTTCTGTCTGTCTGTATATCTGTTGTTCCATCCATCGTTTTATATTTCTATCTGTCTGTTTATCTGTCATTCTATATTTCTAGCTTCCTGTCTGTCAAATAAGTAATAACAAATAAAAACAACAATAATAGTAATAACCGTATATTGTAAAACAATTGCACTGTAAAATTTCATAGGTATATTATTTTTGCTTTACACTACAGTAGGGAAATTACAATACTTCTTTCCTAATTTCTACACTTGAAAGAGATGTTTTCAACTTGGAATGCAGTAACGTTACCCATTTGCTGAACTTTTAAGCTTTTATTTTGACGGAAACGGTAGTAGAGCTTTTACTTTGATGGAAAACTTCATGAAAAACAAGGCTTAAAAACCTAGTGAAATGCTGTAATTATCTGCCATGAAAATAAAGCATAACTGGTGGCCGTTGCATTCCCAAATATGCGCTAAATTCAAAGAACGAGTTCACTGTGAACTGAGCCGTTCTGAGGCGCAGAAAACACCGGATCACGAGCTGATCGCCTGACCAAAGTGTGCACTTCACTTTAAAACACGCAGCGAAAACTGACTTGATGAAGGAATTAAGCCATATTGTGCTATCATTTTAGTTCACTAGATACATACTGTGCCAAAGCATAATGGACCAAAACACAACTTTAAAGACCTTTTATGTTAAAATAAGTTAGTTTAAATATATTTTAAAAACGACACTTTTTGCTCGGAAGACCTGTCTTTTCAAATAATCATGTGACCACAATGATATCGAGATACGATATTGATAATACCGTTACATGCCTACTGGCTTGTCGTTCTGTCTATCGTTTTATAATTCCGTCAGTCTTTCTGTCTGTCATTCTCTTGATTTTTTTTTTTTTATTATTTTTTTTTCTCTATATATTTCTGTCTGTCATTCTATCTATCATTCTGTTTTTCTATCTTGTCTCTCGTGCTATTATTCTATATTTCTATCCTCTCTGTCTGTCTTTTTATCTATCATTCAAATTTTCTAGCTATCCAACTGTCTGTCTTTCTATCCATCGTTGTATATTTCTATTTTTAATGTCTGTCTGTCATTCTATTATTCTGTCTTGTCTATTTCTCATTCTATCTGTCTTTCTACATTTCTGTCTTGTCTGTCTGTCCGTCTGTCCATTTGTCTGTCGTTCTATATTTCCATCTAGTCTGTCTGTCCTTCTATCATTCTATCTTGACTATCTATCGTTCTGTATTTCTATTGACCATTTCTCTCTGTCATTCTAATGTTCTATAATTCTATCCTGTCTGTCTATCATTCTGTCTGTCATTCTATTGATCTCTATATTTCTGTCTGTCATTCTATCTATTGTTCTATATTTATTTCTTGTCTGTCTGTCGTTCTGTCTGGTTTTATATTTCTAGCTGTCTGTCTTTCTGTCTGTCATTCTATTGATCTCTATATTTCTGTCTGTCATTCTATCTATCATTCTCTATTTCTGCCTTGTCTGTCTGTCGTTCTGTGGTTTTATATTTCTAGCTGTCTGTCTTTCTGTCTATCATTTTATTAATCTTTATATTTCTGTCTGTCATTCTGTCTATCATTCTATATTTCTCATTTGTCTGTCTGTCATTCTATCATTTTATATTTCTAGTTGTCTGTCTGTTATTCTATTGATCTCTATATTTGTCTGTCATTCTATCTATTATTCTATATTTCTATCTTGTCTGTCCGTTGCTTTGTCTATGGTTTTATATTTCTACCTGTCTATCTGTTATTCTGTTGATCTCTATATTTCTGTCTGTTATTCTGTCTGTAATTTTATATTTCTATCTTGTTTGTCTGTCGTTCTGTCTATGGTTTTATATTTCTAGCTGTCTGTCTTTCTGTCTATCATTCTATTAATCTCTATATTTCTGTCTGTCATTCTGTCTATCGTTCTATATTTCTAAATGTCTGTCTGTCTGTCATTCTATTGATCTCTCTATATTTCTGTCTGTCATTCTATCTATTGTTCTATATTACTGCCTTGTCTGTCCTTTTTTCTATCATTTTATATTTCTAACTGTCTGTATTTCTGTCTGTCATTCTGCTGATCTTTCTATATGTCTGTCTTTCATTCTATCTATTGTTCTGTTTCTATCTTGTCTATCTCTCATTCTGTCTGTTGTTCTATATTTCTGTCTTGTCTGCCTGTCATTCTGTCATTCTATATTTCTGTCTTGTCTATCTGTCATTCCATCTATCATTCTATATTTCTATCTTGTATATCTCTATTCAATATTTCTATCTGTCTGTCTGTCATTCTATCTTTCTAGCTCTGTCTGTCTGTCATTCTGTATTTCTATCTTGGCTGTCTGTTTGTGATTTTGTCTATCATTCTTTATTTCTTGTCTGTCTGTCTTCATATCATTCTATATTGCTGTCTATCATTCTGTCTATCATCTTAGGTATCTAGCTAGCTTTACTAACATTAGTTTACTCTTCCATCAGGTACATGGTTCAAACGGCGTCATGCCTTTTTCTTTCTGGTTTTCATATGGATCTATGCAGCCTTCTGGGCCACCATGCCAGTGGTGGGTTGGGGCGACTACGCACCTGAGCCATTTGGCACCTCCTGCACATTAGACTGGTGGCTGGCCCAGGCCTCTGTGTCTGGCCAGAGCTTTGTTATGTGCATTCTCTTTTTCTGCCTCATCTTCCCCACCGGCATCATTGTCTTCTCCTACGTCATGATCATCTTCAAGGTGAAATCCTCAGCCAAAGAAGTCTCTCATTTCGACACGCGGAATAAGAACAACCACACCCTGGAAATGAAGTTGACTAAGGTTTGTGATTTAATTCATCAGAAATGCAGTGTGGAAATGCAATGTCATTTTTCATATGGTTCCATTTGCATCCTCCAGGTGGCGATGTTGATCTGCGCAGGGTTTTTAATAGCTTGGATCCCTTATGCTGTGGTATCAGTGATATCTGCTTTTGGAGAGCCTGATTCAGTGCCTATCCCAGTCTCTGTTGTGCCAACTTTGCTGGCCAAGTCCTCTGCTATGTACAATCCAATCATATATCAAGTCATTGACTGTAAGAACAACTGTGCAAAAACATCCTGCTTTCAAGCTTTGAGTAAAAAGAGACACTACAAGACTTCAAGGTATGTGGAACATTCAAATTCTAGAGGAATGAGGAATGTATTGGCTTCTGATCTCTTTCTCTCTTTCTCACACACACAAACACACATTTATGTTCAGCACCCAAATTTGCTAAAAATGTACTCACCCTCAGGCCATCCAAGATGTAGATTTATTTCTGAACAGATTTGGAGAAATTGATCATTACATTTATCATTACGTCACTTGCTCACCAATGGATTCTCTGCAGTGAATGGGTGCCGCTGGAATTTTGGATTATTATGATGTTTTAATCAGCTGTTTGGACTCATTCAGATGTAATGCCAAATCTCTCCAAATTCCCCCAATTACTCCATCTTGCCTGAGGGTGAGTACTGTTTAATTTTTGGGTCAACTGTTCCTTTAAAATCACTTTACTTAGAACATGATATACTTGGGTATATTATATAAATATTCATAAATTATTCTGCTGCACTATATCATTATATTATGGATTAAATGCAATATGCAAATCCATATCCCACAGTGGGTGGATGTTTTTTGCTGCTGTGCGGCATCTCACGGTCTGTCTTGTTTCATTAGCGTTGTGTTAAGACACTATTTTAAGTCACTTAAAAACAGTTACCTGTGTCAAGGCACGTGCATCAAGGTTTAGCTGGTTAGCATGGCTGGTAGATTTTCTGTAGGTTGCGGAAAAATGGCATTATTTTCCATTTACACCATGCAAAGTGACCATGTGTTCTTATGAAATATTTTTTTTTTCCAAGCAACACATAGCTGATATTTCATTATAGTAGTAGTTATTTTACATTTGGTTTGCAGAGCTTTTTGAATGCAAAAAAGAAGTATCTGTCCTTGATGTATTTGCAGGTTTATTATCTTTCTGCATTATACTAATTTCCATTGGTATAATTCTTGCAAATATTTGCTTACATTATTTTGTGGTGTCCTTGTTTCAGTGTACATTATATATATATAAGTTATATTAATAATATTACTAAGTAATATTAATTGACAACATGTACTTACTATAGGGTTAGGGTTAGTATTAAAGGGATAGTTCACTCAAAAATTTAAATTCTGTCATTAATTACTCATCTTCATGTAATTCCAAACCCGTAAGACCTTCGTTCATCTTCAGTACACAAATTAAGAGATTTTTGATGAAATCCGAGAGCTTTCTGACCCTGCATAGACAGCAACACAACTGACATGGTCACAGCCCAGAGAAGTAATAAGGACATCAATAAAATAGTCTATGTGACATCAGTCATTCAACCTTAATTTTATAAAGCTACGAGAATACTTTTTGTGTGCAAAGAAAACAAAAATAATGACTTTATTCAACAATTTCCTCTTTTCCATGTCAGTCTCCGATGCCTGTTCACAAGAATACCATGATGCATGTTGCGTTGCTGTCTATGCAGGGTCAGAAAGCTCTCGATTTCATCAAAAATATCTTCATTTGTGTTCTGAAGATAACAAAGGTCTTACAGGTTTGGAACAAAATGAGGGTGAGTACTTAATGACAGAATTTTAATTTTTAAGGTAAGAGTTTAATTCAATGTAATTGGGTACTGTTAGTACTATAGTAAGCACATGCAAAGACACTGTAAAGTGGGTTACTCATTTTTAAATGCTTATTGGAAATGTTGTTGACACAAAACCCAGCATGACTTGATTAGGCTGAACGTAACAAAAAAACACTGAAGACTATTGAATGCAGCTGTCTTTTTTTTCCCAGGTTCTACTCCATCTCTGCCTCCCTGAAACAGAGAGCAGCCAATGAAGTTCCGATTGAGATATGAGGAAATGACAGGAACTCACAATGGGCCTGTGATAGGACACTGGGCAATTTGTTACTGTGCAATTTAGACATCAACAGTTCACACCCGCCTAACTTTGCTGTTGTATCCTACTGCTGTCAACTTCACATACCCTCCCTTTAAATGTATCTGTGTGTGTATAAAATAATTATGTGTTGAATATGGTGTATTTTTATTATTATTATTATTTTTTATTTGTTTGTATTATGTTACAGCATTCCCAGAAGCACAGTATTTAAAGGGGTCATCAGATGCAAAACTCACTTTTACATGTTGTTTGAACATAAATGTGTGTTGGCACACCTATAATGCTAAAAATCCACCCAGTGGTATTTTTGAAATCTTTATAAGTAATATCCCCTTTTTTAAATCAAGCCATTCGCAGCATTTTGTCTATGTGACATCACACAGACCAAGGCCGCTCCCACGATAGTTGATTGACACCCCCGTCTTACCTTAGACCCGCCCTGACTGAGCTGTAAACACTCCAACCGCCATTGTTTTGACTCCGGTGCAGGAGAAGACAAGAAAGTCTCCATTTGAGCAATTGAGGTGTTTTGTTGTTGTCATTTACTCCTGACATCTGAGCCACTGAAGACGCAGAGGATTAACGTTACTTTCGTTTTTGAAGGAAATGTGCTGATCCCTGACCTGCCTAAATGCGTCTATGTTCGCGCAAAGCAATGGTGATGCCCATCACCTACGTTTTTATGCATCTTTGCAAATTACCTTTCCTAATAATGGGCTAGTTTTGCTGCTAAATGCAGCTTAAGTAAACAAAATGGCTCGTCAGCCCACAGAAGAGGGGGGGAGTCGAGCAAAGCTCATTAGCATTTAAAGGCAAATGCAACAAAACAGCTCACTCTGAAAAAGGCAGTTGATTTTGTTGAACAGTTGATTTTGACAAGGTAAAAAGGTGGTTTTTACACTACCACTGAGAAATTTTAACCAAAGTATGTTATAGGTTTCTCATTGAGACCCTAACGAATCATATCAACTTGAAAATGAGCATCTGATGACCCCTTTAAATCATCTGCTTGAAGTCTAAAGTGACATTACTTTTCAACCAGTGCTAGTCTGTGTTCAAGCTATTGTATCTAACTGAAACTGGTCACACACATCTGTACAACAGCATGGTCACAGAAAAACAACAATGTACAGATATAGCTGTATACTGTATTCACAATATGAGCGCATTCTTACTGTTATTATTATTTTTATTATTATCACATTGAATGGACACTGATGCACTGATTGAGACTATTGAATTCCTTTTACATTATTACAGACGTAGCATGATAGTTTTGGGGCACGTGCAATGATTATATACTTACATTAGAAATTTTACATCGAAAGGTGTCCCCCAAAGATTCAGTCCATAAATTTTTATGCTTTCTTAATTTTATTTTTAAACATTTAACCCATTTTATTATTCTTTTTGACATAAAAGCCTGCAGAAAGCCCCTAAGGTTAAAAGAAGAAAGTCAAAAGATGGTAAAGATAAGTTGTTTACAGATTGTACTAGTGTGGTTAAATGTTTTCCAAAAATAATATAGACGTTCTGTGGAAATTGGACAACTAATGGAAGTTCTAACAAATAGGGATAGTTTACCCAAAAAAAATGACAATTCTATTACTCACCCTCATGTCGTTCCACACCCCAAGACCTATATTCATCTTTGGAACACAGATATTAAAGATAAAATATATTTTTGATGAAATCTGAGAGTTTTATGACCCTGCATAGATAGCTAAGCAACTGAAACATTTAAATGACACAGTTTTGTTTTTTTTGTTTTTTTGTGCACAAAAATATTGTTGTAGCTTCATAAAATTAAGGTTAAACCACTGATGTCACATTAACTTTTTTTATCAATGTACTTACTATTTTTCTGAGCCTTGAACGTGTAAGTTGCATTGCTGTCTATGAAGGTCAGAAAGCTTTCGGATTTCATCAAAAATATTTGTGTTTTGTGGATGAATGAAGGTCTTACGGGTTTGGAATGACATGAGGGTGAGCAATTAAGGACAGAATTGTCATTTTTGGGTGAACTATCCCTTTAAGCAAGTCGGGTGTAAAAAATATGTTAGATGTTTGTGTTAGTGGGCCTAAAATGAACATTCACTGTATAATGGAGTTTTATTAGCAGAGAGAAGCTTGTAAATACTCAAAACAAAATGCTAGCGCACTGATAGGTAAATATTATTAAATTATTATTATTATTTTAATGCAGATCACTGTTTTACCTCAATGGCAAGCAGTAAGATGTTTATAACTGGAGTTTTGGATATACAGTAGACATTATCACAACAAAATCTGAAGAAATTAATTACAAAGAAACAAGAAATTTTAAAGTAGAAAGACTGAAACAGTATTTTCTTGTAAGACATACTCAGTTAATCATTATATACATTTTTATTTCTTACAGTGTACAGTGATAAAAACTAAATAAACATAAGCAAATAGTTCAGAAATATATTTTTTGTTTTGAAAGACAAAATATTTAGCAGAATGCCCAGGATGATTTTATAATGAATGTGGACTTTGAAAGCATTTTTTAGCAGAAAATAAATACATTTTGACAAAGTAAACCACAACTGAATAAATAAAGAGAAATATTTTGAATGAAAGACTTTTATATGTGCACCATATGTAGTTCAGACAATTGTTTACAAAGCTTTAGTGTGAATGAGTGGGTTTCAACTTTATAAATGCTAGAATAAAGTTGAACTTGCAAACTTTGACCTTGTTGGGTTCAGGGTTGAATGACCAGAGATTCCCCATTCTGATCTCCTGAGCCTCTGACAACTGTATTACCCGAGGTAATACTTCAAATCCTTGCAGTCTGTTGGTAGCTCATCCTCATGGTGTTGGATTTCCCTCAGCAGTTTATCCCGTTTTTCAGCAGTTCAATATAATGCCCACGTCTTTTCTCTGATGCTTTCATGCCGTTGTGACAGAGAGGGCGACTTCCCCTGCAAATCAATGCCCCAGTCGCAGGAAGTAGAGAATGCACTGGATGCCTCACTGCCTGCCTTCTGTTGTCCTTGTCATAATGCAGTTTACAGCACGCAGGAGCCAGAATAACAACCAGACAACAGCTTTAAAAGCCCACCTCTCATGATCTTTTTAAATAATTTGGTTTGCTGGCACAAATGAAACTTGAAATTAATGCCTTTTCATATATCATATTTATTACTGTATAGTATGAAGAAAACAATGAAACCAAAGGTAAACCAATCATGTCTTCGTTTTGTTTAGGTAGATATCTAACAGGCTTGTCAATGAATAAGACTGATGAAACCTAACAAAACAGCTCTTAAAGATGCTTGAATTCCTGAAATCGCCATTCAATGAATAAATAGACTATTATACTGTAAATAACAATTTGCTTTGTTTATCAAACCTAAGAAAATGTTTTTTACTTACAGTCCCAGGAAGCACTTAGAAGCAACCAGAAAATGCATTTTGTGAATTGATGTAAAATTGGACGACTAAAATGTTCTATATCTAAATGATGATCTGGGAGGTAAATAAAGCTGGCAGCTTCAAGGATACCAAAGATTTGCATATTTCACAAGCGGGAGGCACGATACATCTTCTATACTATTTTAGGGTTCTGCTACTGCAATAAAACCTGTCACAACATACAGTAACAAAATTGTTGTTCTGGTGCTTTCAACTTCAAAATGCCATTGCATTAGTCAGTTGATATAATATACTGATTCAGGCCCTGAGGATATCAGTATTTTTGTTGCAGATGTCTTGGCATAAATGTTTATCTTTTTATTGTAGTTACAGTAAGTTAAACGACATGCAGTATATTGTTAATATATTCCAAACTATTGTGCTACTACAGAATATGCTGATCCATTATTTAGAAATCATCACATTCCATAACATTATTTTTTAACCTCATCAAGGTAGCGTTTTATTGCAGAAGTCATTAGCAATAGGATAAACAGGGTTTTAATGTTTCATTTCCACAGGTTGGAATGTTCCTCAGTTACTGTGTTGATTTCACATTTTACTGTAAACCTGCAAATGATGTCATCTATTGATTATTACATTACCAACTTAATAGAAATTAGCTTGTTGTGCTCATCAACTTGTGTGTTGGAACTATAATTGTTGTAACTTTCACTTTCAACAGCTGACAAAGTAGTTGGCAAGATTTATGAATTCATTTATGTGTATCCATGTCAAAAAAAGGAATGTCAGTGTATTATCTACAATAATGACCAAAACAGTGAATAAAGTTTGTTTAAAAAGCTGCATTTGTGTTCATTTGATAGAAAAAATGGCAAGTTACAAAAAAAGTCAATGTTTCCAAATACAGCTTAAGAGGCTGTTTGACAAAAAAGTGTTGACAAATGTACGGTTAGCAACCCAACAGGGAGGAAATATTTCAATTAACTTAATGGCAAGGTATTTTAGAAACAACAAAATATAATAATAAAGAGTGCAGAAATCGTTGACACCAAGCCAGTTATGAATTTGAAGCAAACACTCAAGTCTCCAGTACAAGTGAAATTAGAAACTAGGTGTTTTTATTAGTTCACTGGTTGTCTTGCTAGTTAGGAACCTACAATTTTAGGATTGAAACTAACAATAAGTCATTAATAAGTTTAAATAAAACTAATACATACATTTTAGGGCGTTTATGAATTTAGTTGTGTGACAAAACATTCGTCTGTCATTTCTTTAGCTACATCGTTTTTCGTCCGCCCTTGGTAGGACCCTGCTCTTGAAATAAACAGTATGATCTCAGCGGGGGCCATAATATGATGTGTGTGAGTCAAACTCCACACATGCCGTGAATTTTTGATTCAGAGCGGGTAGAGAATTGGCTGATAACCGGGAGATTCAGCTCAACACAACAGACACGCTGAGCTGATGAGCTCACAGCCGCTTACCCACGCGCGAGCACAAGCCCACCTCCCTGCGACAGTCAAATGGACCGTTCTCACGACCTGATGGGAATCGCAATTAGCCTGAAACTCTTTTACAGTTGCAGTCACTTCTTATTCACTCTTGGAACAACGGTATGTCCCTTCCTAAATTATATAGACAGTTCTTTGTACAGTGGAGTACCGAAGCATGTTTATAGGTTACTATTTCTCAGCAGTGGCATGGTAGCGTCGCTCGTTTTGAAGTCATGTCGCTGTGTGGAAAAACTATTGTATTACGCTTAGCAGGCGACATTTCTCTTGACATATTTTGAGCAGTAAATACGTGTGTGACGCAATTTTTTAGTTCTGAATGAAAGAAAGTGGTGTCCGATTCTTTTCAACCTGTCTGAATCGTCAGTTTGAGTTTGAAACAATTGGAGTAGCGTAAATGACTCACTAAAATGA
The DNA here is from genome assembly GCA_036247105.1 of Cirrhinus mrigala. Lineage (NCBI taxonomy): Eukaryota > Metazoa > Chordata > Actinopteri > Cypriniformes > Cyprinidae > Cirrhinus > Cirrhinus mrigala. The sequence continues at coordinate 24,738,079 of CM070026.1, forward strand.
ATCGGTTATGAGAGGTTTGTTTAAAATGAACATAGATTTCTTATTTCTTACTTATCTTTTATTCAACAAATACACACGAATAACAACTGGACACATAGTCTTTTTATAGCCTGAAATGTAGCTACTTTCTCTAAAAGATCGTTTTTAGAATAGCATAGCTAATTTTTCAGTAGAGTAGTTTGAGCTTTGCTCTTTACAGTTTTTATTTATGTATATTTGTTTGTTCATGTGTTTGTTTGTAGCTTGAACAAATTTTCCCCACTTTAAAAAATGCTGGGTTAAAAACAACCTAGCACTGGGTGATATATGGATGAACCCAGTGACTTGTTTTGACCCAGCGGTTGGGTTAAATGTTTAACCCATTTAACTCAGCTATTGATTAAAAATGACTATATTTCTTGGTTAAAATAAACCCAAAATAGGTTGAAAATTAACATTTATTCATATGTTCAATTTGAACGTTCAGTTGAATAAATGATAAGTAAACAATAAACATTTTTAAATTGCTTATTAATAAATGTTCACCTTTTTAGATTGCTAATGCCTCTAGTAATTATGTGTCTGATTTTTAATTTACAACATATTTTTGGTTCATTTTAAGCCAGCCATATAGTAATTTTTAAACAATAGTTGAGTTAAATTAAATAAATTAAACATTTAACCCAACTGCTGGGTCCACCCAGCTGTCAAATGATTAATTGAGATTAATCACATACAAAATAAGAGTCTTAGTTTGCTTAATATATGTGTGTGTACTGTGTGTAATTATTATATACAAATATTTTGTACATGACTAACATATTTCTCTTAAATATATACATATATACAATTATATATTGTATAATAAATATACAATTTGTATTTATATATACATATATTAGGCAAACTTAAACGCTTTTATTTTGTATGCGATTAATCACGATTAATTGTTTGAAAGCCTTTATATATATATATATATATATATATATATATACACTGTTTTTATGTGACTATTTTGTTCTCAAGGCCATATTGTACTTTATAGTCAAGCACTGCACCTCACTGCTTTATTTTCTTTACTGTAGTAAACACTTATTTTTTAAATCTTTTATTTTTAGAAAATAAAATAGCATAAACCTTTCAAATCCCAGTTCAGATGTACACACTAAATATAAATCCCTTAGGCGAGGCTTGTACGAACGTAGCAGAAAGGCTTGGAGACATGTCTCTGTGGACAAGTCCCTCTGGGATAGAGAGAGAAGATCAACCCCTCTGTCTGCACTTTCAAGTCTCTTAGCACATGTTTGAGTTTATCCCTGGACTTACCCTCTCAGTCAAACCCACATCATAAAGGGGAGTTGCAAGCAAGGCAGCTCTGATGGGACCCTAAGAAAATTACTGTATGTTCTCTATTGGTACATCAGCATCTGTCAAATGCAACACAGTTGGTCAAAATGTAGAAAATCACCATACATTGTGAATACAACACTTAAAGTTAAAACAATGTGTTCAAATGGCCATACAAGGGAAATTTACATAAAATATAATGACTAAGGTACAAAGGATGAACATTTTTGGTATTTAGGGGGTTAAAGTTTGGATGGTTAGCACTAGCCAGTTAGCACCTGTGGTAGAGGCTATAACTACACATCTGGGCCCAAAAATCTTTCTTCATTTATTGACTGCCCTTCAGAAATAGTCATGTTTTTTGATGAAATCTGTATTTTATACTTTTTAAATATTTAATTATATTATAGATGTTTTGCTTGTGCCTAACTGTTGTATTTAATTATTTATCCATATAGATTACTGTTCAAAAGTTTGTGGATGGTAAGATTTTTCAGAGATGTCAGTAAACAGTAATATTAATACAATTTTAATATATTTTAACATGCAGTTTACACCTGTGATGGCAAAGCATTTTCAGCAGCCATTATTTCAGACATTATTTCAGTCATATGAACATTTAGAAATCATTGCAATATCTGACCCTGGACCACAAAACTAGTCTTGAGTAGCATTGGTATATTTATAGCAATATCCAAAAATACACTGTATGGGTCAAAATGATCAATTTTTCTTTTATGCCTAAAATTATTAGGATATTAAGTAAATATGTTCCATGAAGATACTTTGGAAATTTTATACCGTAAATATTTGATTAGTAATATGCATTGCTAAGAACAATGCACCCTCAGATTCCACATTTTCAAATAGTTGTACCTTGGCCAAATATTGCCCTATCCTAACAAACTATACATCAATGGAAAGCTTATTTATTTATGATGTGTAAATCTCAATTTGAAAAAATTGACCTTTATGACTGGTTTTGTGGTCCAGGGTCACATATGCTGATTTGTTGCTCAAAAAGTTCAGGTTGTCAGTATTTATAGAAAGGTTAGAGTAATTAGGCTCAATAATGCAAATCATATTTTTCCAGGGGTCCTTCACCAGCTGAGCAAATGAGATGAACGGTAAACTTTCTTCAGGGAGAAATGGTCTCGTAGACCTCCTTGGGTAAAATACTGTAGCTGACAAGTAAGGTGTCACTCTCTATTATTGTAAATCTTATTAGAATGCATGTCTTAATAATCAATGGAATCTATAAAGACAAAACTGTTACATTATAGATGACGCTAAGGAAATGAGTTTGATTCACACTAATGGTAAATACTAGGTTTCTCATTCATCATGTCTGTGTCACCAGAGAAGAAAGATGCTAATTTTGTGGCAGAGAGAAAGACGGCCGATCCACCCACCCGGTAAGCATTATACACAGAGGGCTCCGAGTCATAATGCCATGAAGTTTCATAGACAAAGGCTTTAATGAAAAAATCCATATTTCCATGTTTCCATATAAAAATGTACATCAGCATAATATTTATAGCTTCAACATAGCAGGCAGTAAAAAATAGTTTACAATGAAAATATTCAGAGCATTCAAATGCATACATCTTATAAATTCAGACTTAAAGACATTCCTTTAAATGATCGCTTTACTATGGTTTCTATTTTTGGCTGATCGATTCAGTTCACGTTACTCGCTACCTTGAATTGTGACGAAACTCAAACGAAACAGTGTTCTGGTGCATAACACCATTTTAATGGAAGACATATTCATTATGTTCACGTCTACCGTTGTGCGTTCCAAATAAAACCAAGTCATTGCATCAGAATGAAATCTAAAACGTCATGTTTTTAAGTCTGACATATCCACTTCACAGTGAACTCAAAAATTTCAAGACACCCAACAAGTGTACAACTGCACAAACAGACTCGTATCAGCGCGTGACATCAATCTTGCGGCTCACTCTTCTTTCTTTCGCGCGTTGGAAAAGATTTGATCTGCATGAGAGACTTACGCCTTGGGTCTGTTTTCAGGGCTATTCACACTCTCTGAACAAAGCACAGAAGTAATCAAGTAAGTAAGAATACAGAATCACTGCAGATAGGTTATGTAACCCAGTTCATTGAATTAAGCGCTGGAGCTGCTGAGAGCAAAGCGGTGAGAAATAAGAAAGAAGGAAATGGGGCTACATGAGCACAATTTAGATTCACACAAGTAAACACAGACTAGGAATTACATAACAGGGGTTTTAGGCCACACAGCCATGACATTGTCTAGCTTTAAGCCATTGTGAGCATCACAGTTTCGTTACTGATGTGTTTCGTTCTTTACAAATGGGTCCGTCACTATAACTGGGTTCAGAATCAAACGTCCCGTTTACGTCACACCAATGGCTTCACTCCCGGTCCAATGCAAGCATGTCCGTAAAAGTAAACTTTGTATGAGCATCACAGTGTTATACACAAGCATAGGAACTAAACCTTCATGCTTTAGAACTAATGTGTTAATAAAAAAGACATAGAGAGCATCTTTGCATACATAATTTCTCGTGTGATGTTATTTATCTTAGCGCCATTTTACCTAAAGATCTCGCTTAGTTTGTGTTTTTGAGATGATCCTAAGGAATAAAATGCTGTAGACTACTATGTTACTGTAATACCATTGCACATCCCTATTATGTTTTGTAATTGCACATATTTGGGCTCATAAATGGATTTGACTAACTGTTAATTTTGTCCATACTAAGAATTTATTGTTTTCGGGTGACTTATGAATCTTTCTTTTTTTTTCATTTTAAGAACTAACATAGATGCTAAACAGACAACAGCAAACTAAATCTCACAGATTACTTTTATACCTGTTAGAAAAACCTTTAGTAATGAAATATTAGGTAGTCTCATTATTGTTTAGGTATGTACTAATTGCATTACATGTACCACTGAAAACTCACATTACCTTTTACATTAAGTAAGCTGCTTATAACGATTTGCTGCTGGCAATACGTACAACAAATGGTCACATTAAAATATATTTAGCGCTTTGAACTGTTTCGTAATTTCTAAACTTCTGGGTCTTTAATTGCAAAAGCTAACATTTTAAAAGCTTTGATATGACACAATCCGTGGCAGTCTAATGCTCGTCTAATTTTGTTTCAACAAAGCTGATGAGCACTCGCATAACAATCGCACATCTTCAATGAGTGCTCCATTACCATTAGCTTAACCAAAAAAGAAATAAATGCCAAAATTACCAAACATAAAGAACAGGGCATTATCTTAGACACCAGTTAGTTACTCTGCATTGTCAAGTATCATTTCCTAAAAGCAGACACCAAATCAGATCACTTACAATAAGTCACTCCTGAATAGCAACGACTTTAAAAAAAATATTTTAAAACCTGCCTTCACACTTAATATGACGGATGATGGTTTTACAGTAAAAAAAAAACGACGCAATAGAGTTTATACAGATAAAGCAATGAACAACTTTGAGCTCAGTTCTACAAGAAGCTACCTTCTCTTTTCATTGTTGGCTTATACCATGCAAGACATGAATGTTTTGGGCTCGTTATATGAATTGAGGTCACAAATTATGTAGCCTCACCTAAATCAAAGTTCTCAACAGTGAAGAGCTTGTTGGACAATTCAACATGATACAAAATTATGTCTAAGTTGACAGATTTATATTTAGCTTGGTGATTTTAGCTGATTTGTTCTGTTTAACCTGGCTAAAACTGGACTTGAAAACTAAAGATGGGTATCATTGCTATTGACAGGATCCAAAATTAACTTTTTGTTACACTTGCCAATGCATTGGGAAGATGTGTCAGTCATAAATATTTGTAACCTGACGTGAAACTGTTTTCATTTATGTCTATTAATCATTTATGTATATTAAAAAAAAAAAAAATCCCAATTAATTAGCAGGTTATTGTGCAGTTTCACAGCGAAATATGACTGCCCATTGTTTTCTCCTCATATTTGTATTTTAGTGGCTTAACTGTGTATATACAGTGCCTTGCAAAAGTATTCATACCCCTTCATTTTTTCACATTTTGTTGTTGCTGCCTTATGCTAAACTGCTTTAAATTACTGTTTTCCCCACATCAATCTGCACTTCATACACCATAATGGCAAAGCAAAAAACATTAAAAAAATAAAAATAAAAAAATAAAAGAATCCATTGCACAAGTATTCATACCCTTATCTGGGACAGTTGAAATTTAGCTCAGGAGCACTCATATTGCTTGTGGATGTTACTACACTTCGAGTGAAGTTAACCTCTAGCAAATTCAATTGAATGGCTAGATTTAGAAAGGCACACATCGTAATAAAAGGTCTATCAGCTGAAAATGTATATCAGAGCAAAAACCAAGCCCTGGAGTCAAGAAAACTGCCTGTAGAGCTCAGAGACAGGATTGTGTCAAACCACACATCTGGGGAAGAGTTCAGAAAAAAATTCTTCTGCATTGAAAATTCACAAAAGCATGTAGCCTCCAATACCCTTGATGGAAGAAGTTAAAGGAACACTTCACTTTATTTTAACATAGGCTCATTTTCCAACTCCCCTAGAGTTATACAGATGTGTTTTATCGTTTTTGAATCCATTCAGCTGATCACCGGGTCTGGCGGTAGCACTTTTAACATAGCTTAGCATAAATCATTGAATCCGATTAGACCATTAGCATCTCACTATAAAATGACTAAAGAGTTTCGATATTACGCAGCCATCAACTCTGCCGGCTGCAACTCTGCATCTACACAAACTTAGTGCCGGTCACTTTCAGGCGCTGCGTAATATCATTGCGCCTGCTGCACCCATGGTACAGCAGCAAAATTCCCTGATTATCCGGAATGAGAGTATAGTTCCTAGCCATATAAAATCCTATAAAATCGCAACTTTTCATTTTCCGCCAATCTTAGTTCACGATGCAACTACAGAAGAGTCAAGTTTTAAATAGGAAAAATATTGAAACTCTTTAGACATTTTATAGTGAGATGCTAATGGTCTAATCGGTTTCAATGATTTATGCTAAGCTATGCTAAAAGTGCTACTGCCAGACCTGGCGATTGGCTGAATGGATTCAAAAACTGTAAAACACATCTGTGTAACTCTAGGGGAGTTGGAAAATGAACCCATTTTCAAAAAAAGTGGAGTGTTCCCTTAAAAACAGCCAGGACTCTTCCTAGAGGTGGCCTAGTTGACATCCATGATCATATATGGAGATAGGAGAAACCTACAGAAGGACACACATCACTTCTACACACCACCGATCTGGGCTTTATGGTGGTGTGGAAAGACTCAATCCTCTCCTCAGTGAAGAAACATGAAAATACACTTGGAATTTACAAAAAGCACCCTCAGACTGTGAGAAACAAGATCCTCCGGTCTGATGAACCTCAATTCCAAGCATCATGTTTGAACGAACCAGGCACTGGTTTTAGCCAGCAGCATCCAAACAGTATAGTGTGGTGGTAGCAGCCTCATGCTGTGGGGCTGTTTTTCAGCAGCAGGGATTGAAAGACTCATCAGAGTAGAAGGAAAGCTCAGTGCACCAAAATATTGAGATAGCCTTAATGAAAACTCAGAGCATTCAGAACCTCAGACTGGGCAGAAGTTTCACCTTCCAACATGACAATGACCCTAAGCACAAAGCAATAGAGGCTTGTCCTTGAGTGGCCCAGCAAGAGCCTGGGCTTAAACCCAATCAAATATTTCTGGATAAACCTGAAAATGTGCCTCTCCCCCCATCCAAGCTGACAGGGCTTGACAGGTGAAGAGGTGAGGAGAAGAATGGCAGATAATTGCCAAATGCAGATGTGCAAAGCTTGTCACATCATACCCAAAAAGACTGCAAAGGTGCTTCAGCTAAGTACTGAGTTAAGGGTATGAATACTTATGCAATGTACTTATTTCAGTTTTTGTATTTTTAAAAAAATGTACAAAGTTGTAACAATTCTGTTTTTTGCTTCGTCATTATGGTATATGGAGTGTAGATTGATATGAGAAAAGAGTAATTTAAAGCAATTGAACAACAAAACGAATAAATGAAGGGGTATGAATACTTTTGCAATGCACTATATGGGTGTATATATACCTTATTACATATCAAAGCTATTTTACACACATTTTCAGTTTAAGAGGAAGAAAAAGAATACTGATATAGTGCCTTTCTTAAGCTCATGATCACCTTACATAACTGCAACAAATTTAATTAAAAAAGTGTTAACTTTGAATCCTGGCAGAGTCTGAAAAAGACTTGCACCAGAGGGGAAACAACAACAACATACAGGTTTGCGCTTTTTTGTCAGATTATTGCTCTGTAGTGTGAATGACCTGACCATGGAAAATTCTATGTGCTGGTGTGTGCTAAAAGCTGACTGATATCCAGCATTTTATCATTATCTTGAATGCACAATACCATCAGACGGTTTTCTGTTAAAAAGGTCCCTCGTGTATTGCAATGACGTTTTGTCCTTGGCAATGTAAAATACAGTTGAAATTACACACAACAGAAAGCAAAAAAAAGATGTTAACGCTGTTATCTGCATTCTAAATAGCAAATCCCATGACAAAACACTAATTAGGACAAACCTTTAAAATCAAAATAACAGTGAAACACAGTATTCACTGCTTCTGTAAATGGTCAGTGCGTAGTTGCCTGTGTTTAAGAATATGAATGTTATTAAATCTGTTCAAATGTTCTTTTACCTAATGCATCTTCTGATTAAACATGAGCTTTTAAATATTAGAAATGTGTTAAGTTGTTAAGTCACAGAGCGCTTCACACAGTGGTAAAACGGAAAAAGTATCTGTTTGTTGTTTGACCTCTGACATTGCATTTGCAGAAAATGGGACACAGCAGAATCCCTGTAATGAAAATGATTAGTTTTGCAACTGATTTACAGTTTTAGCTCACGAAATCTAAAATTACATGCTTTTTGTCAAAATGATTTGAGCCCAAAGTGCATATTTGATTTATGGCCCTCAGAATATATAGCTGCGTGCCTGAAGTCTGTAGTTTCACTGAAAACGGTGGTGACTTTGTGTTGACTTTGATTTGTGGGCCACTTTGAAGTTAAATAAAGCAGATAATAAGAATGTCGACTAAGTGATTTATGGTCTGATCCAAGAACATGCATCACAACAAAAAGAACAGTATGCAGATTTTCATCTATACAGCCTTAACTCTACAGATATGACCAGCAGTTTAGCAGACCGACATACACACAGTTGGGTTACATAATTAGAACTTAATTACCTGTCCTGAAAAGTTATTTGGCGTTTTAATAGCTTTATCAATATATTTAGCAGATTTCTTACAAACTCTCTATAGCTATGACTACACATTGCATTATAATTAAGATTTCTAATTACGATTCAGTTTTGGCCACCTATAAAGAAACGGATGATTCAGGGAGAGATGTTGTATACTTCAAAACTACACTGTGGTTTTCATATAGGCTACTAGATACAGTAACAACAGAAGATCAAACATATTGTAGTGTGGCAAGAACTGACCTGTGAGGATTGAGGATGCAAATAACATTCCATACGTTATTACTGGCCTACTGAGTTTTAGTTAATTTATTTTATTTTATTCCTTTTTTTGTTCTTTATTGCTTTTTATAATAACATGACCTTCATCTTAAAAAAATGTTTCCACTTCTCATTTCTTTAAAAAATTAGAAAATTCTATACAGTTATTTTACAATTTATAATTTTTCCTACTGGCTCAAAGCACACCAGAAAAAAAAGGTAAAACATAAATTTCTAAAGATGGTATCAAGTATGCATTAAAACAAAGAATCCACTCCAGCAACTACAGCTCTCAAAAAGTCAGGAAAAAAAAATACACACACTAACCAAATACATGCATACATACAATACATGCATACACAGTCATTTTGGGAAGTATATGATTTTAAATCATTTTCATTATGCATCTCTTGTCTTCGTATATTTAATTTTCATGCCCTCTTCCAACACAAATTAAACAGCTCTTACAAAATATGGGGATGCCGTTGATTTAGACACAAAGTACATAAAAATTTCATTGAATAATATTTATGAAACCTGCTGGGTTTGGAATGTTGCATCTAAACGCGGTGGCCATTAGCTTGAGGTGCTTAAAACCTTTGACAATGAAGCGTTTTATCATTTCTAATTGACTTTTCTCTAGCAAACTTTTGGTCCATGTATCTCAACCTCTCAAGTAAACCCTATCGTAGTCAACAAAATCTTCCCCGATGAGAGGCCTTCTGCCTTTGGAATGACTCTACAATGAACCCAGCTGTTGGACTGGATCAGTAAGGCTCTGGCTACCACATGCGTTTTGCACAGTCCAATGATTATGAAATGTGTACAATATACACAGCAGGACAAAGCTAGCAACATTTTTTGGGTTCAAATTCCACTTTTTTGGCAGGCAGTCTACGTTGAGGCATACATTGCGATGACTGACCTAGAATCGATTCGAATCTACATCTGAACCAACGGAAACATGGCAAGCACGAGAACAGTTTGTTGTTGCATGAGATAAGGATATAATTACTTTGATTACACCTTTACACTGTTGATTAGGACAATCAGAGTTTGATGAAATATTTATACTAAATATTTTTAATTCGTGATTATTGGAACATCAACCAAAAGGCTTCCGGGATGCAGGCGCGGGGGGAATAAGCTGCTGATTTTTGCCTCCATCTACGCAGATCATTCCAGAAACTTGCACATTAAACAGTTCACCTAATAATAAACATTCTTTTTCTCACCCGCATTCATTTGGACTCCATTGTATGAACACAAACATTTTTTGAAATGTGTTCTGCAGAAGTAAGGACAGACAAAACTTTCATTTTTGGGTAAACTACTCCTTAGTTTACATTTTCCACATTACCTTTTGGGTTGCATCTTAAAGAGCTACATATTTGTGACACAAAAAACCCATAAATCAAAACTGTCTGGATCAACTACTTTGCTAATACACAACATTGCCTGATGCAATGCCTAATATTCCTGTGGACAAGACAGACACACTCATTTCCACCAGAATGTACCTTGATGCCTTTATATTGGTTTGTGCGAGATTCAGCGTGAACACAGTGTATATCATCTGCACTGCTCATCTCTGCAAACACACACAAATACAGACAAAACACATGCTACACTCGAAAACAATACCTACTCTTGTGATTCAACACACACTGTATATTTTTAGACGACAGCCATCGGTGAATCCGCCTTGATGTGCAAAATAACAAAGCAACTGAACTGAAAACTTTCTAATCTCTTTTTCATTGCTTATGAACACGACCAGATTTGTGGTTTTGCAACAAACACACAAGCAAGTAAAAAAAACAGACATATTAATGCAGCTTCAAAAAAGACATGCTACAATTCTTTTTTTCTCATGAATGAGCTACTTGGGTGAATTAGAAAACCTTTTTTTTTAAATGGCATATGCAGTTTAATATTATATGCAAAACATTTTAATGATTCATGTCGGTGGTCTCCACACAAAGCAAACCTTCAGACACTGTTTATTTACCCGGAAGAGTAAAACAAATTACAGTCTGAATATCAGCTAAATGTCAAATTTGACAAATGAAATTTCACTGAACGTTTAAAGGAGAAAAACACCTTTTACAATTCTTAATGACTCACTCTATTGAGTATTAATGCTTTGCTCAGAGGATATTTTCCAGGTTTAAGGTGGGACCTTTTCGGGGGGGGGGTCTCAGTGAATACGTCTAAATAACTGCTACCACGCTGTTAGATTTGCTACAGGACATTTGTGATAAATGCATGCCAAGTGTTATTTGTAGGAGAGTGCTGCATAATTTGATGGATGCTGAAAACTGCTACTTCCGCTCGCTACTATTTTTCACATAGTTATTTTTAAACAGAGTTGGTCTTGATTAATTATGCAAGCACAAGGCTGGAGAAACGTGAGGTGCATAACAGTTAGAAAAACACAGAGTGATCAAAAAGAATCGTGTTGGTGATAAATAAGAGCAAATGTATTTGTTCTGATATCTGCTCTTACAAAACATACGTGAATACCCTTGGGAATACCACTGGAGATCTAGAATAAGCAGGAAACCACCTGCTTCGATTCATGCTAACATTTTCTGTTTAGGTCTTTTGTATTAGTTTGTGTATACAGACAACCTTCTCGCGCAAACCTTTCAAGTTAACGGCTAGCAGCTGCAGATGTTATACACTGTTCTGGACGAAGGGTGCACGAGAAATGAAGGGGGTTTTAACTCTGGACAGCACTGTAGTTGATTGCTGGGGTCACCCCAGGGGCGAGAGTGCCGGACTCGGCCACCTCTGAACCTGTGAAGTGCTGCCTGACGTCGCCCCCTAGTGGACGGGAGCTGATTTCTTACCACTCACGTTCACACACGTCTTTCAATCAAACATTGGTCACGTGGTCCGGGTTTTCCCTGACTTCGATGCACTCGATTTCCTCTCTCTCCCTTTCCCGCTCCCTCTCCCTTTCCCGCTCTTTCCGTTTGGCGCGTTTCTTTTTCTTGTGCCGCTTCTTAGAGGGCGGGAAGAATGTCAAAAACACCGGTAGGATGACGAAACAGTGCAGGACTGTGCAGCCGGCTGTGAGAAGGGAGCACTTGAACAGTGTGTAGGTCAGGTTAGAAGGCACAAAGAGAAGAGGCATTATCCCAATTACAAAACACGAGGTGTTTTGCAAAATGGCAGCCCCATGCTCCTCTAAAGAGATCTTGATGCACTGAGTCCGCGTGTGCTCAGTGGCCAGTACGAACGTGTAGAGGTGGGGGGCACAGTGATCCATGGCAAAGTTGAGAGTATAAATAAGGCACAGGATAGAGATGCTGTCCATGTCTACATTCCAGAGCGTCATGAGACCCAAGACGCCCAGTTCCACGGAGGTGACGGTCAAGATCAACCAGAAGTTCCCCAGTGGGTTGATGACCAGGAAGAAGGTGAGGATGAGAATGGTGAGCACGCTGAAGCCCGATGTCAGGATGGGGGAGATGATGGAGGAACTGTAGCGGTCCATGAACACAAACGTCGGGTTGAAAACGATGAACTTGATGCTGTTTATGAGGGAGAGCGGTCGAAGTCTCTCTAGCAGCTCTACGACCTCCTCCCTGGTTTTCTCGGTCGTCCTGGCCACCAGGTACATCTTGGACGCGATGATGTCGTACTCGTCTCCGTTTTTGGAGAAAATGATGTCGTCCACAAAGTGTTGATATTCTGGACTCCTCAGAAAAGAAGTCTTGAGGATGTTAATGAAATCACTTTTGGTTGACGCGCTGACATTCACGACCCTCAGATAGTGAAAGTAATTATCGATCCATGAAATCTTATTAAAGCCCTGGCCCAGCGTCTTGAGGTGCTCCTGCACTGTGGAGTTCCAATACTCAATGGGTTCGTAGATGTAAAACCCAATCACCGGACTGTAGTTGCTAAAGTATTTCTGTTGGGTCAGGGCGAACGACACGCTGGGCGAATTACTAGCTAGCAGATTGATTATGTTGGAGCCGTCGCTGATTTGTAAACATCCCATGAACGAAAAGGAGGCATAAATTAGATAGAGGATAACCACAAAAGGCTTGACGTAGGTGTTGGTAATCCATTCTGTGTAATGCTCCCTCAGGAAGTGCTGAATGAAGTGGTTCTGGTAGGGTACACTGTCATGGTGTGTCGACAAATCATGGCCGTCACTCATCATGGTCTTAAACCAAGTGGGCTGCCGGTCCAGATACTCCACCGAGGGGATCTTGCAGCAGAAGACGCTGTGATAGCGGTTTTGCTCCAGCTGCCCGGCAAACACCAGGCAGGAGCCGTAGAATGAGAATACGTAGAAGTAGTTCACAAGGATTGCTACACACATGCTCTGGCAGAAAACCTTCACGGATTCGATGTTGGTGAAAGGGCTGGCACCCATGCCGAAGGTGATAATATAGAGCGAGCTGGTCATGGTGTAGCACACCATCACGTCGGCGAAAGCATCTGCCACTCTCTCCTTGAAGGGCAAACTCTCTCTGGTTCTTCTCCAGCCTGCCAGGAGTTCAAACACACCCTTTGTTCCATGGCCTGAAAACAAAAAAAAAAAGAAGAAGCAATTTGTAGTTTAATGCATGGAAAATACATAGAGAAAATTGATTACACAGCTTGTGCAATGTCAGCATGAATATAATCTGCAAATATATAAAACACAAGTAGTGTAAAACCGATATATCAGCCAGGGAGATTAATTGCCCATTTTCAAATTATCGGCATTGGGTGAAAACTGTGCCCAATTGGCTGATTATACTGATAGCTGTGTCAGTTCCAAAATCTACATCAGCCAAGTTTCAGCAGGCAATATTCTTTTTGTACATTTTCCGTGAATTTTAAGCATTTGAATTCAATTAAAGGATTAGTTCACTCCAGAATTCAAATTTCCTGATAATTTACTCACCCCCATATCATCCATGATGTTCATGTCCTTCTTTCTTCAATTGAAAATAAATTAAGGTTTTTGAGGAAAACATTTTTCTCCATATAGTGGACTTCAATGGGGATCAGTGGGTTGAAGGATTACGCCAGTTTCAATACAGCTTCAAAGGGCTCTACACGATCCCAGCTGATGAAGAAGGCTCTGATCTAGTGAAACGATTAGTCATAAAAATGTATATACTTTTTAACCACAAATGCTCATCTTGCATTAAGACTTTACGCATTACATAATCATGTTGGAAAGGTCGTGTTTTGTCCTAACGGAAGAAATCCTGTAGGTTTCAAAAGATTTAAACATCCAGGATACGCACATGAACGGACCATTTGAAACAATAAACTGATACACAGACATATAAATATGCGTCATTCAACATTCAACAAATTTTGAATGGTCCTCCTTCTCAACACTTGTAAACATTGGGTTCGTACTTCTGCCTACGTCACTCGTGACCTTTCCAATGCGACCACGTAATGCAAAATGCAAGATGCTAGTGCAAGACAAGCACTTGTGGTTAAAAAGCATATAAATTTGAATTTTTTTAGAAAATGACAGATCGTTTCGCTAGATAAGACCCTTATTCCTCGCCTGGGATCGTGTAGAGCTCTTTGAAACTGCAACCGGTTGATCCCCACTGAAGTCCACTATATGGAGAAAAATCCTGAAAAGTTTTCCTCAGAAACCTTAATTTCTTTTCTAATTAAGAAAGAAAGACATCTTACATGAGGGTAAGTAAATTATCAGGAAATTTTAAATCTGGAGTGAACTAATCCTTTAATTACAAATATACAGTCCAAAGTTACGCAAAATCAAAGCTTCTTATTCATTTTAAGTTATGTTTCTTTGTTTTCAGAAACATATGACTTATATTTTATATAAAAAAAAATTTCAAAGTGCCCTCAGACCTCACTGTGTATCAGCATTTTTTTTTTTCAGTCATTGGCTAGATATTGGTCATAATGGTCAACCACTAAATGTGAGTTATGCAATAATAAGCCTTTCATGATAGTTGTAAGATGAGCAGTAATTCAATTACTCTTCTAGCATCCACCTTGAGATCACTCAAGCTCATACATCAGATCTAGTGTGTGTGCACACTGTTGCCTTTGAACATTTTAATACATTTGACTTTCATCCATCCACTAAATATTTCACTCAGCATCAAGGACATCGCAGGCTCATCCCTACGCGCTCTGTTGCTGTCAAGAATATGTCACAAAAACTACTCTCTTACCTCTTTCTACAAAATCATAAATTTTCATTGACCTGACAAGACATGGAGAAAAACCTAATTAACCATAAAGGATTACGCCAATGTAATGAGTCAGATGGACTGGCTTTCCCTGCTTTTAGCTTTATTAAGAGGAAGAACAAGTCCATTAGCTTGTGTGAATTCATCTGCGAGATGAGGGCACGTGGTGAGCTGGTGGTCACCCGGTGGCCGAAGATCCAGGTTGCTAGCACGAAGACTGCATGTATAATAACATGCGCTCGTAGAAAGGGCATTGCAATCTTTCTTTTATCATCAAGCACGCTTAAGATAGGCACTTAGCCTTTAGGTTACTCCGAAAGGGCTGGCCCTGCAATTACAGGAAGCCGCTCTGAATAAAAAGCAGCTGCTAAATGGCAATTAAAACCTAAAATACTAAACACAAAGTTTGGTAGAAATTAAACATTCAGACATCCGAGCGTGAACATGGGTCACTACTTGCCAAATGATACAGATCAACAAAATCATTGTATGAAGAATTTAATTTGTGATTAGTTGCTGACCCTGCCATCTCATGAACAACACTATCACTGCTTGAGCAGTTCTCTGCATTCTCCATTTAAGAAGATTAATTAGATTCATGAAGTGAGTGCCATTTATTATTTGGAAAATGTGCAAAGAATTGTAAGATGCTAATGCATGATAAAGAAAGTTTCACTTCATCTTTGCTAAATGGAAATGGAATTGTAATCTCTTGGCTGATGGAGGCTAATTCATTTAGTTCAGTGATTCCCAATCAGGAAAGTTTCATCTGTGTTTTGCTAATAGACTTAAGGCCAGTTTGTGTCAGCGCAAACCGTCTTTTGCCGTTAAAATTGTACTGTCAGGTTTAACACAGTTATTTTTGAGCCTTACTTTATTGAATATGCATTTGTAGGAGTTTCCCTTTCAGATGCCAAATTTATGGGAGGAGAGTATTTAAATGAATCACGCAACGCGTTTTACAAATGTTTGCACCATTATTTAGCATTATTTGGTAAAATTTTGAAATAAAAAAACTTAAATCGTATTTTCTTGTAAACATTTTCCAATAATCGTTGTTTTATTTACAACTCACTTGTTAGAAAATAAAATAAAATGTATGTTTTAATTAATAAAACTTTTAAAATATAACAAAATAACTTATCTAATAAGTACGTAAGTAACATTTCTGTAAATTTTATAAAAACAATACAATGAATGTCACTGAATGTCTCAAAAGCATAAAGACTTATTTTAACCTTCAAAACTGCATCAGTTTGCACAGTAAATGCTAGGGCTGTCATGATTCCTTGATTCAATTTGATTACTCGATTAAAAAAATAAAAAAAAAATCATGGACTGCAGTTTGCCCTTGTCGAGTAAACGGCAAAATACCGGAAGTGTATTGTTATCATTACATGTTACCTTTAAGTGAACTGTTACCATTTACATCTGGGTGCATCTCAAACTCCATCTCCGCAATGTTGTTGCTAGTTTGGGTTTATTATAACATTCATCTGGGAATGCAACGTGCGCCATTTCATCAGAATTGTAAGGTAAATAATTCATAAACCTACGCAAACAAAGGAGAATACATCAGTATCTTTCTAAAATTGCTCATCGCGATTTCAAAATAAAAGCTCAAACCCTCACTCTGAGTTTACATGTTTTGATGTCCACATATTTAAGAAATTACAGTGGAAGTAGCATTTCTGTCATAAATAAATGGCCAAATATTAAAGATTAAGCAGATGTTGGAATTAAATGTTGTTCAGTCAATAATAAAAAATTAGATCGTGCAGTAAAGTGTCAGTTGGCGCCCTCTGCAGTCATTTGTTAAAATGCGAAATGTAGATTCATTTTGTAGTTTATAATACATAATGCATTTTAACAATTTTGTTCAATAAAAACGTATGATTACTTGCTTTTGATACTTTATTTGAACTGATTATTATTGCCTCATTGCTGCTATACATGTATTTTAAGTAATTTTAAATGCCATTGTTTGCTTAGGTCTATTTTTATTACCTCAAAAAAAAAAAAAAGTATCATAATTATACGATTACTTGATTAATCATCAGAACAATTGACCAATTACTTGATTACCAAAATAATCGTTAGTGACAGCCCTAATAAATGCAAACACTGAACTCCACATAATTTTCCACATCATAACTTTCCATGTTATTTTTTTTTTTTTTATTAACCTTGCATATAAAACAAGGGTATGTTGCCACTGGCCCACTGTAGAAGTCCTCTGACAGTCTTCTCATTAACATTTGTAAAAATGAGTTTCACTTGTAGGATATTTCATAAATCTTGATATGAGTTAAAATGAACACATCTCTGGTTTGGTGCCAGTGCAGTGATACTTCAGCCTATTATTAATTACTGGCATTTTAATGGTTTAATCATTCAAATATAAATATATGAACAGCAGAAACACAAAGATGAAGTTTTATTTAGGCAGTCTGGACATCATCGCCTTCTAGATGTTTACATATTATTTAAACATGATGCAAGAGGGATTTCCCTATGTAGGCTGAACGAGACGTACTGGAATGTTACTTCAAAATGTATTACAAAACTCTTTTCCAGAATGACATGGCGATTTCTTCAGTGTGGGCCGAGAATGAATCACCACAACATAAATGGAGTGCCATCAGACTGCTGGTGAAGGGCAGAAAGAAAATGTGCTCAGTTGTAAAGGTCGCTAATGAAACAGGACAAAGAGACAAAACATGACTAAACCACTGCATATCTGCCTAGATCAAGCCTTTTTTTGTCTTATGCTCCCCACAACCCCATCAAGGAGGCTCAAGCTTATCTTCATCTACACCAAATCAAAAAAAAAAAAAAAAAAGGGTTTCTTGTTATACTGCAAATCTTTTTGAATTAACATTTTAATCCAAATGGGCATTATTATAAGGACTCACATCTTTTTTTATCCTTAAAAAGTCAGAAAGATGTTCAACTGTTAATTACAAGAAAAAAAGATGAATAGTTTTTAATTACTATAACATTTTTGTAACCTTAATTTTTTTTTTTTAATTCTATTTTATAGGTTTAATTTTGCCAAGTACCTCAAACTCGCTTAAGTGCCCCCTGCGGTAGCTGGGAATCACTGGGTAAGTGTTTTAACAAATATAAGAAAAACATTCTTTGTTATATTCTCTCTATTATAAATGCTTTCAGTTATTAATATCCACTATTATGTTATTCTTTTATTTGCTTCTCCTTTGTAAAATGATTTCATTCTTTCTTCATCTTAATTTCTGTCATCTTGTGACAATATGCAAAAGCTTACTCCTAAAATAGCATTTACTGTATGGCAGTGATTTTGTTTCAAACAAGCTCTGTCAAAAAAGGTCCATCCATTCAAGGGTGTAAATTAAATCGGGGCCACTAGAGGAGTGTGCAGCAAAGTGACATCTTGAAACAAGATTGACACGTTTTGCCGCAATAGCGGTGGCTAACATTAAGTAGTGCAGCAGCAAATAGAGTGTATTGAAAACTGAAAGCACAAAGCCGTGAGCTGGCACTATAATGCTGCCTATACATCACAGAGGAAGACAGAGATTATTGAAGCATTTAAAATAAAACTATTTCAACAACATCTAGGATTTCACCAGACCAGCACTCGTCTAATAGGGCCAATGGGACTCTCAATGTCCCTGAACGTGGATTAGTGAGTGACCCATTGCTGTTCCAGACACACATACATTTACTTCACTATATTTCAACATTATCATATATCACTAACATACAATAGTTGAATAAGTAATCATTAAATAATTTTAGAGCATTTTTTAAATTGCTAATTTACAACCTATTTTGGGTTCATTTTAAGCCAGCCATATAATATATTTTTTTTTAACAATTGTTGAGTTAAGTAAAACTACCCAGGGTCAAAACAACACAGCCAAGTCCATATTTCACCCAGCGCTATAGCGCGATATAAATGTCCTCGATAAACGATAACAAGAGTTCGATAAATGTTTGATGTACAGTTTATGCGGCAAAGGCGGAACGAAAGAGCGCTAGTCATTTGAAGCGCGCCATTCGGACCGTTTATCCGCTCGGATAGAAGTTCAAACGGCGGCTAGGCGCGAACTTACTAGAGCGGGAGAGCGCTGATGAGTCTCGGTCACGTGACCTCCAAACAGTGCCGTGGTCCAGTGTGAAGCGCTTGAATTCAGCTAGGAACACAATTAACTCGTCGGTTTATAGCCAGATGAAACAGCGCTGACAAACAGGAGAGACTCATACACACGATACAGTCGGAAGGCTTTTTATTCTACAATTCGTCATCATTTAGGCTACCATGGATTTACTGTAGTAACACTAACTGCACCATGGTATTGTGTCAGAAATGTGGGTATTCATGTCGAATTTTATTATATTTTTAATGTAGACATGTAGTTCTTAAATGTATTGAAAGAGGAATAATGGAATATAATTACAATGTTGTTTTTTTTTTTGTGATTAAGCTATAGCGTTTATGCATTTATGCTAAATTTATTTAGATTACTATTTTTCATTAAAAAAAAGAACAAAAAAAAAAAACAAAACAAAACATATAAACCATATTACATTTTTACCATGGTATTGAGGTGCTACATTTGTGGTTTTAACTGTGATTATCACAATCTAAATGTATGCTACTAAGGAAGAGCAATGGCTAATTAAAAAAAAAAAAAAATTATAATAATAATAATAATAATAATAATTACATTTCACCATATAAATATTATGTTGCTACAATTTTTACCAATATTACTGATTTTGATCATGAACATAAATCTACATCTGCATTCTAACTCAAGCTACTATCAAATGTGTATTTCTCAGAGACAAAAAAAATGTTATATTATTATTAATATGAGGCAACACAAACCTGTTTCTTGATTTGAAACAATATTACTCATTAGAACATGTAGAACTAAGAAATTGTTTTCTTATTATTTTTAATTTATTTTGTTAAGGAAAAATGACTCGAAAAGTGTAAAGAATTCAAAAACGTTAAGTGTTTGTCATGTTCTGACTATAAAGAATAGTTTAAAACCACTATTATCCACCTGGGTTTTACAGCTTTGACAATAGAGGAAAAATATGCCTTTAAACTTGAAAATAAAAATAAAAGTTGACATTTATTGTGATAATTATCGATGTCGACTGATATGAAAAAAAAAATGTGATAATTTTTTGTCCATATCGCCCAGCCCTAATTTGAATAGGTAAATTTATAGTAAATAAAACAAAATACCATAATTTACAAGTCTAAGCCAGGAACATAAGGACTCGAATGTGTGATTCATTTGTGAATCGGTCCATTTTCATGAAATATCCAAACACTATTCACTAATGAATCAGACAGAGAAAAATGAAACACTACAATAGATGAGATAATGAAAAATAAAGTTCACTGTTTGTACACTGAAAAAAATAACACATTGAATCAAATATGATTTTAGATTTTCTATTTAAAAATATTACATTTTCTTGTAAAACCCACTTCAATAATCTGTTTCACAACTTTGAAAAGTAATTTTTTACAGGGTTGTTTCTCTACTTTTAGTTAGTTTTGTCCCAACAATGGTAGTTTAGTAGACTTCCAGTATTTTAAAATTCAGATTCAGATCCTAGGGTAGTAAACAGGATTGTGGTAAAAGCATCCTCAACAACCTAACACTCAGAACTGGCCTGCAAAAAGAGAAATTGCACAGCACAAACTGTTTTTTTTTTGTGGGTGTGTTTATGTATTAGCGGATTTGCATAATTCCTTTAGTGAATTGGGTGCTGAAACAATGCAGACCGCATGCACAAATAAACAGTGGGCGCAATTCATTCATAGTGAATTTCCTCCCCCAGAGTGTTTTTCCCATGCTACTTGGTGAGAACACCTAGGGAACTGAACTGCAGTGTTCCCTGCAGGTCTCAAAAAGGGTACGTAAGGAAATAAAAGGCTGTACCTCATGTCTCTGGGTGCTGGTGGACAGGTACAACATTCCACATAGCTAAGGAGGGCAGTTTGTCACAGGCCTCCTGTGGACAGTTCCAGCCGGCACCGACTGGAGGAAAGCTACTCTGAGGCCGTGGCTTCAATATAAAGAGCTGCATCACCTCTCTCGCTGCAGTGCAGTGAGTCATTAAACAAAATTACTGCTTTAAAACTTCAGCACCAGAGCAGCTGCAAACACATCCATCACTGGCAGGAAAACACCCTACGGATGGACCCTTCGTACACCTCTCATAAAGCATGTCCAGTTGTGACACGAGATGGGAAAAATATTACACGGATTTCCATACTGTGTCAGTCTTTCTGTGCTGCACTGACAAGGCATCTACAATAGGCTATATATCCTCTGAACAGTTATTCTGAAAGTATTGCAGAATTTTTGCAATTTATATTTATTTTTAAATGGCATTTGCACATTACAGAAAATAACTGATTAATAAAGTTGTTATTTTTGTTTACTGTATTCTCGTAGCTTCATACAATTACAGTTGAACCACTGATGTCACACGAACTATTTTATCAATGTCCTTACTACCTTTATATGGATTGCAGATTTCGTCAAATGTTAATTTGTGTTCTGAAGATGATCGAAGGTCTTACAGGTTTGGAACGACATGAGGTGAGTAATTAATGTCAGAATTTTCATATTTATCTGAACTAATCCTTTAAGGAATTATTCACCAGTTTTGGAGTAATTCACCAATGGATTCCCTGCACTGAATGGGTGCCGTCAAAAAATAAGAATTGAAACATCTTATAAATACATCACAATAATACACAAGTAATCCACATGACTCCAGTCCATTAATTAATGTCTTGTCATGCGAAAAGCTGCGTGTTTGTAAGAAACAAATCGGATGTTTGGACCCTCATTCTGACGGCACCCATTCACTGCAGAGGATCTATTCGTGAGCAAATGATGTAATGCTAAATTTCTCCAAATCTGTTCTGATAACGAAACAAACTCATCTGCATCTTGTATGGCCTTAGGGGGTGAGTACATTTTCATCTAATTTTCATTTTTGGGTGAATTATTCCATAAATGTGCTTTTATGCATTCACGTCTTTTTTTAAATAGGAAAAAACATTTTTTTTTGTCATTCAAGTAAAAATATTTGCAAAATATCTGAAACTGTACCTGAAAAGTTTTTTTTACCCCACATTTATATAAAACAAGGAAATCATGCCTTATCTTACACAATTTTATTTCTCAAATATATCTTGCTTTTTGCAGTGCAAAAAAAAAAGTCTTTAAAAACTGCTTTGTTTTGTTGCATGCCATTATCAGCATAAAGACAGCACTGCTCATTCAAAAATAAAAATAAAACATGCTGAGAATGCTGAATTACAAAAGTGCCCAAAATTAGCATGTCCTTTGACAGTGAACATGTCCTTATCTTAACACGGCACACATCACAGCTCACCGTTAATCCCGCTGCTAAGGATTAGGTGTGCGACGTGCACAAAACTCAACACGACACAACAGCGTCTAAGTAGAAAGCTGGGCACTTTGCAGAGCAAGTCAAACGATTGCAGTCAGAAGATGGAGAGGATGGTGTGACACTTCTGTCGTAACGAGAATCATTGTATTGAAAGGCTGCTGCTTCTTGTGGCACCCAACACATCTGCTGCATCTGCAACTGCTAATGAAAAAGCTTGTGCAAATGCACCACATGTAAATCAGCAGAGGGCTTGAGTTACGCTCACGTAATTTCATTGGAGTGGACCTCATCAATCCTGCTGTTGACTCTACGAACCATCATTTAGCTGTGTTTGGGAATGAATGCATTTCAGTTTTTAAACGTAGAATTTCAAGATCGTCATTTCAATAGAAACATAGTCCAATACACTAATGTCCAAAAGTTCGGGGTAGGTAGAATTTTTTATGTTTTTGAATTAAAAGTCTCTTATGCTGACCAAGACTGCATTTATTTGATTAAATGCAGTGTGTAATGAGATGTATGTGAATGTAAAAGATCTGCAAAGTTGTAAAGCCAGAAGTGCACAATAAATAAAGTTACTGTCTCCCAAAAGAAAGAATCAACTAGGAACAGCCTGAATGAGTCGTTAGTAATTTGAATCCCACTTTTGTGATGGCTACACGTCACAGTGAAACACAATTCCCTATGTTCTACGTTGGCTGGACACAAACAACTTGACCCTCCCTCAGTCACATCATTTTACTGACGATTGCTTCTATAATCTCAAGGGGTTCAACACGGGATTGAAATGCTTGATCTTAAAATATGCCTCAGTACAAGGTTAACGTAAAGGTCACCTCAAGGTTAAGGACTTTCGCTGTTATTTTCTTGCATCTCACATACAGACGAAAACACATTTCTGATGTGCGTTTAAATACATCATTAACAACTAGTGCATAGAATTTCTGTAAATGCGGCTGTTAATACTTGTATTTTTCGGGAGTTAATGCGGTTGTCGAAAGCGGTTTTTGCTCCAGTATTTTAGTGAATTATGTGTGTACAGAACACGATTAAAGGATTAGTTCACTTCCAGAACAAAAATTTACAGATAATGTACTCACCCCCTTGTCATCCAAGATGTTCATGTTCATGTCTTTCTTTCTTAAAGAAATTATGTTTTTGGTGAAAACATTTCACGATTTCTCTCCATGTAATGGACTTCTATGGTGCCCCCAAATTTGAACTTCCAAAATGCAGTTTAAATGCAGCTTCAAAGGGCTCTAATTGATCCCAGCCGAAGAAGAAGGGTCTTATCTAGCAAAAAAATCAGTTATTTATTAAAAAAAATTACAATTTATATACTTTTTAACCTCAAACGCTTGTCTTGTCCAGCTCTGTGTTAACTGTTTTTTTTTCAGTCATGACAGTCAGGATACGTCTAAAAACATTTTCTCCTCCAACTTCAAAACTGTCCTACATTGCTATTTTTACCTTTCTTGATCTTCTTTGCATGTTCACTTTGTAAACTCTGGGTTGGTACTTCTGCAGCGATGTAGGACAATTTTGAGGTTGGAGGAGAAAATGAGATGGGAGTTTTTAGAATCAAAATCAGAATTAGCTTTACAGTTAGACGTACCCTAATTGTCATGACCGGCAACAAACAGAGTTCACACAGAGCTAGACAAGACAAGCGTTTGAGGTTAAAATGTATATAAATTGGAAAAAAAAAAAATAAAAAAAATAAAAATAAGATTGTTTTGCTAAATAAGACCCTTCTTCCTTGACTGGGATCGTTTAGAGCCCTTTGAAGCTGCATTTAAACTGCATTTTGGAAGTTCAAATTTGGGGGCACCATAGAAGTCCATCAAATGGAGAGAAATCCTGAAATGTTTTCCTCAAAAAACATAATTTCCCTATGACCAAAGAAAGAAAACCATGAACATCTTGGATGACAAGGGGGTGAGTACATTATCTGTAAATTTTTGTTCTGGAAGTGAACTAATCCTTTAAGGAGTAAAAGGTGAACTGACAATTGAATTTAGCTGCAGTGTGCACATGGCTAATGTGAATGATATATTTTCTATCGAGCATTCAAAATACGGATTTATGACAATGGGTTTATCGTTTATGACAAGAGCTGTACGCAACAGACCAATCACAACAGACTGGACCATATGACCAATCAGAGCAGAGTATGTTAACAGAAAGGATGGGTTTAGAGAGACTGAATCTTTGAGCTACGTCGAATGAATCGTTTGAAAATCACTGGAAAAATAAGTGATATTAAATGCATATTTTGAGAAAACAAAAGCAGTGTTTGACCTTGCATGCATGTAAACCTATTGTAGCACACTTCCAAAACTTCCAAAATGGCAACCTTAATAAATAAATCTTGTAGCTCCATAAAATTACATTTGAACCACTGATGTCACATGGACTATTTTAACGATGTTCTTACTACCTTTCTGGGTCTGGGAACATTTCAGTTACACTGCTATCTATGGAGGATCAGAAAGCTCTTGGATTTCATCAAAAATATTTTAATTTGTGTTCAATGAACAAGGGTCTTACAGGTTTGGAACGACATGAGGTTGAGTAATTAATGACAGAATTTATTTTTAGGTGATCTATCCCTTAAAATCAGGCATGATCAATTGACTTAATAAGACATAAGAAACTGCCCTAAGATCTCTTTTTTTCTCAACATTGAACCAATCTAAAAATAGCCAAGAGAAAGTATTCACATATGAAAAAGACTGTCCAATAAAAGAAGTTTAATAAAAAAAAAAGTTGGGGCTTTATATCCATCTCGAATGAATAGTTAAAACTTTCACATCTTTCTCATGGCCTACTTTTCAGCTGAGCTGAACAAACCGCCCTGTATTTATTGTGCCATGGGCCCCACTATATCAACTATTGAAATTTCTTGACCTCAAATCCACTACGAGGACAATTTAATCGTTCATTATAAGTTTTGCATAGTAATGATGCTACAGTAAACTGCAACATTCAGTAGAAGCTATCATTTCAAACAGTATATCAGTTTTAAATGGAAAGCAGCAATCACGGAAGTAGTTGAATAGCTCATGATCGCCCTTTTCCATCACTCGCTTTCTATACGCTGTGGCTTCAGTCACATAAACTCATGGGAGAATCTACCTTACAATCTATGACAGCATTTCATGTCATTGTAAAACATGCCACTGTCAGCATATGTCAGTGTGTTCAAGGCCTTCACCGGAAGATCTATTTCTCCTAACAATTGTACTCCCACTCTCAAAACAGCACTTTTCCTTTTGGTGGTCTAGCAGCATAAAAATGACAGTAGAAATACTGTCAAGTTCAAACAGCTTTAAACCAAAACACTCTTGTATTTTTAATACCAATTTAAAAAAAACCATTTCCGTAATTTCCAATCTTGCATAATTTGCAATCAGAAAAACCCTGTGAAACATAAATCATACAACTGAAGGATAAAGGACTGGAATATTAATGACAAATGGAGAGAGAATGAAGAATAGCTAGACGCCTGTTCGTATTTCTATTTCACGCACCGATTCAGTGGTCGCACATCATGCCTGACCAAGCTATGCAAATGAATTTTTTCTCTTGGCTTGGGATGTCCAACAAACCTTTCTCATCCTGATTCTTCCTCCTGACAATGGCAAATTATCCAGCCACAGGCTTAATGGCATGTAATATGTGACGCTTGAAGACATTTGTGATAAGTAGTTCGTTGGTAAGACCCCTAATCTCTTCCCCAGGACTTGCTCTTGCCTTCTAGCGCAGAGGCAAATCAATGGCATTCAGCACGGCCAGTTTTCAATCTACTAACACCCCATCATCTATATTTTCCTGCGGGAGACAGTGAAGGTCTGCTGTAAATGCTGGCGGCTGTACGTGTTTGTTTCTAGAATGGTGATTGAGACGGGATTGGGCTTCCCAGGCACTGTGAATGTGTGCTAGCCATGACCAGGCACAATCATGCTTGTGTGGAGAGAATTGCAAGGAGACGGTCCAGATCCCAGGGCACATGCTGTTCCACAGTCTGTGGCCCTAAATGAGCTCGATCAATAGAACTGACGTGCTGGGGAGTGACTACGCCACTGCACACACACACACACACACATACACACACTTACATTATGGCTCACGACAGACATACGGACCTCTAAACCCAGACACTAACTTAACTACATTTTTTTCCAATAGCATAATTCAGACATTTTCAAAACAGCTGTATTCCAGAAACAAGCCATAATGTCAAAGTTCACTTA
This sequence comes from Cirrhinus mrigala, assembly GCA_036247105.1. Taxonomy (NCBI): domain Eukaryota; kingdom Metazoa; phylum Chordata; class Actinopteri; order Cypriniformes; family Cyprinidae; genus Cirrhinus; species Cirrhinus mrigala. The sequence goes on from CM070026.1 coordinate 24,764,841, forward strand.
GCATCTAGTCATCTTTCTCCTAATTTTGTCTTAAAGGGGTCATATGATGCGATTTCATGTTTTCCTTTGTCTTTAGAGTGTTAAAAGCTGTTCATGCATATATAAGATCTGTAAAATTGCACAGATTAAAGTCTCAAACTCAACAAGATATTCTTTATAAAAGTTAAGACTCAGCCACGCCTTCCTAAAATGGCTCATTGAAACATGCCCCCATGTATCTACGTCTCAGTGGGAGAAGATTTGCATAATACCACCCAAATGTATACGCAAAGAAAGAAGGCGTAATTTTTATTCTCACTGTACTATTGTTGCAACCGCCGCCATGTCGTGAAGACAGTGTGTTTCATTGCGAAAGCGAAACTATTTTGTTTGGCCTTCCAAATGTGTACACAACTAGAAATCAATGGTTAAGCTATATTTACAAAACTGCTTCAGAACAGTACAACGAGTGTGTGCAGCGCATTTTACGAAGGATTGTTTCCTGAACCTGAGAGAGTAGCCTACAATGCCAGCTGTGCACAAAGGCTGTTTCTTTAAAGTGGTGCAATTCCAAGTTTGCAAGGACAGTCTGGCGCTTCTGACTCACAGCCTGTAAGTACGTTTTCAAATGTAAAGAATTTGCTACTGACTATTCAAAAACGAGTTTTGAGCAGTGTAGAGTAGTGCTTCTTGTGTGTCGTTTCTACGAGCACAAATGCAGACAAATGGTTTTATGTTTAACATAAAAAGACAGTCTAAGTCATTATACTCAGTAATTATGTTCTCACTGGATGCAAACAAATGCCTCATTTATAACGGGTTTTATTGTTTTTGTCTCGTTGCGCTGAAACACGGCATGACAATAAGGTAAGGGGCATAACATTTACGTCACACGCTTGATGTATTCAGCCAATCACAACGCACTGGATAGCTGGCTAATCAGAGCACACCACGCTTTTCAGAACAATGAGCTTTGTAAAAATAAACACATTTCAGAAAGGCAGGGCAGAGAGGAGCAACAATAATGTACAGTACCCCTCAAAGGACCTCAGAAGAGGCCAACCCTGAAACAACACAACTACCAAATTTTGCTATAAGTTTAAGTGTAACACACAATCATTGCTGTTAGTGTTTGCCCTGTGTTTAATTACGTCGTTAATTAACCGATTTTTACTGTACATTTCTGCCATATGTACATCAACTTGACATAGTCACCACTGATAAGCTACTATTAAATATATTGTAAAAACTGAAAAGTATGTGGAAAATAATGTTTTTTGAACCTTAAACCATGTAAACGCATTGCATTATGCCAAATACAAAAAATAATGTTCTTTTTAGCAACAAAATATGATCCCTTTAATCTGCTCTTTGATTAGTTCTTTTATTTGTGTTTGTCAGTGTTATCTATTTATCTTTCATCTCTTATCACTGATCTAATTTCTTATGCTTATCATTTCTTTATTGCCATCTTTGTCATACGTGACCCTGGACCACAAACCAGTAAGTAACTTAACTTAGTCTTAAGTAACTTAACTTAACTTAATTTTTGATTAGTAATATGCATTGCTAAGAACTTCATTTGGACAACTTTAAAGGCAATTTTCTCAATATTTAATTTTTTTGCACCCTCAGATTCCAGAATTTAAAATAGTTTCAAATAGTGTAAATATTGCCCTATCTTAACAAACCATACATAAATGGAAAGCTTATTTATTCATCTTTCAGATGATGTATAAATTTCAGTTTCAAAATATTAACCGTTATGACTGGTTTTGTGGTCCAGGGTCACATACTTTAACTCAATTACTTAAATGAATGAGCTTACATGGCTGTAGAAAATTAAACCAAAGGTGCAGCAATGTTTTCTTTGTAACTTGGACAGCTTTAGCATTTTGCATTTTACTCAACAGTTTGAAAATTTATAGATGAACTCCAAAATTAGATTTATGCAATATAGCTAGTAGTTAATAGTTTTTTGTCCTGCCTTTTTTTCTGACCTGGGCTATGTATCCCAAAAGCATCATAAACCTAAGTACACCAAAAAATTTGGGCGTAGGATGTACTTGGAAACCATTTTCGCTCAGAAATCGCTCAGGAAATATGTTTCACAAATTGTTTCACAGATATTTACAAAGAAAGAAAGTAACACACTGAATTAAACAAAATGTTTATGTAGAAAAACAGAAATAATATTCATTGTTTGACTTACAATTTCAAATAACAAAAAAAAGTACTTTTTTTACAGTTTAGATCAGAGAAATCATTTGCACCAGTGGTCTGTACAGTTTATTTAGGCTTAACATAATTTGCCTGTTATTTTAACATGAACTGTTGGAAAAACTCAGCCTTTGTTTTTATAAAAGAATGTGGTTTTGGCTTTGTGCCTCTGCACTGTTTCTGTTTTCACCTTTCTTTTCTTTTATGAATTTTCATTTCTTTGCTGTCAACATGACTTGCTCACCATGTGAACTTCTCGCATCTGTTCAGTTTCAAAATATTCAGCAGAGCAGACTCTATTTTTGGAGATGGTGAAGTGGACCACAGACTGAAATATTAAAGAGATAGTTCACCCAAAAATGAAAATTTTGTCATTAATTACTCACCCTCATGTTGTTCCAAATCTGTAAGACCTTCGTTCATCTTGATGAAAATGATGAAAAATTAGAACTTTCTGACTCTGCATAAACAGCAATGCAACTGACATGGTCAAGGCCCAGAAAGGTAGTAAGGACATTGTTAAAATAGTCCATGTGACATCAGTGGTTCAACCTTAATGTTATGAAGCTACGAGAATACTTTTTGTGCACAAAAAACACAAAATAATGACTTTATTCAACAATTCCTTTTCTTTCATGTCTGCAGTGGTGCTGCTGCTGATGCAGAAGCCAGTGTTCTGAGGTAGAACGTCCATCTATCTTAGTTCATCATCTTTATATTCTGGTTCAAAATTGCAAGTCTGTCGAAATCTATGTTTACAAAGACAGCAGCACCCCAGAAATTGTTGAATAAAGTTGTTATTTTTGTCTTCTTTGTGCACAAAAAGTATTCTCGTAGCTTCATAACATTAAGGTTGAACCACTGATGCCACATGGACTATTTTAACAATGTCCTTACTATCTTTCTGGGCCTTGAACATGTCAGTTGTGTTGCTGTCTAGTCTATGCAGGGTCACAAGCTCTTGGATTTCATCAAAAATAATTTTATTTGTTTTCCGAAGATGAACAAAGGTCTTACAAGTTTGGAACGACATGAGGGTGAGTAAATAATGACAGAATTTTTATTTTTGGGTGATCTATCCCTTTAAAACTAGCACAATTTTTGGATTTTTTCCGACATAAAACCGTTTAACTATCTATTTGAAGATTGAAGCTTCTTTAAATGTGATTCTTTTAAATGTTCTTTAAAAATGACGACAGAATTTTACATTTCAATTCATATCCCTTTCATTTAAGGACATTTTTTATAATTAAAGAATAACTATGATGTTATGACAATTAACTGTAATTAATTTCTGTAGATTTCATGATCAAGACTCATCACACATCAACAGCAAACAGCTTTACTGTATGTGCACTGAGATCGGGAGGTGAGTGAGTACTCTGACATTGATTTCCTATCCTGTCATTTGTCCCAGCAGAACAAAGCATTCGCCGCTCCGCCACTAAGACGTGTGGCAGGAAGCAAGTCTATAAATAGGCCCCTTGCTGTATGCGTCTGAACAAAAATAACCTCCAAACTTCAATTGAAGGTATAGCATGCACTCCATTCATTGTCTCAGACAACAGTGTCGCACATTGTTTTCTGCAGAGCATCCATCTTCTGCCAAGTCCTTTTAAAGGGACAGTTCGCCCTAGAATGAATGTTCTGTCATTATTTACTCACCCTCGTGTCATTTCAACCCCTTTTTGTCTCATTAAAGACAAAGATTTATTATGACCAAAACCAACATAAAAATGATGAATGAAATGAAGTAGTCCAAACTTATGCACTATATTCCAAGACTTCTGAAGGCATACTATAAATTTCTGTGAGGAAAAGCTCAGGATTTCAACTGTGTCTATTCTATCAAAAAACCTTTCAGAATCATCCACAAACTTGAATCCAATGTCACTTCGCCAACTCGACAGAGCCACCCCGTGTCCCCGGGGTCCCCGCAGCACATTGTGATGTGCTGTGTAGAGTGTCACCATTCATCTTCGCCGGCGGGACAAAATCTATTTCTCTAGATTGTCCTTCCTGCGAAGCTCAAATGCAAAACACAGTAAATCACAGGTCCTCTGGTATTGTGCAAAGAGCTCAAAATCCAGTGGTCAGGGAGCAATTAATCTTTCACGCTGGGCTAGCCTTACAATAAGACTGAGCATCTGAGGGGTCCAGATCATTAGGGACGCCGTAAATGGCTGGCTGAAGCTTAAGAGGTGAGTATACAGTACAGCACCAAGCATTATTACCTTTGATCCACAAGCTCCACAAGGACATTCATGATCATAAAATCCTACAATACAGTAAGTCTCTTCGCTGACAATGCTGCCGTCTTCTTAAATTGGGAAGCCACATGTAACTGATGGTTGATTATTCTTTTGTGCTGCTACAATACCAAACCCATCGCAGGGAATGACTGAGAGTAAGAATGCTGTAAGCGGTTATACTCCGCAGGTTGTAATTGTGCTTTTGCACCCTGTATATCCTTGTTTTGAGCGAATCATGATTCTACCTCCACAGGAGCAAACAAATCGACACGCTTTAAATCCGAAGCTAATTAGTTCCACTCAGTTGAGGGTTGTGACAGTCGTCACCTAAGGGCATCTAATGCATCCTAGACAGGTGTAAAATCTAAGGGTGTTTTTAACACCTGCGAGATGTGTTGAGTTCGGAGTTCGTTAAATTTCCAAGTTTGTTTTAGCATGCTAGATTGTGTTCCCAGGGGTCCTCAAAAATAACACATCAGAACGAACACGGCACTGTCGGAAATTAATGACTGTTCCTTATTGTTCTCCCAAAATGAAAAAAATAAATAAAAAGAAAGTGAAATAATTATCATTAAAGGAGAAGTCCACTTTCAAAACAAAGATTCACATATAATGTACTCACCCGCTTGTCATCCAAGATGTTCAGGTCTTTCTTCATTTGTAAAGAAATTATGTTTTTTGAGGAAAACATTTTAGCATTTTTCTCCATATAATGGACTGATATGGTGCCCCGATTTTGAACTTCCAAAATGCAGTTTAAATGCGGCTTCAAACGATCCCAAATGCGGTTGTAAACAATCCCAGCCAAGAAAGAAGGGTCTTATCTAGCGTAACGATCGGTTATTTAAATAAAAATAATACAATTTATATATTTTTCAATGCCAAACGCTTGTCTTGTCTTACTCTGCCTGGACTGTTTTTATAGTCTTATATCACGGTTTTACCTTTTTTTGTTGAGGGTGTTTGATCTCCTTTGCATATTCACTTTGCAAAGACTGGGTCAGAACTTTTGCAGCGATGTATAATAATTTTTAATTGATTTTTGAAGTTGAGGGAGAAAATACGATTGGAGTTTTTCGACATATCCTAACTGTCTTGAGTCAGAATACACAGAGTTCGGGGAGAGAAAGGCAAGACGAGCGTTTGAGATTAAAAAGTATTTAAATTGTATTTTTTTAATGAAAATAACCGATCGTTCCGCTAGATAAGACCCTTCTTCGTCGGCTGGGATCATTTACAACCACACTTGGGATCGTTTGAAGCCACATTTAAACTGCCTTTTGGAAGTTCAAAATCGGGGCACCATACCAGTCCATTATATGGAGAAAAAAAACAGAAATGTTTTCCTCAAAAAAAATAATTTCTTCACGACTGAAGAAAGAAAGACATGAACATCTTGGATGACAAGGGGGTGAGTACATAATATGCGAATCTTTGTTTTGGAAGTGGACTTCTCCTTTAAAGTAATAATAAATTATATATAATAAATAAATATTCTGCAGACTAAAAAGTTTTTTTTTAATTTATGGAGAGACCAAATCTGACATTTGTCATCAAGTGGATCCAACAACAGTAAACAAAATGTCATCAAAAATCAAATACTGAAATGCATTATGCTATATTAATCTTCATCCATCTGTGACTCTTGACAGATTATATCAGCCAGAAAGTGGTGACAAATTATTTTTTGTGAATCGGTGTCTTTCAATGAACTGATTAATTTAAAATTAATTAATTTTAAATTTGTTTACAATTTTTTTTGAGAACAATATGACTGAAGATATGACTAAAGAGTCATTGAAGCATTCACTCAGCTGATTTGTTCAAAACACTGATTCATTTGAGAATGAGATGACTGAATGAGTCAATGAATCATTCACTCATTAGATTGGTTGAAAACACTCATTCAGTTAGAGACTTAAGAGTCACTGAAGCATTTACACAACTGATTCGCTTAAAACACTGATTCATTCGAGAACAAGACATCTGAATGAGTCAATGAATCATTCACTCAACCAATTTGTTCACTGATTCAATCAGGAACAAGACGACTGAATAAGTCAAAGGAATCATTCACTCATCAGATGCCTTGAAAACCCCCGATTCATTTAGCAATTAAAGAGTCACTGAAGCATTCACTCAACCGATTTGTTCAAAACACTGATTCATTAGAGAATGAGATGACTGAATGAGCCAATGAATCATTCACTCATTAGATTCAGTGAAAACATTCATTTAGAGAATAAAGAGCCATTGAAGCATTCACTCAACTAATTCGTTCAAAACACTGATTCATTCAAGAACAAAATGACTGAATGAGGCAATGAATCATTTAATCATCAAATTCGTTGAAAACACTCATTCATTTAGATAGTAAAAAGTCACTGAAGCTCTCAACCGATTTGTTCATTTGAGAACAAGATGACTGAATGAGTCAGTGAATCATTCACTCATAGATTAGTTAAAAAAAAAACACTCATTCATTTAAAGAGTCACGGAAGTATTCACTCAACCGATTCATTCAAAACACAAATTAATTAAAGAACTAAACACCACCACAGGGTGATGCTCAGAAACACTTGATTTCTTTGGAACTATTTTAGGCAGAGTGAAAATATGGGCAATAGTGTGTTCAAAATGTAAGTCACTCAATATGAAATGTTTGGTTTAACGTATAAAAGCACTATCACACCTGCAATCGTACTGTTATTCTGAATATCATCACTTGCTGTACAAACACACATTATTGCAGGTGATAAACATGCTTATCCTTTTAGTGTAGTATGTTTACAGTAAGACTTTTATTGTAGTCTAGTTTTACCTTGCATAACTACATTCATGGTTTTCTCGAATGGGTGAATTTAAATTTTTCCGTTGAGTATGAGAGTATGTAAACCTTGCATAATGTAATTGGATGCATGCCCTGTAACGTCAACAACAAAGGATATGTAGAAAGTGTCACGATTATATATTCCGTTACAAATTATTATTTACATTTGGCTTAGTTTTTTATTGCTGGTTTTCTTGCTGTTAATGACCCCATCAGAACAGACCTGTAACTCACCAGGCAAGAACCGCTGTGCTATATTCATTTATCCTGCCAAACCATGATTTTGTTCTGTGTAAAAGGGTCAACAATTTACTGAGACATTGAACTGTTTATCGTAAGTGTTCCATTAACTATAGCATCATACAGATCTGCAGATCATGTTAATGCTGCATCAGTTTATATTCGTTTTAACTTGACATTCTTCACCATCATTATGGAATTTTCATGCGAACATTCACAGATTTTTCATTGTACTACTAAAACGCTGGCCTGTAATTATCTTCCATTTCTATTCATAATATCACAGATTCTCCCTCCATAATGATGAAGCCCACTGTTGCACAAGCACTGACCCCGATGACTGCCATGGAAAACAATTACACCCCCCCCTCCCGAGGAGTCACACAGCAATTATAATAATCCTACATACAATCACCACAGTCTCTGTGAACAAAGCCACACTTACCCATAGCAAAAAAGGGGATCCCAAGCAGCGTAGAGTTAAATTTCCCATCAGAGATGAAAAAAATCCCAGCTGCCGTCACATTGGCGATGCAGATGGTAAGGACGCCCAACAGGCCCAGGAAGGGTTTCCCGCGCAAACAGTCCCGCATAGAGCTGGAGATGGTGGCTGCCAGGAGCACCAGCACCAAGCTGACCAATACCTCGCTCTTGGCCAGCACGCCTGTCTTGTGGAAGTCCCGCCATAAGCTGAAGGACGTAAGCGACTGGATGTGTAGTTCCTGGCTGTCTGTAGCCAGCTGGTGCACCAGCTTACAGAATTCACTCTCCCACTTCTCAGAAATGATGTCCTGCACCACTGGCCCAAGGTTGCGGAGGTAGTAGGTGATTTGGATGGCGCGAGCAAACTTGACTTGTTGATCCCGGCTATTTGCGGGCAAGGCCACGCCACCCAGCTGATGGCCAATAAAGGACACTCGACCATCCTAGAGGCAAAAACAAACCAGTTACTAATTTATTTCCCTCATTAATGGAAACTGTTATGAGTTAAATTGAATTTGAATGCAATCTAACAAGTGTACTTTGCAATCAGTGAAAATCAACTGCCGTCCGAAAATGTTAAATAATTGGTACATTTGGAACATCTGAGGAATACTAAAATTGATTAACAAATGTGTTAAGATCTGTTAAATATGCTACTGGAAGAAATAGCAGCCACATACTGATCATAAAAAAAGCTTAGAGCTCCAACTTATTCCATGTATCTTATAATAAAATATCTCCTATAAAAATCAAAGTCAATCTCTGCTTAATAAATCAACATAGCGCACATTTTTACACTATACATTTGTAAATCATATAGTTTAGAGATTTATGGATTAGTAGTATCACACTGAAGTCATTTGCAGCATCAGTCTTTTTTAAAACTACATGATAAATATATGATAAATATATTTTTAAATATCTGGAGGGCTCCGCAGTTGGTGAGGTTAAGGTTGGACAATAAAATACAAACATAAATGTGGAAAAAGAAAGCAAAGAGAGTGTGGAGAAGTCATTCAAAGATGAATTTGCTCAAAGGAAGGCCTGGAGAATGCAACTAAAACAAGTGAGTAGTTCTTCATTTTACATTTTCGTGTCTGTTATGTAAATATTTCATTGGGCAGCCATGTCGATTGTTTGTGTGAAGTAGTTTAGCAATGACATTGCAAAGTTTGGCCTTGCCTTGGTTATTTTAGACTTACATTAGTTCCGATCTGGCTGTGAAAAGATACTGGGTAGAGTTATGCAACTCAAGATTGTGTTTTATGCAGCATTCATTGGTTTATTTATTAGGTAACTTGCTTGACAATTTTCGACTATTACTAATACTACTTTCGAGTTGGATCTGGATGTTCTGTTACTTTACAGAGATCATGTATTTATCTGGCTACTCAGATGATAATGACATATAAATGTCTTTTGCAAAGCAATGTGTTTGTTATCATACTTTTCTGATACCCTACAGTGATACGCCTCTTCGTTGCACTTCTTGTTTGGAGCCCGTTAAAATTTTTTTTGCATCAGCCAAGGGCTGACTTGCTAAGCCATTGCTGCATTTTAATATTAATTTCACATTATAATCATGCGTGACTTGCAGAATCAGCAAACCAGTTAATAAGCAGCTTTGTTGGTATGAACTTGTTCCACAATTTGAATGGATTTAACACATTTCAACAATGTATTAAAATGGTCTTGCATAACAAACAAAAAAAGAAAGAGGTTTCTTAAGGCAGCAGTGTGTACCTAGTGTCTTTTAGCTAAATGTCAGACAAGCAAAACAGGCAGGAAGAAAACACAAGCTGATACCTCAGCATGAAGCTGGATAAATATGTTAAGACAATCTCCACAGTTGAACGACATCATTTTTGCACCAAAACAATGCTGAATTAATAAAATCCAGAGCAGATCGAGTGTTATTGTTTTTTTCTCAATATTTCAACATCCAATAATGAGCTGGACAGTGCATCACCCTATGCTGAGAAAGCGATGTAGCCTTGGATGCAGCAATACAGCCTCAAGATGTTCTGAAAAAGACTGGCACAATATGAATGAGCTCTTGTAGAGGCCACAGTAAGCGCCTCATTCACACAGATCCTGCTCCTACTCCTACTGACGTAGGCTTGGGAAAACAATAAGATATCTGGCTTGCTGTACTGTTGTGTTATATTTAGTCTTTGTCTGTGAATACTGCAGCATTTTGATAAAGACTTACAGGTCTCATACAAGAAAAAGTGTATATTCAGTCTCAGACACTTGAAATTTGACAATGTGCGATACCCTGCATGAAATGATTCCATGCTACTGTAGATAATGAATATAAACTATATTTAACTGATTTATGTTCATGTTTTTATGCGTTTGTGTCTGTATAAGTGAACAACTATTTGTTGTTAAGTGTTTTCTATTGGATATTTGAGCCCTTAATTGTTGTCATTTGATTGATTGTCATTTATGACATATCAGTTGGTGATTGGGTCACATGGATTGTTGATGACATTAGCAAGTACTGATAGTGTGCGAATTTGCGTCTTTTTATAATAGATGTTTTTATGCTTAAAATGCTTGGAGGAAAATATACCAATGTGTTCTGTTTTCTGTCCCTGATTTTCAATAATCACTCATTTAGATTACTGATGAATCAAAGTAGTTTAAACAGTTTTACAAGCTTTTTCTATATAAGCACATCTTTTACTCACAATTGCAAAAATGGTCTTCTCAGCATGCACTGAGGCCTGAAAAATTAAAATGGTTTCACTTCTTCCCAACAACTGTTGTTGCTTTAATGTCATATTTACTGTAGCAACAATATACTGCAATATACGATTCTGTGCTACTGAAGTTCCTGAAACGCAATATATAAGTGATGGTAGGGTACAACGGGGATAAAGGTGCTACAGGGTAAAAGGAGCCTTTGACATTATTTTTCCTCTAAAGCACTAGATGGCAAAAAACCTAGCATAGCGCTTTCCAAAATGCTCATGCAAATTTGGCTGATTCTGTGCTTACTTGATCTAATATTTGATGTTTTTAAAACATTTTGTAGATTTAAGTAGCAAATGAGAATTGCTAAAATTGTTGAATATATTTTGAGACAAAGGTCTTCCCAACTATTTTCAGTTATGTAAAAGTATGGTATTGGGGTAAAAAGCACTCCTGCTGTTAGGGCTAAAAGGCAAATGATAATTAACATGATAATTAATAGATGGATGACTTTTTCATTTGTTGACATGACATGGTTAGATTCAGATAGTAAATATATATTATGTTGGGTGCCCATCTTAAAGATAATCACCCTGTTAAGAATGAAATCATCACATTTAAAACATGATATTAATCATATCATATAATAAAATATCATTTGTTGTTACTACTGTAAACCTATATTAAATTAAGGGATCTCCTTCCACACTTTCAGAATCTTTACTTTTTAAAATTATTTTCTGTAATTTAAGATTTTTTTTTTATATTAACACGTTTTAATGACGGTACATTTATTGAACAAAAATTAATTATTTTAGTTATCAAAATAAGCAGAAAATAGTACACACTTTAGGAAAGTGAGTGTTTTGAACAAGTATTAGACATCATTAAAAAAAAACAACAACATTACTTTAGCTAAAGTATTTGTGTCAACACTGTGTGCCTTTTGCCCCATGCTGGTGAGCCTTTTACCCCAAGCGTGGAGTAAAAGGCCCCCTTTGCCACCTCATACATTTATAAGATTTTTAAACAAAATAAACAACTTGTATGATTTATTTTCACACAAAATCTGCTGCTCCATAAATGTTCAATACAAACGTATATTTGTTTCTGCAATCATACATTTTTTTCTTAAGTTGTGCCTTTAGCCCCATTGTGCCCTATATTTAAAAGAATTACGTTCATGTTCTTATTATCAAAATCTAGGTAAACATATTTTTAAACGCTTTAGGGAAAATGTACTAATATTGTTTTTTCTGCTGAATCTAAGAAGTTTGAACTGTTTTATGTTGTAGGATTTCTTATATAAGCACAGCTTTTCCTTATAAGTCTAGAATGGTCTTCCCAGCATGCACTGAGCCTGAAAAATTAATATGGCTTCATTGTTTCTCAACAACTATTGTTGCTTTATTGTCATGTTTAGTAACTTGTTGTCTTGTGATGGTAGGATGTGTTTGTTTCTCTGCTTAAAAAGATTAGTTGATTGTGTATGCATGTAAAAAATTGCATAAAACTATTTTAAGTGAATACAACTTAAGAAATCTCCATAGATGTAATGTTAGAGGTTCTTGTAATTGCAATGAACTCTCTGTATTTGAATGATTTAACACCTCATCTAATTGATACCGGATTCTAAACAGTTGCATTTAATTAATATTGCTTGTAATATGTTGTCGTCATTTTTATTGATTGAATATACTGCGCAAGGTATCTGTTATGAAAAAATCAGGACAAATTGTAAAAGTCTAGATTCTGTGAGTGTCTTCTAGTGTACATTGCATCACCAGGCTCCTCAGAGTGCAGCACTAGAGAACTATGCAGCTGATTCCGAGGCTGCACACACTAGAATACAGCAGCACGGAGTCTATTCATAATTCTGAGCGTTTCGTAAGGTTTTATGAGGCACAGTCGCAATATGCCGAGACGGTTTTTGCAGTTTCATTGTTGCAATGTGGCTCCATCGCACACAAAGGCTGCGTCTCAAAAGCCTCGGGAAAAAAAAAAAAAAAAACCCGCTGTCTCGTTAGGCGGCTCGCGAGGTTTTGAAACACAGCCGCTGTGCTCCAGACAATATATGTATGTCTCTTACCTTTAATGTTGTATTCGGGTAGCTCACGGGGACCTTGGAAAAAGTGCTGTTAGACAGAACAGCTAAACGAATGTCTTCGAATATGGTGATGATATCATCCAGGAGGCATCTCTTGTCCCGGTGGCTCAGGACACAGAGATGCGCGAAAGTGTAATTGAAGCCTTTGTAATTGACACGCATATCCAGGACCTTCTTGTGCACCTGGAGCACCTGCTCGGCCAGCTCCAGGATGTTTCCCCCGGATTTGGCCAGCAGAATGAGCCTGCCATATCTGCCGGGGGTGTGCAGGTCCGAGTACAGCTTGTGCTTGGACTGGTCGATGGGGAAGAGGCTGTTGGCGAGACTCCGCTCGATCTTCGCGAGGCTGTGCGTCGGAGCGACCAGGATCTCCAGGTCCGTTTCGGGCTTAAACCGGCTCAGCACGGTGGATCCGAAAATGATGGTCAGGACTGCGGGGACGGTGAGGAAGAACACCGGATGCCTGCTCACGAACAAACCCAGCCAGTAGAAAGAAGATTTCAGCCCTCTGTGTATCACTTGCCGCAGCATCCTCCTCCAGATCCAGCTTGCAGCAGATGATGCCCCGGTTCTTCCTATGAAGCACATGTGACATGTGGCTCCAGTTCAGTCAATCCGTATGAGAATACTCGAGTGTACACCTGTGAAGCACTGCAGCGATTTGCAAAAGACAGTCAGATATTGATCACTATAGAGGCTTTTTGGTTCCATCCCTCCCCCTGATGTGTGACTGTTTCTCTCGCTTCTTCTGCTGCAACAGCAGCCAGCCCCAGTCTGATGTGCATGTGTGCTTAATTCGGACTATTCGATCGGAGGCGCCTGATTTATGGGCTTGATTGTAACCATGTGCTGCTGTGTGCATGGACGGAGGCACGACGGGGAAATGCTGGGTGGGTGGGGGCTCATTTTTAAGAACACGCGCGATTCAAAGCCCTTCACGATCGTGGACTCACCTCTTGAAATAGCCACTCGATTACTAATGAATGAGGCATTCCCATCTTAAAGCTAAGGGCGGCAGTCCACAAGGCCAAATGCAGTTACAATGCAGACATGCTAAAAATAACATTGATTTCCAGACCTAAATAGACGAGGCTACTCAAATCAAAGTCCTTCAGAGTTTGCTGATGAAGTGACTTACTTACCACGAACGAAACCGATAAGTGAATTCACCAAAAACGTTATTAACTTACACTAATAGCACAATTATTTCTGTTTTACACATTTACACGCGTTTTCACACGGTTTAGTAACCACAAAAGTTGCGGCAATACGATAAATAAAGGCTTCTAACAGAGGTTATGGAGGTAACCATAGCAACAGTACCTCATTGGGATTATTCACGTACTTTGACCAGTCCTGACACTATTTACAGTAGCTTATCACCTTATTGTGTCTTATACTAAATAATATTTAATGCTATCCTTTACTTTTGTGCTATCCACCTTTTTCTTCAAAACAGAAGTAAGCTTATGGGCGAGACTTCCGGTTCATTATTAGCAGGGTTAGGGTTAGCTTGTATGATTCTTAAGGGGGGCTTAATGGGGGTATTTTATACCATATGAATAAAATATTAGGTTAGAGTGGGTCAACTTGAATCTGAGGTGGCACAAATCATATTGGAGAGGTAGCCCTTGCTTGAAATTGCATTCGGTGTAGCTTTTCACGTTTAAAATCATATTCCGGGGGTAAAGGGGTTGGTCCTTCAGATCATTGCGGATCAAGCCCTGTTTACTTACTGTTTGCACTACAAACCATTGTGTTCATAATTAAGATAATACATTAAAATAATATGGTAAGACACATCAATTTGCAATATCAAGCAGCAAAACAAGCTGTTTTGTTCAGCTAAAAATAGCTGGACGCGGATGAGACCGGATGTCAAACCCATAAAATTTACAAATGGCCGTTCACTCTTATGTGAAGAAAAAGGTGGATACTTTGTTCCGCTAATGATTTCATTGAATAAAGCTCTCTTTAATATAAAACTCATAACATTTTCCTTATGATTGTTTGCACCGCCTTCATCTCAGATCCTCAGTGCTTTGCATAAAATAGAATACACTATCAGCCTGGGGAGATTCTTCAGTTGGAAGACTACTTGAAATCTTGAGAAATGAAACTTTTCTTCTATGCTAAAAGCTATGTTTTATTTTTTGTGAAAGTGAAGTATTAAAGCCTCTTTTATACTTCGTGAGCACAGCAGAACACTGTCAGAACCAAAAATAGAAAAAAATAGACCAAAATAGCTCCTGTCTTCTCAATACTGGAAAAATATCTTTATATTACCTTACTATTCTTAGTTTTTGTTTTGTATTGGTCTAATTCAATTATTTGCATTCGATTTGTTTTATTTTCGCATTTAGATTCATGATTGAGATTCTTTTTTCTGAAATGGTGGTTCTGGGACATACTTCAGGCTCTAACTTAATATGATCTAAAATATAATTTACAAGCCTGAAATATAACCAGTAATAAAAACCGGGCTACTCCATAACTCGTTTATATGATTTCATACTCTGTAAGTAAATAGCTATGACAACAGGATGAAAAAGTCTGTAACATTTTTGTAAAACAAAACACAGTAGCAGGAAGTCAAAATAGATTTAACCAAGATCTTTGAGTTAAATAGTAAAGAATAAATTCACTATGAACTTGCAGTAGAATAATTTCCCGCATTGTTATTTGTCATCTTCACTGATGTTCTCCTAATGGCAGGTAACCTATGAAGTGAATCCAGTTCTACCCGTGGTTTTAATAACCTGACACAAAACTCTCTCCACATAGCTATTATAAATGCATACTTGTTGTTCGTGCAATATTTTAACAGAAGCCCCTCGTAAAATAATTTTCTGCACTGCTGATCATGTGTGACTGCAGAGATGACCTGTAATCCTGTTCGGTTACAGCTTCTTCATTATTTATGTGTGGATGATGTCGTGTTTACAACCAGTGAATGCTTAGATATGGTCATCAACACAGAAAGGCTGTAATTTGGTTGCTGGCTATGAATAGTAAGAACTTTACCACCTTTGAGCATCTGGAATGTAACTGGATGCAAAATCAGTTGAGAACAGCTACATTTGTGATGTTACACATCAAAATCAATGGATATGTCTGAATGACTGTTAAAGGACAAAGATGCTTTTAGCATGCAAATGTAGTTACAGCATCTACCAGCAGGGGATACCTGCAGAAGCTAACCAGCACTGGATGCACTCACGGATTGAACAGTATGAATGGTGCAGACAAACGCCTCCCCCTCTACGTAAATGTGACATGGCAGAAATCAGCATGTTGCAATATAATTGGGATAAAATGGAGAATAGTATGACTTGTCCTAGTTTATTCCCCAGACCATTACCAAAATGAGTGCACTCCTTTTCCTAGCATGATAATTTAACCTAAATTTAGAGCCATCAGCTCAGTCGTCTTCTTTACCTCTTGAGCTCAATGGATATACAGTAGATCCACTTACAGGTGTCAGGAAATATACACCTAAAACTGCCACATGAGCCAATTAAATGATATATGTAGATTCTCAACACTTCCCACACCTTGCAAGCACTGACAATAGAAACATTTAGGCTCTTCAAATCTAACGACTACTGCAGTGTTGCCAGATCTAGCTATAAAAACAAGCAACCTGGTCTGGCAAAAGAAGCCCAAAATAGACAACTAAAATAATCTAAATAAGCAAGGTTGTTGATGCAGATGGAAAGGTGGCACACTAGAGCATATTTATGCATCGTTTGGGAAGGTAGATGCAGAAATACAGGAGTACCAGAGAAAATAAACTATGCTGATTACTAATGACATTATGTAGTGTGGAATTTAAAAGAAGTTGCTATTGGTTGGCCATATTTCATTGAGCTACAAGAGCCAGGTACTAGGAAGCCCAAATGCATCACCATATTCTAGAAACAAGCCAAAAATACACAAGCTGTGTTGAGAATGAGAAATGCGATGTGAAAACAAGCCAAAAGTTGCTTTGAATTAGCAGACGTGGCAACGCTGGACTACCGAGATGATGAGAGATAAATGGCGCTGGAGAAGGACGTGGAAGAAGAAAGTGGGACAGGGTGTCGTGCAGTTGAGAGGAATCCCATATTTTTTGCAGTCTCAGTGGATACGGGCCTGCAGTCAAAGCTTAATGTGCACTTCCTGCCAGCCGCTGTTGCCAGGTGGTGGGCTTGTGCAAGATTGGCAGGCCAAACACACACACACACACACACATCTTAAAACACAGCTGCGGTGAAACCACATTGTGAAATTGCCACAAAATGCACAGATACAAAACAGACACTGAATTCAATTAAATTTAATTCAAAAGCTAGAAAAAAAGACTTCCAAAGTAGCCATCACAGAAATAGACACATATGATGAATTATACTCTGAATTGCAAGTGATGTCATAACATAATAAACCCTGTATTGTATGTAAAGCTCATATATTTCTAATAACGCAGTGTGTTGCGTTATAAATACCAAAAATGGTGTGATGCTACTTCAAGCCAGAAGCGCAAGTGCAGTAGTGAAAAACAGGTGACAGATTGTGAATAACGTGCCTCTTAAGTTAACATCATAGCCTGAGGCCACGTCTGTCAATCATCAACAGAGATCTGTATAATAACCCATGCTATGGTATTAACCTTAAGATCATTTATATTGTACAGTGGGTTTTCTTTTAACATTTACAGTTTTTTAATAGAAATATGTATGCTACGAATCTAAATATTATTTAAAAACATTATGTAATATATTAATCAAAAATAATATGTGACCCTGGACCACAAAACCAGCCTTAAGTAGCACAGGTATATTTGTAGCAATAGGCAAAAATATATTGTATGGGTCAGAATTATTGATTTTTCTTTTATGCCAAAGATTATGTTCCATGAAGATATTTTGTACATTCCTACAGTAAATAGATTAAAACGTAATTTTTGATTAGTAATATGCATTGCTAAGAACTTCATTTGGACAACTTTAAAGGCGAATTTTTTTCACCCTCAGATTCCCGATTTTCAAGTATTGTTTTCCAAATATTGTTCTATCCTAACAAACCATACATCAATAGAAAGCTTATTTATCCAGCTTTCATATGATGAATAAATCTCAATTTTAAAAAATGACCCTTATGACTGGTTTTGTGGTCCAGGGTCACATATAAATATTAATGCGCTGCCTAGCATATAGTTTCCCACTGTATTAGTACTAGCGATAGCTTTTTTTTAATTATTATTATTAAAAACAGTTTTTTTTTTTTTTTTTTTTTTTTTTAACTTAAATGATGTTATGTTTTAAAATGGCAAAGCTCATGTTAGATGAATATAAAATAAATATAAATAGAACACAGGGCCTTGAGTATCATAACATTTTTACTGCCTTGACTAAAAGGCATAGGATGGAACAGGATATGACATCTTTAAAAAAGGAAAAAAAAGATCTTAAAGGGATAGTTCACCCAAAAATTCTGTCATTAATTACTCACCCTCATGTCGTTCCAAACCTGTAAGACCTTTGTTCATCTTCGGAGCACAAATTAAGATATTATGATGAAATCCGAGATCTTTCTGACCCTGCATAGACAGCAACGCAGCTGACACGTTCAAGGCCCTGAAAGGTAGTAAGAACATTGTTAGAATAGTCCATGTAACTTCAGTGGTTCAACCGTAATTTTCCAAAGCTACAAGAATACTTCTCGTGTCTATGCAGTGTCAGAAAGCGCACAGAAAAACATCTTAAATTTTGTTCTGAAGATGAGCAAAAGTCTTAAGTGTTTTGGAACAACCTGAGGGTGAGAAATTAATGACAGAATTTTTCATTTTTGGGTGAACTATCCTTTTAATATTCCATTAGAGTGTAAAGATACACTAAAAATGACTTTTATGTAAGGTTATATGCAGTATTAGTAGACAATAATGTAACTGTGTTATTGTTTCAATTTTTGTTTACACTGTAATACATTTTGCTCTCTTTAGCCTTCTAAACTTATTTTCGATTACTGTTACATTGACATAATATAAAAATTGTGACTTATGTGGTGAACACACTCTTTCCATTTAACACCTGTGTTTCTTCTAAGGGTTATGACCGGAAAAATAGAGCTGGAAAAATAATCTCATTACTATTCCTTTGTGCTTGGCTCATGGCTTACTTTCCTTCACAAACATCCTCTCTGCACAGCTTTGACCAGCCGCTAACATATATGAGTTGACACTGAGCTTTCGTTAGCCTCCAAGAGGAAAGAAATGACCCATCTTAATTAAAAGAGCCTTTTCCCTGCCATTAGCCCTTCTGTTATTGGCTGCTGTCAATACATCCATTTCATGGGAGTAAGTAATCCCATGCATTATAAATAGATAACTGGTTTAATGCAGTTTTAAAGAAGCCCCTGGGACCTTGCTCATACCTGCTTATGAGAATACACACTCTTAAAAATAAAGATGCTTTAAAAGGTTCTTCACAGCGATGCCATAGAAGAACCATTTTTGGTTCCACAAGGAACCATTCAGTCAAAGGTTCTTTAAAGAACCATCTCTTACTTACCTTTTTATAATCTTAAGAACCTTCTTTTGCTGCAGAGAACCTTTTGGGAAACAGAAAGGTTCTTCAGATGTTAAAGGTTCCTTATGGAAGCATTTAAACAAAAAAGGTTCTTTTGTGAAGCACCTTTATTTTTAAGAGTGAAGGAGAGATGTTTTGTTCATACAGGAAAATAAATAAATAAATAAATAATGCCAACTTGCTCTTTCCATAAGTAGATATCTTAGTAGAAATCTTATTAAAATTCTTATTACATCTTATTAAAATTCTTCTCGTCCTTAAAACAATCAAGGATGTATTTCCAACAAATGACAGCTCTAAAAAGACACTCAACTTTCAAAAAATGCTGATTGCAGTTATTTTGATTTCCATTAATTTTAAATGAGTTTTTTAAGAAATAAACAATAAAATAAAGAATTAAGGTAACACTTTACAATGGCGTTAACTATTTTAGTTAACATGAACTAAGAATGAACAATACTTATACAGCATTTATTAATCTTAGTTAATATTCATTTCTACATTTACTAATGCATTATTAAAATCAAAAGTTGTGTTCGTTAACATTAGTTCATGCACTTTGAACTAACATGAACTAATGAACAATGTATTTTTATTAACTAATGTTAAAAAAGATTAATAAATAGTGTAATAAATGTATTGTTCATTGTTTGTAATATTAGATAATACATTAATGTTAACAAATGACACCTCATTGTAAAGTGTAACCAGAATTAAATAGTAAATAGGACAATTTAAAAGACAACTAAACAAAACCTTTCACGTTACTCCACGAAAAAAAGTCACGAGCGAGTTTGCCGCCATGTTCACATCTACAATATCATTTGCCAAAAGAGTCTAAATCATGTCCTTAGTTAAAGATTTTCTTCATATCGTCTGAAAACACGATCTGTTTAACACTGCTCCACGAACAATTCGATAAGACCAGTAACATAATGCAGCTGACAGCGAAGTCAGTTCCTGGCACTGCTGCTCAAGTCGCGCGCTGTGATAAATTAATCAAATCGCGAACGATTGCTGAAAGAAACAGGGCTTCTCTTGGAGGTGACAGTGTGCTTTGCTATTGTTGTCAGCATTATGAATGGCCCTCATATGGTCCTGCTGCAGAATGTGCCTCGTGCCCAGCAGAGTCCGTGCAACCTTGAGTCATGAATTGCTTTGGCTCCCACTCAGGAAAACAGGAAGCACCACCTGCTGTTCAAATCTGATGTTAATTTCCCTGAGTAAGACTTCATTGAGGAGGAGAGGCGGTAACAGGCTGTAATAGTGAAAGACAGCATGGGCGTCCTCTTTGTCACTGCCGCTCTGTGTTATATGCACGATTACCACTGCATCAAAATCACAGACACCGTTTAACAAAGTGCGACTTATTAGAGAGATCCAGTAGGGTGAAAAGACCTTGGGATGAGCAGAACATATTTTATGAGTCTCTGGGTATATTTTACAGCGGTTTGTGACCCAAAATGGGTCACAGACTTCTTCTGATTACATAACAAAAATTGTAATTAGTAATGTAATCTATTACATTACAAATTTTAGGTAATATAATAGGACTACTTTTAGATTACCTTTGACATACCATTAATTATTACATTGATTTAAATGAGAAAATCTTGTAACACATTGAAAAAAGGTAACACTTTATTTTAAGGTGTCCTTGTTACACGTTACATGTGCTTACTATTATAATAACAATTAATTATGTGTAATTACATGCAAGTAACCCTAAGACAAACCCTAATACTAACTCTAACCATATTGTAAGTTCATGTAGTTCATTAAAATTACTCAGTACTTAAATGTATAATTACACTGTAAAAAAAGGACACCTTAAAATAAAGTGTAACCAAAAAAAAAGGATAAAAAGTATGTTCAATTTTTTGTAATCAACAACATTAAGTGCATTAAATATTACATTCAGTAACTACAGGGGTTGGACAATGAAACTGAAACACCTGGTTTTAGATCACAATTAGTATGACATTGGGCCTCCTTTTGCAGCCAATACAACAACATTTCATCGTGGGAGTGACAAATACAAGTCCTGCAAAGCAGCCAGAGGGATTTTGAGCCATTTTCCTCTTGCAGAACAGTGGCCAGGTCACTATGTGATGCTGATGTGGGAAAACGTTTCCTGACTCGCTCCTCCAAAACACCCCAAAGTGGCTCAATAATATTCAGATCTGGTGACTATGCAGGCCATGGGAGATGTTCAACTTAATTTTCATGTTCATTAAACCAGTCTGTCACCAGTCTTGCTGTGTGTATTGGTGCATTATTATCCTGATACAGAGCACTACCTTCAAGGTACAATGTTTGAACCATTGGGTGCGCATAGACAACCTTCACACTCTGCTCTTACTGGTGTAATGTACAATCAGTGAAGACTGGGCACCAGGCTGCACAAATATAGCCATGAAACCTCCAACACTATATTGGCGAGTGTTTCAGTTTCATTGTCCAACCCCTGTATGTAAATTACGTAATTTACTTACAAAAAAAGTAACTGTAATCTGTTACAGTTACTGAGAAAATGTGTCATTAAATTACAGTTACTTATGAAAATGTTAAAGATTACAAAGGAGGTTGCATCTGAATATTTTCACACACATCTAGATTTGATTCATTTCTTTCCCAAATTGCATTGACTGCTCAAAAAAAAAAAAAAAAAAAGTTTCAGGAGTTTGGGACACAGAATTTTTTTTCCCCTATTTGGGTTTGTGTATATGCTTTACTTTTTAAGATAAACTGTTTTTTCCAAAGCGTTGTTAGATGCCAGTGTTTCCTGTCATAGCTATGCAATGATTTAATTTCAAAAACAGTATCATAGCTATTAAACTATGTCTTGTTATGATTTTAAATCTGTATTTAACCTCAAAATGCTCTCAAAGTAAAAAGAGGTGCTAAACCATGATTTTGTGGTGGCTGTGATGCAAAATTAAATTATTATAGTTTTAATTCAAGTGATGAAGGATTTTGAAAGTCTGACAGTAATCAGTGTTGAGTAGCCTACTACTTTAAGGTTAACCCTGCCTTCTTTAAATGTTTAAAATTGATTAACAGTTCAAAACATTTGCTGGATATTTAGAAAAGTAATCAAAAAGTAACCAAATGTAATAAGTTAAATTAATAAAGTAACTGATATAGTTACACTACTTATTACATTTTAAATAGTAACTTGTAATCTGTAACCTATTATATTTCCAAAATAACCTTCAAAACACTGTTTACATTAGGGTTTCCCACGAACTTGGGTTGGTGAAAATACTGCAGGGAGTTTGTTGATAAATGTAATAATTAATTAAATTAAGTAAAAATAAATCAATCAAAATAAAACACTTACCATAAAAACTAAAAATATGTGAACGTGTCTATTAAGCGACATCAAAGAGCTGTGAATATGCAAACATTTAGTTAAATTATTGACTTAATATTTTTTTTTTAACTTAAAATTTCAGGAGATATTCTTTATATAAATATGTTAATTCAAAAATATTCTGCTGACAAAAATTTGGGAACTCCTAAATTAAATGTAAATACGAAATGACAGTTTGTGCATTTTAATGCGTTTCAAAGACAAAAGCTTTTCAAAGACACAGTAACAGATTGTTAAATGACTCACTGAATAATGATTCAAATAACAATTAAAATGTGTCATCAGGATTAACCAATTCCATCCCCACTGAAAACTTAAAAGTAACTTTCTGAACTTATAAAGTGTTAGGCTGTATTAGAATTTCAAAAAAAAAAAGAAAAGAAAGAAAAATTAATAATCTAAAATAATTTAGGAACAATTTACTGTCTCGTATGAATAACGTAATCTTCAGTCTCACTAAGAGCATTTTGAAACGTAATATACAGTGTCCTCCATTAATATTGGCACCCTTGGTAAATATGGCAAAGGTGGCTATGAAAATGAATCTGCATTGTTGATCCTTCATGCAAAAAATTAACAAAATTCTACCCTTTCATTGAAGTAAAGCAATGGAAAGTGGGGGAAACTCACAGTATGAAATAAATGTTTGTTTATTTTTTTCCAATACATGTTGAGTAAAATAACTCTGAAGTATATTTCCTTTCATATTCACATTGTTTAGCAGACCAGTGTGACTAGAGCATGAAATTGTCCAGCCATAATTTCCTGTTTCATTGGTTTATAAATATGAGGAACACAAAGGCCAAACCAAAGAATATAGTTCTTATGCGCAGAACAAGATTGTTGAGTTTCACAAAATAGAAGGTTTCTGTAAGAAAATAGCTAAAGCATTGAAAATCCCAATTTCTACCATCAGAGCAATAATTAAGAATTTCGAATGAACTAAAGATGTTAGAAATCTGCCTGGAAGAGGACATGTGTCTATAACATCCTAATGAATGGTAAGGAGGAGAGTTTGAGTAGCCAAAGACTCTCCAAGGATCATAGCTGGAGAGTTGCAGAGAATAGTTGAGTCTTGGGGTCAGAAAGCCTAAAGAATAAAATGAAAATAAATCAAACAGCCCCTACATCACCACATGTTGTTCGGGAGGGTTTCAAGAAAATTGTCCTCAATCATCTAAAAACAAACTCTAGTATATTCAGCTGTCAGACACGACTGGAACTTCAAACGGGACTGGCTTCTATGGTCAGATGAAACTAAAAAAAAAAAAGAGCTGCAGATGGGTTTGGTGCAAACAGGGATAAAAAGTACCCCATGCCCATGGTTAAATATACTGCTGTATCTTTAATGTTGTGGGTCCAGGAACCTGACTGGCTCTGTTAAAAATCTTATAATAGGCTATGGTTGGATCTGTCATCAGGACAATGATCCAAAACACACATCAAAATCAACACAAAAATGTGACACTGAGCACAAAATGAAGCTTCTGACATTGCTGTCCCAGTTCTCTGACCTGAACCTTATAGAAAATGAGTGGGGTGAACTGAAGAGAAGAAGCACCAACATGGAGCTCGGAATCTGAAGGATCTGAAGAGATGCATGAAGGAATGATCTCTGATTTCTTGTCAGGTGTTTTCCAAACTCATCAGGCATTATAGGAGAAATCTCAGAGCTGTTATCTTGTAAAAAGGATGTTGCAACAATTGGTAGCCAATGACTGTGTCAAATGTGTTCATTATTTCATAATGAGATTTTCTCTCCACTTTCCATTGTTTTACTTCAATGAAAGGTTAGAATTTTGTGAATTTTATTAATTAAAGATCAAAAGGATAAGCAATGCAGATTTCACAGCCACCTTTTTTCATATTTACCAAGGGTGCCAATATTAGTGGAGCACACTGTATCTGTATAATTCAATTACAAGTACTTAATTTTTGGAATCTGAGCACTCGCCATACACTATTCAATCCGAAACTATATTATACTATTTTAGTAATTGGGTTTGAAGTTACTGTGCAGATCAATATAACTTTCATTGCATGCAAGTGTGAATATGACCATACAATGTCTTGATATTTGTTAGCGTTCAGTAAATGCACTCCAAAGCACCCTCATCAAAAATATTACCTCTTGTTAAATGTCTGCAGCAGTCCTTCAAAGCTCATTAATCATTTCACTTGTCGTAGTGTATTTGCCACCATGCTGACATTGCTTTTCTGGGAATACATTACCTTCAGCTAAGGGACTTCACCCACAGCTCCTCCCGCCGTGCTGCGCTGCCTCATGTGAGAGTGAAATTCATTGGCAGGGGTTTCATATTTTATTGCCCAGTAACTAACGTTAGCGAGCGGCACCAGTTAAAGGTTGGCGCTCTCAGCCTATCCCCGTAAGTGTGTTCTCCTGTACGATGGTGACTCATCTGACTGGCCCAGTTTTGTATTACTGCTGAAACAATCATTTCAGATGAAGGTCAAACATAGCCTTAAGGGCATGTGTTCCAGCCTTTAATGATCCGGAAGACTTTACAGCTGAAGATCTTCGCACATCAGTGTGACAGAGTGGCTTTTGAACTCAAGGGGAAGATCTGGGAGTGATAAAGTTGTGTGAAAATGGGAGGAAATGTGATAGAGAGAAGTTGAACTGTAAGTGAAGCTTAAATAAGTGCTGACAGTTTTCCTACAGTAGTTAAAAATGCTAAAAATAATTCAATAAAGGCAACATAAGGAACAACTTGTTTAAAGCTATGTCCGACAAGCCATGCTGCTTTCGTGCCACACACCATGTTCTCACGCAGTGAAAAATGTGGAAAAAAGAGGAAACCCACAATGTGCTGACAGACAAGACAGAGCAGGTTACTTCTGGTATGACGTCTTAGCTTTCAGAATTAATCATTTTTAAGAAATTCAAACAATAAATAGGCCTACTGTTTTGTGGCTCTTCAATGTGTCGTGACAAATCACTGTAGTGCCTCAGTTCAAGCAGCACATCAACCGATCATCTCTTCCTCTTTACTAATTATAGCATGAAAAAAAAAAAGAATAAATATCAGATGGTATTTTATTTCAACTGTGGAAAGACGTTAATACATACAATTTTCATGGCGGATTCTGCGTTATGATTGGTCAGACCGCCTGTCAATCAAGCTACCTGCGAAGGGTCAATTACTGTAGGTAATGATTCCTGCATTCCGTTAATTAATAGCATTTATTCATACACTTTTGCATTCAAATATAGTTTGCACTCATCAAACTGACCTGGATTTAGCTGGTTTAAGATGGTCTCCAAATTTGACCAGCTAAAATCTAAAATCCATCTAAATCCAACTAATAAACTACCCTAAACAGAGTCTCTTAGGCTGGTTTACATAGCTTTTTATCAGTTCAGTTCAGTTATTTGTTGCTTCTTCTTGAGTATTGTCATGACCTATGCTTTTAAGAGAGCATGTTTTATATACTTCACTGTACACATAACCTAATATATATATATATATATATCTTTAATCAGTCATAAAGAAATTATGATTTTTGAGGAAAACATTTCAGGATTTTTCTCCATATAGTGGACTTTAATGGTGCCCCTGAGTTTGAACTTCCAAAATGCAGTTTAAATGCAGCTTCAAAGGGCTCTAAAAATCCTAGCTGAAGAAAAAGTTATGTTCTAAAAAAAATTACAATTTTTATACTTTTTAACCTCAAACGCTTGTCTTGTCCAGGTCTGCCTGAACTCAGTTTTTTCCGGTTCAAGACAGTTAGGGTATGTTGAAAAACTTCCATCTCATTTTCTCCCTCAACTTCAAAATCATTCAACATCGCTGCAGAAGTACCGACCCAGTGTTTGCAAGTGAACATGCAAAGAAGATCAAACACCCTTTACAAAAAAAAAAAAAAGGTAAAACAGCGATGTAGGACGATTTTGAAGTTGGAGGAGAATGTGAGATGGGAGTTTTTTGACATACCCTAACTGTCTTGAACCAGAAAAGACAGAGGCAGACCTAGACAAGACGAGCATTTGAGGTTAAAAAGCATATAAACTGTCATTTTTTTTTTAGAAAATAACCGATCGTTTTGCTAGATAAGACCCTTCTTCTTCGACTGGGATTGTTTAGAGCCCTTTGAAACTGGATTTTGGAAGTTCAAACTCGGGGGCACCATTCAAGTTCACATTATGGAGAAAAATGCTGAAATGTTTTTCTCAAAAAACATAATTTCTTTCCGACTGAAGAAATAAAGACATGAACATCTTGGATGACAAGGAGGTGAGTACATTATCTGTACATTTTTGTTCTGGAAGTGAACTTCTCCTTTAAACTTTCCTGGTTTTAGCCGTGTAAAATGGTGTCCCTATCTGAGTCCCTAAAACCCCTCTAGCCATTGATCTTACACTTTGTATTTTTTCCTCCAGTTCAGTTATTTATTGCATTTCATACTGTATTGTCTTTGTTCTTTGCTCTTTGCTCTTGCTCTTTTTACAGAGCTTGTTTCATATACTGCACTGTATATTCAACAGGAAGATATTTACAACATTCAGACACACTGTATCAAAACATCCTTGTAGTCTAACCAAAAATCTTATTTTGGTTCAGAAATCAGTTAATTTAAAATAGTTAATGTTTCATTGCTATTTTGATAACTTTATGCAGATTTACTCTTTCTGGTTTGAAGTGGTTTTAACTGACTTAAGATGGTTTTCCAGCCTCACTAGCTAAAAAGTGTCTCAAACATCTCTAAAACCATCCAATAGACTAGTCTAAATAGAGTAGGAAACCAGTTAAGACCAGCAAACCATCTTAGGCTAGTTTATGCTGTATTTTTTAAGTTCAGTTATTTATTGCAGTTTTTTACTGCAAATTTTCATGCTCATTGCTTTTTACAGAGCATGTTTAATATATACATGTAGTAATATATTTAAAATATATGATTGCACTTTATTTTAAGGTCAAGTTCAAACCAAGGTCAAACCATCTGGTTTTTGCCTCAGTAAACTCCTAATTTGCTGCTTATTAATAGTTATTAAGGTAGTTAAGTTCGAGTATTGGGTAGGATTAGGGATGTAGACAATGGTCATGCAGAATAGGTGCTATATAAGTACTAATAAACAGCCAATATTTTAATACTAGGCATGCTAATAAGTAACTAGTTAATATTGAGAATTGTTCCTTATACTAAAGTATTATCATATATACTTATTTTATACTAAGTATAGTTCAAATCTATTAACATATTTACTGGCATATTGCTTGAGACTTCCTGATTTACAAAATATAATTAAACTTTATTTGGAGTACTACTTGTGCACAGTGCAGATTTCTGAATATTAAGCCTAAAATGTGCTTTTGATGAGGATTGTATGATATTTAAGGTGTACCTAAAGTATACTTGCAATAGCTCCACTTTAGCACAATCAAATATACTTAAGTATATATTTAGTTATACTTCAGCACTACTTCCGCACAGTTAAAGTACAAAATAAGTTGTTCCAATTTAGCAGACTTTAAGTATACCAGTTTAATACACTAAAAGTGCAAATGCAAGGTATTTTTAAAGGTATTTTTATTAAGTACATACATATGTAAATGTATTTACAGTATACTTAGTATAAAATAAATGTACTTCAAATACTTCAAATACATTTATTTTTCACTAGGGCATTTGGGGTCAGAAATCAGTTCATTCAAATTAGTTAATGTCTCATTGTCAGTTTGATAATTCTATGTCTGCCTGTCTGAGGATTAACACCAGACTGGAATAAGATAAGTCTCTGCTTAATTTGCCCTACAAAACTCTAGTAACAATAAAAATTTTGGATTAGCAGTTACCACCAATTACTTTGGTCTTTTTGGGCCCTAAAACCAATTGTCTTCGTCTGTGCTGGGAATATGGGCTCTTAGGTCAAGACAAATCTGTGAAGGCAGACGTAGAAAGAGAAGACTAACATTTCACTGCTTGATTAAAGAATTAGAAACAAGCAGAGCAAATCTAATTAGGACAAGAACAAGGAGGCCTTCATTTGTTTGTAGCTGTCGTAGTCCTGTCATATACATCAGCACAGATAAAACACCAGAAAACTTTAGAAGACTTTCAACAACATCTCAAATCAGTGGCGGCCCGTGGGTTTTAAAATAGAGGAGGCACACTAATTGTTTTGGTCTGGGGATCTTTTTCCACTATAAAGAACCTTTTGTGTAATGGAAATGTTCCATGGATGTTGAAGGCTCTTCTTGAAATCAACCAATTGACTCTTCGCAGAGAGTTTGACTGACAGACGATCTGACCAATCATAACGCAGAATCTGCCGTTTTGTCTGACAAACAAACCAGACAGGAGAGTAGATTCATGTCAGTGGACTTGACCTTGAAAAATGGTGTAGTGATGTCTTTCCGCAGTTACCTAGCGATACCTTTTGATGTTCATTCATATTTGTGATCCTGGACCACAAAACCAGTCTTAAATCGCTGGGGAATATTTGTAGCAATAGCCAAAAATACATTGTATGGGTCAAAATTATAGATTTCTCTTTAATGCCACAAATCATTAGGATGTTAAGTAAAGATCATGTTCCATGAAGATATTTTGTAAAATTCCTACTGTAAATATATCAAAACTTTATTAGGAACTTAATTTGAACAACTTTAAAGGTGATTTTCTCAATATTTAGATTTTTTCGCACCCTCAGATTCCAGATTTTCAAATAATTGTATCTTGGCCAAATGTTGTCCTATCCTATTATACATCAATGGAAAGCTTATTAATTCAGCTTTCAGATGATGTATAAATCTCAATTTCAAATAATTTACCCTTATGACTGGTTTTACGGTCCATGATCACATTTATTATGAGCTATAATTAGTAAAGCGGATAAGACAACTGGTTCATGTGCCGCTTGAACTGAGGCGCTACAGCGATCTATCATGACACACTGAAGAGCCACAAAATGGTATTTATTGCTTGAATTTTCACAAAATGACAACTTGAAAGCTGAGACTTTGTAAGTGAAGCTGGATCACGAATGATTCGCACGAACATAGACGGATATATGTAGATTGGGAGGCGCATTCTCCTCACAAACAAACGTAATCTACTGCATCTTCAGCGGCTCAGATGTCGGGAGTAAGTAACGATCACTATGTTCATTATTACATCCAGCAACACAACACCTTAATTGATCAATCGGATGCTGCTCCGACATCGAAACAATGGAGGTCAGACTGTTACAGCTGATTCAAGGCGGGTCTGAGGCTCATGTCAATCAAGTATCGTGGGAGCGGCCTCTGAGAATGACTCGATTTGAAAAGGGGGATATTATTTTTACAGATTAATTAAAAACCACTGCATATATTTTTATCATTATAGGGTAGATATGTATATACACTACCAACACACATTAATGTTCAAACAACATGTAAAAGTGAACTTTGCATCCGATGACCCCTTTAAAGTAACCTGCTCTGTCTTGTCTGTTGCCGCGTTGTCAGTTTTCTCTTTGTTCCGCAATGAATTTTTCACTGCGTGAGAACATGATGTGTGGCATGAGAGCACCATGGCTTGTCGGACGTAACAGTGTGTAGAAAATGAATTACTTTGATCTCTCTAATGAAGCTGCATCGTCACTAGCGTTGCTAAATAGGGCATTGTTTGTCTGAGTGCAGTAACCTATAAATATTAATAGCAAAGTTTCAAGAAAAACTTCAGAAGTCCTACAACAACTAACTGCTATTTAAAGTTAACCATCAATAGAAGGATACACTGAAAAGCTGATGATGAGCTCAATAAAACACTTTTAAAGACGGTTTGCTGATACAAATCTCACAGGCTATCCAGTATAGAAAACTTAATGCTAATGTCGGCTTAATTAACGTTAGTTTCACTCAGCAGTACAGAAATGACAGTTGACAATGCAGTCTGCATTAAATTATCCCTTTTCTTGAGATGGTGCATCAGACACTCAAGTTGAGAGGCACTTGTTAGAGGGCAGAGCATCTCTGTGTCTTTTCAGCTGACAATTAGAGAAGACTCACCATGGAGGAGCCGGAGAATGATACGGCACGCCAGATGCTGCAAGGCCTCTTGAGAGAGCATGCGTTTTTTCTGAAACAGCATCTGCTGTGTGTGTGTGCAATGTGGTAACATCAACTCACTGCTAAGGAACAGACAAAAAAATAGTACTTTCAGGTGGAAATATACTTTAAAGCCTCATAGGTTTTTTTATTCGATCACTGTGTCCTTATTCAAAAACCCTTAAATGGTAATTTAGCTGATCATGAATCTTCATTTCATACGAGGTTGCAACTCAGCAATACTGCGTTCTGTTTTCCCTACGTGGTTATATGGCCTATTTTTATTAGAGGACATTAAGAGTTCTGTGTGCTTATCTTTGACTTTGTTCTTGCGCTTGCAGAAAAGAAACTTTTTTCCCCATTTCTACTTTTGGGTTGTCCTAATGCTTGCAAAAAAAGCATATTTTTCCCAGCTGAATGCATGTTTTTTTTTCTTTTCTGATTAACTATGCATGCACTTCAGCACCACCAACAGTTTTTGAGTTCCAGCTTATTAGACTCTTTCGTTTCAACACTGAACTGAACTCATTAGCAACCAGATAAATAGGAATGAAGATAACACTGATTCTTGAGACATGGGACAAAAAACAGACAAAACTATTTAAATTAACTACATTTCCACTCAAGAATTTTCATGAACTCTATCATTTGATTTCCATAAGCAAAATTTTGACTCAAATTCTGACCAGCCCTCAGACCAAAATCCAGTAATTCCTATAGATTATGTATTTAAATAATAAACACAAATATTCCTCTGTTTTAAAGCCACTACTATCTATCTATCTATCTATCTATCTGTCTATCTATAATAATTTTTCTGGATTCTGTTTTTTTTTTTTTTTTTCATTTTAAATTTTCTAGACTAGATTTCTAGATTTTCTATTAATCAAAAAAGCATGTCTAATTAAGTGAAATCATAAAACTTAAAAATTAGGCCTACATTTTTAAAGCCCTATGATTTTTTTTTCCAAATGCAGTGTCATTTATTTATTTATTTATTTTTTTTTTTAATCAGATTCTGTTTTCTAATAATTTTTTGGATTTCATTTTAATGGTTTCAATAAATTTTAATAAATCAAAAACATCTCTAATTAATTTATTTTCTTTTATATATATATATATATAAAATATTTTATGTTATGTAGTTGTGTTTCCTGTGTCACAATATATCGAATCCTTCAAAAAAAAAAAAAAAACAACAAAAAAAAAAAAAAACATTTGAGATCTTTATTCATAAAAAATAATACATTATTTTTACCTTACAGTGTTGAACCATTTTAAGTGGAAGAAGAGAGAAAACACATAATTTGTGAGAAAAAGGAAGCTGTGGAACACGTAAACTAGAAGTTTTCAGTTGTAGCTTGTTTTGGCCAAGTCCTCAAGAATCAGTAATAATATTTCTACACACAAAAAACAGGTCATGCAGCTAAATCAGACCACAGCAGACATGTCTTTGTTTGTTTCCATATGCATGACTCCTGATGGCACATATACAGTGTGTGGGTTCTCATTAGACACATGATGGCTCATGTTGCTCATCAATTTATCCTGCAAAGTGAATGTTATATTTTTACATATCTTGGGCAAAAAAAAAAAAATTGCTCCTCAGGTTAGCTAGAAGGGGCTAAAACTCTCATTTTAGGATAGGTTTTTTCATTTTTATTTATTTACTTTTTGCCTAATACCAATTATCTCTCAGCAAAACACTTTTTGCCTAGGTGATTATATTTAGTATGCAGTCATTACAAAGTAATCAGCACAGCATAGCAGTAAATGTTGAAAACTGAGAACTGAATTTTTATATACACAACTTTGCAGCACAATATTGTTAGGTGAACATTACCGAATGGAGTTTGAATCTCGCAGTTTAAAGCGCATGCACTGACATTGCAGTAATATATGACATTAACAAAATGCATTCAGAGATTTTTAAACACAAGTGTATCAGTTTTTTCTCTATTAGCCCCTTTCACACTGTGCGTTGCTTCCAGAAAATTGCCGGAGTGCCTTTTGTGTAAACGCAAAGACGTTCCGGGATTGATTCCGGGAACGATCCCGAGTTGGGGACCTAACATTGCCGGGATTTGCGCTGTGTGAACAAAAGCCAGAACCAATGCCAACGCAGGTTATCGTGTGACTCTTTTACCGGGTGTTTTGAAGGCAGACAAATGTTCACGACGAAAAAATATGTGCAAACTGGAATGAATCAGCGTTTAAGGAGCTACTCACTATTACCTGCGCAGAAGCGGAGATCGTTCGCCATCGAATTACACGTCACATCCAAATGTCACGTGCCTTTACGGGATCTTTAGGGGCTGTGTGTGAACGTGCACACACATTCCGGAAAATCACTAGCAGTGTGAATGAACCAAAATCAAAGGATTCTTGGACAAATCATGGGACACATTATCCGTGTATTTTCCGGAATCGCTGTGTGAAAGAGGCTTGTTAATATTATATGTGACCCTGGACCACAAAACCAGTCATAATTTTTTGTAACTGAGACTTTGTTTTGGTTTGTCAGGATAATATTTGGCCGAGATACAACTATTGGAAAATCTAGAAATCTGAGGGTTAAAAAAAAAAAAAAATCAAAATACTGAGAAAATCGTCTTTAAAGTTGTCCAAATAAAGCTCTTAGCAAAGCATATTACTAATCTGAAATTAAGTTTTGATATATTTAAGGCAGGAAATTTATGTAATGATTTTTGGCATTAAAAAAAAAAAGATAATTTTGACCCATGCAATGTATTTTTGGCAATTGCTGTATAATATATAATAAAAATATACATATGCTACTTATGACTGGTTTTGTGGTCCAGGGTCACATATTTCACTATTACTCACAACACCTCTTTTTGGATCTCAATAATTCATGTAGATTCAAATATATTAAACTTAAGAAAAACTAAAATATAAGTATATTTTAACCACTACTACTGTGTTCTTTGGCTTTGAGGAGGTTTTCAGGTGTGAAATGAAGAACTGCAGTAGGAAAAACATGAATAAAGCATGAATAGAGTTCCATGAGGCCATAAATAATACTGCGATAACAGGACAGACCATTAAGAAAAACCAAGGAAGCCCCTAGCAATAAAGAACAAGCAATTCCTGCGTCTCGTGCTCAGCAAATAGACTTCAACGTCAAAAGAGGATTTAGCTCACCTAAATCAGCACATTTACAAGGCCAAAAATGATGTCATGCATATTGATAAGGATGAGTCAACATGCAGCATTTTACTCTGACTGTCATTAAGGAGATCTGCGCTTCCTTCTTTCCTCCTTCCCTACTTTTTATCCTACACAGTAGTTGTTTTGAGTCATAGAAACACATTGACTTAAACATGGAATTTCAAAGTAGTAAAAACGTCATTACGTACACACCTCAAAAGAATATGGTTTGAATTAATCTCACATTTATAAATGAGCTGTTTTACATGTGCTGACCATGAAAAGGCCTGACTAAGATCTTCATGCACAATCCATTTACAAGTCTTTGTAAAAAGTATGACATATGATGGCTGGAAATCACTAAAGCATATAAATTTGTTAATTACTTTTCTTTCAAATGCAGATACCATGTATTACATGAATGACTGGAGTCAACTAATAAATCATCATCTAATTATTGAATAGACAAAGAAAGAGACATCGTTATTAATTTTATCTCATTAGTAATTAGAAAGAGACGGACATACATAGCCTTCATTCCACAGATTTCTGCAATGTTGGTCCATGTGGGGCTTTAATTCAATGTGTAAGTCACATTCAGTGAGTTACAAGACCCAGCCTTCCCTGTGATTTTTAATTAGGTGGCAGATAGTGGCTTGTCTGAGGAAAGACTGCAATAGGAAACGGCTCTTCCCATGTAATCTCCCTCTGATAAGGATGTTGGGCCCCATCAAATTGATCTTTTGCCCTTGAGATAAGGAGTGTATTTCATTAGAGGGCATTTTTATAATTCTTTAACGGGCTGATTCTGTGATATGACGTGCATTCCACAGCTAACAAGAATGAAAGCAGATGGCAACCGTGTCAGGAAAGAAGATTTCCACAAAACTAAGGACTGAAATGTCCTAAAAAGACTTCTTAAAGAGCTAACCCTTATCAATTAAATCCCAATATCACTGTTGCACAGAAACAGAAAACAAATATATTCCTACTTTCCCATATTGAACCACTTATCAGACTCAAAAGTGTCAGCAGACTCTAGGTTTTTCAATAGCTAAATCCTAAGACTTCTTAGTCTCCTCTGTCAATTGAGCTGGATATAAAGGAGGCTCACACAAGACATCAGTGTGTGTGTGTGTGTGTGTGAAAGCAGATAGCAACCTTAACAAAAGAAATGCATGTGAAATATATTTTCAAAATTCCACAGTGATATAGGAAAACAAAGGATGCACTGTTCTAAAAGAACTTTCATAAGGAAATATGCCTATAAAAGTCTCTCTGTCAGCAGAGCTGGTTATACAAGAGGATCATACAGACATTGGTGTGTGTAGCTTATCATACAATGATCTGTGAATCAAAACACTGCTCAGAAAGACTTCAGAAGCCTTGGGGTTATACATAATACAGCTGGATGCATTGTTGTATGCTTGTTGTGTATGTGCTGCATGGATAGCGAGAAAACCACTATACAGTTTCACTTATAAAACTGTCAGGACGGAAAGAGTAAAGAACAGTGTTTGAGAAGCTACCTCACCAAGCTACAAGCTATTCATAGCCACCTGATAGGATATCAAAGTATATCAAAAGTAAGGGGTTGAAAAGATTTTTAAAATATTTTTGAAAGACTCACCATACTCACCAAGACTGCTTTGATTTGATCAAAAACACAGTTAAAAGAGTAATATTGTGAAACATTATTCAGTGTAATATATTTTAAATATGTTTAATAGTGATAACAAAGCTGAATTTTAGCAAACCATTACTCCAGTCTTCAGAAATGATTTTAATATGCTGATTTGGTGCTGAATAATTTTTTTTATATGATCAATGTTGAATAATGTTGAATAACAGCAGTGCTGTTGAAATTTTTAGGGAAATCATGATATATTTTTTTAGGATTCTCTGATGAATAAAGTTTAAAAGAAGCACATTTGTTTGAAATATAAATCTTTTGTAACATTATACATCTTTTTACTGTCGCTTTTGAACAATTTAATGCAAAACCATAAATTTCTTTAAAAATTCTTAATTGCCTCAAATATTTTAATGGTAGTGTAACTGTAATGATATAATTAATAATTTAATTAAACCTAATTTCTATCTCTTCTGAACAAATGAAGAATGACAATTAAACTACATCTAGTTTACAATTAAATGACAATTAAACTACTTTAATTAAACTACTCTAATTTACATAGTAAAGAGACTCAAATCAGTGAATCATTTTTGTGAATCGCATAACATGAACTGTTCAAACGAACTGATTCAGTAGAATGAATCAGACTTTCACATGTTACATATAAGAAAGAGACAGACAGCAAGGACTATTTAAACAAGTATGTTTAATTATTCACTCATTAGAAACACAATGTGGCATTCAGCTTGTTGCTGGAAAAGGTACGCTGTTATGAAAATAGCTAAACTACTGTCATGCTAAAGTGAAAAAAAAGTAAGTAGTGCCTCTTTCACTTACTTCCAAACACTGTAGAAAACATGTAGTGTAACCATGCCTATTGTGCATTCTGCAAATGCAAACTGAAATGTTATTTGTATCAGATATGAACCAAAACATCATAATTGTAAGAATTACTAAACAGTATTAACTTGCTAGTAGTATTAAAGAAGAAGTTCACTTCCAGAACAAA
This sequence comes from Cirrhinus mrigala, assembly GCA_036247105.1. NCBI lineage: Eukaryota > Metazoa > Chordata > Actinopteri > Cypriniformes > Cyprinidae > Cirrhinus > Cirrhinus mrigala. Next base: position 24,801,464 of record CM070026.1, read on the forward strand.
AACTTACAGATAATTTACTCACCCCCTTGTCATCTAAGATGTTCATGTCTTTCTTTCTTCAGTTGTAAAGAAATTATGTTTCTTGAGAAAAACATTTCAGCATTGTTCTCCATATAGTGGACTTCCATGGTTTGAACTTCCAAAATGCAGTTTAAAATGCAGCTTTAAATGGCTCTAAACAATCCCCGCCGAGGAAGAAGGGTCTTATCTAGCGAAATGATCAGTGATCGGTTAAAAAAAAAAAATGTATATGCTTTTTAACCCCAAATGCTCTCTTGTCTAGCTCTGCAATGCACATGCAAGCTCTGTGTAATCCGGATCAATACAGTTAGGGTATGTCGAAAAACTCCCATCTCATTTTCTCCTCCAACTTCAAAATCGTCCTATATCGCTGTTTTAACTTTATTTGTAAAAGGTGTTTTAACCTCCTTGCATGTTCACTTTGTAAACACTGGGTTGGTACTTCTGCAGTGATGTAAGTTGATTTTGAAGTTTGAGGAGAAAATGAGATGGGAGTTTTTTGACATACCCTAACTGTATTGTCCCGGATTACACATGTGCATTGCAGAGATAGACAAGATAAGCATTTGATGTTAGAAAGTATATAAATTGTACATTTTTTTTTTTTTTTTAGAAAATAACAGATCATTTCACTAGATAAGACCCTTCTTCCTCGGCTGGGATCGTTTAGAGCCCTCTGAAGCTGCATTTAAACTGCATTTTGGCAGTTCAAACTCACGGACACCATAGAAGTCCACTATATGGAGAACATTCCTGAAATGTTTTTCTCGAGAAGCATAACACGGACATCTTGGATGACAAGGGAGTGAGTAAATTATCTGTAAATTTTAGTTCTGGGAGTGAATTCTCTTTTAACTGTTAGGAATTTCAGGACTATAGAGAAAAGCACAATTTGACAGAGAAAGCAAGCAATCACATTAAGTGATTAAACAGCTGTTGAATCATTACATTAACACACAACAGGTAAAAAGACCAAATTTGCCCACATGTTGGTCGTTTTCTCCTGCCCTTGGCAGGTGGTATTGAAAAGAGAGTCAAGGAACTTAATGTTCCTTACAACAACATGATATGGTTTAAAGGACATGGTTTTATTTTACAATAGACCGCAGGCTATTTCGGAAAATAAAAGCAGAGTTGTTATACTAAGTGCATTCTGGGGAATGCCTTTGGGTAACACTTGGTGGAATCTGGCACTTCCCTGAGAAAGATGCATGCTGAGTAGGAGCAGATTAGTAAGGGTAATGTAGCTTGTAAAATGCCAGATATATTGATGGCCTCTTCAGATCTGGCAAGGTAGCACTGGCCAATGAGCTGCACAAAGACGTTTTTTTAAGACAGGGCTTGATCCATCTAAAAATAGAGAGCCACTGGACAAAAGAGAACGGCCAGTCCACAAAACAGGACGAGGGGATGGAATGATTTACTGGCTTGAGGGTGTAAATCATGCCATACTTCATGGTAGGAAATTAAACTCATTTCATGCTTTGTGAACAGTTGAATAAACTGGATCTCATTGGGGGTCACCTGGGACAAGGGCGTGTCAAAGTTGATTAGTATCATAATGACAACGAAAGGTCATATTAAAGCATTTCACAGAGGCAGAATTGGTTGGTACTTGAACCAACATTGGACCTCAATAACTTTCACTGTATGGACAAAAAAAATTATATCTTCTTTTAATTTTATATCTTTTGTGGTCTACAGAAGAAAGAATGACATGAGAATCACAAGGTGAACTATCTCTTTAAAAACAATAAAATTCAGATTTAGATTTCATGAGTCTGTAGAAGGCTGTATGCAATATGTAGAAATGAAATGCCGCATGATTGCATCGTCACTTTCAAATGCTGCAATTTTTCTGAGTTCAAAGTGTTGTATTTTTAACAGGATCTGGCTTTGCCTGGGGCTGATATCATTTCCCGCTGTTCCACAACAGAATCTTGTTTTGGTTCCTCCTTGTGAGCAAACAGATTCCTTTCACAGTGCTTGGTGTTCATGGATATAACCTTACTCTTGCCAAATGCCATTTAACTGAAAAACATGAGGACAAATGTTCAAAATGGCATGTAAATGATTAACTGCTACATTAAAGGGGCAATAAGGGGGCAGTCAAATTAAAGAAATTTTGCTGACAAAAAAAAGTCCATTGTCTACTATCAATAGCGTAGAGATGTATGAAACACTGTTCACACACCAAGCAGGTTTCTGTATTATGCAAAATTCCAGATCATATGGATTCGTATTAAAAAGGCTAGATTCCACCTGTGAAAATTAGCCAACAATGGTAAATTTGACTGCACCTTTAAACTGCAAATATTTGTGCCACTAGCTCCTGTTCTGCTGTATTAAATGTATTGATCAATTGTATTACAAGTAGATAAGAGTTATATTCATGTTTTTAACACAGGGTCAAGCCACCAAATGCTAAAACATTACAATAACGCTCACACAGCGTCGCTGGATGATTCTCCCCATTCATTCTGCAGTCTAAAGGGGTGTTTAGTACTTTGTCACAGGGTCCAGAAACACATTCCCAGATGCCCCACTGACGGCAGCCTTACACTTATATTCACTTGCTGAAAATGCCTGGTAAGTATAAGCAAATTGCAGCTACTGCCAAATAAGTGCCTGTGCTGATCGCTGGTAAAGGAATAAGATGTCAATGCTGTTTTGCGGTCTTTTTACTGAAAGTGATGGAACAAACAGGCCGACTTTCAGTGCTGCTCCTTTTTTGCTTGAATATCTTCAAGCGCTGATCAAAAATAGCAAGCATTGTTACTGTTTCAAACAAACATCTGCTTTGAGTCCTTTGGGGTATTTTTTTGTGAAACAGAAAGAGAGAAATGGTGCATTTGCCCTGCCACCCAAAATAAACCAATACAGCAAAACAAAAATGAGAAAGCACTTATTGTGATGTGAAAGCACATGTTGTCATTCAAATATTTGTCACCAGCATTTGTTTTCCTTTTGTCTTTTCTGTCTTAAGAACTAAGCCTAACAAGTGTGTTCAAAACATCCCCTCTGGGGAGGCCCTGGATCTCTTTCAAAATGTGGAGCTAGTTTAAGATGGGTGAATATTTCAACAAATCACATGTTAGTCACCACAAAACTTAGATTACAAGTTAGTCAGGATGTGCTAAATAGATGCTCACGAGCAGGAGGTAACCATAGCAACAGTAAGCTGCCTCAGCAACTTGTTTAGGATCAGTATCAGATGGTACTGTATAATTAAAGAAAAACAGTATATATTAATTTGTTACATGTCACAAAAATAAAATAATGACATTTATAATAGCTGACAGTAAGCTTATCTCATGTAGCCAGATGTTCACGATTCACGATTCCTCAATTCAATTCGAGTTCTCGTTTTAAACAAAAAAAAATCCTCCATTGCATTTTGCCCATGTCGAGTAACCGGCAAAATTCCGGAAGTGGCACATTCCACAGACGAGAATCCATTTAACGTATTATTTTTCCGTTTTCCAAGGCTGCATGATATATTAAACCCATTTAAAAGCACAATGCTATTGTGGATTCACAAACGCTACGATTCAGTTAAATAAAGGCGATGCAGGTTGCATATATGCGCTGTAATTATTTACATCACTTTACATGAGTGTAGTTTACTTACATGCGCCTCAGAGAGGCTCCGTTCACAGTAAATGCTGTTCTACACAAACTGATATCATTTACACGTGTTGAGCGTCTCAGTCTCCATCTGTGCATATTTTTGTGAGTTTGGGCTTATTATAATGGTCATCTGTGCAGCATTTCATTAGATTTGCAAGGTAAATCATTTAGAAACCTACGCAAACACAGGAGAATACATAATCGCGATTTCAAAATAAAAGTTATGAGTTTTGATGTTTATTAAAAAATTACAGTGGCTGTGGCATTTCTGTCGTAAAAAAATTGCCAAATATTAAAGATTAAGTGGACATTTTAATTATATGTTGTTCAGTCAATATTAAACAAGGGTTAGATTGTGCAGTAAAGTGTAAAAACAATCGTCAGGCCTTTGGCGCCCTCTGCAGTTATTTGTTATAATGCGTAATGTACATTAGCTCTATTGTTTATAATATATGTATTTTAACAGTTTTGTTCAATAAAACCATATGATTACTTGCTTAATGATCAGATTACTTGATTAATTGTCAAAAGTAATCAACCGATTGCTCGATTACCAAAATAATCGGTAGTGACAGCCCTGTTGTAATTTATATAAATCCAACAGGCATTTTATGCTGAATTTTGCCGAATCCACTGCCGACAAACTCTGTTTTGACTGCTTGAAAAACACATGAAGAATCAAAATAATGTACTTCCCTTTCATTTAAAGAAGTTCACTTCCAGAACAACAATTTACAGATAATGTATTCACCCCCTTGTCATCCAAGATGTTCATGTCTTTCTTTCTTCATAAAGAAATTGTGTTTTTTGAGGAAAACATTTCAGGATTTTTCTCCATATAATGGACTGATATGGTGCCCCAAATTTGAACTTCCAAAAGGCAGTTTAAATGCAGCTTGAAACAATCCCAAATGCGGTTGTAAACAATCCCAGCCGAGGAAGAAGGGTCTTATCAAGCGAAACGATCAGATATTTCCATAAAAAAAAAACAAAAAAACAATTTAAATACTTTTAAATCTCAAATGCTCATTTTGTCTCGCTCTCCCTGAACTCTGTGTATTCTGGCTCAAGACAGTTAGGGTATGTCGAAAAACTCCAATCGTATTTTCTCCCTCAACTTCAAAAATAATTTCAAAATCATATTACATCGCTGCAGAAGTTCCAACCCAGTCTTTGCAAAGTGAATGTGCAAAGAAGATCAAACACCCTTAACAAAAAAGATAAAACAGTGATATAGGATGATTTTTAAGTTGAGGGAGAACATGAGATGGGAGTTTTTTGACATACCCTAACTGTCATGAACCGGAACAGAGGTCAGGAAGAGCAAGAGAAGATGAGCGTTTGAGATTAAAAAGTATTTAAATTGTATTATTTTTATGAAAATAACAGATCGTTTCACTAGATAAGACCCTTCTTCCTCGGCTGGGATCGTTTACAACCACATTTGAGATCGTTTGAAGCCGTATTTAAACTGCATTTTGGAAGTTCAAACTCGGGGCACCATATGATCCATTATATGGAGAAAAATCCTGAAATGTTTTTATCAAAAAACATAATTTCTTTACGACTTAACTGTATTTTGCTGTAAAATTAAATAAAACAGTGAGATTTACAGTATTACATATTTCATTGCTGATTTTCAGATTTCAAGGGACTGACACCTTTCATTGTGTTAAGCATTAAAAAGTGGTTTACATCACAAACAAAAGGTTGAAAAAGAAAACTGTAGCATCAGTGTCCTCAACACTCAATAAAGATGCTCACTGAGTTCCGATTTTTTTTTTTTTTTTTTTTTTTTTTGCATTGTGTCTATAGTAACTGTCCCTCTTTTTGAATTCTCACAACCCCTAAAAAGTTCTAAATGTCCTGACTAAAATTAGACCTTGTCTGTTCTTATTCAGTAAAAGCTCCTTGCACTCCAAAGCTGGGGTTCAATGTCATAGTGGCTTTGAAGGGGCTTAAACAGGGCTTAGGCAGTACTTAATTACTAATGAGCTCTTTGAAACCTGCTGACTCCCTTGCACTAAAAGGCCACGGTTTGGATCATAGGTGGCATGGTTTTATTGGATTCACCTGGTCATCTGAATTTATTCACAGCATATTTATATATACAGTTTCTATCAAGCAGATGCACAGGTGTTCATATGAGACTCTGCTCCAATATTAAAATAATCTGAACTATGTTTAAATTAATGCAATGCATTAAATAAATATTATAGTTCATAATACGACAAGTGAAGTATTGTTGTGCACTGTTTCTAAACAAAGGACTATACAGAGGTTTCTGTCTCCTGGTTTGCACCAAAATGATCATCTTTTAACCACAATCAAAACTGCAATATATCCAAAAACTCTTTTCCTTTTTTGCCTTAATTATGAATTATATTTTTAGGAGCCTGAGAGCTATTTTATTTAACGAGGTTTTTAAATAAGTCATTTTTCTTTTAGACAAGAATGGTTAGCCTGAAACGACAGCTTGGCAAAGCAACATCTTCCTTTGTCGCGCTGTTTTCTACATTCCTCAGCGGAATGATCAGGACAGTCTGCCAACTCAAAAACTGTCATAAGTTGTTGAAAAAAACAATAATAACAACAGAGGCAATGATTAAAGATAATCCTAATCCACATGCACATGATTTAATATGCATTTCCCAAAACGCTCACATAATTAATACCGAAAACAAAATGTGAGAGTGGATTATATTAAGATAGACACAATAGCTCAGCCAGATCAACTCTGTAAATCATTCATGAGGAAAACAAGCCATGCAAGCCATTTTACAGTATTCCCTGTCTCTATAGGCCACAATCCGATCAGGGAAAACGGTCTGATAAACTCTCAATATGACAATTGATTTAATCACTACTGAGGCCCGTTGTGATAAAATTAGCCTTATAGCTTGACGTAAGCAAACTTGGGGTGTAAATTCAATTTGGCTTCAGCCGTCCTATCATAGACCTCTCGTTTTTAAAGGGCTGAATTTAAAAGCACAGCACCTTTTCCTTGAGGCACTGACTCTTCATTTCCGTCCACTGTCCTCATTATGTTTTTCACTTAAATGACATTTGGCAAGTGTAAGGTTATACCCATGAGCACTGGGGACGGAAACTGTTTGCTCACAAAGAGGAACTGATACAAAATGCTCTAGAACAGCAGGAAATAATAAGAAAAATTAGAACCTGTTAAAAGCATATAAATAACATGCCAGGTTCAAAAGGAGAGTGTGGTTTTTAAAGATATAGTTTACCCAAAAATCATGCGTTTTCAAACCTATATGACACCTATATTTTTGTTTTTTTGTCTATCCACCTTATTCTTAAACGTGGAAGTAAGCCTATGGGCGAGATTTCCAGTTCATTATCCGCTATAGAGAAATAAGAGAAGAATAACAACGTGCGGTAAATGGTAAAACAGTTTGCACTACAACCCAGTGTGTTCATAATTAAGATAATACATTAAAATAACATGGTAAGACACACCAATTTGCAAAATCAAGCATCAAAAAATTAGCTGTTTTTTGCACAGAGCCATAATATTTACAAATGGCTGTGTCCACTCTCACAGCAAAAATAATAATAATAATAAAAAAAGATACTCTCTTAAAAATAGAAGTTCCAAAAGAAGAAGAAACATTTGTGACCCTGGACAACAAAACAAGTCATAAGGGTTGATTTTTTTTTTTTTTTTTTTTTTTTTTAAATGAAGATTTATAGATCATCTGACTGAATAAATAAGCTTTCCATTGATGTATGGTTTGTTAGGATAGGACAATATTTGGCCGAGATACAACTATTTGAAAATCTGGAATCTGAGAGTGCAAAAAAATCTAAATACTGAGAAAATCGACTTTGAAGTTGTCCAAATGAAGTTCTTAGTAATGCATATTACTAATCAAAAATTAAGCTTTATATTTATAGTAGGAAAATTACAAAATATCTTCATGAAACATGATCTTTACTTAATATCCTAATGATTTTTGGCATTAAAGAAAATCGATAATTTTGATCCATACACTGTATTGTTGGCTATTGCTACAAATATGCCCGTGTGACTTATGACTGGTTTTGTGGTCCAGGGTCACATTTATGGTTCCCCAAAGAAGCTTTCAGTGAAAAGTTCTTAAAAGAATAGGGGTGTGACGAGACACTTATCCCACAAGACGAGACGAGACACGAGACTGGGTTCACAAGGCGAGACGAGATTTTTTTAACTTTTCATCCTCACTGATGAAATATATAGGGAAAATAGTCTTTTATTCAACTGAAAAAGACAAAATGCAAAAAAATGTAGGTGCATTTTGAACTTTATGAAATTAAACTTACATTTTAATGAATTATATGCAGTAATAAACAACATTTAAACAAGAGCTTGACGATTCTGGATAAATTGAGAATCCCAGTTGTTTTTAATAAATTTGAGACCATGATTCTCACGATTTTGGAGAAAAAAAGATTAGAAAACTAAACAAAATAATGCAATTTACTAGGGCTTCTGACAAACTGTTCATTGCTTAAGTCATTTAAAAACATATATTCATTTAAACAAAATAATAATAATAAAAAAAAACATTTAATGAAGGAGTCAGTTTCTCCCTTCATTAAAACTTGTTTGACCATTGAAATCTCCTGAATGAATGATTCAATGACATACTTTTTTTTTAAACGGGCAGTTGTCGCCACCTCCTGGCGGAAGAGGATAAGCGTTGCAATACATACACGTGTTAAAATACTTTCGTTTTGATCGCTACTGTAAACAATACGGGTTTATACCCAAACTATAAACTTTTATCCCAGCACTTCTATTGTTTAAATGTCTGTAACACAGAAATAATGATTATAATGTGGTTGAAAAGACTGTTTGTGTTGCTCTTTCTGCGTTCTCATTCACCCCGACCCTCTGATTCATTAACATGGACAGCGACAAAACGCGCTTCTCACGCTCCACTGATACTCGCGATGTGAAACAGTCCTAATAGACATAGCTAAATCGTTGTCATTCAGGAATAAGATCGCGTGGGTGTTTGAATCCAGATCTCCATATTTTAAGGATTAATGGTGCAGCTCTAATGTAATCACTGCACAAAGTTTTGCATGGATATCATCACAAGATCTCGCGAGATCCGACTGGTCTCGTGCCACGAAATCTCGTCACATCCCTATAAAAGAACCATTCTTTTCTTTTCTTGTTTGAAGAACATTTCAATAATCCAAAGAACTTTCTTTCACTGTGAAGAACCTTTTGTGCAGTGGAAAGATTCTTTGGATGTTAAAGGGTATAAGGAAAGTCAGTGGGTCCAATGTTATTTGGAACCAAATGTTCTTCAAAATATCTTCTTTCGTATTCTCTTCTCTAGAAAAAGGAAAATCATACCAGTTTGGAATAACATGAGGCTACACTAATCCCAATCCCTGGGTTTGAATATGCGCATATTCCTAGGGATGAAAACAACATAAAATAAGTAGGACACGCATAATCATGAAAAGGTAGATGAACAATATTTGGATGATGTACTGCATTTACTGAGATCCTGAAGTGTACAATCAGCAGAAAATCTGCTATCCCATGAGGCTACAGGAGTTGAGAAGCAAAATGCTAAAAAAAAAAATATGCTACAGGTGCAACATTATTCCTCATGGTGAAACTGTATTTGTTTTTGCAACATCAGGGGCTGGTTGCATAAAAGGTTAAGACTTAAAAGTTAAGTCAGCTAATTTTTTTCTTTAAAAAAGGTCAGTTTTAAAAATGTAGATTAGTCTAAGTTGAATCCAAAATATTAGACTGATTACCCCTTGGCCAACTGCTAGTTGGTCAGACTAGTTCTTAAGACACTGTCTTAACATAAAGGCTAAGTTTATGCAACTGACCCCTGAGTAAATTATTTTTGCAGCTGCTGTTAGTATGTCATCAATTTTAGGAATTAATGACAAAATTAGTGGATAGTATGACTGGGAAAGTATTTATGCCACAAACCTGCATACTTAAACATACTTAACAGTCAATGAGTAGCCTAATTTCTTAATCAAGTTAAGCATTTGCTTAACTAACCTAACCTATTTTAGTATATAACCTAAATATACTAAAATATATTTGAAATACATTTCATGCTAAGTATAAATATTACATACTTACATACTTAATTGATATACCCTGCAATTATACTTTTGGTATACTGAACTGGTATACTTAAAGTCTGCTAAATTGGAACAACTAATTTTTTTGTACTTAATACACTTTAATTGTGCCGAAGTCATGCTAAAGTCTAACTAAAGATATACTTAAGTATATTTGATTGTGCTAAAGTGGAACTATTGCAAGTATACTTTAGGTATACTTTAAATATCTTGCTAAATTAAGAAATGTGAATTGTGCACAAGTAGTACTCCAAATAAAGTTTAATTCTAATTTTTATATCAGTAAGTCTCAAGCGACATGTCAGTAAAGTTAATAGATTTGAACTATACTTAGTATGAAATAAATGTATTTTAAATATCTTACTTTTTTACTAGGGCACATTTATTTACTTTAAAGAAAAGTCATTAATATTCCCATCCAGTTGTCCTACTTTAATGTAAATCAACTGAATTCACAAGGCTTTAAAAACCCCAAGTGCTGTTACATTCTTGAATTATTTTGGGTTGATATTGTTGTGATATGTTTTAATTTATGCTACACAGCAGTAAGATCATTAGTATTTAAGCAGCATGGAAGCTGTAACTCAAATTACCCATTGCAGGCAAGTCTATGAAGCTACTGGCTAATTGCATTATGTGCTGGAACTGAAAGAGAGAATTTTTTCCCTCCACCTTTTGTTACAGTGCATCTTTGCCTGAGAAAATGCAAGCTCAACGGACTGATTTATGAAAATATGCCATCCACACTGAGACGCATCCCTTTTTCTAGGTCAGGGTTATTGCTGTAGACAGACCAGCCTGCATCACAAAACAATTCACTCAAGAAAACTTCAACACTGGTACCTCAGAAATCCAAACAGCTTTACATACATGACAGCACAGGTTCTCTACTACAAACACTTGCTTCATGCAGTTGCCATTTATCATTTATGCAAACTCTATAAATGGTTTATGCGAGCTGTACAAAATTCCACTTAATTAAGAATATGACTAAACGTTCCATGGCTGCTTCTCTGAGCCGTGCCGTAATGTGACAGAATTCATTAACATCACCCACAGAGTGTTGGGAGAACATTCCTGGCTAAGAAAGGGTGCGATAAAACCAGCCAATCAGCTTTAAAGGCCAATACCGCTGACCCTGTTGCATGTTAGTAGCTAAATCAATACTATGAAAAGGAGGATTGCTGCTAAGAGCAGAAATGGCTCCCTTATCAATGATAGAATGTGTCAGTTCTATTTTAGCGATGAAAATGACCTTTCGGTGCGATCTAGGGCGTTCTCTCGATAGCTCCCTGCAGAGAATATCAAAATGCAGTTAGATTTTTCACACTTGTCAAGTGAGGGCTTTTAAAAAAAATATTCCTGCCTTTTCATGTCAAGAAACTCCAACCTTGTGGAAAGCAGGAAACTTGATGGACATCCTAACCATCCTAACCCAACCATATTTGATTGTTTCTTTTGTTTTCTATAGAAAACTCATCCAAAAACTAAAATAAAAGTCCATGGATGGCTGTTGTGTGTGCCAATTACATTTCAATAAATAGTAATATTTCTTAGAGGTGATTTATTTTCGAAAGTCTATTTCTGTACAGACGTAAACCTTGAAGTCTTGCCTACAAAAAAGCTATTGGACATTTTCACTGTTATTGCCCAATAATAAAAGGATACAGTTCAATAAACACACGTTGACCTTTGTGACAACATGCCCCAATAGCAATTCATCTGAATATCAACTATAAACACACAAAATAAATAGCATTTCTAAAAATGGACCTGTCAACTTGTATAACCGTCTGGGTTACAAAGACTGTGAAGTTCTAAAAATACTCCAATGGAGGATGCGTGCAAATTAGGAGTGATGATAGGAATATGTATTTTACCTGATATGTGGAACAAGAATATTTTCACTAGGGACTTTCAATTTTCCATGTGAGTGTGTCCGTCTGTTTCTTAGCTGTGCCTTAGCTCAGTAACTTCAAAACATAAGCCCATAATGGAGTCCACGCTGTATCTTTAAAGAACGAAACCTGCCCCCAGGCTTACTAGAAAGACATTTAGAGGAAATATAGGCCTATACTGTACTTTAGGTGGAAATGGAAATGGCGAATATGGATTTTCATATGTTGTGTTAATCATGCACAGTTTTTTGGGTCAAATATGTCAATGATAAATGAGGAAAAACCTTCAAATAAGGCAAAAATGTACATTAAGATCTACATAAAGACAGTACAAGAATAAATTTTTCAGCATTTTTCATATTTTTCATAATAAATGATCCAGGACAAGCCAGATTTACAAAATGCAGTAAAAGACAAAACTATTTTATCACATAAAAGCTGATTTGTTCTAAAACATTTGTAGAAAATATCATTTATCAAAATTTTTCATCTGAGATGTCATACTAAGAAATAAATTTCTATTTTCAATCTAAAACAACTCAGAATCTAAAATAAACTTCTACAGGAATTGATTTTATTGTTAAAAAAAAAATGATAATAAAAATGGCTAAAAATAAATAAACAAAAACTATTAAAAATTGTTTTATTTTATTTAAATAAATCTGAAATAAAACAACAGGTAAACAGATAAACATTTGTAGATATTAGATGAAAAAACGTTTAAAAAAAAGGAAAAAAAATGGAAATTGGAAATTAGAAATATTACTTAAATTGCCAGGTAGCTGAAATAAAATTAGCTTAAAATTACTAATATATATTAACACACAAATACTTATATTTAACACTTAAATACTTATTATATATTTACTTTACTTAAAATTATACTTTATATACATGTTACCCTGGACCACAAAACCAGTCATAAGTAGTACGGGTATATTTGTAGCAATAGCCAAAAATACATTGTATGATGTATTAAAATAATAGATTTTACTTTTATGCCAAAAATCATTAGGATATTAAGTACAGATCATGTTCCATGAAGATATTTAGTAAATTTCCTACCGTAAATATATAAAAACTTATTTTTTTATTAGTAATATGCATTGCCAAGAACTTAATTTGGACAACTTTAAAGGCGATTTTCTCAATATTTTGAATTTTTGCACCCTCAGATTCCAGATTTTCAAATATCTCAAGAAATATTGTTGTATCTCAAACAAATATTGTCCTATCCTAACAAACCATACATCAATAGAAAGCTTTATTTATTCTCTCTCTCTCTCTCTCTCTCTATATATATATATATACACACACACACACATGCACTATGTACACTGATAATATATACTTATAAATTAAATAAAGATGAAATAAAAAAAAAATAATCAAAATTTAATATGCATGCAAGGAATAAAAAAAAATTAAAATAATACAAAAGCTCATTGCAAAATTACTAAAAATTAAACTTAAAATTAAAAACCAAAAATATAAAATATAAAATTATGCACTACAGAACCCCATTTTCCAGAGTATTTTTGATTACCTGATGTAATTTCATGTGCATTGGCTAGTTCTTTTATTGAACACTGTTGTCACCATGAAGCCTAGATTTACCAGATTCCCCAAGCCAGGCCACGTCCAGAAGAAGAATACGCTCAATTACGCTTTCTGTCCATCAACGGCCCCTTTTTCTCCTCTTTTTGCAGCCCTGTTTTTACAGTCAGCCATCCTGACAGGCAGAGTGCTTCTCCCCATCCCAGATGGGGCTGATTGATCAACTGACTTGAGATCAGCACGTCTCCTTGATACGGCAGTGTGTTTGACTGATGCTATGTTCTGGGGTTGGGTGTGTCAGCATGCGTGTGTGTGAAAAGGACGGCAGACATTACAACCGAAGCCACATGAGGTTTCTCTGACAAAGGGTTGATTCACTCCATTGAACTATGAAGTGCAGCAATTTAGTTTTACTGTGAATTGATGGCTTGTGAATGAGTACTAGATGGGGTCAGTTATGATACATGGGCATTCCCAGCTCACCTTGGGTTTTTCTTCGCAGCGCTGGCGTCTCATTAGCTCGGTTTTTCTGGCTCTCGCAGTTGTGTTTAAATCTGCACAGTCAGTCCAAAGTCCTTTGGTGAAGCAAAGCTACCATTTGTAAAGCCAGTTTTAATGGAGTTTTAATGACCAAACTTGAACGTAGCTTTTTCTGTTTGCATTCAAGGCGAAATTAGTTTTTCTCATCTGTTTTCTCGGTTTAAGTTTAAGCTCTTTATCCTTCAAAGATCTTTTGGGTAAAAAAAAAAAAAACCTAAGATCTTGCTGCAGCAAATCAATACTACTTTGGAAAGTCATCAAATCAAAGTGGTCTTCTTCTGCTTGATACAGATGGCTGAGAAATTTTCTGTTTCTGTTGTGGCATTTATTTTGAGCTTTATTAATCGAATAATTGTGACCTCATGACTATGCTGCAAAACATTAAATGTCACATGCAAAACAATGCTGCAATTGATTCATAAAATAAATATTTACGTTAAGAAATAGTCATGACTCACAAATCACACTAACTGAGACTTAAACTCTTCTAATAGCTTTTATAAGTGAACATTTATAATTTATATTGTGTGAAACTGCTTCATGTCTTATGTTCGTCATTGAGTGACACAAAACAGCGGCGTCTTGTTTTGATTATCCCTGACCGGGTATGAGATGTCAAGCTGCAGTGGTTTACTCTTGAAAGAATTCACGGTCAAACAGAGATTTCTGTTTATCGAACCATTCATCACTTGTCTCGCTGAGAATACATTAACGCTCCACTGCAGTAAGAGGCAATATGCTGGATGTTTAGAGCTTGATTGGCACTACTAGAGGAAATCAGCAATTCCACACCAATTCCTGTGCTGCATTTCTGTGCTTATACAACGCCTGAAATGGAAAGTGAATGTTCTGTTTGTAAACGTGTTCCCTCAGATTGTTGAGACTAATGGATTTTTGATTATGACCGGAAAAAAAAGGAGATACTTGCACAATAATTGTATATAAGAAAAAATGCTGAAGTCATCCAATTAGTAATGCTCCAATACTAAAATTCTAACAAATACTGTTTATATAAAGGCTGTTATTAAAATTACTTACTAAAACAAGAAAAAAAAATTAGAAAAATCAGTAGTTTGAAATATTGTATACTGTATTGTATGCTGTAAAAAGTGATTACATTAGTTTTTAGTGTATAGAACTTCATGTTAATATAAGTATTGAAATCATGTTTTATTTAATTTAACTAAATCTGCAATAAAACAACAGGAAAAAAATGGAAATTAGAAATATTACCTAAATTTCCAAGTAAAATCGGTTTAAATTACTAATATATATTAATACATTAAATAAACTGGTCATTTACATACAGTTTTTGAGTTGAAATGGTTTCTACACCAATGTTTTCAGTCTATAGAACGTTATGTTAAGATCAGTGCCAAAATGACCAAAAACTATAAAAAATGGTTAAAAATGGTTATTTTTTTTAAATTTAATTTAAATAAATCTGAAAGAAAAAAAAACAGGTAAAATATTAGATATGAGATTAAAAAAATGTATGTATATATATATATATATATATATATGTGGAAATTAGAAATATTACCTAAATTTCCAAGTAACTGAAATAAAATCGGTTTCAAATTACTAATATATATTAATACATAAGTACCGTTGGCATTTATTTATAATTATTTGTGAAATTTACATGCAATTTCTGAGTTAAATTGGTTTCTACACAAATTTTTTTCTGTGTATAGAATACTAAATAATTCTAAAATAAAATAACAGGTAAAATTTTAGATATTAGATAAAAAAAAAAATTGAAATGAGAAATATTACCTAAATTGCCAAGTAACTAAAATCAAATCTGTTTAAAATTACTAATATATATTAATACATTAAATAAACTTGTCATTTATTTATAATTTTTGATGAAATTTACATATAGTTTTTGAGTTAAAACGGTTTCTACACCAATTTCTTTCAGTGTATAGAACGTCATGTTAAGATCAGTGTCAAAATGACCAAAAACTATTCATTTTTTGTATTTAATTTAAATAAATCTGAAATAAAACAACTGGTAAAATTTTAGATATTAGATTACAAAATGTAATATATATATATATATATATATATATAACCAAAATTTTCATATAGCTGAAATAAAATCAGTTTAAAATTCCGAATATATATCAATACGCAAGTACACTTAGAATTTATTTACAATTATTTGTAAAATTTACATGTAATTTTTGAGTTAAAATAGTTTTTTTTACCATTTTTTTTTAGTGTATAGAACTTAACGTGAAGATCAGTGTTGAAACTAACAAAAACTATTAAAAAATAGTTGTACTTAATCTAAATAAATCTGAAATAAAATGACAGGTAAAATTTTAGACGTTAGATGAAAAAACTTACAAAAAAAAAAAAAAAAAACGTGGAAATTAGAAATAAAATTAATAGTTTGAAATATTGAGAGATATTGTATAAAAAGTGATATATATATAGAGAGAGAGAGAGAGAGAGAGATAGATTAAAAAACAATTTAAAAATCATTCATTTATGATTATTTGTGAAATTAACTAAAATGTTTGAGTTAAAATGGTTTCTACACCAATTTGTTTCAGTGTATAGAAGATAACTGATATAATGTATATTAAAAATAAATAATAAAAATGAAAAAAGTACATGACAAAATGACTAAAACTAAAACTTAAAACAAAAACTGAAAATACTATAATAATACTATAATACTTTAGAAATAATTCTCAAAGATACTGGTTAAGATCTACTATCTATTATGTATAACAGTGTTGTTAAATTACATTTTCTGTCATCTTGCATATCACTACTAATTTCTAAATGTAAAAATGCATGGAAATGAGCATGCGATACAATTTTAACAAATAAACAACAAAAACAAAAATAATAATAAAATCAGCAATATCAAAATCTGATATGAAATGGATTTATTGTGCATCCCTTATTTATATACATACTCTTTTCTGTATGAACAAAATTCACTGTTTGTCAAATTCAGCTGCAAGTTTGTTTGTTTTGGTTTATGAAACAAGCCCAGTCCACTCCTATGCTCGCCAACAACTACACCGCTAAGCTATACCATCTTAGATGATATAAGCAACTGCTAAACAGTGCTCTTTTGTTCCTTAGTCATGTCTCATCTCACTTAAGACACCAGGTAAGCCAAGAATACCATTTCTGCTCTCTCACAAAACAGGTGCATGACACCTCTGAATACAAGAATAACAGATACTGTATATATATATATATGTGAATAACTGTGATCTCTGCATTCTGTGCAAGGATGTGCGACATGCATATTTGATATGTTCTCACACAGACATCCTGTAAATGCAAATGAAGTGTTCGTACAGTTCCACCGGAAAGAAGAGCTGGCAAGAAATGGATTGAAACGTCTGATGAGTCATACAGTACTTCAGATGTTTCTATGCGCTTAAGTGAATAATCTGAGTGTTTTGAAGCCTTATTCTAGCCTGAATAGTTTAACTTAAAATGATTGGCTGTCTCGGGGATATTATATTGCTACGTTTGCTCTAATATCCTAATGCCTGCGGCTTTATTGATAATACAGAAATGCAGGTGTAAAAATATCAAAATGTTATACCAATCTATACATTTCAAAGAAGCTTTCATTTCTGGAGGAGAAAGCGCATGAAGAGGAACACCATTCCTATGCGACGTGAAGAGTTATTGTGGCAGGCGAGCTTTGTGACAGTGACCAATGTAGCTAAATATTGAGCACATTTGTCTGGCTGGGGAAGCAACAAACCACGCAAACGTCCCGGGAAACACAAACCGGCCCTTATGAATACTGATGATGCACGCCAAATGCGAACTATTCTTAAACAGAGGGTTTTTCCTCTGTTCCAGATAATACGCCTCGGCCGCATAGTCCTAGTGAAAGTGTTGAGTAGCACAATGATGGGCCGCCATCTGTCGTTTTCTCATTAAAGTGAGGAATATGTTAATGCGTCTTCGCAGTCTTGCCGAGCTGCTAAGTCAAGGACAAAATTAGATCGCATCCAACATTGTTATCCATATGTCAAGTTTTTCTCTTTTTACTGGCTGATTGAAACTTTATCTTCTATTTCTTAGCTTGTAAAAAGGTAAAATGGAGAACTGGACTATAAAGAATGCCTAATTGGTTAAGTACAAGAGTATTTAACAGAAATTTAACAAAATATTACAGTTGGTATATGGTTTATTTACAATTATTTTTCCAAAAAGTGATTTCTTCAGGCCACTATTGGAAGCAAAATCCAATGAAAAATCCCCAAACAAGCATCTGTAGACAGCTGTGTATTCTCTTTTCAATGAATTTCCAATAGGTTCTTCAAATTGTCTCTGAGATACATCAGACTGTTCAAAACATGGGCGAGATGATGAGATGGAAAAAAAACGAGGCCTCAGAGCTGGTTATGTTGCTCTTACGTCATGGACTATCTGGAGGACAGCGCAATGTATGACTCAAAGCTCATTTGAAATTTTGCTCATTTGGCATTCTTTCAAAGCCATCAGAACCTTCCATCCCTAAATCTTTGATGTTGCTCTGAGAAAAATCCAGTCTTCAAATCAGATGAAACAGATAAATGATTCAAATGTTTTTGTGGAGAAGTGGCCTCAAATCAACAGCTCTTGAAATCACAGCTCCCCTGAGTGCATCAATAATACATGACGACCCACTTTTTGGTTTCAAATTAAGACATAAGGCTACTGCAGAACTGTCCTATCAGTTGCTTTACATCAGAGGTGATTTATGCATTGGTACTTTGACCAGTCTATACTGTAGATTTTTTATTTAACAGGATTTTGCAGACTATTCAATGCAACTTCGGCTTTATGTAACCAGATATTTTTGTTGTTTCACACAGAATTCAGTTCACTCCTTTCATGAGGATCACAAAAATGGTAATTGTACTTATGCTGCAGAAGTGCTTGTAAGAAGAAGCGCAAATGAGAAGTCATTTATCCCAGCAGCAGAACAAAAACACAGGCAATGTTCACTGAGGCTGCCTGTATTTCTGTGCCACAGACATTTTCACCAGTGCATAAAGATTATAAATAAACATCTCTGAATGTCATGAACCCAGATGCTGAAAACAGATATATTGTGCTTTTTGTGCCATATGTTGTGATTATTTTTCCGTTGGATTTCACAGGTTTTCAAATTAGAATCCCGATAACTTGCATGATTTTATCAAGCAAAACATTTGGTAACAAGGCCTTTGAAGCCTGTTCGTACTATTAAATTATTTTTCTGTATTATATATTAGCATTTCAGATGTTATGCCAGTAGATGACAAGTGACTGACTTTATAAGTAGGGCTGGGTATTGACACAAATTTCAAGATTCAGTTCTATTTACAAGCTTGTGATTCATTTCGATTCTGATTTTGCTTCGATTCGATACTATATTGATCATTTTGCATATATATCCCATACTGTTCATGACAAATTTTCTCAAGGAAAAAAAAATCTCTCAACATATGCTGTGAAAAATGCATGAGAGTCAGCTGGTACTACATTACAATATTAGGGGAATGAAGTTTTTATAATTTTATAATTTTTTATAAAAAAAAAAAGTTATAATACCCTTTACAGTTACATAATTATGTTTACTCTAATTTGTTTTTTTGAATGTTATATGGTGCATATATTTGACTTCAAGTTGCCGCTTCTCTTGAACCACATTAAACAGCACCAAAATAATATTTATTGTTAAATATTATAATAAAATGGACAGAATTTGAAATCTAAGACTTTGTTTCTTATAAAAAATAACAAAACAAAGCTTATTGCGATTTATTGGATGGTTGGTCAGCTACAATGTTCCATTCATTAACTGAAAACAGGCTGACTAATCAATTCTTGGGATTTAAGAATCCATATCGTGATCGCAAATTGATATTTTTTTTTTACCAGACCTACTTCTATACGATTCAAATATTAATGTAACCCATTCACTCAAAAATACTAAATCATTCAGGGAGGAAAAAAGTGATGTTTAATGAGTCACTTAATTTTATTTTTGACAGTAAGATTTTTAATGTTTTTTAAAGATGTTTCTTCTGCTCACCAAGCCTGCATTTATTTGTTCTGAAGTACAGCAAAAACAGTAACATTTTTAAATATTTTTACTATTTAAAATAACTGTTTTCTATTTGAATATATTTTAAAATGTAATTTATTGTGATTTCAAAGCTGAATTTTAGCATCATTATTCCAGTCACATGATCCTTCAGAAATCATTCTAATATTCTGACTTGCTGCTCAAAAAACATTTATTATTATTATTATGTTAAAAACAGCCGAGTAGAATTTTTTCAAGTTGAAAGCTCAGAAGAACAGCAATCTTCTGTAACATCATAAATGTCTTTATCATCACATTTGATCAGTTTAAAGCATCCTTGCAAAAAATAAAAGTATTAATTTCTAATTTCTTTTTTTTAAATAAAAAAAAAAGCTTTTAAAATAAAAGATTTTTATTTCAGATAAATGCTGATCTTAGGATCTTTCTATTCATCAAAAAATCCTGAAAAAAAATTTCTTAAACAGCAAATCAGCCTATTAGAATGATTCTGAAGGATCATGTGACGCTGAAGACTGGAGTAATGATGCAGAAAATTTAGCTTTGATCACAGGAATAAATTATATTTTAAAATATATTCAAATAGAAAGCAGTTATTTTAAATAGTAAAATTATTTCACAATATTACTGCTTTGGCTGTATTTTGTATCAAATAACTGCAGGCTTAGTGAGCAGAAGAGACTATTTTAAAAAACATTTTTTTTACAAAATTTTACTGTTCAAAAACTTTTGACTGGTAGTATATATATTTATATAGTATATACAGAATTCCTATGCCCACAATGGCATTCAAACTGAAAAAAAAATAAAAGTATTAACATGTTTTTAGTGCTTGCAAGTGTCTTCAAGAATACATTCATTAATGGTTGTGATGATGATTGTGGAGCAGAGTGTCAATATTGCTGGTTTTGGACTGGTCTCTTTTCGAAAGCAGAGCTAAAATTACATTCCAGTATACTCCTACAATACAGAAAATGGCTCTTTGGTTGTGATGGGTTATTGCTGCGTTCGAATTATAGTGTTGCACTATAGAGAACAATGTTATGACAGGCCAAGAGCGGCAATGAAACAACAGGGAAAGTGTATGCAATTAAAATGCAGTACAGTGCCCTGCTATTAAATTTATGCGGCCAATAAAAGTTCATGCATGGTATGTTTCTCTCACTCCATTCGCAATTGATAAAAAATTAGCTTAATATGCATTGCCACAAAAATCAATGAATAGTTAATCATGCATTTTTACTATTAGCAATTTTTAATTGTGCAGGAAAATGCTAAGCACATCAACGGCAGTATCCTTTCTTCTCGTCTAAATGAAACCGGGCCTAATTGCATTGATGGCATTCTCTCTGAAGGGAAGGGATAAATCAACTGAAGAGTCACATGCTTGTCTTTTATGAGACAATTCAGTCTTGCATTATTGCATGCATGGCATCATAAACAGGCCATCATCCTTGCACACATTATGCTCCCTATCGGCCTGTAAATCAGGGAATTAGTGTATGCAAGAAATAATGCATCTAATACCTCCTGCTGCATGCACTTCATCTTAGGAACAAATATGAATCTATTTTAGAGGGGGAATTCAAACAGGATGGTTGCTTGAGCACTTAGCAGCCATTTACAGATGCATACGTCCATTGGCTCGGACTATAAAACACATTATGTAAACTATTCAGATGTCGTCTCCCTCTAGAAGGAAAGCCATGTGTTGGAGGAGATATTACAGAGAGGGAAGTCTCAAGGCTGCGGCAAAACTAATCCAGTTTGTTCCACCAGTAAAAGAGAAGCTATTCTGTACCACAGCCATCAGCTTGGGAACTGCTAGATAAGCACATGTATGTTGCTTCTCTTTTGCATCGCAAGCGCTGGTCCCATGAGTGCGGCTTTATGGGAAAATGTGGCCAAGCCCCACTTTGGTAACTCATGCTTTTGACAGCGGCTCATTTAAGCTAAATGCGTACAGTTAAGATGTTTATGTGGAAATGGAGCTCGACTACAGCAGCTGTGTCTTAATTACCGAAGTGCCACCAAACTATACATCACCGACGGTGCAGTTAAAACAAGCGGTAACCAAATGTCAACATGAAGGTGATGCAAGCGTACTTTAGTATCCATTTTCAGAAGTTCATATTGTAAACCAGAGGTAAAATCTCTCTTAAATATAATGACAATAATAACAGACCATAAACATTTTAAAATGCATTTAGCCATCAAAAGCATAACTTTGCATTGCTAACAGTGAAAATCAAATGTATGGCAGCAATATGCACAATCTTGACAAATGTGCTTATATGCTTATTGGACAGGAAAAATATAGTAAAAAGAAATTTTTTACAGGAACTTAATCTTATTTCAGCGAAATTGCTCAATGAATCAAGCCTGTAAGAAAATAGTGACATTGTCATTTTCTGCAACTTTACGTAGGTGACGGGCTGTGCCCTAACCTGACCTATTTTTGGCCTAGATTTAACAGAAGATGGATTTTGTTCTTTGGATCAGTCGATACTGGATTCCCTCGGCCATTTGTTGTCATTTGTCTTGGAGCTACTTGATGCTTGAGGGTAGTCACAGTACCTGTACTCATGTGGGAGTTTTATTATGAACAGCAAGATCATTTGTCCTCCACTATCTCATTGTATCACACTTTCACTCTCTGTGAAATACTGTCAAAGTGCAATTTGAGCATCAGCTTGTGCAAGATTGAAGGGAGATGAGGCATTTTAATACATTATAAAAGCATATATGTAAGACTACATAGATTATTCAGTACAAGCATATAATTAAATAATTATTAAATAAGCATATAACTCATGAAAATGCTAACTGTATTTCTGTATAAAATATTAATTAAAATTATTAACTTTATTTTGGGTGAACTGCATACACCCAACAATGGGTGTATTTATTTATTTTTTTTTTGCTTTTTGTGGTGCATTTGTATAGGTGAATCATCATTTTAAACCAACATAATTTATTAAAAATAAAAACTAAATGTGACACTGGACCACAAAACCAGTCATAAGGGTCATTTTTTTAAAACTGGGATTTATAGATCATTTGAAAGCTGATTAAATAAGCTTTCTATTGATGTATTTGTTATGATAGGAAAATATTTGGATATAAAATCTGGAATCTGAGGGTACAAAATTCAAAATATTGAGCAAATCGCCTTTAAAGTTGTCCAAATTAAGTTCTTAGCAAAAATTAAGTTTTGATATATTTATGGTAGGAAATTTACAAAATATCTTCATAGATCATGACATTGACTTAATATCCTAATGATTTTTGGCATAAAAGAAAAATGTATAATTTTGACCCACATAAATGTATTTTTGGCAATTGCTACAAATATACCTGTGGTGCTTAAGACTGATTTTGTGGTCCACTGTCACATTCATTAATAATATAACAACAATTAATAATTTTCAACATCTAAATGCACAGTATCTGCTGTTTTGCTAATATTTGATACTTTCGTTCTGAGCTTTTTTCCCCCCCTCTGGATGCGAGTCTGCAGATGGTAGATTCATCCTTCAGACAACGAGCGTCACGGAGCCAATGGAGGATGGCTGACTTATTAGCATCAATGTGGAATGGTCCTCCTAACAGCACATGGGCTTATCATTTTCCATTACATGGTAGAGGCACTACCTGTGCTTCCTTCAATGCAGAGGTCATTAAAGTATTCCTATTAATCTGTTCCCCCATGAGGCCTTACAATGTGCTCATATTTCATAAAGTCTCAGATGATACTGCCAAAGCATAATAATTAGCAGACCTAAGAGAAGAAACTAGGAGATATTGTACGCTGGATACATGGACACATAGATACTATAGAGTACACAAGACTCTAGTATGTAGCTTTTTACAATGTTTATGTATAAAATATATATGTATATGTATATCAGGGGCATTTCCTCTGATGAGGCAAGGAACGCAGTGTCTCCTCAAAGTATTAGATCTGAAAAAAATGTAAACAATGCCAATATTACAAAATATAACATTAAAAAGTATAAATCACTAGTTTTTCGAAAGAAAAATTGTCCAACAGCGACACCAGCAGGTAAAGTTACACACTGAGGACAACTGAGGGACTCGTATGCAACTATTACAGAAGGTTCAAACGCTCACTGATGCTCCGGATAGAAACATTTATTGAATCTCCATTCTGAGTCCCTCAGTTGTCCTCAGTGTGACATGACGGATCTCAAAATCATACAGTCATTGTTGGAAATTGTTCAAATACACAAAAATGCTGGAAAACCAAAGAATTTGTGGGACCTAAAGGATTCTTCTGGAGAACAGCACGCAGTTTGACTGTTCAGAACAAACAGGGACTCAAGAACAACTATCACTAAACAAAAAAAACAGCTGTGGATCATTTAGGTAACAACACAGTATTAAGATTCAATGGGATGTAAACTTTCAAACCGGGTCATTATTTATGTGAAATATCTTATTCATGTCAGTACTAAACAATGCACTTTGTTTGATCCCTCTTATTTTGGCAAAATAATTAACATCTTTAAAGATTCTAAAAGGGGGATGTAAACTTTTGACCTCAACTGTACATATGATTTTTGAAGAATCATGTGACAAAGTCTGTAAATGCTGCTGAAAATTCAGCTTTGCAAATACAGGACTAAATGACATTTTAAAACATAACAAAACAGTTACGTTAAATTGTAATATTTCACAATATTACTACTATTTTTTTTTTTTTTTTTTTTTTTTTTTTACATAAAAAATAAAATTAACCAACCCCAAATTTTGGAATATTGTCTATGTTACAGATTCACAAAAATACAAGATGCAAAAACTTCATAATACTCAAAATTTTGTTTTGTTTTTAAATGGGTCATCGGATGCCCATTTTCCACAAGTTGATATGATTCTTTAGGGTCTTAATGAAAAGTCTAAAATACACTTTGGTTAAAAATTCTCAATGGTATTGTAAAACAACACCCTTTTTACCTTGCCAAAATCAGCTCTGCAAAAATCATCCTGTTCTGGTCGAGGTTGCTTTAAATGTTAATGAGCTCTGCTCGCCCCGCCCCTCTCTTCTCTCTGTGGAGTGACGAGCCTGTTTACTTCAGCTGCATTTAGCCGCTAAACTTGCTAACTAGCACGTTATTAGGAAAGACGATCGCAAAGATTCATAAAAAGAAATCTTATACTATAATCTTATACTTATACTCACTGAAGCTGGATTACAAATGATTTGCGTGAACACAGACGGCATCGAAACAATGGAGGTCAGACTGTTACAGCTGATTTAAGGCAGGTCTGAGGTAAAACGCTCATGTCAAGCAACTAAAGTGGGAGCGGTCTCTGTTGTGACGATTTGAAAAAAGGGATATTATTTTTATAGATTAATTGAAAACCACTGCATGGATTTTTATCATTAAAGGGTAGATGTGTACATACACTGCCAACACACATTAATGTTAAACTTTGCATCCGATGACCCCTTTAATAATTGCATTTTATGGCACATTTTACTACAAAATATTGAGTACATTCAGGACACTGTGTTTAATACACACTCATAATCATGCTGGTGAAAAACTGCGTGGAAAACAACTGAATACGGTTGCATATAGCAAAACCCAATCCGTCAGGCGTTTAATATGACATTAGGCAATATATCTTTCTTTGCAATTCAATACAACACCCCCAGAAATGCCCTGATTTGACTCTGTGGACTGCCAGGGGGTAGCATTGTGTAAGACGCTGTACAACAGAAGAAAAATATATCCAACAATCAAGCTCCAAAGCAAGTGTTCTAAAGCAAATGCCAAGGCCCCCTAGGAACGTTTCTCCACCTCAGTTTTTCTTTGTGTAACAGTAGAACTTGTGTTCTCTTCTTTCCACTACAATAGAATAAAAGTTCCAGCCGAGCAATTTATCAAACCACAACATCAATACAAGCTCCCTTTGTATAGTGAGTGCTTTTAGAGAGGTGGTTCCGATAATGGGAAAACATCATGAAGCAGCATGAAGTCAAGTTGAGACGTTGTCGGAATGCATAATCACAATACTGGAAATAAGGAAACACTTTGACACACAAAACCTTTTTAAAACATCACCATATTTTCCAAACAATATCCAATATATTGGACTAGGGCATTTCACTGTTATAAATGAAGCAATAACTACCGTTCATTGACATACTCTGCACTTTAGAGCATCTCCGCTTTATCATCTGAAGACACATCCATTAAATCTTCAGACTATCTATTGAAGTTTTGTCTTTCTGCAGGCAAATCCTTTATCTCATCCTAAGAATTAAGAGCTTTATTGAGGTATTAAAAATATAGACAACCTGACAGTCAGGGCTAAGAATGATCTCTGATTCTTTGACATTATTCTACTAATGTCACGGCCATTTTAATGATTTATTGTCCTATACAAATGCCTGAAAGAATATTAAACCTCTTTTTCACACAAATTAGAAATCTGTACAAGTATATAAACGCTTTTAAGCTCCTAATGTCAGTTCAAACAGACGTATCACAAAATGAAAATTAATATTGACTTAACATCATTATTAGAAACATTAGATTACTAACTTTATCCTTTCTCAAATATTTATTATCATAGAAAACGATTAGATTTTTTTGTCTAAATGACATTTTAATTGTATCTGTTCTTTATTCCTTTCTCATATGAATAGTGTCATCGTTTTACTATGACTAAGTCAAGTGCAAATATCAATGCGCATATTAAACGCCCAAATAAATAAACACATATCAAAGTAGATTTTGGATTTCTACATCCTAAACTTGACAGTTACGGGATGCTTCCAAAATAAGAAACACATGAAATATTATGAAATATGTTGAAACTGTTGACAAACTGTCTGTCACGTGTATAAAAATGACTAATGTTTTTGTGGGATACGGAATACGTTTTCTCACTGCGGATCTCTTAAATTCTAGTGGGGATCAACCTTCTAGAATGTTCCCGTAGGCTAAGATTATATGAATAGAAAACAATCTTTCACTTGTGTCATACATACAGCAACAGAGTGTGACAGATGCCTGGAGCACAGGTCTGGCAGTGTCTGCAGTGACAGCTGCGCATCAAGGTCACATCAAATGATGCTGGTGCTTCATATCTCACAGAAATGGAACTTTTGGCCCATAAAACTTAATAACACATTTGAATGGGCTCATTATCCCGATGCATTTGTAAATCGTGATACTGGGGTAAAAGTACAACATGTAATAGTTGAATGGGGTACAAAAGCTGTTAAAGTGGAAATAAACTCTCTCTCCTTCTCTCTCTCTCTTTCTGCGTTATACAAACTACTATTAATTTTACGTTATAAGACAGCCCCCTATACTTGGGGCAAGAAACCCTCTTAACTACACTTTTACAAGATGTATGGATAACTTTTGATATCCTTCTTATTAATATTTATATATTATTAAAGTGTCATTAATGATAAAAGCTAAATTAACTATTCTATTTAAAATTGCATTTTGACAGTTAGTTGAATAATTAAAAAGGATGACAGGCAAAGCATAATCCCAGTAAAAGAGATTAAGGTAAATTTATTCTATGAATTATATGAATGCATATGAATATCTGCATATTTAGTTGCACTATATAAATTGAAGATATGCCATAAAAGCATAAAAACATCATGAATGCAATTTGAATGATTTCACTCAATATTAGCTTATAGGTTTTACTGAAAAGAGAAGACGGCTGAACTGTACATTTGGAAATAGTGAATAATAACATCGGTAATTAGTATTAAATTAAAAAATAATAACATTAGTAACAACAGGCCTTCTGTGCCACACATCCCTCACTAAGAATTAGATAAAAAAAAAATAATAATTATATATACACTACCGTTCAAAAGTTTGGGGTCAGTAAGACTTGTAATAGTCTTTTAAGTAGTCTCTTATGCTCATCAAGGCTGCATTTATTTGATTAAAAATATAGAAAAAAAAACAGTAATATTGCAAAATGTTTTTACAATATAAAATAATGTTTTTTTATTTTAACATACTTTAAAATAGAATTTATTCCTGTGATGAAAAGCTGAATTTTTATCAGCTGTTACTCCAGTCTTAAGTGTCACATGATCCTTCAGAAATCATTCTAATATGCGGATTTATTATTAGAATGATCAATGTTGGATAATATCAACAGTTGTGCTGCCAAATATTTTTTGGAACCTGTAATTTTTTTTTTCAGGATTCTTTCATGAATAACAAGTTTAAAAAGTACAGTGTTTATTCAAAATATAAATATTTTATAACAATGTAAATTATTTATTATTAACTTTTAGTAAACTTTTAATTATTAACTTAATACATCCTTGGTGAATAAAAGTATTCATTTCTTAAAAAAAAAAAAAAAAGAAACAATAAAAATGTACTGACCCCAAACTTTTGAACGGTAGTGTATATACTAAAAACAAATTTTAAACCAAGAGAATAAATAAAAATACACATACACATACATGATGGTAAAATTACTATATAAATTATAACCACAAAGTATTAGTTTATAACAAATTTTAAATAAAATAAAACTATAAAATAAAAGAGATTCATCTGAAAGGTCAATTTATTCAATGAACTATATACAAGCATATGAATATTTACATATTTAATTGCACTATTTAAATTTAAGATATGTCATAATAGCAACATTATAAATGCAAACTGAACGATTTCACTCAATATTAGCCTGTAAGTTTTGATGAAAACCGAAGATGTCTGAACTGTACATCTGTACATCTGGAAACAGTGAATAATAACACTATTAATTACAATAAGTATTAAATTTTAAAATAATAACACTAGTAACAACAGGCCTTTTGTGCCACAAATCCCTCACTAACAAACAGACCAAAACAATTAAGATTAAAATAAAAAAATAAATAATTAGATTAGATTAATCTTACCCGATATATGATAAAATTATTATTATTATTATTATTATTATTATTATACAAATTATAAAAAATTATTAAATTAGTATAACAAATTTTAAACCAAGAGAATAAATAAAAACACACATACAACTATAAAAATACATGATAATAAATTATTATATAAATTATAATTACAAAATATTAATTCTAATAATAAATAAAATAAAATAAAAATTCATCAGTGGTCTCACTGTTTTTTTGGTCCACCCCACTGTATAACTAGTGTTAAAGGAGTCATCAAATGCCCATTTTCCACAAGTTGATATAATGAGTCTTAATGAAAAGTCTATAACATACTTTGGTTTAACACACATTTATGTTCAAACAACATGTAAAAGTGAGTTTTGCATCCGATGACCCCTTTAACAGATACGAGAATATGGTTTCTGACAGCTCTGTACAATAAAATAAAATAAAATAATCATTGGTGGTCTCACACTTTTTTTATTTTTGGTCCACCCTACTATATAACTAGTGTGAACGGATATGACATGGAATATTGTTTCTGACAGCCCTGTGGTTAGTATGTTCACCCGTGAGATAGAGGCCCTCTCTAAGCATGTAGCTAGAATTGCTGACCTGGCTTAAGCCAGACTCCTGGGTCATGTATTTTTAAAGCCTTTCATCTGATGAAATGACAAAGAGAAGCACTACAACCGCTCATCAGTGTTGTCGAGAGCAGGGAATGCCCATCGGAGGAATCCCAGGTTTCTTGGAATAGCCCTAAATGAATATTGTGCATTTAAAAAAATATAACACCCATTACTGCAAGAACTCAAATGGTTCAGAGAAAACAATTCCCTGAGCTAATTTACTTTAGTTAATTGTCTACTACATGAAGTGTGTCTTGTGCTATACATTAAAGTCCCATTTCAGTAGATTAACAAATAGATTTCAAACAGTGCAAAGCATCACATTAATATTTTCATGTAAAATGTAAAATGCTGGTCTCAACTCAAATGTGTTATCAAAGTCGCTGCTTTCAATTAAAACAAATCACACAGCACTGTATTATTGTCTACTGGCAGGAAAATAAAGTGCTGCATATTTAATGGAAATCAAGGAAATCAAGTGTAATATTGCCTTCACTCATACTCAGATTACGGATCAAGGCTGTGACTCTGAACACAAGAGAGAGTCGGAGAAAGACAGATGCACGCATGAAGCGGTAAGGGACTGTGACAGGCCACTATTACATGTTGAAATATTGCTCCATTCATCCACAGGCTTTATAAGCACGGTGTTTTTCTATTCTGCCTGCTCGTACATCACTGTCAGCTGTAGTCTCGATCACAACCCCAATGACTGCTTTTTAAAACTCAACTGAATTGTCCTGCATTCACGCAGGCTATAAGTTGCCTGTTGGGTGGTCATGCTATATGTGCTTATAAATGATCGCGCTCTTATAAGAAGGACAGCTCTAATTTTCAATCAGCATGGAAGTATGCCAAAAAAGATGAAGCTTTTATGGTGTGGCCTTGGTAACGGTGCATTTGATGCAACAGAGTAGGATACATAAAATCCTGGTACTCTCCTTAATGTGTGTCGAAGACTGACACGGAAGAAAAGAAACTGTTGAATAATGTCGTTATTTTTGTTTTCTTTGCACACAAATGTACTCTCAGCGTCATAAAATTAAGATAGAACCACTGATGTCACATGGACTATTTCAACAATGTCCTTACTACCTTTCTGGGCCTTGAACGTGGTAGTTGCGTTGCTGTCTATGCAGGGTCAGAAAGCTCTTAAATTTAATCAAAAATATCTTAATTTGTGTTCTGAAGATGAACAAAGGTTTTACGGGTTTGGAACAACATGAGGGTAAGTAATTAATGACAGAATTTTCTTTTTTGGGTGAACTATCCCTTTAAGAAACATGTTGCTGTTTAATATTTTTGTGGAAACCGTTATAAAACAATTTTTTAGGGTTTTTTAAAGAATAGAAAGCTCAATCACAACATCATTTCAACCTGATCTCATGACAAAAACATATCTGTGGGAACTTTTTCGCAAGACGCAAAATACGTACCGCCATGTTACATATTCAAAGTGAAATGTCCAGAACAGATGAACGTACGTATGGTACGTTTTATATGATGCTGGTTTTGTACGCGTCACTGCATTTCTTACTTGAAATACCCGTTGAGTGGCGCTATAACTTTAATGCTCCCTGAGGTTTTAAAATAATGTACCATATGCACCACACCTAAATCCACCTGATCGTATGAACAAAAGCAAATGTGACGTAAAAACGTAATCACAAGCATGCTGTTTTAGCTTTTTATTTTTTTCGATCTCTAATCGTGGGATTCATATCCAAGGATTCGCATCCTAAGTCCAATTCTGAAATAAAATACAGTTGAAGTCAAAAGTTTACATACACCTTGCAGAATCTGCGAAATCTTATTATTTTACCAAAATAAGGGGGATCATACAAAAACATGTTTTTTTTGTGTATTTGAACCCTTTCCAACAATGACTGTATGATTACAAGATTCATCTGTTCACACTGAGGACAACTAAGGGACTCATATGCAACTATTACAGAAGGTTCAAATGCTCACTGATGCTTCAGAAGGAAACACAATGCATTAAGGGCCAGGGTCGTAAACTTATGAACAAAATGAAGATGTGTACCTTTTTCTTATTTTGCCTGAATATATATATATTTTTCCATTTAATACTGCACTTCAGAAGCTACAAAAGATACTTACATTTTTCCCAGAAGACAAAATAAGTTAAATTTACCCTGATCTTCAAAATTAAAAAGTCTTAATGCATTGTGTTTCCTTCTGAAGTGTCAGTGAGAGTTTGAACCTTCTGTAATAGTTGCATATGAATCCCTCAATTGTCCTCAGTGTGAAAAGATGGATCTAGTAATCATACATTGTTGGAAAGTGTTCAAATACACAAAAATTCTGAAAAACCACATAATCTGTGGAACCTGAAGGATTTTTTTGAACAACAGCGGGCAGTTTAACTGTTCAGGACAAAAATAAATAAATAAATAACACAGTATTAAGAATCAACTTTTGTAACAGGGTCATTTTTATAAATTCATCTATTATTACCTGTTCTGGACTATATGCAAATGTCCTTTACGTGAAATGTCTTCAGGTCAGTACTAAATAAAAAATAACGTGCATTTTGTATGATCCCTCTTATTTTGATAAAATAATTAACATTTTGCAGATTCTGCAAAGTGTATGTAAACTTTTGACTTCAACTGTATATGATTGCAGAAGTGATTATGACTAAACAAAATTCTGTTGCATTATTGTACACAGTGTACTAGTGAGCATGTGAAAAGTGTATCTTCAAGGAGTTTTCAAAAAAGCGCACAGCATTAAAAATGCTTGTAATTGAAATCTTCATGAATGACAGCACTGCAGCATTTGCAGGAGGAAGCCCTCAATTCAGCATAGCGGGAGGTTGCGCTGGAGAAAACTGCATGCTAAATAATTGATTATGTACATAAAGCAATGCAGGAGGAACGAGGGGCAGGAAAGAACCTCAGAAGCCTGTAAATAAATCCACAAACACCTAAGCAGCAGCAACACCCCGGTATCTGTTTTGTTATCTAGTGTAATCCGCAAGATGAGCCCACGAGTGACTGTGGCTTTCTAATATAAATCTATTGATAAAACTGTCAGTCTTCCATAATTGTGGCCATTAAGAAATGTATTAGCTGTGGCACAGCATCTTCGCGTGAGATCTCGCAGGGGTCTATGGGGACTATGCAAATACACCACAAATTGCACAGGGAGGGGGGTGGCGGGGGGGCTGTTTTGCATTATTCATAAAGGATGCCTTCAAAAATTACAGCACACTACACTGCAGGTGCAATCTGAAATATGAACAGCTATTAACAGGAAAGATTAGTGGCCAAGTCATTTATTAGTGATTTGTAGTTGTACGGAAGGCATGTCGAAACACAAAGCATACTGTGACAAGGATGTCCTTTGTCACAAAGTGAGTAAAAAATTGCATTATAAACAAACTTAACTTAATTTGTCTCTAATTTGTAGCAACAGACAAAATATATAGAAATTATAAAATATACTCAAATTAAGCAATTATACAATTAATTTGTAAGATTTTAATAATGTACAATAATAGAAAATGTGTAAAAGTCTCCTAATAAATTCCAAACGGAATGTTGATAAGATAAAGAGCAACAAAATGTTGTGTTTTGTATCTAAATATGTTCCAAAGTCTATTTGAAATTCCATTTCAATGGCTGGATATATTTTAAATTGCCCTTCTACAAGTCCTATTTACATCTTCTGAAATGTGAACTGTCAAGACCAGTCAAATTAATAATGGTGAATTGTTTTCTTTCCTTTTTTTTAGCATCAAGTTGTCAGGTACAAGAAATTGCCTCAAAATACTGAGACATCAAAAAAGTAAGAGAAGCTCCTCCCAGACACAATGTTAGATATATATTTTGCAATCTAGAAAGAAATCTGTATGTAAGATAATAGATCACAAAATGACCTCTTTCCACTGAATGATATATAGTGGCTTGATTTTTTTTCATTACCTAAATAAATTCCCAAAGCCAATGATGATGACAGTCATTACTCAGAAGCATTGTAAAGGCTTTTAATATTCCAAAGAGCGACTCAAACTACAGCTCCATGTTGCTGTGTTAGCCGACAGATGGTTGTGCCAGCATGAGTATAATGGTAAATAAACGTATCAGAGAAGGCCTGAGCTGCTCCTTAACCATCCAGGTGGACATGGGTGTGAAAGTGCATGATTACATGCATGGGTAACAGACCAGCTTAAATGATAAAGTACAATCGGGGACTACAGCAATTGGCTGGCTGTTAGCATTTGTATGGCTACTATATATAGAAATTACAAAACCAGGTCCCTCCGTAGCAGCTCTGATCAAAGATTTAAACTTAAAGTGCCTCACTTAAAACTGGATTTCTCCTATTCAAGTTTAATGTGCAGAGACAATCACAAGTATGCCATTGGTAGGTTGACTTTTTAGATGAGTGTTGCTTTTTTTTTTTTTTTTTTTAAATATTGCTCTGTTTATTTCAGTGGTATAACTCAACAAATGGAATGAGGAGTAGAAGCACCTGTTTGTCCAAACAACGAGTGTAAAGGGGGAGTAAAAGTAATTGGGAAATCTGTTTGGAAACAGCTATTATCAGAAATGATTAGTGGCCAAGTCATTTATTTGTGGTTTGTAGACGCTGTAACACCGCTCTCTCATGAACGTGTGTACGACAGTTGGCGAAAGCTAGAGATTATGGTTTATAAAGTTTTAAATATGTATATTTTACTTACAAAAATGCATCAATTTGCTTCAGGAGGCCTTTATTAACCCCCCGGAGCCATGTGGAAGACTTTTTTCTTTTTTTTATGATGGATGGATGCACTTCATTGGACTTCTATTGGACTATTGAATATCAACACCCATTCACTGTATTTATAAAGTTTGGAAGAGCCAGGACATTTTTTAATATAGCTCCGTTTGTTCATTTTTTGGTGAACTATCCCTTTAAGTATAAAAGAGCAGGTCATATGGGTTTTCGAAAAACATCTTTTTTGCAGTTTGTAGCATAGTTATCCTTAAGTGTAAACAGCCTGCAAAGTGCATGATAAATAAAGATATTGTCTCTCAAAAGAAAGAGTTGATTCTGAGTCGCCTTAACAAGTCGTGATATTTTTAAATCTTCTGCCTGTTAACAATCTACTTCACTCGGAAACGTTAGCATAAACGCTGCCTGCCTGCGAAAAACAATCAGTCTGACCTGCTCACAAACACTTCCACTAGTTAGTGTTTACATCATGTCAAGAAGACTGTGTTCTGTGCTGTGAAAGCAAGTTTGTTTTGTTTTCATTGCCGAAAGATGACGATGTGAAGAATCTGTAGTTAAAATTCCACGATACCACAGCAACACAATTTGAAGC
The DNA here is from genome assembly GCA_036247105.1 of Cirrhinus mrigala. Lineage (NCBI taxonomy): Eukaryota > Metazoa > Chordata > Actinopteri > Cypriniformes > Cyprinidae > Cirrhinus > Cirrhinus mrigala. Next base: position 24,836,205 of record CM070026.1, read on the forward strand.
TTTTGTTGTGCTTGTCACTTTTTCTCTAATCTTGGAGAGCTCAACGCCGGATTCGCTAAACGAAATGCTTGTCTATGTAAAATAAGTCTGTGCCTTCTTTATTTGGACGTTGTGTGTACATTTTCAATTGAGTGCTCAAAATATCAAGTTTTTTGTGCTAATACGTAATAGTGCAGCTTTAGGTTTCCAAGTAAACCACGATATTACTGTCTCTAAGAATGTGTTGATTAATGTAGACTGTCGTTGTTCTAATAACTTTGTTTAATAATAAAGAACGTAGTGTAGCGTGCACAGACTTTATAATCATTGCGAAATAGCTGTTTATTTTGCTGCACCGGCGGCAGCTATAGGGTTACGGCTGTTAAGACACGGAGCGTCTTTTGTCTGTCATTCTTCAGACATTACAGTAGACATATTTTGGTTTACAAGCTGTTGTTTCATCAGTTAGTCACATTAGCACTAACGTATCCACCATTATTTTGAAGTGTTTACAGTTTAGCAGCTAAACTTTAGCTGTGGGCACAATTCACTTGCATTGTATTTGGAAAGACCAATCACAATAGACTTGGCCAGCTGACCAATCAGAGCAGAGCAGGCTTGTGGAAGGGAGGGTTTTACAGACAGAATGCTTAGAATGAACCGTTTCGAAATCATTGTGAAATGACTCTAATTTTAAATGTATATTCGGACAAAACTACAATGTTTTCTGACCTTAGATGCATTTAAACCTGTTCTAGGGGACTCCAACACAATATTAGGACACTTTAAAATACCACATCACCTGCTCTTTAAAGGGATAGTTCACCTATCTACATCTTGGATGCCCTGGGGGTAAACAGATAAACATCAAATTGGCATTTTTGAGTGAACTGTCCCCTTTAAAGTAAATCATGATATACTGTACCGCCATTGTACTGAATCCAATTGGACATCAATTGAGTTATCTCATTTTACATTCTGTAGAAGCAGGAAAGTCAAACAAAGAGTTCTGGCACACAAGGATGAGTAAGCCATGACAGAATCGCTGTCGCTTTAAGGGCTCAGCTGGTGAGGAACTTTGGCTCTCACGACTGCCCTTCCACACCTTTTCGCAATAAAGCAATCTCTATAATAAAAAGCTGAAAACTGAGAGCACCAATTTGGAGAATGTAATTGGATTATTGAGTGAATGTTTCTAGGTAAACGCAAAGACTGCGGTGAGATTGCAGCTCTCCAGCAGACATACACTCCCACACTTGCCCCAGCCCAGAAATAGATCAAAGAGAATCCAGAAAGTGTTGATTTCCTCTGTGGATGTCCTTATTTACCAGAACAGCGATGATGAGTCAGACTGGAATACCCTGCAGCTCTGTTTCATCAAAACTAAATTAACATTTGCTGAGAAACAGCGAGTGAGGTTAAAGAAACACCGCCAACTTTTCATTGCGTTCACCGAGGCACTTAAAGTCAAATGTTGCTCTTCATGTTACTAAAATCATCTTTTCAGTCGTAATAAATCGCATTTGTTCTTCACAAGGAGGTTTAATAAGGTTTTTGAATCTATGAAGTTTTTACCCAATTCTTATTTGTAGAGAATAGCTGTCTCACCAACAATATTGACAATTTCTTCTGTTTTTCCTCAGCGACGCTTCACGGAAGAGACAGAATGCCTAAATGGCTGCACGGCATCCATTTTTATCTCTCAGGCATGTCATACATAATGAAGTATAGTAAGAGTGTGTGAAATAGGATTTCTGACACTCTGAGGAAGAATCGGTGCCGAGCAGACGTCCACAGAGCATGTCAGCTGGGGATTAGCAACTCAACGGTGGAAATGAGAACAGATTCCTCCATCTTTCCCGCTTAATTCCTACCTACAACCATATATCATGGTGTCCTGACAGCATGAGAGGACAAAAGACAACTAAACAGTCATGGAATATGAAATCCCTGGGATGATGGAATGGGAATAAAATAGGAAAAAACTCCCATCTGTTTTTGACCACGATAGCTGATGCTTTACCTCTTCCTCTGCTTTGACTTTCGGGCCTGTCTCTAGATCTACGGTTGGCCACATCATTCTGCTCAGAATGCCCACTGTGCATCTCAGCCGTCCTCTCTCAAAAGCTATTACCAGAGGAGAGGAGAGCAGGTGCGCGAGCCAATAAGCGAGGAGACCCCACAGCAAGGCGGAGGCTCTGTAATTCACTTTTTCCATCTCCATGAACTTATGTGATTATGATAAATATGGTATTTTTCTGCAAGGGGGCCATTTGCAGCGAAGCATTTACAAAACAAAAACGGAGTAGGGCAATGGAAGGCAGACACCCAGTGCCTTTCTCTTGATTTTTTCATTTGCTTTTATCACTGCCGTCACACGTCCATGGGCTATTCTTTATACCTGGGTAGAAAACAGGCCTGTTTTTAGATTAGCCTTGATTTCATTGCATTAGTGGGGTGTTTTGATTAAGACACCTAACCTGAGGGTGCCACCGTCCGATAATGAGGTGAAGGGGAGACAAGTGAACTGGCTGGAACAATGCTAGTAACTAGAGATAGAAGAAGCCTTTCTTGACATTCTGCTTATTGTTTTCCAAGAGCCGTGTGCCAAATGTCTCTTTTTGGGGCTGGAAGATGAGGAGGATTTGAATAATGAAAGCGCAGTCATGACTACAAAAGAGAGCTTGTTATTTTCTGCTTCTTTGCTGGCGGTTGCTCTTTGGCGAAACAAGTACTCTCGATGTAAACTCTATAGTGGAGCCTCAAATACACCTCTCTTTGAAAATACACTTCAAAAAGAGCAATCTTTGACAACTCCTGACACTGAACGTAAGAACAAATATAGAACAATCTATACAATATATATACACACACACACACAATTTGGTGACTAACTGGGATGTCAAACGTATATGTACCAACTGTTTTTGTTTTGAAGTCTCGCCCTTTTTTCTCGGGGTCTGGCACTTTGGAAGTGGGGTGACAGAGTAAACGACTGCCTTGACATTTCTCTCCTATTCCCTGTGATGGATCGCTGAAATAAGAACAAGAGCACTGTGCGAACAATAATAGACTGAATTAGGACGCAATTTGTAAAGTGCTTTTACCCTGTGAATGTGTATTTTGCCTTAGGGGCTTACCGTACATAAGTATTTCAATAGATTTCAATAAACTCTCTCTGTTTTCTCATTTATTTAAGTGTGGGAGAACCCAAAACATCTGGCTACACTATTGTTATGGATAACGATCAGTCTGAGGAAAATGTTTGGATCAGATCCGAGCAGGACAATGCATGTTGGTTCTTCAGTGTGAAAAGCTCATTGGTCACTGCCAACACTATGGGTCTTGCTGACCATGTTTGATAACTTCAGACATGCTAGATGAAGTTTTACTGTAGGCAAGCTGGCAAGACCAGTATTCTGGGTTTGCTACAAGTTAAGCTTAAACACCAGTATTTGTGGTATGATATTGATTACAGTTCCTTGTTTTCTTAAAAAGAAGCAGCACAAATAAAGGTTACTTTGAGGTACTTACAGTGGAAATAAATAAGGATTTTTTTTGGAAATGCAAAAAAGTTGAAATGCAAAACTTTTAGTTTTAACTTTTTAATAAGGCTGTCAGTTTAACACGTCAACATAATTAATTTGTTCTGAAAAAATACGTGATTAAAATATTTTAATCTGGCCCCACCCTCAGACCTGTACGTCATCTTATATTTCATATAGTTGACTGTTGACAAATATGATGCAGGGCAATAACTCCACAAATTATGTTATGCCTTAAACGTCAAGATATTGGTGCAAAAAATGCCCACTCGTGTTTTATTATGTGTTTTTGCTCAGTTTTGCAGAAAACATATTACCCTTGAAGCCACAGCAGAATTGTTGCACATCTCCGAGCTACACAGCGGTGTTTAGTTTCTAAATGAATTGGCATTTTGAATGAATCATGCGAATCAATGATTCAAAAACCCATTCATAAAGTGAGCCATTTACTTCATTCCTGAACGAATCAGCCATCTGAACGAATCAAATGAATAAATGAATGACTCGTAAAGACATTTACTGCCACCTGCTGGCAGATTCAGTTTCTTATTTAGAGTATCATTTCATTAAATGAATAAATAAATAAATAAATAAAAATAAAAACATTAAAGGGATAGTTCATAGTTTGTTAGGCCGTTGCAGTCTAAATGTTTATGTGCAGGGTCCGAAATTAACACTCGCCACTCGCCAAATGCGAGTAAATTCTCTGTCTGGCGAGTTAAATTTAAAGCGCCATCCGCCACATGGCGAGTAAATCTTTTCACCAGTAATGTTAATCAGTATCAGTCTCGCGGATCTCTGTGATGCTCCCCCGCCCCCGTCTGCATGCGACGTACCGAAGCGTAAGTGAAACGCGAGCGCCGCACTAAAGTCATTTCCGTCTATCCCACACTCAACGTAGCGGTAGTTTCGTGCTAGTGGCGAGATGTGGCGGTTTTTAACTGGAGCCAGCCAGCCTTCAAAAAGAAAGCTTGGCGAACTGGAAGAAAAGCCACCACCAGAATTCTTATTGATGTTTTAATTTAGGGCTGGACAATAATTCGATATCAATATATATTGCGATAGAATTTTTTTCAATAACGGTGATACGATTTTTAAACCCATTTCCGATATTTCGATATACATTTGTGTATATATATACAATTTTATACATTAGCATTTGTCACTGAATGACGTTAAGTGCTCAGCCGTCAGAAAGAGCAGAACAGAATTGCGTGATGACGTACATCACAGACACGCTGCCAGCGCTCAGCAGTAGTTGGTTAAGTTCCGTCGCGGAAAGTTTTAGCTACAAAATGAGTACCCCTGACCAGAAATTATATTTCTTACCAGAATAATATTTCTTGCCAGAAACCTCTAGAGCCTGTCATAGAGTGTCATCAACACTAGGGATGTTCATTTCGGTTATTTTTCCTAACCGACAGCCGACGCTTGTTAACCGATTATTAACCGTTAACCGACAAGATTATTTTAAATTAGAATATAATTATTTTAGAAAGGATAAGTGTCTGTAACCCGTTAAAATACTAACATTTGTTTTCCGGGATTAATTTTACATGCGCAAAAAGCAGCAAACAACAGAACATGAGGATTCACATGGACACGTCGCATCACCTGCAGCGCCTCTGCGAATGGAGAAAAACATCATAAAGCTAGGCTATATATATAATGAAAGAACATGCCTATAAGATAAATATTTTTACTTAATAAAACAAACAAAAAAAGTGCAACAAGTAGCTAGTAGCAGAGTTTTCGTTCATTTTTGTGCTGCGGGAAAGGAAGACGGCTGAAAGCGGCATCCTATTTTTCTTTATTTTACAAACAGCAAACCGTTTACAGTTTTGATGATCTGTAAAGAGTCGTTTCCCCTGTTAGAAGGAAAAAATCAAGTGATTGCGCCGGCGCCGCACGCGCACACACAATCAGCCAAACATATGGAAAAAAAAAAAAAATCACATTGCTTAATCGTTATCAACGTACTGCCGTGATATTATGCCAAACATTTTTTTGTGTGGATATTTTAATGCGAGAAGTACAAAACCAGGTTTACATAACAAATAATATTTTAGCATTCAAATACATCTTGAATACGGAGACATTTGGGTTTGTGTCGTATGAGACACAATATTAGTTTCAGTTTCGCTTTAGCCTCAATGGTTTGGTTTGGTTTTGTCTTGTCGCCGAGCTTCTTATATTTTTCATTCTTGTTCTTGTCTAAATACCGTTAAATTGAAAGGATTTTTTTGTGGAGTGAGGGAACTAAAATAGCCTAGCCTATGTTTATAGTGTATTGTAAATATTTCGCGTCGACACCAGGTCTTTCTTAATAATAAAATGCGACTTAACGTTATAGGCCTACGCGATTTATCTTTTTTCTCTCAAAAATGCAATTTCATTTTATTTTAACCATCCAGAAAACGTTTTACAATATTTTGATTACTGAATTACTGAAAAAAAAAGACCTTTTAAACCGTTTAACTGATTGTATTAATCGGTCAAAATTCTTCTGTCGGTTAACAGTTAACCGGTTAAAATGAGCATCCCTAATCAACACTCAACAATGTTCCGGCCAGAGCAATGTGTTTTTGTTGTTGCTCACTCTTTATTTATTTTATTGTATTATTTTTGTTTCTTTATCCTGGCTGAAGCAGTTTGTTTGTTGTTTCAATATTCAGCCTGTTCTAGTTTAAATGGAAATATATTATTGTTAATAAGCTGAGTCTGAGAATTTTATTTATTTGATAGTTTATTTCACATTTCCTGTTTGTAAAGGCTAAATACAAATAAAATATGAACCTTATTTTTTTTGTACTGTTTTTATTTAAAAAAAAATATATATATAATTTTAATAGGAGGAGCCTGGAGGTATTATAGACTTTGCAAATTCAGTTTGCAGACATTTGTAGGTACAAACATCCATTGTGTGTGTTTTTCCTGAGGCTTTTTAATATTGTCCGTATCGATATCGGAATTATATCGTATCGACCGAAATTAAGAAATATATCGTGATATGAATTTTTGCCATATCGTCCAGCCCTATTTTAATTGTCACTCCTCTCTGTCCGGAGCACACATAATATACAGAATAACGTGCTTTGGATATATCTGTGTTAAATCGTTCAGAATTTTGGCAGGTAAAAAATAAGCTTGGCCGGTTGATTTTTTTAATCCACCGGCCAACTTGGTCAAAAACTTAATTTCGGTCCCTGTTTATGTGTAATAAATTCTATGTTGAATCATATAAAATATTCAAAAAATAGCTTTTGTGGGTATTTTTACAGTCAAATATATTTTGCAATTAATTAGATTAATTAATCAGAACATCATGTAATTAATTAATTACAAATTTTAATCGACTGACTTTTTAAATTTAATTCTTCCGTTGAAACTGAATGATTTGAGCTGAAAATTGTAAAATTGGATATACACTACCATTCACAGGTCTGTAAGATGTATTTGAAAAAAAGATCTGCTCACTAATGCTGCATTTAATTGATCAAATATATACAGTAGAAACTGCAATATTGTTCATTTCATTATTACAGATTAAAACAGCAATTTTCTGTTCCTTAATATATTTAAAAATGCAACTTATTCCTGTGATGGTAAAGCTGAATTTTCAGCATTACTCCAGTCTTTAGTGTCACATGGTCCTTCAGAAATCATTCTAATATGCTGATTTGGTGCTCGAAAACACAGACATTTTTATCAATGTTTAAAACTGTTCCGCTGCTTATTATTTTTGTGAAAACAGTGATACATTTTTTAAGGATTCTTTGATGACTATAAAGTTCAAAAGAACACCATTTATTTGAAATACAAATATTTTGTAACATTGTAAATTACTTTACTGACCTTTGGTCAAATTAATGCATCCTTGCTAAATAGAAGTATTCATTTTTTTCTTTAAAAAAAGACCCTAACTTCAAAAATTTGAAACAATAGCGTAATTTTACAGAGTGAATTATTGTTTTCACACATACTGTTTACATCTTGTAACTGTTTACAACCAATGATGAAGCGGATTTGAAACTATATATTTCAACATTTAAGGACTGGCCCTTTTTTACATCCATTAAAAAGTGCCTCATTGTAATCTAGCAAAAAGCAATATTAAATATGTGCTCTGAGTTTGTCACAACACAGAAAAATGTGTTATTAACCATCCAGCCAAATTTGAATGATAAACAAAGCAGCAAGTAAAAACAATAAGTCAAAATCTTAAAAAAAATAAGCAGTATTCTATGTTCCCAAATGCTAGGGGCGTGTCCCCTGTTGGTGCTGAAACCACACCCACTCGCAGGAAAACTGCCGCCTCTCTCAAATGTCACATACCGCTACAACCAGAATGGATGGCTGAGCTGTTTCGGAAATTATCACAACTAGGTAATATTGAAAACTGGCTAGTTGAGCTTTTACATTTTTGTTTAATCTGCAAATGATTTTATCCAAAGCGACGCAAAGTGATGGTATACATTTTTTAAGTTCATACATTCACCATGCTGTACTGTTTCCACTTAAAAAAACCTACAGAACATACACCATTGGTATGGAAAGCGGCCGGATCTAATCTGATCTTAGCCGTCGCAGCTGCTCCTAGGCTTAAAGCATAGAGTATTAAGTTTAAAAGTGCTGCGGAAAAGGGTTTCACAGTCTAGAAGAGATAAACTGGTGTTTGGGAAGGAAAGCAGCTCCTCTGGGCATTTTCATTAGGCCTTCTCTTAGCTCAAGCCAGCCCAGACACGGGTGGGTACCTCTTCCATGTCCTCACACATCCAGTTGGGCTTATGGACACAGTTAATGTGCCGCCTTCGGGGAGTTCTGGAAGTGCAGTGAGTAAAAGATGAAGGTGGAAGCAAGGAACGGCCTGATGCAACCAGCCACTGTATGCTGACGACAGTGTGGCTCCCGAGGTAGCACCAGCGATGCAGAGTGGTGATTCAAAATGTGCTAATAGCTTGACGGAGGCCCGGAGAGAAGTCGAATCTTGTTACACCCACACTCACACTGTGCTCATTATCACCCATAACACTAGAGAAGCAGCAACTAAATGAGGGAGGTTACACATGCGCCTAATAAGCAGATTTGTAAACGTCCATTTCATAAACATGGGTAAGAAGTCATGCAATCTGCAAATGTTATTTAACATGCAAATGCAACATTGCATCCACTGTTCAAGCTTTGAATAAAAGCTTTTGCCAAGTAATTCAATAAAGCAAAATATGTTCAACTGCACGTTTAATATAATATTATTAAACTTAAAAAGCACTTGCATATTCCATGAGAGGTTGAGTTAACTAAAACGTTTCCATAATTTATCAAACTCATTATCAGATCATTCAAATCGCTTGTTTTGTTTTTGTTATTTTTTTTTATTTTATTTCTTAATTTCTATTTTCTTTTCTTTATGATCCTCTCAAGGATGCCAAAGTCACAAAGAAATCAAAGTAATGACAGATCTTCAAGGGCTATTCATCAACTGTTATAGACCGGATTTCAAGATGTGGGCATTGCACTCAAAGTGTAAATTAAATTAAATTAAAAAGGTGAAAAAAGTTTTAAAATGCTATTTTTGGTGAGAAAAAAAAAAATGCAGAAATATTTAGATAAATAAAAGCATATTGAGCAAAATGCAAAAGCACAGAATTTGTCCACTTTAAAAGATCAAAATAACAACAACAAAAAAGTCAAGACTCAAGCGATGTACATTATTTGCAGCATAACCTCATTGCTTATCTACGCATTTGCATTAACCTTCATTAAATGTGGTCAGAGTCCATCCCAGACCACCTTCAAATGTATTTTCACTCATCCAAAAATTATCACAATGCACATTGCGTCAATGTACACATGCATTTTAATGTGACAGAGGGTGACTGTGATTCACTCACTAAAAAAACACTCAAAAACACTAATGTACTCAATTCAGCTGCCTACTTCTCAAGTAATTACTGCATTCTATTGCTTCTGTATAGTATTGATTATATCAGTGCATTTCCATCAAGGTGAACTTGCAGCTTGTGTAAGGACACAAGTTAATAGTCTGTATATTCAGAGGGCTGACTGCTGGCTCCACTAACCACTAAAGCTAAATTAAAAAGCACAGGCCATAAGTGAATGCAGTAGAACGGAGCAAAATAACAAAAGACACGAACAGTGGAGCAATAAAGGAGAGGAGGCATGAGCTCTGCGAGCATTGTGGGCTGAAGATAAAGTGCTGATCCAGCAGACAGTGTCCTACACAGATTGGCTCATGCAATGGACAAATTAGAGCAGTGTCCAGACACATGGTGCGGCTCCAGCTGGGTTTGACTTTGTGAGGCCCGTGGCGCATTTGATTTAAACACTCACTCAAAGAAATTGGAATAAAGATAGTGATCTTCTGAAAGGCTGCTTCTTACATATTGGTGTGGAACATTAAAATGAGATTTAGCAGAATGTCTGACACTGAGAAAGAAACGTCAGAATTGCAGGATATAAACTCACATAGACGTCGACCGATGGTGGATTTTACAGATACCTGATACCAATATAGCTATGTTGGACCATACTGGCCAATAACTGATTAATTAACCTATTAATTTTTAAAATAGACACTAAATAGTGCTGAACTTTATCACAAAAAAAAAAACAAAAAACAGTACTGAACCACACATTCAAAATGAAATAAAAATATTAATATTAAATATTAATTATACTTTGATCAATTTTAGTTTATTAACTTTACAAAAAACATTGGCACTAGGGCTGCAACGATTAATCGCACGATGTCGTGAGGCGCGTTTAGTCAATGAAGCCGGTACTTTGATTAGTAGTAAAGCTCCATCACGTGCGTTCAGCTGGAGTGGCAAGTAATACACAGAGCCGTAAAGCACTGACAAGCTATGCCAAATCGAATTCGATTTTGAGCGCGATTTTGGCGTAGCTTGTCAGTGATCGTGCGATTAATCGTTGCAGCCCTAATTGGCACCATGCTCGTTTGTGACTTAATATTTTATTTTAAGTCTACACTTAAAGTCTAAAAATCTATTAGTAAATGTTGAAATTAACATAATTGCATAATTAGCATAATTGATTAATTGGTCAACCTCTAAACTCTTTCTAAGAAGAAAAGTCCGAATTGTGAGACACTACAACGGCGTTTTAGAATAAAGTCTAAATATTTCAAGAATAAAGTCAAAGTTGAAATATTACGAGAATAAAGTCGAAATATTACGAAAATAAAGTCGAAATGTTTCGAGAATAAAGTCAAAATACTATGAGAATAAAGTCAAAATACTTCAAGAATAAAGTAAAAATTACGAGAATAAAGTCAAAATATTTCAAGATAAAAATCAAAATATTCAGAGAATAAGGTCAAAATCTTTTGAGAATAAAATCAAAATTACGAGAATAAAGTCAAAATACTAAGAGAATAAAGTAAAAATATTTCGAGAATAAAGTCGAAATTACAAGAATAAAGCTGAAATATTACAAGAATAAAGTCAAAATACTACAAGAATAAAGTCGAAATACTTTAAGAATAAAGTAAAAATTAAAAGAATAAAGTCGAAATTACGAGAATGAAGTCGAAATACTACAAGAATAAAGTTGAAATACTTAAAGAATAAAGTCAAAATTACAAGATTAAAGTAAAAATATTACGAGAATAAAGTCGAAATATTTTGAGAGTACACTGTAAAAAATAAAAAAAACAATTTGTTGAGTCAGCTTAAAATAATTTGTTACTTTGCTGCCTTAAAATTTTAAGTTCAGTCAACTAAAATAAGTTTATTCAACTTGAAATGTTAAGTTGTACTAAGTAACAACTTAGATATTTGCGTTTGCTAAACTTAACAGATGGGTAAGTAACCCAGCTGCCTTAAAATTTTAAGTTGATTCAACTCAAATATCTAAGTTGTCACTTAGTATAATTTAACATTTCAAGTTAAATAAACTTTTTTGGAGTTGACTGAACTTAAAATTTTAAGGCAGCCAGGTTACAAATGATTTTAAGTTGACTCAACACATTGTTTTTTTACAGTGTAAAGTCAAAATACGACGAGAAAAAAAACTATGATTATGAGATTAAAGCCATAATATTTTGAGAATAGAGTCGAAGTTACAAGAATGAAGTCAAAATACTACGAGAATAAAGTCAAAATACTTAAAGAATAAAGTAAAAATATTTTGAGAATAAAGTCGAAATAATCGAATTGGGAGCACTGGGAGAAATTCCAAAGTCTCAGCTTTCATATTCTGTCAGTTTTATAGTGAAATACAAACAACATATCTATAACAATAATGTGTTTTTCACTCTTTAATGTGGTGTGACAGATCACTGTATTTGCTTCAGTTTAAGCGACATGTAAGTCAATCATCTTTCCGATTACAATAATGAGACATTTGTTTCATTGTTTCATCTGATGTTCCTTCACTTTTACATCTTGCTATAAACTTAAAATAAACACATTTAGAATTTGTATTTCATGATAAAACAGAATTTGAAAGCTGAGCTGCGTTATATTAAAAGCAACAAAGCACAAAATTATTGCGATTACTGGGTGGCTGGTGCGCTATGTCCAATCATTTACTGTATTATACCGTGAATAAAACATCTTGTGAATAGTTACTTAATATCTTTAAAGTTATATCTCAGAAAAGACAACAGTGTAACTTATGTTGATGATTTGGAGCTTTTAAACGTTCAACCTTTAAAACGTTTTACTGTTGTTTTTAATTAAATGCATGTGAGGAATGAAAGGTTGGACACCACAGACATTTTTTGCGGAGTAGGTGGTGGAATTTTCACAAAGAAAATTAATGAATTGATTCACATGAATACAGTGATCTGTCTCGCCACAAGAGCTTGAAAAACACATTATTAAGACACATAGTTTGTATTTTGCTATAAAACTGATTTTGAAAGCTGAGACTTTGTTTTATATTAAATGTACCAAAAGCACAAAGCTTATTGCTATTGGGGGGCTGGTGTACTACAAATAACAAATGCAATCGAAGACTTGAAATATTATTTCCAAGCATACTGTCCCTGTGAGTGTAACACATGGTATGATTTTTGCTAGTAATTCCACAAATAATTGTAGTATTAAAAAGGGTTAAATAAGGGAGCTACGATGCCCCCCAAAGGAATGTTGATTAGGTGTGTGAGCTGATGTTAAGATAAAAAGTTGTTCCTGTTAAGTGTTAATAAATATCATATTCTTGATATTAAGCCGTTTCTGCGAGTCCTTAAAATTGATTTTTCCTCTTCTCAGTAAGATGATGTGGCCGCTCAGACACAATATTCTTCAAATAAATTTTGGTGGTCTGGCAACTTCTCCCGGTGCTCTCAATTTGCATGCGCAATATAGGCTAAACTCTCACAATATTATAACTTTAATTTCTACAATTTAAATTCTCAAGACATATCTACTTTTTTCTCGTAATATTTCGACTTTATTATCAAAATATCATGACTTTATTTTATAGTATTTCAACTTTATTCTTGTAATATTTCAACTTTATTCTTTTTATTAAATATTATGACTTTAATCTCATAATCTTAGATTTTTTTTATTTTTTAACGTAGCACTAAAACACCGCTGTAGAGACATAAACTCACAATTGGGAGGAAAAAAAAGTCTGAATTGTTAGAAAAAAAAAAAAAAAAAAATCACAATTACTTTTTTATTCCATGTCAGAAAAAAAGGAATTGTCAGATTTCTGAGTTTATTTCTTGCAATTCTGATATTCTTCTCCAAATTGTGAGTCAGAATTGCAAGATACAAGTCCAAATTGTGAGCTAAAATGATGCAATTACATTTTTTATATTTTATATCATGATGGAAACAAGCTTCCGTATCTCAGACATTTTGCAGGTTGACTAACATGTTCTGCTCCACAAGAAAATGCATCTTAAATGCATCTAGTTTTAAGGATGTTCCAATATTTTTAGTGGAAAATAAGAAAAATAATGATTAAGAAAATGATTTTGCACTGTATCCTGCATTCAGAAAGCTACATTTTGCCACTGAGACAAGATTCTGATTCTCATACGCTAAGAGAAAATGAACAGTGTCATCTAGTGGTTGCTTTAATAAAAACAACTTAACTTCTGACGTCTCATAGAAATATAGCATGATTTCCACCGTCTCCACTGAATCTCCACTTATCAAATCAATGCACAGTCAGAGAATAAAAACAGCTGTCAGGCTGACATGTTAATTTATGGTCTGTTTAAAGACGCCTGAGTAAATACTAAAATGCATTAGAGTTTGCACTGACCTCACTCCCATCTGAATAAATTAAGCTTATGACTTCTGGTGACCCATGCTAATGACAATTTCCCAACTAAATTAGATTTAAAATTTGGAAAAGCTTTCATTAATATTTCATGAACAGAGTAGGAGACTACAACCATCGTCGCTTAGTAGAACTTGACCGCACTTAACCAGAGAGCCTATCAGTACAGTAGCCTTGTTTAGACAGCGCTAGTAGTTAATCAGCAGGCACTCTACTTAATACTGTCAGCGTACAGCAGTACCACTGTCAGAAACAAATCCTTATAGAATGCTGTGTTGGGTGTTTCGCTGATGGCGAAGGATCAATGAGCGATCATGGGTAAATCAATACACTCTGGAGCCCTGCAACGGTCCAATGAAAAAGTGAACTCCACACCTAGTTTGGAACAGAAATCACCTCAACCACCAGCCAATCAGAAAATCTCTAAATTAGTCTTTCAAGAAGCATAAAAAGATGACTATATAAAGAAATACATGTATTGGTGGCAACGTCTGCATTCAATACTACGCGTCGCATTTATAAAAAGAAACTTGAGCTTGAGATAAATTTAATAGCTCCCCTCGTATTCTGAATGCTTTCATTCCAAAAGAGGACGTCAAATTAGTATGCTATAAGTGATGCAAGATCTCTGATGCGCTCTGTGCACTTTTGTGCCAGGGATTTGTCTTCCCCTTTTGACATAAATGCGCTCAAAAGGTGATCTGTAGAGCTTAGAAATTCTCAAGGGAGCTTGTCACCAGCTTTAAAGATTGTCACAATGTTAAAAGTATTACTAGGAAAAAAGCCATTCTAGAAATGTCATGAGACTCTAGCCTGTCAGAAAAAAATAAAATAATTTCTCCACATAATATCAAAAAGTCCGTTTAAACATGAATGGGCAAATAATGAGTCAAATGGGCGTCACCAATGGCATTCTTTATTTACCCTCAATTCACCTTTTTAAGACGGTAAACAAATATACAGGCAAATTAACGTTACTGGCTTCAAATGGCTTAAAATTGCCTACAAATCGAGTCAAACGATCACTCTTGTTGTTTTTAACCACCGTGTTCTGGCATCTTGTCACCAAAGACACTGCATACTGACTTGTTTATGCATACTAAATTAGGTTACCCTGAAGGCCCAGACCTGATCATACTCAAAAATGCTCTACAAAACAACACTTCACTTACCTTAACAGAACTCCTTCCCACTTTCTGAGTTCAGGAATTAAAACTCTGGAAACGGCGCCCTCTGGTGAATGGGGTTTGACTACAAAGGGAAAAAAAAATAAAACTCAAAGAAGTTTTATGGCTCTGGCTTCCGGTCTCATCGGCAGCTATTATCACCTGCTGTACGAAACAGCTCGTTTTGCTGCTTGATATTGCAAAGTGGTGTGTATTACCATATTATTGTAACGTATTATCTTAATTATGAACACACTAGTTTGTAGTGCAAACAGTTTTACCGTTTACTATGTTGTTATTCTTCTCGTTATTTCTTTTCATTTTGGGAAACTTTTACTTTTAGTTGACTATATTCAAAAATGTAATATTTTACTTTTTATGTAACTACATTTTAGGAAAAAAATAACCCTTGTCCCTTGTAATGAGTTGAGGAGCTGAGAGTAAATATTGAATTAGTGAAAAAGCCCCAGTGATATCCGATTTGTGAATGAATCATTCTTTTGAGCGGCTTCTTCTCAGTAAACCAGTTCACAAATCGCTTTGAATGATACAGTTAGATTTGACTGATTCGATTGCACTGATTTAGTTATTTGAATGGAATAAATCATGTTAAATTACAAATCCGCCAATTTCTACCCAGTTTTGTATAGTTACAGTGTTGGTAGTATGTAAAAGAACAATGTGTTCTCTTTCTTCATATGTTGCAGTTGAAGCTATAGGCCCAGTTTGTCAGATGACGCAAAAAGGTGTTTTTAAAAATACAGACCATACTTCTTTTATAACAGTCCCCAGACAGTTGGATTGAGCATTTCACTTTTTAATTTGTCACTTAAGGAACTGTTTCTGGGTCCAGTCCGCTAACTCTTTTCAGTTGAGAATACTACCTCAACAGTCGTTTATGAGCACTAATTACAGTGCCTTGCAAAAGTATTCATACCCCTTCATTTTTTTCACGTTTTGTTATGTTGCAGCCTTTTGTTAAACTGCTTTCAATTATTTTTTTCCCCACATCAATTTACATTCCATGCACCATAATGACAAAGCAATAAAAACAGATTTGTGACAACTTAGCAAATTTATTCAAAATAAAACACTGAAATAAGTACATTGCATAAGTATTCATACCCCTAACTCAGTACCTAGTTGAAGCACCTTTACAGCCTCAAGTCTTTTTGGGTATGATGCGGCAAGCTTTGCACATCCGCATTTGGCAGTTATCTGGCATTCTTCCCCCCAACTCTTTACGTCTCAAGCTGTCAGCTTGGATGGGGGCTGACACACATTTTCAGGTTCCTCCATAAATATTTGATTGTGTTCAACAGAGTTGTCTATAAGCCACTCTTGCTGTGTGCTCTTGCTTGTCCAGTTGGAAGGTGAACCTTCTGCCCAGTCTGAGGTTCTAAATGCTCTGGACTGTGTTTTCATTAAGGCTATCTCAATATTTTGGTGCACTGAGCTTTCCTTCTACTCTGATGAGTCCATCAGCCCCTGCTGCTGAAAAACCCCTACAGCATGAGGCTGCTATAAGCACACTTTACTTCTGGGATGGTACTCTGCAGATGATGAGCAGTGCTTGGTTTCCTTCAAACATGATGCTTGGAATTGAGGTTCAGCAGACCAGAAAATCTTGTTTCTCACAGTCTAAGGGTACTTTAGGTGCTTTTTTGCAAAGTCCAAGTGTGTTTTCATGTGTCTTCACTGAGGAGAGGATTGAGTTTGGCCACATCGCCATAAAGACCGGATTGGTGGAGTGTTGCAGTGATGTCTGTCCTTCTGTAAGTTTCTTCCATCTCCATATATGATCATGGAGCTCAACTAGAGTGATCATCAGGTCACCACTCTAGCCATGCCCCTTCTCCATCAATTGCTCAGTTTGGCCAGGAGGCCAGCTCTAGGAAGAGTCCTAGTTGTTCCAAGCATCTTCCATTATGGATAACAGAGGCTACATGCTTCTGTGAACCTTCAATGCAGCAGAATTTTTTTTCTGAACCCCAGATCTGTGCTTTGACGCAAGCCTGTTTCTAAACTCTACAGGCAGTAATTTTGACCTCAGGGCTTGGTTTTTGCTCTGATATGCATTTTCAGCTGTTAGACCTTTTCTGTAAGGTGTGTGCTTTTCCAAATCACACTCATTCAAATTAATTTGCCACAGTTTAACTCCATTTTAAGTGTAGTAACATCTACAAGTGATATGAGTGCTCCTGAGCTAATTTTCAAGTGTCCCAGAAAAGGGTATGAATACTTATGCAATGTAATCATTTATTTTTTTTTATTTCTATTAAATTTGCAAACTTGTTACAAACCTGTTTTGTGCTTTGTCATTAAGGTGTATGGACTGTAGATTGATGTGGGAAAAAGTAATTTAAAAATAATGTAAGTTTAACATAAGGCTGCAACATAAAACATGAAAAAATGAAGGTGTATGAATACTTTCGCAAGGCATTGTAAATCACAAGTTTAAGCTAAGCTTTTAAAAACTCATGGTGTAGAATACAGTATCCAGGCTCACAGTTTCCTCGACGCCAATATTTTACCGATTCATAAAACATTAATCACTGACTCATGACTTTTATTATATGTTCACATTCGGTTATACACTCTAGAAAATGGCATAGAAAATCTACTACTTAGAGTGAATCTGTAAGACTTCTATCTGTGCACTTAGACACAACAGCTTTTTTCTTGAGGAGACAGAAACACCTGACAAAAGGTCCTTACATTCATTCTCACTGCAGTGATGCAGCAGGTCTGAAATGTCTCCCAGGCAAGTGCTAGAAAACAGGCAGGCCTGTTTGCACCAGATAAGGTAATACCTGTAAGGTGTTGTGCAAGGTTCAGGATGCCAAATTGCTGCAGGTGGTCCCAGACCCCCAGAAGGTATCTGCACAAGGCTGGAGTAAATAGACAAACGCTATTCAACCCGTCTCACTTTCTCATTCATTACTTTAATTGTCCTTAATGACCCTTAATGATAGGACAACTACAAACTGCAAAAAAACTGCAAAAATAAATGGTCTTCACTAAAAGGTTTCTAACACATCTAGTTGGGGGCTAAAATAACTAAACAGCTTCCATAATGGTCCCCAAATTTGTGGTCTATATAAATATGAATGACACTGTGGGCTGGAATAACCCTGTGGGTAGATTTTATGGAAATGTTATAGCATTATCAGAGTGAAACAATATCATATCTCTACTGCAAAACTGTGATACAAGTCAAGGATAAAAGTGTGCTGTGTTAGGTCAGATAAAGTATAGATGCATTCCAATGGCAACATACAGACTGTAAAATGCTGATAAGCTCATGGGTATTATTCATCTGCCCTTTGAATGAACCACATGGACAATGACTATGCAGCAAAACTACCCAAGATAAAAACACAACAGATGGTCCGCCATAGAAATTCTTACAAAAGCAAATAAAACCAATGGTTTCTTTAAAAAGCTTTCAAGCAAATTGGGTTTGATCCTCATTTTATTAAATAGATTACATGGTTCAGTGCAAGAACAAACTGACTACAATACAACTTTTGCTTATTATATCAGACTGGGTGTGAATGATCAAATGATGAAACGAGAAACGTAAAAGAGATTCTGTTAATCTTTTATTAACTATTACAAACGTCTTCCCTGCACAATCATACTTAACTGTTCCCTATTCTATTCTGCAATTAAATTTTGGCACAGTGAAAAGACCTTCATTTGTCTTTGTCAGGGAATTAAGGAAAATCTATTTGACGGACCTCCAACTAATAAGGAAAAGAAAAGGTCAAATCATTTTCACTGTCTGTAGCCTATGGCATTTTGTCCTGATTCAACCCCTTCTAATGTGCAGTTCCAGAGCTAAACCATAAGTATCTAAATACTCTAATATACACTCAATAGAAAGGCATAAGGTGGTGTTGAAGGAAAGAAAATGCATTTTATTTGCTTTAACACTACAATGTGACCCTGGACCACAAAACCAGTCATAAATAGCACGGCTATATTTGTAGCAATAGCCAATTTTGTATGGGTCAAAATTATCGATGTTTCTTTTATGCCAAAAATCATTCGGATGTTAAGTAAAGATCATCTTCCATGAACATATTTTGTAAATTTCCCACAGTAAATATATCAAAACTTAATTTTTAATTAGTAATATGCATTGCAAGGCAATTTTCTCAATATTTTTTTGCACCCTCAGATTCCAGATTTTCAACTAGTTGTATCTCGGCCAAATATTTTCCTGTCCTAACAAACCATACATCAATGGAAAGATTGTTTATTCAGCTTATTTATTTATGTATAAATCCCAATTTAAAAAAAACTGACCTTTATGACTGGTTTTGTGATCCAGGGTCACAAAAACGTCTAACAAAACACTAACAATATCAACAATAAATATGTATGCATGGTTTGACACCTTCCAAATTAGAAGTCTGGCAAAACTGTCCTGTCATAAATGTCTGGAGCTGGTCTCCAGCTGCTCAGCCTCTTGACTTCAAGAATGTCCTCCTCTCGAGCACGACTTCTATGTTTCTCCTCATATGGTGGACTGTAAATATATACAGTACATACATCTTAAGAAATTCCATAGATATTTCCTGTCATCCATGAAATTGTATGGTGCAGGCCACCACAGTATATATATATATATAAATATATATATTTTTACCTACCTGATGTCTTTTGTTGGTGGTTTTAGGTGAATAAAGGGTTTAAATGTGGCAAAAGCCCTGGACCTGAAGTAATATACCAGTAAATAAGAAAAATTATTGGTGTCTGTGCTCTTATTTTGAAGTTTTGTTTTCATACCCCTGTCTTCCAGATGTTTCCTGTTAATTAGTCTTGATAAATCAATAGAGTGTTTTCACAACGCGTCATTAATCCTGCCACATTGGCAGCACTGAATGTAAACATTGCCACTGAACCAAACAAAACTTGCATATTTTGTTGATTACTGCTGCTGAAAATGGCCAATTATTGTTAGGTTTTAGGCTGTACTAATCGGTCGGACCGGGAAAAAACATTTGGAGTATACTATAGACTGCCAAAAGTTATAACAAGTGTGCAAAAAAACAAACTGAACCAGGATTTCCAGGGCAAGAATCTTGACAACATTCGTGTTTGTTCTTATCATTTCTGGTCAGCTAGGTGAAATATTAGGCTAATATCTTAATATATATTGCTTGTACATATCTTTACCACCGATTAACTTGAGTTTGTCAAAAAATTGTGCCCTTTCCTGCTTACTAAGTCCTCTATATGATTTAGCAGCATCCAAATGTTTTCTTGTTAATTAGTCTTGTTAAATCATTAGGTTCTTATTGTCGGCTGTTTGTATGTTCAGTTTCAATGGGGAGTTTTGAAATGTCGTACTTTGATATATCCCTTCATAGAAAGTGGAACAAAGGGTGTTTTTATGTTCATTAATTTGCAATAAAACATGGCTACAGTCCCATCTTTTTAGTTTATCTTTCTATCTTCTTAAGTAAGCATGTTGGTCCTTACCCAAAAGTGGCTGTGCGCAGTGATGATTCATATTTGTGAAAGTCAGAGCTGTACTCAGGAACTAGAAATGGTCTGACCTTTGTTGAAGGGTAGATGCTGCATTTGTCTGTGGCTGAAAAAAAAACAAGAAGATATGGTTTATTAAAGTTCTGAATGTCTCTCAGAATACAAATGTTTTGAACTATGCACTGTACATTAGAAAAAAATGAATAAGTTACCCATGACCTAAAGCAACATGAGGTGCACTGACTACACAACACTAAATACAATTTCTCTTTATATGAATATTTAAGAACAGTATAAGGGAGTAACGTTATTAGCATTGATAATGTAGCTCTTACCCTGCTTTTTCCTCCCTATGGATGATTCCAGGGAATTTTCTGAAATGCATGTCATGTTTCTCGTATGATTAATGCCATCCATAAAACATCTCTTTCCAGTGTGATAAGTCTTAGGCTGTCCGAAGTTTGGATAAAAGCTCCACTCAGATGTGGACACCCTATTAGACTCTAAATGGATATGCCAATAAATATAAAAGATTTTAAAATCTGATGACAAATTCCAAAGAATGATGTAAAAGTGGAGTTAAAAGCGTCTTAGATGTTACAGCCTTAGTGATTACACTAATGAAGTCATAGGAAAGTTTTCATGTACAGCTGCCACTAGAGATCTGTTTATTAATACTTGAACAGATAGACTTTGCTGATCAAAGCCTGACTCACGTGGGAAGGATCTCATCAGTTTCCTTTCATTGGGAAACTTTATGTCTTTGATGTGTGGAAATGGGGCATCACTGTATCGAGGTTCAGGTATCCAGCGCAACTGGGATTTCCAGTCAAGGTCACATCTAAAACCATTCATATCATATCAGTTTAGTGTAGAGGAAAATCTCATCAGCATAAACGCATAGGCTACACAGACATTATGTTTGATTTGAGCATTTTAAATATTGACAATGGCTTGAGACAGAGCACGAGTCTCACAGTTAACTGTAATGTTGAAACCTCAGAGCTTTAAAATTAGGACTCAAGAGTCTCTCATGTGTCCCACTCAAAATGATTAAAAATTTATGATTCAGGTTACGCAAGAAAACTTTGACACTTTGCTTCTATGCTGCTTCAAACACTGAAGGAAAAACTGAAAAGCTGTCATTCACAAGTAACTTCAACTGCAGTTGAATCAATTTTTAATACTTTATGGGAGAGAAATTGTTTCATGAAATAGTTACTCAGTGAGGACAGGCTCAATGTGTCTAATGTGAGGCTTGAAGTCCTGCTCTTTTCCAAAACTCCAGAATGAGTCACCAAAGTCTGTGTGTTTCTTCATATCTGTGTATGACTGTGACATTTCACTGTGACAAGAAAAGAAGAAGAAGAAGAAGAAGAAGAAGAAGAAGAAGAAGAAGAAGAAGAAGAAAGAAACGAAAAGAAAAGGGGAAAAAGTAAGAAAAAAGTGAATGATCTGTTGTGCAGTACTTTTTGAACTTAGTAAATGTAGGCCTTTATTTCTTGTGTTGTAACCAAACAAACATTTCTGCGAAAAAGATACACAAGATTTTCAGAAATAGTGCTAATTAAAAGCTAATTACTGTGATTTAATAATGATACTGCGTATCGTCATGTGATTTCAACATGTCTGCTACCACTGCATCCTGCTTCTCATAAAATAAATAAGCTTCAAAATCAGATTCAGCTTTCTTTTTCTCTCAAAACCACTATAATAAAATAAAATATTTTCGCCTACTTGTGCCCATCGCACCGCGACTATTCTGTTGTAACCTAAATAAAAGATTAATGTTAGACTGTATATTGCACTATGGACTAAATATTCTCTGAAAACCTTACCTCCTGACCATTTTGTTTTATTGATACGTTCATAGGGAGTGATGCCTGGTCTTTGTACAGAGAGTTAAAAAGGCTGTAGACAAAACTAATTGTAATAATCCGTTGCCGGGAGAACATAAACAAAACTGACAAGACTCTGATGCATATGCAGTGTAAATCGATCGCGTAGCCTATATATTTGTTTAATTATTCACTTACTTATCACTTCATGATATGCACTATTTAGTCATACTGTAATTCTGTCGGTGTATTTGTTTGTGTCATTATACAATTTAATGTAAAATCATTAGTATGTGCCTGATTTTAGAGTTTTGAAACGCGAGATGGCGCAAGAGGGTAATTTATCCTTACTTATCCTTTCGCTGTTGTACTGTTGTAGTATGACTTTATACGTGTGTGTGTGTGTGTGTGTGTGTGTGTGTGTGTGTGTGTGTGTGTGTGTCCTGCTGAAAATAAATAAATAAATAAAAAACAACCAATAGAAACCTTCGCAGAAATTCTGGTTTCCAGTACAAATATCATTACAAACATTATAAACCATCAACTTTTTACCAATAAAACCATTCAAAAAAGGTTTTCTGTAGTGTGTTTTGAGACATTCCATTAGGATTTAGTGTTTTTAACAAGCCACCAATAGAAGGCGACCAATTACCAGTAGAAACCCACAGGGTCCATTACAGTTTCCATAAAAATCAATACAAGTCCCATTATAACCAGTACAAATTTTGTAATGGTGTGTATTGTTTTTTGTTTTGTTTGTTTTTTTACAGGTGTCTATTGGTTTATATAATCTTAATATTTGTATTGTTAAAAAGTTAAAAAAAAAAAAAAAAAAGTGTAAAATTAAAAAGCGCTGTATAAAATAAATGTGATTGTAAAGCCTAAATATATAACGTTTATTATAGGCTGCTGTTGAACTGATACTCTGTACCGTTTATTGAGAAGGCTATACTGGAACATAACAGGCTAGAGGAAGTGGATAAAAAATTTTATGCAACATGCATAATTATTTAAAATATAAAAAACTATAAAATTACCAGAGCCAGAGTGATGTTTCTGAACTTGACGCAGATGAAATACGGAAAGTGGCCTGTCATGATGAGGGCTGACTTTGATATTAACTAATTTTAAATATCTGAAAGTGTTATTTATAGCTGTGAAACCTTATAAAAGAGGAATATTTTTAAAATGAATCTCCTCCTTCTGTCAGGACATAGCTAGTTGTGATTCCTTAAAAGATACATAGACTTATAGGCTATACAACTCAATCTATATGAGTTACGGTGTGAGGACAACTGGTTTTTGGGGTATTGAGTGAAAATGTCATGAATGCGATTAAATGAAATGGTACACTTGTATTTATTTCACCTCATGAAGTGTAAATGTCGCTGTTTTAAAAAGTAATAGCAGGTGATGTTGTGGGACACGCTTTGACCCAGTGTCTGATTGGAGAGAGAGAGAGAGACAGAGCCAAAGAAAGAGAGAGAGAGCTCTTTAAATCCACCTGTTATCCGGCATATATTCTTGCGCCTTCGGTTTGGGAAGGTGAACTGATCGCCAGGACCGTGTGTCAGTGTATTAACTCAAAGTTGTGCATTTCCAAAGTCGTCACCGTGCACAATCTCCATCTTTAAATGGACTATCACTGCCGACGACACCATACGGGACAATGTTAACGCATCATTTGCTTAACCGTCCACAAATGCCTTGATCTCGCAGGGACTTCGCAACAGTGCAGCAACCCGCGCAAAATCGACATACCACTGGACTTTCTTGTATTCATTCGTGAATATGGCAAAGCGACTGCACTGAACTGAAGCCGAGGTTTGCAACACATTGTTGCAAATATTTTGATGAAGAACACGATGCTCTCCCTCTTGCGTGCCCCGTAACTGCTTCCATTCATTCAGTCCAGTTTGGCTCGAGCACCGTCTTCTCTCCTGGAGATTTTCCTTCCAGTTTCCTCTCAATTATGTTCACTTTCGCTGCCTTTTGCTATATGCTTTCCCTTGTCCTCTGCGCTTCTCTCATCTTCTTCGCGATCTGGCATGTAAGTCTTTGCATCTTTGACGTGCTTTGTGAAAATATACTGCTGCAGGATGGCATGCATGTGTTCGAGCAGAGGTTGCTGCATCAGACAAAACTGTCCATCACCAGATCAAAGGCTCTTTGATTTTATGAATGTCTCCGGCATGTCTTACATCAACTAAGTCACTGATGAGTGTCAATTGATTAGACTTGAAATTAGACTTGGGTGAGAGCATTGGCGCATATCCTGACTTGTGGCAGCAGCTTGGGTTAGTCTTTTGCACACCTTTTTTGGGTTTCCCACCACTCTAACAGCCAAAACAGCTACATTCAACCGCTTTACAGTTCAACTGTACGAGCCATAGTCAGTGTTAGTTTGTGCCTGACCTGTTTTGATGTTACGCTGTCCTTTATGTCTGTGCACTTTATGCAAGGTGTAACACTGTTTTTTTTTTTCCTTGAGGAAAGCTGCATTAAAGCACTCGCTCACATTCACAGCACTGCAAGACTGCTCTAGATTTGGGTCAGCACAGTCGTTTGCCCTAGGCTTGCTTTTGCATAGCAACAGACATTATAGCCTCAAGGGTTAAATAAGGGGTAATTATGAGGACATCACATTTGACCCAGACCCCATCATTCATCTCTATGTATTTCCAATGTCCCGAAAACTGTCCTTCAGTTATTCTAAAAGAAGTTCCTTTTATTTGTCAGTTATTGTGTGAGGAAGGCAGAAATGCTGTCCTCAGCGGTTTCAGCTTTTGAATCTTTAATAGACTTAATTTGATCCTCTCACAATGGGAAAATCCTGACACGTCGACCCTCTTTCGCGTCAGCAAATTGAATACATTTTAGGTTTTGAGTGTAGGTTGTTACATAGCGTACAGTATGCTTTTTTGTTGAATGCACTGAATTTAGAGTATGCATTATGAGACGGCTTCCTCATTGTCCTTTTAAGCCATGCTGGAATACAGTATGTCACCCAGACATATCAAAGAGAGCATCTCCTGCTTTAAAAAAGGACCTATTTTTATGAAATCATAATTATTGAGTGCTGGGACATTGGGAAATTATGAATATCAGTAGAACTTTAGTTGTTAAGTGCCCTTCAGCTAACATCCTAAATGTTGTGAGTGATTTTGTTTGTAATAACGCACATAAATACTTATTTATATATACAGTTATCATGCTGACAGTACTTATTGGCTGATGGCACCACACAATCCCAAGGGACTATCTTGAGCTGTGGTGTGAAAAGCAGCAGACAGGGACAATATCCCATGAAAGTACATTTCACGCTTTTAAGAGCCCTCCACAAAGAAACTGGCAAAGCATCTACTATTATATAATATTTATGATTTATTTATTGCTAGCAAAAGTTTTGGATCAATTAATATATTTATTCAGCAAAGACATATTAAGTTGATCAAAGATTACAGTAAAGACATTTATTCTATATATAAATATTAAAAAAAGATTTAAATTTCAAATAAATGCTGCTTTTTGGAACTTTCTATTCATCAAAGAATCCTGAAACAAATGTATCACAAAACATTAGGAATGCATAACTTGATTATAATAAGAAATGTTTCTTCTTCAGCATATTCAAATAATTTCTGAATGATCATGTGACACTGAATATTGAAATAATAGCTGGCAAAATTCTTAAAATCGCTTACAGTGTCTTTTAAAAGTGAAGTGTGTCATTTATGCAGTAGCAGTGCCAAACCGAACTGCAGTAGTGAATGTTTTCAAAAACTTATAAGTCTATCTTTCTTTATCTCAATTTAGATTATGAGCACTGCAGAATCTATCTGTTGTCTTTTTCAAAGGGATCTAAAGGGATGCCTAATCTGCATATTTCCCCTTGTGTGTTATTCTACATCTGAGGGGAAATGATCCCCACATTAGCTTAACTAACACTGAGAGTCAAAAGCTCCCTCAGCAGATGTTTTGAGTCCACTTTCACAGCCACATTAGTGCCCACAAACGTCTGGCAAAGATGCACAGCTTAGAACAGTATTTAACAGATTATCTATGAATGCAGTGGTGCGTTCATCTGTGAAAGTTTGAATGTATTATTGAGATGTATAGTTGTCGTCCTAATTGTGGCACATTTAATTCAGTAAGCCCTCAAGCTACTGTAGTTCGAAGAGCTCTTGTTAAACATCGAAGGGCAACTTGATTATGCTACAAGGGGAACTGTTAAGCAGGCTTGCATGTGCTAACATGACTTGAATAATGTCAGTATATGAAGCGTAGTCCTTTTCACTAGAACAAAACATCTTCGCTATACAGACTAGATGTTCATTTACTACGTTCACAAAAACAGGTTGCATTTGAAAATAACGCACCACCGACATTAAACCCTACTCTAAACCTAATGATAAAGCCTGCTTCCATGAGTCTTTGAGCTATTTTATCATGACTCACGATTCACAGAATTCACGCTCTGGGGGTGCCTTCAAGCAAGTTTACTACATCAGAAAAGCCATACATATGCATCTGGCTATGATGCAAACATCAAAATGTATTAGTTTACAAATTATAGACTATGGTAAAAGTGTTACCAAAAACAAAAACGTAGTTGGGGGAACTTTTTCGCGAGACACGAAATACGTACTAATAAGTACATATCACTACAGTTTCCAACAGAAATGTACACTAGATGCATTAAAACAGCGAGCACTTTTAATTGATTTATGATTACAGCTCTATATGTTTCGCTTTCCGGTGTTCTGACAAATAATGCTACCAGCACTGTATTTTTAATACAGTAAGGATAGGTTTAGGGTTGGGGTAGGTGTTTACATGACAAGGTAGCACAAATGGACGCAACACTGGATGTAACAAGTTTGCTTGGTAGCTCAGGTGGCACGGAATTGGACTTAAGGTCATTGCACACCGAGTCCGAAATTTTCATATGCGTTTTTTAATTTTTTTTTTTTTGTATTTGTCATCCTTTCCTATCAAAATGCTTGCTACAGATGCAGAATAACAGAAAATGGAACCTGAACCAAATTTTTTGATGGTGGACGAAAGTTTCAGAAGTAGTGTGTAAATGTGATTGACACACATTTATTTTTTAACATGCTAAAATTTCGGATGGAAATTTCGGACTCAGTGTGCATTGACCTTTAGACTGTGGAAACCTTGAGTACAGTGTTGCCAAGTCCACGGTTTTCCCGTGGAAATGGGATACTTTAACACAGTTGCCACAGGTTGTTTTTCGTGTCCGTGGGTTGAAGCCTCAAAAAGGTGAAAACCTCAAAAACGTGATATTTATCCCCTGGAATGCAAATTTTACCAGGGGAATCCCGCCAAAAACGCGTATTTTACCCTGCCAAACACGCGTATTTTTCCCTGCCAAACACGTTCTTTAACAGGGGACCCCCCTCAAAACATGATTGGACCAGTTTTGGCCTCATTTTGAGTAGTAATTGGGCATGTTTTGTTGTGAAAACCTGGCAAACCAGCTTGGGTACAAATATTGTGAAAAACATGACTCACGATGAAGAAGCTGAAAAATTAGAGATAATTAAACGGCGTGCTTGGAATTGCGTTTTTACATCACATTCGCTTTTGTTCATATGCTATCGGGTATGTTTAGATGTAGTGCAGATGGTGCATCATTTTAAAACGTCAGATAAATTACATTTTCCACCTATTAGATTGTGTTTTATTAACATCTACAGCTACCCCAACCCTAAACCTACCCCTTACAATAATGTAACAGTAATTATTGTACAGTACATCTGTATACCATCTAGCCTTTACCATAAAACGTTATCATATGTACGTTCATCTGTACTAAACACTCCTTTAGTGCCACTCAGTGGACATTTCTGTTTTGCAACTGCAGTGATATGTACTTATTGGTATGTATTTAACGTCTTGCAAAAATTTCCTCCAGGTACGTTTTCGCCATGAAACCAAGTTGCATAGTATTGTAACTCTGTTATCATAATTTGTGTGAAAAGGAATGTCTACGTTTGGAGTTTTGGAGCAACGAAATTTTTTTTCTCTAGTATTAGGTTTTGTCTCTAGTATTAGGAAGGACTCTAACGCAAAAACATGGGTAATACCACTAAGAGGATTAAGTTGATATTAACACAATTCTGGAAATAATGGGTATTGGGTCAGTGTTAGAGAATGAGGTGATAGATGAAGTCAAGCATGATATCATTTGTAGACAGTACAGCAGGCGATCAAGCAGCAATCTATAATTTCTAACAGCCTGATTCTCTCTTACTGGCAACACAATGTGTCACAATCAGAATGTTTGAGGAAATCACTTCTAATCATTTTAAATATTAAAGACGCAGTGGAGCAACAATTATTGTTTTGTGCATTATGAGTATATTTATATACAGTACAGTTCTCCATTCAGCTCAGCTTTTTCTTCTTTTTTTTCCAATACAACGTAATCCCCAGATGGGTAAACTGATGTCACATAGGGAACAAAACAGCACGTTTCCACATGGATGCAATGTGCACATGTTACTTTCTTTGTTGATTTACTGTCTAGAGAGCATATGCAAAAACATTTAGAATTTCTTACAACTGATTAAGATTCATACGCTGCTGTCAGGTTTAAACCTGGCCTTATTTTAAATTAACCCATTTTAAGTGGTTTTTATGCTTCATCAACATTTCGAGAAGTGTTCAGTTATTTATGTCACTTGTGTAGCTTCTATGGTTCAGTGATCCCTCCTTCGTGATGCAAATTTAAATGTGATTATTAAAGGATGGCCAGATTTAAAACGTGTACGTAATGCTTTTTTTTTCTGAATATGTAGCGGTTACTCACACACGCTTATCTGACAGCCAAGCAGAAAAGCAGTTGAAATCAAACCCCATTTTTACTGCTTGTGTCGCCTACAGAACGAAGAGAGCATTGATATACTACGGGAGAGGTAGTGTAGGAGGAGAGGGCAGTTTGGTCTGTAACAGGGGAAATAAGCTTGTCTAATTTGATCTAACTTTAATTTAGGCTTCTCTTGCCTTGTGCATGTGCTATAGCCATGAGCCACCATAAGACCCTATTTGCTCTAATGCACTTACTAAAGGGGATAATTTCAGATGCGTTTGCAATCTGTATAATTTTTGTCTCATCAAGCACTGCTTCCACCATGATACACTGGATATACCTGATATATTCAAGATTTCAAGCAAACGCGAGCAAACGCTGCAAATTAACACGTCTAGCCTAACGATAATGATCGTGTTTCCTTTTTTCTTTGGGTTTTCAGATAACAGCCTTTGATGAGCTTCAGGCAGACTTCAAGGTGCCGATCGATCAGGGCAATCCACTTCACGCGGTAAGTCATGCAAATAATGGACTTGATCATTTGCTTCATTCCCCTTTCCTGCACTTTCATGGAAATGAATGGGTTTGCATGCACGCGTGTGTTTATTTGTTTATGGTGGGAATATATTTAAGCAAGCCCTCTGATCTTTTGCAGGCACCAGGTGTGTTGCCTACCCCAAACTCTGAAACATTTCCTGTCATCCGCAGCATTGCATGAATAATCCATAGAGCAGCTGTCTATGTGTTGTCTTTCCTCTGCTGGAGGCCCTGGCAGCTTTAATCTCGCTAATTAATTCAAACTGAGGCAACTTTTCCAGCTTTTTGGATACACCAACTGTTATCCAAAAGTTTAGAACATCATTGTCATTCTAGATGCCAGAATAGCAGAATAATTTACATGTGTGTGCTTGATACCTCGCCAGTCTACGTAGTGACAGAAAACAAAGCAAGAGGCGCAGGCGAAGGCAGATATTTTTGGTCGTTTGGACTTCGTGTCGGAAAGTCTTACTCAGAAAGTGGCACTGTGACGTGTAGACAAAGTATCTGAGTCACATATCCGCTCCTCGCACAACTTCTGTAGTCGTAATTTATTGCTGTCTTCCCAACAAAGTGTCAAAGTAAGAGATACACGCTCTATATGTCACCCACCCCTCTGTCAGACTAGAGAGAACTATGGAGGATCTGGAAGGTGGGGGGTGCTAAAAGATTGATGGCCTCCTAGCTGATCTCACCACCCAGTCAAGTCAATCTCACACCCTGCCTGGCTAATTGGTGGCTTCTGTCAGTCTTCAGCTGGGAGGAAGTCAGGACTTCATTCTGTGATTCTCATTGGAGCTCCCCTTATGACTCTAGTCTGCACAGTAATGCTGCAGTCACTGTGTTCATTCCCTCAGGCTCCTTTTACACCTGGCATTAATGTGCGTTTCGTAACCAGACAGCAACATGATTTCTTTATGAGTAGTTTTTAGGGCTGAGAATTTGAGAATTAACTTATGCAATTCATATAGATGCAATCATGCACACACATTAATGCAGCATTGTTTTTTTTTGTTGTTTGTTTTTTTTACGCTGAAGTTTTAATACGCTGTTTATGTCGAAACGGGGTAGTCTGCATGTACTTGATCAGCCGTACTTGAATGGATGTAAACATGAATTTCTTCCTCAAAAAAAAACAAAAAAAAACAGTATTGGCATCACTACTCGTATTGGTATAAATAACTGTGAGACTGGCCTTGATAGTTGATAGTATTTAAGCCTGTTTCCACCACTGAATAAAAAAATAAAAAGGTAATTGCCAGTTTTTATCTCACAATTCTGACTTTCTCACAATTGCAAGTTTACATCTCGCAATTCTGACTTTTTTCTCAGAATTGCATGATACAAACTCGCAGTTCTGACTTTTTTCTCAAAATTATGAGATAAAAACTTGCAATTGCGATTTATAAAGTCAGATTAGCAGGATATAAACTTGCAGTTGTGAGAAATAAAGTCAAAATTATGAGATTAAAGACTCATAATTCTGACTTTTTTTACTCACAAATACGAGTTTGTGTCACGTAATTCTAACTTTTTTTTTTTCCGCAATTCTCCGAACTGTGAGATATAAACCCAATTGCGAGTCATAAAGGTCCAATTCTGAGGGGGAAAAAAAAAAGATTTGTTCTCAAAATTGCGAGTTTATATCTCGCTATTCTGACTCAATAACTCGCAGTTCTGAGAAAAAAAGTCAGAATTGTGAGTTTATATCTCCCCGCAGTTCTGATTTTATTTCTCAGAATTGCAACTTTTTTTCTCAGAATTGTGACTTTATATCTCAGAATTTTGAATTTTTGTGAGTTTGTATCACGCAATTCTGACTTTTTTGCCAGTTCTGAGGGGGAAAAAAGACTGATTTGTTCTCAGAACTGTGCATTAATATCTCAGTATTCTGACTCAGTAACTCGCAATTCTGAGAAAAGTCATAATTGCAAGTTATAAACTTGCAGTTCTGAGAAAAAAAAAGTCAGAATTGTACATTTCAATTGTACAGTTCTGACTTTATTTCTCAGAATTGCAAGTTTATATTTTGGAATTCTGAGGTTTTTTTCTCACAGTTGCAGGAGTTGTGAGTTTATATCCCGCTTTTCTGACTCTATTTCTCAGAACTGCAACTTTCTTTCTCAGAATTGAGACTTTATTTCTCAGAATTGCAACTTTAAATCTCGGAATTTTTAATTTTTGTGAGTTTGTATCACGCAATTCTGACTTTTTTCGTGCAATTCTGAAGGGGGGGGAGGAAGACTGATTTGTTCTCTGAATTGTGAGTTTATATCTCAATATTCTGACTCAATAACTCGAAATTCTGAGAAAAGTCATAATTGCAAGAAAAAAAAGAAATTTTTTTTGAGAAAAAAAGTCAGAACTACGAGTTTATATCTTGGAATTCAGATTTTTTTTCTGGCAATTGTGAGTTTATATCTCACAGTTCTGAGAAAAGTCAGAATTGTGAGTTTGTATCATGCAATTCTGAGAAAAAAAGTCAGAATTGTGAGTCGCAAAGTTGCAATTACCTTTTTTAATTTTTTATTCAGTGTAAACAGGCTTCCATATGATAGTGAACAAAGGTTCTTATAAGATAAAACAGAATAGAGAATCTTAAATTAAAGGAGAAGTCCACTTCCAAAACAAAGATTCACATATAATGTAGTCACCCCCTTGTCATCCAAGATGTTCATGTCTTTCTTTCTTCAGTCATAAGTTTATTTTCGTTACCCCATTGGCAAAAAGTGTTTTCTCTTGTTATAAGCATAAAAAATTAATTAATAGTAAAAAGGAGACTGGCCTTGATAGTAAAAAAAAAGATGGTATTAAACAAATATGCAAAATATAATTTCTATATTTGATTCTTTTATATGATTATATTAATAGGGGGGATCAATGTGTAATTATTATTACAGATTTTTAAGTTAGATGCAATTAACTGACATGAATTGAGAACAGGAAAATTTAATTATTCACTTAAAAATGATTACTCGTTCGCAACCCTAGTTTTGTCTTGTTTTCATGTAAACAAAATCTAAATAATATTTAAATAATCCTTGAAACAACTTGTGATCCAAAATTGCTAAAGATATTATCATAAGATAACACAGAATAAATCTTGAGCTTTTCTTACCCCATTTGGAAAATAGTGCTTTTCTTGTTTTAAGCATAAATCGTACAAAATTTAGTGAGGGTTAAACATTTTAAACTTTAATATCTCTCATAAATGAAAGAGTGAGAGCTAGCAGAACCATCACATTTAACTGCCCTTGCTGCCCGGCTAATTCTGTGAAGGCATTCAAGACATAATTCTCCAGCAATTAAACACTTCTGA
The DNA here is from genome assembly GCA_036247105.1 of Cirrhinus mrigala. Lineage (NCBI taxonomy): Eukaryota > Metazoa > Chordata > Actinopteri > Cypriniformes > Cyprinidae > Cirrhinus > Cirrhinus mrigala. The sequence continues at coordinate 24,869,207 of CM070026.1, forward strand.
TGCTATTCATTTATAGGATTCTCTAATAATCCTTGATGAGTTTTCTTTATGTGTTGAAACGAGGCATCTTTCATGTTAACGTTATGAGCTCATTAGACGGAATTTGTATCTGCTGCGCTGCCTGATGCGCGCAAGCTTTTAATATTTTATCATGCTAATGTTCTAGACAGACATTACCATGCAAGTGGCTGATTTCAATGTAAAACAACACTAAATTAGAGGTATCATTATGTTGCTTGCATGACAGCAAGAGTTGTATGATCCAGATGTTTGTCAGCATGCACAATATGAGCAATTTGAGTTACTGGAACATTACTAAGACATTAGCTAATTCAGAACTTATGCTAACAATATCACCTACCACATCCACCTTAGTAGAGGTCACATGACCAAGGCCCACTTTGAATTGGATACAGATGATCCCTTTTGGGGTCAAATGGCATGTGTTATTTGTTCAAAAGTTCAGCTTTCGATCACATCTGTTTATGCACTTTTAATGCCATCGCTGAATATTATTTGTGCTACAGAGATGATAGAGTTCTGCTGTGTTTGCATTTGTATATTCGTCAAGGATTACCCATTTGTCTGTTCCAGATACTATGGCTCAAGAACATAATATTCTCGCTGCTGTATTGACTCTTTGTCCTATATTTAATATATTGTTTACACTGTATGCCAGCACTTGTCAGGCAGAATTTGTGCTGACGAATATTTCAAAGGGAGCAGAGTCTAATTGCCTGCTAATTAAAAGTGCTGATATGGCTGCAGTTATCTCCAGTCGCTATGGCTGCCAGTGGAATATATTTGCATGCTGTTGTTGAGGAGGAATGGTGCGAAAAAATGTCTTAAGCAAATTCGGATGAACTAAAATGAGGTGCGCTCCAAAAATAGTCAGAGAGTTGAGTGTAACTTTCATGGATGTTTGGTGTAATCTCTGAAACACAGCTGTGTGCTGGAACAAGAGAGTGGGAGGTTGTCAATCAAAGCCTTGAAAAAACTGCTTAAAAATGCACTGAGGAAACTTTGGGAAAATAGCTGCATATCAATTATTTTTCACAAATTCAGCAAACAAGAATAATGCCAGTTTTGTTTTGTTTTTTTGAGAGGAATTATTTGTGTCTTTGATAAATATATTACAGGATAATTGTAGTAAAACAGTTTTAGTAAATAAAACTCATATACATTTTTAATAATTATATTATATTATATTATATTATATTATATTATATTATATTATATTATTTTATTATTATATTTTTTTTATATTTAGTACTGTCAAATGATTAATCGTGATTAATTGCATCCATTATGACTACATAATCTATGTGTGTGTACTGTGTATACTTATTGTGTGTATATATCAATACACACACATGCATGTGTACATTTAAGAAAAATGTGTTATGTTTAGATATTAAATCTATTTATATATAATATAATTATATGAATATAAATACATGTAAATATTTTCAAAATATATATTGTATGTGTGTGTCTATACACAGTACACACATATTATGTAAATTAAGTTTTATTTTGGATGCGATTAATTGCGATTAACAGCACTAATTATATTATATTATATTATATTATTAAACAAAAACTTTTATTTTTACTTCAACATATCTTATAGCATATTTTTGGAGCCTGGACAAATGAAATGAAATAAAATCAAATAATGTCATATTTCAGTTTTTTCTGCTGTCTAAAAAACATTTGTAAATGTAAAAATATTCTAGGAAATGAATACAGCATTAGTCATTAGTTTGTGTGTGTACACTGTAAAAAAAGACTGTGAATTTAATACTGTAAAAATGCTACAGTAAAAACCTGTTAAATGGTTAATGATAAGTTGCCCTATATACAGTGAAAAACTGTATTGGACATTGCATGTAATTTTACAGTAGTATACCGTTTTCGGAAATGAAGAAGAATGTACAATTTACAGTGAATAACCGTAAACTGACATTCACAGAATTCCCTACGTTACATTTTTTTTTTTTTTTTAATTTCATGTTTTTTTGTTAAAATAACTGTTTCTTCTTATTTTTTTCTTATCGGTTTTGTACATTAGGGTTGTATGTTACATCTAATGTTGTTAAATTAATGTTTATTGCATTATTTTAGTTTCATGTGTGTTACCATGAAGGTGTTTAGTGTTTGTGTGAATGACACTGTGCACCTTCTATATATATTAATATTTAAAAACTGCTTGTGATGGGCTTTGATTCATCATGTGACTTTCTCATCACCACCTGCTTTTGGTGGTTATCAGTGTATTACAAAGGTACAAAACAGATTTCAGTACTTCAGTAGGTTGGTACATTAACATTATATCAGTTAATGAAATGGCGGTATTTAAATTTAAATGTAAGTTAAAACCGTAAAACCTAAAACGTTGCTACCGTATGTTTTACGGTAAAATTCTGGCAACCACAGCTGCTTTTTTTTCTAATGTAAATTTTACAGAATTTTTTTTACAGTCTGTGTGTGATTAAACTGACTAACAAGGCCATTTCTGATAAAGAGAGTATTCTTGCTGCATAGGAGTGTTGTATTGGTCACTATGGGTGGTTCTGTGGATCAGTGAATAACAGTATAAATGATTTAATTATTTACATGTGCAGGCTAGTAGTGTAAATAATGTATTGAGTTGAATGACGTTAATGTGAATTTAAAAAATAGCAATCAAATATGTATGTTTAGACTTAGAAAACCGCATCTTTGCACTCCACCCGCCAAGTGGCATATGTATGTTTTTTCTTCTGTGTTACTCATGCAAGATTAATTTGTGCCTTAACGGACATCCATTCCTGCCTCCTATTGGATTCCACTGCTTTTTGTGCCTTAAAATATGAAAAATGATTCCATAATGCATATATGACAAAAAAATGCATGCAGAGAGACTCAATTCAGAATGCAAAAAACCTCAAACCTGGTTTAAATCTTCAGACTCTGCACTGAGATCTCTATTGAATTAGGTTTTTTCCACTGCACATGTGTGATTAAATGATAAAACATGAGCTATACTATGTCTAGGGGTGTGTATATATATATATATATATAAATAGATCTTGAAACATTGTCCCTGGAGAGTACTGCCACTTTTCCTGCCCCCCAAAACATACATGTTTGGATGTAATCGCCATATGCCATTTTCACATGCCATTCAACAATCTCCCTGCTGTTTTTTACTCCTCTTGGCAGTTGTTTTTCTAACTGCAAGTCCCTTGATGTCCTTGCCAGTGTACAGTGCTCTATGATTTTGCAGGGGAAGACTGGCCAAGAGCTGGGGAAGACAAGAGCCTTAGGCAGCAGTGCATGTCAAAGCTGTGCCACAAACACCTATGAATGCATATGCAGTTTTAGACCTAGTTCAAATCTACTCCCCAACTCCTGCTTTTTTGATGCATCGTCTACTTTTTAGCAGCTGATGAAGGATGTGGCCTTTATAGTTTTGTCATTAAGACTCTCAATTTAGGTGTTATCGGAGATTTAACAGATATTTATTTCTCTTCACAGCGCGAAAGACTGCGAAATATTGAAAGGATCTGCTGCCTGCTGAGAAAGGTTTGTTAACTTTTGTATTTATCTGTGGGGGGGAATTTAAAAGTTTTTACCCATATTGATCAACCACTTTACTAAACACTCATAAGGACATGTACTGTACTTTACACTTAGATTTTCCTTTTGTCTAAAATAATATTAATATATACAGTAAAATTCAAGCAAAAGATATTATCAGTGAGTGTGTGAGCAGGGTTCAATTTTAGCAATGACCCTTTCTATGTATTTATAGTAGGGCTGTCAAATGATTAATCGTGATTAATCGCATACAAAATAAAAGTTTGAGTTTGCCTAATATATGCGTGTGTACTGTGTGTAATTATTATGTATATATAAATACACACAAATTAATGTATATATTTAAGAGAAATATGTTATCTATGTAAAAAATATTTGTATTTATATATAATATAAATTACATAAACATTATAATAAATACATATACGTGTAAATATTTCTTATATATTTACCTGAAAGTGTTTGTATTTATATATACATAATAATTGCACACAGTACACACACGTTTATTAGGCAAACTCAAACTTTTATTTTGTATGCGATTAAACGCAATTAATCGTTTGACAGCCCTAATTTATAGTATGACATAATACATTTTATTAAAATATTCGATATGTATTATATTATATTATATTGTGTTATATTATATTATATTATATTATATTTACATAGTATGGAAAACTAGTGCTTATATTTCTATAAATAAAAAAAAAAAAACATCATGAAATTGCATACATTACAATATATCAATATTATATAATATATAATATATTAACAGAATATATGGTTCACTTTATTTTTAATATACAAATAAATAATTTACTATATTGACCAATATCATATAAGGAAATACATTTTCTTTGTGTATATTATATTATATTATTATACATTTACATAATATGGTAACCTAGTGCCTATATTTTTCAGTATATGGCAATATACTGAAAAAACATATTTGATTGTTATTTTTTAATGCATGGACCATGTATGGCTATATATTGATAAATACATAACATACATGTATAGCAATATTGTAATGGGGATGTTATGTTAACATAATGAAATAACATACATTACAATATGTATATTGTAATAATATGAACAATATTAACAATAATATTGTTAACAATATAACAATATTAATTGCCAGATGTTTTTTCAATATATGAAAATCAGAAATTCTTTATGTAATATTCAATACATTGTAATATATTAACGGAATATATTGTTCTGTATATTTTTAATATACATAAAAATTTTTAAATATATTTTTCAGTATACGGCAATATATGCATGGACCATGTATGGCTATATATTGATAAATATAATATATATATATATATATATATATATATATATATATATATATATATATATATATATATATATATATATATATATACATGTATAGCAATATAGCAATGAGGGTGTCATGTTAACATCATGAAATTACATACTTTACAATATATAAAATTAAATAAAAAGTTTAAAAAGTAAATATATTGTCAGATAGTTTTCAGTATATGAAAAGCAGCAATTACTTATGTATTATTCGATATATATTGTAATATATTAACAGAATATATTATTCTGTATATTTTCATATCCGATTAAAAACATTATTATATTATATTATATTATATTATATTATATTATATTATATTATATTATATTATATTATATTATACATAATATGGGAAATTAGTGTTTATATTTTTTTCAGTATACTCCAATATATACACATACCTTACTGTATGTATTATTCGATATATTGTAATATATTAACAGAATATATTATTCTGTATATTTTTAATATACATTAAATAATTTAATATATAGACCATTATCATATAAGGAAATGCATTTTCTTTATTATATTATATTATATTATATTATATATATTATATTATATTATATTATATTATATTATATTATATTATATTATCTGTAGTTCATAGTCTTATATTTAAACCTGTCATTTTTTGGGGGAAAATCTTTAATTTTTTACACAAACTTATGGAGTCCGCCTTAGTTTTTGCTAACATTATGCTAAAACTAATCAAGCTTGAGTTTATTATTAGGAACTTTCTTTATTTTTTAACTTGTGGTCTCAGTTTGCGAATGCGGACTTATTAATCAAAAATAACTGAACGCATTGTGGCTGTTTGAACATTTGAATCCAAGCACTGTGTTACAGGGGGCCAGAACCTGTTATGTTCCATATATATATTGTGCCAACATCAGCAGAACGCTTTCATGAGTCCCAGCTGCTCCGTGTGCATGTGTACCTAGCAGAAAAAGGTTTCTGCTGTCACTCAGTTTCACCTGATTGCAAATGTAAGAGAAAACACTGCCTGACAAAAAAACACTTATCCAAGCAGAGTCCACAAAGGTTTCATATGTGCTTGAGCTGAACCGCCTTTAATTTTACAGACACACCATTTATAAAATAGTTCACAGCTTTAAATAGTGATTGGATAAGTTATGTTTACAGCTAGCGTTTAAAGCTAGCTCTGTTTTTCCCCTCCCTCTATGTTTATGTACACAGGGCATGTGGTTTGTCATTTATTATCATTATTAATTATCTTGGTTGTAAACATTAGCTTAAGGCTCTTATCACTTCCCAATGGGCCACAATGTCTTTGCTTTGACTGACATGAGCACAGTGATAATTTGTGAGAATTAAGCCAGAGAGTAAACAAATAAAAGTGTATTTTTATTCCGAACAGGTAGTCCTAACAGATAGCGTCTCTTTACTCAGCAAATAAGAGAGTTTCATATCTGTGTGTGGGAGAATAAACATATGCCTAGCAGAGTTTTTGTTAGTGAGACAGTTTTATTGCAGAGCGAGTGAATCTGTGGATTGTGCATCTTTCCAGAATGAGACATTCAGTTATGCTCACAGGTATTCAGCGCTAGGGTGACAAAAGGCAGCATGAGATCATTTATTTTCTCCCATAAAGGTGCAGAGCATTTTTCACAGCTGACAAGCAAACATGCATTTTCTCATTTTCATTCATATGAATGTCATTTTTTGACATCTGTGTAATTTTGTGTGTATTCACCAAAACGTCTGGAAAACAAGAAAGGAATGATGGTTTGTTTGACTGACTTCAAGTCAGTCAGAGAAACTTATGCTGAGTCACGCAGAGCTTCTTTGCAAAGCGCAAGCATATTTTTAGACAACGGCTAACACATCTTTTCAGGATCCATAATTCAGATACCTCACACTTGTAATTTATACATATTCATATCGGATTTGTTTGTAACACACACACACAAAGAGTGTTTGAGGTCAATAACATTTCTGTGTTTTTGATAGTAGTCTCTTATGCTCACCAAGGCTGCATTTATTGATTATTGATTAAAAATACACTAAACTGTAAATACAGTAACAGTAATGTTATAAAGTGTTTGTATAATTTTAAATGAACTGCTTTCTATTTTTTTTTTAGTATGTATTTATTTATATTATTTATTCCTATGATGGCAAAGATGAATTTTCAGCAGCCATTGCTCCAGTCTTGAGTCCTTCAGAAGTTATTCTAATATACTTACAGTACATGGTGCTCAAGAAACGATTCTTATTATTATTATCAATGTTCAAAAACAATTGTGCTGCCTAATATTTTTGTGGAAACTGTTTCTAGATTCTTTGATGAATATAAAGTAAACAGCATTTATTTTAAATAGAGATCTTTTGTAACATTATAGGGAACAACAGGGCTAAAATCTCATGGGCCAAAAGGCACACAGTATTGATACAAATACTTTAGCTAAAATAATGTTTTTTTTAAATATAATGTATAAGTTAATACTTGTTCAAAACAATCACTTTAGCAAAGTTTGTACTATTTTCTGCTTATTTTGATAAATAAAACAATAATTTTTTGTTCAATAAATATGCTGTCATTAAAATGCTAATATAAAACATATATTTTAAAATACAGAAACAAAATCTTTTTAAAATGTAAAGGTTCTGAAAGCATTGAAGGAGATCCCATAATAATTTAATACAGTATAGATGTACAGTAGTAACAACAAATGACTTTATTATATGATATGATTAATAGCATGTTTAAATATATGCTATATTATATGCTATATTTAATAGCATGATTAATGATGGTTTCATTCTAAATATGGTGAATATCTCTAAGATCTCTAAGAGATTTTAAGTTTTGAACTGATATATAATTTCTTATGATATCTAAAGCGTGAAAGGGAAAAAGGAAATGAAGAAAGTCTTTTGTGACAAAGGTCAGAACTCATGTTATGATGTAGATTTTTTAAGTTGCACTCTTGACATATATAAATCTATTACTTTTCCCCACATAATTTGTAACACAAAAATATGATAAAATATTTATTTAGGAGTTTTAGACCTTTCCAACGATGTATAGATTGTCATGATTAGATTAGGATTTATTTGTAATATGAAGTAAACTTAAGCGTCCCACGGAGTGGACGGTGACAGTTAAAGGGTTAAGCAAAACTGAAAATCATTAAGAAGACCTTTGTCTCAAGATATATTGAATAATTTTAGCGATTCTCATTTGCTACTTAAATCTACAACATTTTTAAAAACATCAAATATTAGATCAAGCAAGCGCAGAATCAACTTTGTGCTACTGCCCACGATCGGGTTAAGGATCAGACAATTTTGCACGTGTATGTTGAAAAGCAGATGTTTTGGAAAGTGCTACACCACGTTTTTCTGCCATCCAGTGGTTTAGAGGAAAATAATATCAAGGGCACCTTTTACCCCGGGGCGCATTTAACCCTACATGTCTTTACTCAGTTAAAATCTAAAACTGCTAAAATCTACCTTGTATTTGTGCCCCAAAAAATAAGGCTCTGAATACATTATAAATGATATCATCACCATATAATTTAACAGTTCCACTCTGTGGCTTTGTATCTATGAATAATAATAGTATCATTTTTGCTGTGAAGTTCTGTCCCTGCAGTTTATCATCATTGTTTTGACCCCGTCTTTCTCTTAAGCTAAGCTTTTGCCAGTAACTCTGAAGGTCAAGGTCAATATTCAGGCAGCCAATCAGAGGCGTGCGCTGGGGGAGTGCGGCGTAATCCCCTATGGTTGCCGACGCTGTGTGTTTGTTCTTCAAACGAGAAGCTGCTTTTTGATGTTGCAGTACAAACGTTTCTGTCCTCTCATCATTCCACTTCACACTTACATTCATCAGCAAAGGCATTTGCACAGAAATTGCGATAAATGGAAATGACAAGGTGGAACTGAAAGGCAGAGGATCATTCATAAAAGACCTGTATGATATGCATATCTCTCTTGGAAACTATCCTAATGATGTTCGGGTACATGCTGATACACATAATTCGAGATATGACAGAGCTTAAAACATCTGATAAGACTTTTTTGAAACCAGGGTCTGAGATCTGATGTTGGATCTTTTCAGAGGATCACAATGAGACCTTTGTAATAGCTGAACAGTGTACTTTTTGCACCAAATGGAATTGCAAAATGATCCAAACAAGTTGCCTGAACATCGGTGAAAGAGCCTCTAGTTTCTTTTCATTTTTACAGTGAAATAGAGGACATAATGGCACATTTTACCAGACTCTACCCCATTCTCTGTGTTTAAAAAAAAAGCGTTATTCAGATTATTTTGATTAAAAATGTTTGTTTTTAGGCTCTAGATATCTACTTCTAATTTAAGTGAACTTAAAACAATCTTCAGATAAACCCATTATAACAAATATCATATTTACCTGTGCCCTTAAGCAAGTTAGAAATATACAGAAATTGATTACAATACATTTTAAATTAAATCTAGATGAATCCTTAAAGATTTATTATTTTTTCTTTTGTTTTTTGACCCACAGACATCACAGCAGCTGAAAAGCTATGAAATTAATCTTTTATTTACATTGTATTTGCACTGTGTTGTTTATGATGACGGAATTCACGAACGTGCGCACTCATCAACAGCTCCGGCGTTTTCAGTGCTTGCTAATCTAAGCGCATCTGATTGGTGTATTTTCAGTGCTGACTAATCTAAGCGTCTCTGATTGCCCAAAACATTGCTAAGTTCAACAGAAAAGCGTTTGATTGGTTATGAGGCTCAACGCTGCACAAAAAGCAATCTGATGCGGTGTGAGCGAATCTGAATGTAATTCCGCAAACTGACATTTTTCATTCATTTTCACATTTCATTTTAATCACAACAGACGTAACACATTGCTTAAAGGAGAAGTTCACTTCCAGAACAAAAATGTACAGATAATAAACCCTTGTCATCCAAGATGTTCATGTCCTTGTTCAATCGTAAAGAAATTATGTTTTTTCAGGATTTCTCTCCATATAGTGGATTTCTGTGGTGCCCTTAAGTTTGAACTTCCAAAATGCAGCTTCAGAGGGCTCTAAATGATCCCAGCCGTGGAAGAAGGGTCTTATTTAGCAAAACGATCGGCTATTTTCAAAATGTTATACTTTTTAACCTTAAATGCTCATCTTGTCTAGCTCTGCGTGAACTCTGTGTATTATAGTTCAATACAGTTAGGGTCGAAAAACTCCCATCTCATTTTCTCCTCCAATTTCAGAATTGTCCTACATCGCTGCAGAAGTACCAACCCAGTGTTTACAAAGTGAACATGCAAAGAAAGTCAAACGCCCTTTACATAAAAAGGTAAAACAGCAATGTAGGATGATTTTGAAATTGGAGAATTTTTTCGACACACCCTAACTGTCATGAACCGGAATACACAGAGTTCACGCAGAGCTAGACAAGATGAGCACTTGAGGTTAAAAAGTATATAAATTGCAATTTTTTTTAGAAAATAACCAATCGCTTTCCTTGGCTGGGATCATTTAGAGACATTTGAAGCTGCATTTAAACTGCATTTTGGAAGTTCAAACTCAGGGGCACCACAGAAGTCCACTATATGGAGAACATTCCTGAAATGTTTTCCTCAAAAAACATAATTTCTTTACGACTGAAGTAAGAAAGACATGAACATCTTGGATGACAAGGAGGTGAGTAAATTATCTGTAAATTCTTGTTCTGGAAATGAGCTGCCCTCCTTTAACAGGGTAGGGCATTTTTTGCCTCTTTGTCTTGAATTTATGGGGCATTTTTGTTCATTTTGGTGACATTTTTGCCACAAGCCCTCGTTAATTGAAAATTTTGTCACTAATTCCAGCCGAAAAAAAAACTAGTTAAAAGCAGCCTAGGCTGGTTGGCTGGTTGGCTGGTTGGCTGGTTTTAACTGGTTTAAGCTGGAAGTAGCTGGTTTTAGCTGGTCTCCCAGCCTGGCCAGCCAAGACCAGCCTGGAAGTGGCCAAAACCCTCTCTAAAACCAGCCTGTTGACCAGCTATGACCAGCTAAGACCAGCCTGGATGACCAGCTAAAACCAGCCAACCAGCTTAGGCTGGTTTTAGCTGTTTTTTTCAGCAGGGATCACTTACCCGTAAAAGCTTAGTTCCAAACCCGTAAAAGCTTAGTTTGTCCTCATAACACAGTTTAAGATATTTTGGATGAAAACCAGGAGGCTTGTCACTGTCCCATTGACTGCCAGGTAAATATCACTGTCAAGACCCAGAAAAGCATGAAAGACGTCAAAATAGTCCATCTGCCATCAGTGGTTCAATATGAATTTTATGAAGCGTCGAGAATACTTTTCTTCCAGCGGATACTTTTTACGGGTTTTTACGGGGTCGGAACGACATGGGGGTAATTGATTAATGACAAATTTTTCATTTTGGGGTGGAGTAACGCTTTAAGAGATTCAGTTGCACTTTTTCAAGCAAAGTCAGAACAAACCTCATTTCAGATTTGTAGACTGCTGCTGTGTTTCACCCCAAACATACTGTAGTTTCTCCCTCTTATGACTTTTCCAAGCAATCCTTATCTCATTAGAGCAGAGAATGTGATTTTTCTTTTTCACACCCTATACTGATATACTTGGAGGCGCAGTAAGAAATCCTGCCTCTGCCTGGAGGTAAAGCTCCATTTGCTTTCAAAGGGCTCAGGGCAGAGAACGAGGAGGGGGCTTTGTTGCACTGCTCTCAGTCTCTAACCCAGCCAAAAGCAGCCCAGCCGTCATAACTACTAAACTACTGCTGCCGAGGCGTAACCCGCAAATGAATTTGCATGAGCTATACCTAGATTGGTTGTGTACTATGAGAAATGTAAACTTGCTTGAGAATGTATCAGCTTGTGATGTATATGCTAAACACTTTTCAGAAAGAAAACCACGGTTAAAAATAATCCTTTGTTATCAAGCCTCTTGTAGCCGGCCCTTCGCTGCTGGAGAAAAGAGCATTCTCCTTTGTGGCTTTTAAAAATAGCAACATCTGGCTGGTAATCAGACAGTATCTTGTCTCTGTATGCATCTTGTTAGGTCTGAGACATGGGTGTGTAGGGGGCAGCAGGGGCCTATTAGCCTGTCAGCAGCCTCTGAGACAATGTGCTCTCAGCAGAGGTGTGGCAGTGATGCTGCTGCTGCGGCTGATCTGTGGTATAATTAACTCTGGCCCTAAAAATCACAATCTACACTGTAACTTTCAATTAGTGTTGCCCTTCCAGCTTGACGTCATTCGCTCCTACCTAAGGTTGACTTACATTCGCATATTTATTATAGTTTTTTTATGGTGAGTTTGATTGTTTAGAAGTGTTACATTATTTTTTTTATGCATTGTTTTGTTCAGACATAAATTATATTACAGGATTGTAAAAAAAACACAGCTAAATTATTACTACAAAATAGATATTATTTGTTGATTATAGATCTTCATGTACACTTTTGGCTAACATTACACGTTAAGATTCTTTCACATTCATTACTATGACAGTTTGAATATATTTCATAAGTTTATTGTTTATTATTCAGTTAATTTAATAATAAATAATAATGCGTTATTTTATGATGTACTTTTCTAATACCCAAAGCGCTACAAACAGTTACAAATAAAACAAAATAAAATACAAAAAAATGTAGAAATACAAAACAATAAATCAGTGGTAGATATTACATTATATTTATATTATTATCTTTTGTTTTATTCTGACAGAAAGGATATTACAGGACTGTAAAAACAACTATGCACTACACTGTAAAAATACATAATTTTAGAAGCTGTAAATAGAACAAAGTATACATTTTATTTAAAAAAAACTACATTTTAAGTCTTTCTACGTCAAAATTTCATGTTTAATTAAAAGTGTGTTATTTGTGAAATTTACTAACAATCTGAGTGAAAATGGTTTATACGCTGATTTTCAGTGTGCTACAAAAATATTTAATATTATTTATATATAAGATATAGAATGTCTAAATGATTATTAATTATTGAGTTTATTTATTTATTTATTCTAAATGAAAGGATAATTCTGGGCTGTAGAATTCAAGCCTATTTTGGGAATATAGAAATAAATGGATATAATCTGTTTTAGTGTTTCAGATATGTTTTGTTGTTGTTGTTGTTTTCAGTTTTTTAAGCCTGGAAGAGTGGATCTGCTGTGCCATATCGTATTCAAAATGGTGATAATCACAGTCTGAATAGATAAATGGAGAGCCAGTTCATATGCTATCCAGTGTCATGGGGATAGGTGTTCTTTAAAGAGAAAATATGTATAATTCTTTGCTGCAGTTAATTATTGGCTGCTGCTGAAAGAGAAAGACAGTAATTGGAGACTAGCGGCTCTTCTGATCTACTAAGGCTGAGAACATTTTGCTGCTGCTAATCTGAGGGTGCAGCCAGATTTGCCATTGTAATAAGTAAATGTGAAAGCGAATAGTTCCTGAACATATATGAATTTATTTTACAAGTACTGTATGTCGACCCCCTATATTCTTGTGGTCAGTTCTCTACCACAAAAAAAGTGATGTTATTCATTCCTTTTTATCTCCATTCTTAATATATACATTGTCAAGACACATTGCCTCATTAAAGTGATATCTACAGGTTTGGTGCCCGCTTCATTCGGCACTAATGGTGGGACATGTCATTAGTAGTAAATAGTGTTAATTGGAGAGACCTGCAGTGGCAGGCTGGTGAGAGTTTGATAGGAACAGAGGGTTAGAGAGGGAGTGAGAAAGACAGAATGTTAAAGATACTCCACAGTCAAAAGCACTCAGACAGTAGACCTCTCATTAGGTGACATTACTCTGAAGAGGCTCTTGTGATTCCCATAGGAAGGCAACTTTCAAAGTTATACTTAAGGCAGTCAAAGATTCCGGACTTCGGTCTGAGTGGTCCTCAACCACAGCCTCGCAATTAACATATAGCTATAGCAACGATGTAGGAGAAACTAGCTCCTTCTGAATGGTTAAATATGTGCATGAGAAGCTTCAAGTGTACAGAGTCAGCAAATTGCAGGAAAATGGTTGATATAGGCTACAATATATATGTTATCATTTACACGTGTGGAGCATCTCAAACGTTATCTCTGCATATTTTGGGGTTTATTATAATGTTCATCTGGGAATACAACATGCGCAATTTCATCAGATTTGTAAGGTAAATCATTTGCAAACCTACGCAAACAGGAGAATACATCAATAGGCTAACTGTTCATCGCAATTTCAAAATAAAAGTTTAAACCCTCACTCGGAGTTTACATATTTTGATGTCCATATATTCAAGAAATTACAGTGGCTGTGGCATTTTTGTTGTAAAGGAATGGCCAAATATTAAAGATTAAGTGGATATTTGAATTAAATGTTGTTTACTCAATATTAAACAAGGATTAGATCGCGCAGTAAAGTGCAAAAACAATCGTCAGGTCTATAGCGCCCTCTGCAGACATTTGTTATAATGCGTAATGTACATTAGTTCTATTGTTTATAATATAAGTATTTTAACAGTTTTTTTTTTCAATAAAACCATGATTACTTGTTTTTGATAATTTATTTGAACTAATTATTATTGCCTCATTGCTATATGTATTTTAAATAATTTTAAAGGCTATTGTTCGGTCTATTATTAATACAAATAGCCTAATTATAATTATCAAATTACTCGATTAATTGTCAGAATAATCGACTGATTACTCAACAACCCTAATCTTATTTTTAACAGGACATCTGAAATATCCCAGACAGTGATTTCTTTACTTTATATATTTAAACTGATAACAGAAAATGGTTTTATTCATGCAATTTTATATTTAATACTGGCTTAAGTGTCGCAGCTGGCCTGCTGATTAAAAGTTAATGTCGTATAAATATCACACATAAAATCACCCCAAAATTGCTGTTTGTGTTTACTGAAAGGAAGGACAAAATATTGTGCCTAAAGTTAGTCAGATGTTCGGAAGCCCTGAAGTCTAACAGATAAAGATTTCCAGATGGGCCCTTCCTAACCCAGCTGCCAGTCCATATTTACTTAATTATGCAGCATTCATCACCACCCTTAGTTCCAAATAAATTAATTATGCTGCTTTATAAGATAAGTAAAGCCAAATTTGAAGGCAGCTTTACAAACATTCATGCAGAATGCAGCAAGCTCAGTGGGAAACAATAAAACTAAGATTATACTGCTGATTATAAATAACTGTAAATAATATAATTTTAAAACAATATTAAGACTGATTATAATACTGATAGAGTACTGCATTAGCGTAGCAACATGCTAACAACAAACCCTCCAGAGTCTCCCATGTGGAGCAATTGCAGGAATATCATTTATAGTGAGGAGAGTTGAGTTTAGTTTTTGCCAGTTTTAGAAGAGAAACTTTGCTTTGCCAACGGCAAACAGTTCAGCTAGAATCCAGATAAGAAATTACCCATGAGCCTCAGCTTGAAGCTAATAAACACACTAGGGGAACAGTTTGAGTAATAGTTAGAATCTATGTATGTCTTAATATGTTAAACTCTTTCATTTCTGTGCATTTTTTAATTTATCTTCTTGTTATAAAGATAAGAATGTGGCACACACAGGAATTACACAGGACAAGACATTTTTTATCTAAAGCATTTATCGTTTTCCTTTTATATCCAGGGTATTTTTGTATTAGTGATGGAATATTTTGGGCTTTTTTGCGCCAATAAGGTTAAATAGCTAGGACAGGTCAAACTTTAATGAGCCCTCTTGCGTAAATGCCTGAACCACATTTCCTTTAGCTTGCTGTGAAAGAACGCCACAGGAAAGGTTTGTGCCTTAGGATGTTGTGTCTTAAATGATAAATGAATCACTGAAGCCAGGTCTCAGTCTGCATCAGGTATAAACTGGAGTTAATGGCTACAATATTACAGGCCTTAAATCCTAGATATATATACTTGGTGATCGATTTGCTATACAGTCTAACTAAAGTTTATTTGATGTTTACTGTGGCTATTGTGTTTTTATTCAGCTGTCAGTGCTTGTATGGGATTTTGTTACAAAGGAAATCCCACTGTGAATGGGCAACACATCTGAAGTATTTTGGGTATTAGATATACTTCAAGTGAGTATCTGCCCTAAGAGTCCCCTTTCTTGTCCATTTACAGCAAACTGGCACAGCAGTGTTGCCAAAAATTGTCCTGTTCTTCTTCAGCTGAAGGTGAACTAACATAACCTAGAAACCATGTCCTCAAACTCACAATGTTAACTCCAGTGATCACATAAGATTTTATTGATTTCTTTTATTTCATCAAGTACTCTGTCTTAGCGTTTCCATGAAAAATTAACAATTCTGTCCTTCTTTTTTTATATATATCAGAACTCCAATGCATTTTTCACTAATTTCTGAAATTTCTCCAGAGCAACAGATGTGAATGCAATACAGTCACTTCCTTTCTTAAGGGGATAGTTCACTCAAAATGACAACAGACCTTAGTCGGATTAGATGCCATACTGAATTTAACGCAGATAAAAACTGTATAAAGGTCCTAGATCACTAGATCACATCTTTCAAGGAGTTTTTGTCTACTGAAATGTTTTTCAAATAGACAATTGATCAGCTGGACAGTTTGTAAGTTAAACATTCAATGCACTGTACTTCCATCCCTCACAGCCTCATTTTTAAAAATGAAATATGCTGTTACCTTGAATTAGGGCTATTCAAAATATTCTGCCTATTCTCTATAAATTAATCATGGCCAAATATCCTAGTCACTCTTAAAAAGAGTAGAAGAAAAACAAGAAAGAAATAACTTTGGAATGACATTGCAATAAGTAAATAATGACGGAATTTTCATTTTTTGGTGAACTGTCCCTTTAAGAATGAATCTGCCAGCAAAAATCAGACCTAAATCAGAGTACAGTTTTGTTATACCCAAGGAAAGAAACTGAGTTATTTATCTGTGTTCTCTTTAGTTGGTGCTTCCAGAGTACTCTATCCATGGACTCTTCTGCATCATGTTCCTGTGTGCTCAGGAGTGGCTTACTGTAGGCCTGAATATCCCTCTCCTCTTCTACAACACATGGAGGTGAGCACCTGAACCAGCCTTTACTCCTCTTAAAGGAGAAGTCCACTTCCAAAACAAAGATTCACATATAATGTACTCACCCCCTTGGCATCCAAGATGTTCATGTCTTTCTTTCTTCAGTCGTAAAGAAATTATGTTTTTTGAGGAAAACATTTCAGCATTTTTCCGAGTTTGAACTACCAAAATGCAGTTTAAATGCGGCTTCAAACTATCCCAAATGCGGTTGTAAACGATCCCAGCTGAGGAAAAAAAAGATCTTAATATAGGAAGTTGCATTTTGGAAGCTCAAACTCGGGGCACCATACCAGTCCATTATATGGAGAAAATGTTTTCCTCAAAAAACATAATTCCTTTACAAATAAAGAAAGAAAGACATGAACATCTTGGATGACAGGGGGTGAGTACATTATCTGTATATTTTTGTTCTGGAAGTGGACTTCTCCTTTAAACACGCTATGTTCGGACCTGGCACTGCGACAACCCTTGACTCTATAAACAGCAATACATCTGATATTAATATACCTCCAAGTACAAAACAGATAATTATAGTCATGAAAAAAAAAAAAAAACATTATTAACAGTTCAATTTATCTGAATGAATGATGCACTATAAATAATTAAATGAATAAATATTTAAAAACGTAATATTTTTATGTAAATCCATGTTTTTATGCAGCACTATTATCAATGTTCAGATCAATTCCATTCCTTATATTCCTATATTAAAGCTCTTTGCCATAGTGTTTTTCTAGTCTTGTCACTGCGCATTAGTCTTCTACATTTTTCTAGATGAATAATAGCAGACTGAATGTTTCATCACACAGTGAAACAACTGGGGAAATCATAACTGGGATAAAATGAGTTTCAGTCATTTTGCAGTGGAGCTCTAAATCTTTCTTCGGGGTTTGATACTGAATGTTTAGAGATGTTGTCAACTACTGCCACCATTCTCAGAATATGAGAGATTCTGCTGTCTTTTTTTCCGCAGAATGATGAAACACTAAACTTAATTAGTGCAATAGTAATGATGGATTTTGATTATTGTTATAAAGTTATACCTGATTAGCTGGTTGAGCTCAATATCAATAATTTTCCTTACCAGATCTATTGCTTTTCTTGCAATAAATCTTTCCTTTCCTTTTTCCTCAGATCCAGTGATGCTTCTGTTCTGCTTTCTGTTTTGCTCTAATTCTTTCACGTTTTTCCTCCTAATGCGCTTAAAGCCTCCACTCCTTGTTTTTGATTTCCCTAATAGAATTATTGCACCAGGGGTGACATTTTTCCTTGTCTTACAATTACAGATATTTAAGTCATTCATATCCAAAGGCTGCCTTGATTGACAGAAATATTTAAAATAAAGAGGCTTAAACCATTTGCATTAGACAAAAAAAAAAAAAAAAAAAAAAAAAAGTAAAATTCAATTATAAAAATAATGAATTTTAATTAAATTAAATTAAATTAAACGCAAACAAACAAACAAAAAATTAAGGCAAGGGTGCACTTAATGTTTCAAGACGCACTACCCGGCTCGTGTTTTTTCCCATTTTCGGCAGGTACTTTCACAGCCCCACAGACACTAAGGAGCTTCTCTACGATCCAGCATCAGTCATGAACGGAGACACACTTAAATTCTGCCAAAAAGAAGCCTGGTGCAAGATGTCCTTCTTTGTCCTCTCGTTCTTCTACTATCTCTACTGGTGAGTAGGTACACAGCAGTTGTCTCAACCAAACTTAAAAGGATAGTTCACCCAAAAATGAAAATTCTGTCATTAATTACTCACCCTCATGTCTTTCCAAATCCGTAAGACCGTCATTCATCATCTTTGCTAGAGTATAGTTGCGTTGCTGTCTATGCAGGGTCAGAAAGCTCTCGGATTTCATCTAAAATATCTTAATTTGTGTTCCAAAGATGAACACAGGTCTTACGGGCTTGGAACGACATGAGGGTAAGTAATTAATAACAGAATTTTCATTTTTGGGTGAACTACCCCTTTAATTGCCTACTAAAGGGGTTATGTGCAGTGTATTCACAGATTTTTTTATCATTACACCCAAATATGCTTTTTATTGTGTGCTTTTACTATAGTACAAGCTATATACCTTAAGCCTACAGTATAGCAGCAATGTATACTTAAACAAGCATTTGAACTGACAAGGACTCTATGCACTTGGATGGCGCCAGCAACATGCCTTTGGGTAGATTTCCTGTATTCCTTTTTTGCTCCACACTACTGTATATCACGTCACATTAAATGTTAATATACACATATAAAAACGCACATATTCTATAAAGGTTCACCCTTCGAGCGAACAGGCCTTATGACCTTTTGTCAAATCATAAGGCATCAGAAGGCAATTGTGCATCAGCCATGTTCTACATTATTTATTGCTATTTGAAATTCTATAAAATATAGCCTTTTTGTCCAGCATTGTACTCACCCACTCTTTGAGGAGTGGCGATAGTGAGTTGGAGCTTTTCTTCTCAGTGGTTATGCCATTCTGTGAATCTGACCAGCCTGTGCACCTTAAAACTTCACCTGCCGTTTAATAGTGCCATGTACTGTGAAACATTCACAGGTCTTACTTCACAGCATATTCCAAGGGTCTTCACCAATGGTCTCTGTAACTTTAACCCTTCCTTTAATTGCCTGCTTTTTATTGCTACTTTCTTAAAGGGTTAGTTCACCAAAAATTACATTTTTGTCATTAATTACTCACCCTCATGTTGTTCCAAACTCGTAAGACTCGTTCATCTTCAAAACACAATTTAAGATATTTCTGATGAAATCTGAGAGGTCTCTGACCCTCCATAGACAGCTAGGGTACTACCACGTTTGAGGCCCAGAAAAGTACTGGATGATCGACAAAGTAGTCCATGTGACATCAGTGGTTCAACTGTAATTTTATGAAGCTATGAGAATGCGCAAAGAAATCAAAAATAACACGAACACGTTTACGAAAATAAGTTACCACGATGACCCAGATCTGGCATTATGACATTGAACACATGCACGCAAAGAATAACGCACGCTGTATGAAAGCTTTTCAAATATGAACATACATACGGTAGACGTAGAAACAAATTTTTAAACCTATACATGTTACTATACATATACTATAAATAATTGACTATACATACACATAACCTAAGACAGACTATACAAGTACTTTACATAATAACTGTGCATGATAATGTGCAGAAGAGGTATTTAAAGGTTAAGAAGCAAATAGTGCAATATGATTTGTGGTGCATTGACAAGTAAAAAAAGATCCCAAAGTAACGCAATGACCATATCCTATATCAAAACCCAAAATATTGCATTTTCATACCTAAAATGTATATTTTACAGTCACCCTTGTGCAGATTGATCATAAACACAGCTAAAAGGCTTCCTACCACTGGCCATCACAAAACTTAACATCTTGCACAGTTTTTTCACAGGTAGAATGCAAAATGTTTCGATACAAGCATTTCAGTCAAATGTAATTTATGCAATATTTCAAACAGCTAACCCATGGGAGAACCCTATATCCAACACAAGCTGCAGGAATCAGATTTAACTGATCATAGGTCAAGACAAGAGTAAGGAGAGATGACTGACAAATCATGCTGGAGAATTAACTGCATGTAATTGCAAAAGAGATTTAAATACTCCACATACGATAGCGGCTCAATGATGTGTGAAAATTATATTTAATATTAGGATATTCCATGAGCATGCGGTAATGGCCTGAAATTCAGCAGGAGCGGGATCAAGAAAACATTCCCGTGTAGGGCTTTAATACGAAAACGCACACAATGAATAGTGAAGGCAAAGCAGAAAGCAAAAGCCGAATACCGGACTTTTTGGGCATTTTTTGGTCGGATGCATTTTTTCAAATCCAAAAAGAGGACATGTCCGGGGAAAAGAGGACGTATAGTCACCCTATCAAAAGACCTTCATTCATCTTCGTGAATGTGCGTCAAAGTCTGACATAGAAGAAAAGAAATTGTTGAATAAAGTCATTATTTTTGTTTTCTTTGCACACAAAAAATATTCTCATAACGTCATGAAAATAAGGTTGAACATTGATGTCACATGGACAATTTTAATATGTCCTTACTACCTTTCTGCACCTTGAACTTGGCTGCATTGCTGTCTATGCAGGGTCAGATAGCTCTCGGATTTCATCAAAAATATCTTAATTTGTGTTCTGAAGATGAACAAAGGTCTTATGGGTTTGGAACGACATCAGGGTGAGTAATTAATGACAGAATTTTCATTTTTGGGTGAACTATCCCTTTAATTAGACTGACCATGATTTGATAAATGCTTCCATTTGACTGTCTTGCCTTGTTTAACCCCTGTGGCTTGATCTTCAAACTTCGTTGTACTCCAACCCTTTGTAATAACCACAATGTTGTTCTCCCTCTTACGAATCAATCTTACAAATCAATTGGAAATCCAATATCAGCTCACCAGGCCATCACCCATCCAATTACAATAGTAGGTTTGCCGTTCCTTTTTTCTAAACACCATTCAAACCTAATGACTCAAGAAAGGAGTGTGCCATTCCGATTGAAGTGAAAGAGAGAGATTTAGGCAAACATCACACTAGTTCTCATGTGTTGAAGCCTCACAAAGATTGCAAAGGCATAAGGAACATTGTTCGCCTCAGGCTCCATCAGGATCATATCTATGATCATAGCTGAAATACATTTTTCATTGATCTTCCACTTTCAACACGAACACTGAAAACGTGTTTTCAGGATACAGATAAGCCGCAGACGCTGTTTTAAAATATCTTTAGATTTGAGACGAGACTTTAGCTGTGTGCACTGAATAAAATCATGAAATTCAAAAAACACTTTCTGATGAAGTTAAATCTATATGCAGCATAAACAGAATAAATAGATCTGCTTTCTTTTTAAAAAAGATTAGGAATATAAAAGGATCCATGCCGCTACTTTTCCAACCCCCACACACTGAAGATAATAAGACACAGTGAGCCAAGAACAGCTTATGCAGTTTTTATCAGGGCAACCCCTTATTATGCATTAATGCCTGTGGACAGCATTCTGGCATGACATCAATGGCCCCTAGTGTGAAGTCAGCACAGAAATTCAACATACATCAACATATGGCAGTGCATTCTAAATAAATACAATCCATATCATACATGACCTGCCTGGAGTGATCCTCAAGCTGGTGAGGCTGTCATTTTCCATAGCGTCAGCTGCTTTGAAGTCTCGCCTTATATTTTCATGCCTCCACCAGCTGAGGATGAATGCTTTGGTTTCAGCCGGATAATTTGAGGACAAAATGCATCTTTGTGGTTGTTGTTAGCTAGGGAGAAATGATCTAATTACAGCCGTTCTCTGACAGAAAGACTGAACCCATGGGCACAGGCTCATTTCATAGAATCGGAAAGTAACGTGCATAAAGGGAGAAGTCCCCATTTCAATATTGTTTGGAATGGAGTTAATAAAATATTCTGAAATTAATTAAAGCTGATATCGGATGCCCATTTTCCACAAGTTAGTATGATTTTTTAGGGTCTTTATGAAATGTCTGCAACATACTTTGGTTAACATTTTTGGTTAACAGTCATGTAAAACACCCTTTTTACCTTATCAGAAACAGATCTGTTCACAGCGACCTGTTTCAGTGCATGTCTCTTTAAATGATAATGAGCTACTGATCACCCCACCTCTCTCTTTTTTTTTGTGTATTTGGTGGCGTCTTATAAATAAAAAAAAAAAAAACATCTGATGTCGGGAAATATTGAAGACTTATATTCACTTTTACAGCCAACTACAAAACACCTGCATTGCTTATGAGACGTTGTCACTACAGCTGCTCAAGTGTGGAGAAATTGGTGGACTGCATACAACTGGCTGAGTGCGGAAATATGCTAATACGGGACAGTCTGGGCGGGGCCAGAGCAGTACAACATATTGCTCAGAAAATCAAAACGGCTTAATAATTGAGACTGTTTAGGTTTTTTGTTGATAAAAAAAATAATAGTGAATGGATTTTATCATTGTAGGCTGGTTAATTTCGCTGACGAATAATTTTCGTCATAAGTTTTGTCAACAACATTTTTTTCACAAATGAAAACGAGACGATAACAAAATTAAACTCGTGTTCAATGACAAAAATATTACAAAATCTATTGAAATTTTCATCAACTAATAAAAATGAGGGGAAAATGTTAGGGAGGGACGATTTGGAAAGAGATTAATTCAGAACGAATCTGCTGCATATTTAGATGCGTACATTTAAACTGTATCATAGCCTATTGATCCGGCGGGACATAAGTTAGCATACATTTGCTGCAAGTCTCATAAAACGTTTAAAAATGTCAATATCTGGGAGTAAGAAAAGAGAAGAAATATGGATAAATTTTATGATGCAAAAGAGAAGAATTTGGTCCGGTTTTCCGAAGCATGCAAACACTTTCACAAAGCGTACGAGTACTCTTTCACGTCGCATGAACAGAGAAATGCATACAAAATGAAACGTAAACACACTCGGTTACGTCTTAGGTGAATGTAAACAGTTGGGAGAATATCGGATATGTATCAGTACATTGCATCCATGCATTCGGTTTTAAAGGGACAGCAGCCTAATTTAGTTGATATTGTCTGTGGCATTGATGTTAATCAAGCAACAAAAGAAAGACTTAGTGAAGACTTACTGAATCACTTAATAGTCCTAATAAAGATTAATCTAAATTTATTTATATACATAAATGTGTCAGCTTGAAAAAATGAAGAATGTGGTAAACAAGAATGCATAATTGGCCTATATAACCATTAGTATTTTACTGAGAAGAAGACCATGTTCTTGTTTTTTATGAGTCACCACACCGCAGATAAATCAGTGTCTATCATGAGAAAACCTTAATATTAGTGCTGTGAAATGATTAATCGCGATTAATCGCATACAAAATAAAAGTTTGAGTTTGCCTAAATGTGTGCGTACTATGTGCAATTATTATGTATATATAAATACAAACACATTCAGGTACATATATAAGAAATATTTACAAGTATATGTATTTATTATAATTTTTATATAATTTATATTATATATAAATACAAATATTTTTTACATAGATAACATATTTCTCTTAAATATATACATTAATTCGTGTGTATTTATATATACATAATAATTACACACAGTACACACGCATATATTAGGCAAACTCAAACTTTTATTTTGTATGCGATTAATTGTTTGACAGCCCTACTTAATATCAAAACCTATATAATGAGTTTGGGAATTTTTAAAAAATGCTTAAATGCATTACACTGTAACTAACCCATTTGGATTTAGCCGAATAAATCTACTGTAGATTTAGTCGACTGAAAACATATGATGTTTAGTCAGCTAAAACTAAACTAAAACTAAAACAATCAGTTGACTAAAATATGACTAAAACTCTGACTAAGACCAAAATCTAAATTTGCTGTCAAAATTAACAGTGGTGTCCACACACAGCTAAGACACATTTATATGTAAACACCATGTACCAAGCGAATTTTGCATCCAATGTCCTCTTTAAAATTAATTCCATCTATCAGTCTTTCTACTTTTTGCACAAGAAAGCACAAAGTTTTGTGATGAGTTTTTTGGTTGTTCTTCTGTTTGGATTGTTATTTACGAATCTCATTGTATCTCTAACAGCAGATGTTTTTTTAAGATAAATTATAAACTCTAAAATTTGACTGACTGATTTAATTAATTAATCATAGCTTATCATAAAAAAACATGAGTGCACGTGATGAACTAGTTCTGATGTTTCTTCTGTGGGCATTTTAAATAGCTCATTTGCCACCTTCAAATAAACAGATCAAAATAACTTTGAATATGGCCCACAACCAAGATCTTGTGTAAGCTGTTAGTGACTTGGAACAACAGTCATTAGAAACAGAAAAAATGATCAGGTTTTACTCTATAGTTTTTGATTTTAGTGTAACTTTTTGCACACAATATCAGTAATGCCTGTTTGTTCTGTCTTCCAGTATGATCTACTCCTTGGTGACCTCATAACAGAGTTCTCAACACTGCTCATAAGACAGTTTTCCGAAAACTACATTTGGATGAAACAAGAGACACAAGTTCAACACAGTGCAGTGTCTGAACCCACAGAGAAGACTTGACCCCATCTTTCCAGAGTATCAGAAGAACCCAGTGTTGTTTACAGATCTGACTCAACGCCCTAGATGTCTCATGGACCTGGTGTGACGCGCTTTTCACAAGCTCACAGTAACATTTGCACAGATTGTCTCAGGCATAGCACAACATGTCCTTTACCACTTTGAGGCACAAAACCTGCCAACCTTTACACTAACTATATGTAGCTTCAAATTCATGTCGGAATAAAACAAACGAAAGGAAACTATAGCTAACTTGATCAGAGAATGTTCATTATTTTTACCAGTCACACAACTAGGCCACTGAGTTTAATTACATGTGAGAAGCTTTTGTGATATATTTTATGTGTATCTGTGCACTCCTAAAATAAGCGTTTTTAATATGAAATACGTATGTGTTGCATTACTTGTGTACATAGAGAACTTTGTGTAATGCTTTTGTGTGTTGGTGTCGGTTGAGATGTTTTTGGACTTTATATTTACAAATGCTGATATTGAGGCTTTATTATAGAAAACAAGAGCCACTTTTCCACAATTTTGCACAAGGTTGTTATGAGTTTGCACAATAGAAACAGTTATTGGTTGTGGTGGAAAAAAAGTCATATTTATATACCCAGTACGAGTCTTCCAGTATATTACAGTGCATCAAATGATCATAGATTTTCATTCTAGGGAAGAAATTAAAACCACAGCTCATGATCTACAAACTCCACTTTCTCATTTTGTATTATCGTTATAATATTAACTGTATTACTGTTATACGACGAGGTCAGCAATACTGAAACAAAATATTTAGTTTATTCTATCTATCTATCTATCTATTCATCTATCTATCTATCTATCTATCTATCTTTTTTGTTTATTAAAAAAAGATCTCCAAACACACAGTTCATCAGTGTTTCTGACTACTACTTTCTACAGCTTTTACTCAAACGGTGTTGGATCAGTCAGGCTAACCGTCTGGAGTAACCACATGATGCATATAAGCATAAACCCCTCAAGACATCTATGAGATGCTTTGGATGAGCACCATATATAATGCAGAGTACTGAAAATAGCCGTAGACACACTACATCATTTTCATTGCCGTGTAGGGGATAATAATACCAGTCCCCAGCAGTACTATACTCTGCTGCTGTCATGTAGCCTGCTGTCTTTTGTATGCCTTATGTAGTTACACATATGATGACCAAACATTTTCTATATCCTTATTGTGGACGTGTTCACCCATCCAAGTTACGAAATTTGTATATGAAATAAAACAGACTATTTTAAAACTGTTACAAGTGCTTTCTTATGCATGCATCACACGTACACTCTTAAAAAATGCTGGGATATTTTTTTCTTTAAACCCGAATGCTGGGTTCAGCCCGTTGGGTCATTTTATTGGGTTGTTTTTCATATATTTACCCAGGAGCTGGGTTATTTTTTAACCCAAATGCTGAGTTCAACTTGTAAGGTCATTTTATTGGGTTGTTTTTAATATTTTTAACCCAAGTGCTGGATAGTTTTCTATAACTATTTCTATAACTGGGTCATTTTTAACGTTGGGTTATTTTTTTTTTCTACCCAACCGCTGGGTTAAGCCTGTCTCTGATGAAACAATCCAGCTGCTGAGTTACAGTCAGAGCATGGCAGTGTTGCCAAAATTGGGCTACTTTAACACTGTTGGCACAGGTTGTTTTTTATGTCCGCGGATTGAAGCGACCCCAATACTGTAATATTGCCCATGAAATGCTAGTTTTACCAGGGGAATCCTGCCAAAAAAAAACATGTATTTTACCCCCGGAATTAGGGCTGGGCGATAAAACGATAACGATCTGTATCGCAATAGACACGTGATCGATATCAATAAAAAATGTGTTTGATAAAACGTTCGATATTTTTTATTCTTCGTGGGAAGAAAACAGAAGTTGCGAAGCAAGTTTGGTTGCATTAACAAAGGCACTCGCTCTCTGGTAACCTAGCAACGTTGGGAGAGACACACTAACAGCCAATCATGTAACAGTATCAATTTTGGTTGCGCCATATCGTTGTCTCGTGCTGGTCTGCTGGATTACTCTTCATAAGCAGAAAATGAGTGCCGCAGCGAGCGAGGAAATTGTAAATAAAAGAGGAAAAGTCAGCTCGCCAGTATGGCAGTTTTTTTGGATATTATAAGTCTGACCGTAATACCGGTAATACCACGAACTTGATGTACCACCCTTTGGAGCACAGCCGTATTCAACCAACAACATCTGTAGCTGCACCACCGCACAAGCAGCAGACCACAATGGAGAGGTACTCTGCATCAGTGCCTTATGACAGAATCCAAACGGTACAAAGATATAATGGAGGCAGTGGCATATCATATAGCCAAAGACATGCTTCCGCTTAGCACGGTCGAGAAGCCAGGTTATAAAAAGCTTATACACGTTTTAAAACGTTTTCTGGATGGTTAAAATAAAATGAAATTGCATTTTTGAGAGAAAAAAGATAAATCGCGTAGGCCTATAACGTTAAGTCGCATTTTATTATTACATTCAGAAAGACACCAGGTCGCGAAATATTTACAATACACTGTAAACATAGGCTAGGCTATTTTAGTTCCCCTCACTCCACAAAAAATCATTTCAATTTAACAGTATTTAGAAAAGAACAAGAATGAAAAATATAAGAAGCTAGGGGACAAGCAAAAACGAAACCGTTTAGGCTAAAGCGAAACTGAAACTAACATTATGGGTCTCATACGACACGAATCCAATGTCTCTGTATTCAAGATGTATTTGAATGCTAAAATATTATTTATTATGTAAACCTGGTTTTGTACTTCTCGCATTACAATATCCACATAAAAAATGTTTGGCATAATATCACGGCAGTACGTTGATAACGATTAAGCAGTGTGATTTTAATTTTTTTTATTTTTTCCCCATATGTTTGGCTGATTGTGTGTGCGCGTGCGGCGCCGGCGCAATCACTTGATTTTTTCCTTCTAACAGGGGAAACGACTCTTTACAGATAATCGAAACTGTAAACGGTTTGTAATATATTTTATGAATATATTTTAAATGTAATATATTTTTCTCCTGGTCCTTATTTTAAATGGGTCATAAAAAATATCAATAATTATCGATATCGACCGATATGAAACACTGATATCGTGATACAGTTTTCAGCCATATCGCCCAGCCCTACCCGGAATGCAATTTTTCCCTAGGGCTAGTTTTGAGTAGCAGTTTTGCGGGATTTGTTGTGAAAACCTGGCAACCCTAGAACGCTGGCTTTTTGAGTCATCTACAGAAGAGAGCGGTTTTCAGCGCCGGCGATTTGGTGCACTTCCTCAGTGAAATAAAGGTTTGTATACATTTTATTTCATTAATAAACTCTTTACTGTGCTTTAAATTGTATTATTTTATGCAACGCAACATAAGAACGAGATGTCACTCACTTGCGTCAGCAGTAGTCATTTCGCATGATAGAAACGCCTTTTGCCTTGCATAAAATAAATGGATTTTATTCGTTACAGCACTGAGTTTAATTTAATTTGATGTTAAAATATGTTCTCCAATGTCAGTACTGTTTGTATATGTGCAGGTTTTGGAGTTAGTCACGGCATCTTTCAGGTACGAGTGAAACGCGAGGCCGCGGTCTGAAGCTGCAGTTACCCCCGTGAACAGCAGCCCAGCTGTTTATCGGCTCAGATTTCAGTGACACACCGGCACGAGAATTAGCGCTAGTCTGGTAAAAAGCGATTACAGAGAACGGTTGAATACACTAATATTAAAATGCTACTTTTAAATGTTAAATTTTTTATGTCTAAAATGCTTGTTAAACAAGTTTAAATGTATGAAATATTGTACACTATGCTGTAGTCACCCAAATAAATTCAGTTTGTCTTGTATTTTGTCTATGTGTTCTTGCTTAATAATAAATGTTCATCTTTTGATTACTGCTGTTGTCTCTAGTAATTCTGTGTTTTTTATAAGTTCCAGTTCATTATAAGCCAGCAATATAATCATTTTTAAACAATAGTTGACTTTGACTTTGACTTAAATAAAATAACCCAGCATGTTGGGTATAAACATTTAACCCAGTCAGCTGGGTCAAAAAAGCCCAGCATGTGTTCTGTCCAATATTCACCTGGCGCTGGGTTGCCAGATATCCCAGCATTTTTTAGAGTGTATACCACTGGAGGCATTGTTTTTTTTCACTCTATAATCATATTAATTTCATCAGCCATGCGGTTCATGATCCATATGTAGTTATTTCACTCAATTACCCACAAAGCATTTCTCACATCTCCTCATTTGAATCCTCACCCTGGAGTGACTCTCTGAAAAACATTCACCTCGGACTGACACATGCCCCCGTCTCTCACATGTCTCCTCTTCAGGGAACGTCGCCTCCCGCTCGTAAGTCGACTATTATCTGCGTTTTCCGGAGCCAAGCCCTGTGTGGCAGTGACTGGCTGACAGATCGGTGACAGGCTGTCCTCCTGCTCCACCTGCTATCCGTCCAAATCACTGCCACATGCTCCGTAATTACAGTTTGTAAAGGATGCGGCTCCCTTTGCCAGCGATCTAACACTTTGCCACTTATAGCCGTGAAATGAACGTCATCCGATGTCTGCAGGTCTTGGCACTCAAAGAGCTTTTTTGCCACCCTTTCGACACCAATTTTTGACCCTGGTCAGTGTGCTGCGGCACTAGATAAGTGATGAATTTTGGCTTTGGTTTTAAATGGACTCATGGGAGCTCAATCTGAGCTGCATATCTCAAACTACAGTTGAAAATAATCGTTTTCATGAAGTATCCTTGCTCTTAAGAGTTCCATGTGTTCCTCTCTCAGAAAATATCCCTGCCCTCGAGCGAAGAGCTTTGCACATTATATGCTTTGACAAGTGTGGTTGTCCCCCACACAGTGCTGGATGGGCAACCTGTCAGCTTGCCGGGTTTCTCAGATGCCCAGGCTGTCAGCACAGATTACCCAGAAGGCCAGCTGAGCATGGATTTTACCTGCCTTGTCTTTTCAGGACTTTTTCACCTTGCTTCCTGGCCACACAAACAAACGCATACATATTGGTTTAGTTTGGCTTGTGTAAGCTTTTTGCAAAACTTTGCACAGCCGGTGACTGCTGGCACATCTAGCCAGCGTTCTGGCAACAAAACATAAAACCTAATAGTTACCCAAGAGAAGAACAGTCGCCAAGGTGCTGGTGTTTTTTTTAATCTGGCAGCTGTTCACAAAGATTTTGTTCTTGACTTAATAATAGGCTTCAGCCTCTTAGGTACCAGATAATCCTTAAAAACAGGATAAAGAATCCAATAAAGCTTACTATGCTTCCCCATGTCCTATATAACAATAGCAACTAATAATAACATCTACGCTATTGTGAGTAAAATATACACTACCAGTCAAAAATTTTTTGAACAGTAAGATTGAACTGCGGATGTTTCTTGAACAGCAAATCAGCATATTAGAATCATTTCTGAAGGATCATGTGACTGGCTAAAAAAGCAGCTTTGGAACTACAGGAATAAATTACATTTTAAAATATATTCAAATAGAAAACATTTATTTTAAAAAGTAAAAATATTGCAAAATTTTACTGTTTTTGCTGTACTTTGGATCAAATAAATACAGGCTTGGTGAGCAAAAGAGACCTTTAAAAAAAACATTAAAAATCTTACTGTTCAAAAACTTTTGACTGGTAGTGTAAGTTAGTTAATATTAACTTTCTATTAACTAAAGGTTCTACTGTCAACTGCCTTTTTAATCTGAAACTTTTATGATTTTTTTTTTAATGTACTAAAAAAATCCATAGGGTTCTCTTGCCCTATTATTGGGTGTATTTTCAACTAACAGTGCTGACTGTCAACAAGCTTCAGCTACAGCCTGTGAATCATAGCTTCGGGTTGTTAAAGACAGATGAGCACCATTTCAGAGGAACGCGAGAAAATAAAAGCTGATCCTTGCAAAAGCAAGAGCAAACTCTAATCCTTTCTAGTTAGATAACAACACCGATGCCTGTATATGATGCATAAATTGGTCCACTGGGTAAACTAAAAAATGATGCTGAGAGTTCTGAGCAGACATCAGAGGATGTTGTCCTCTGCGATGATTCCCAGCTCTCAGTGTCTGAATCTAAAATCCATTTCAAAACACGCCAGTAGGGATGTAGAAAGGCGATAACAACACCATCAGGTGGAAAGCGCAGTGTTGGCCTCTCTATTGTTTGCACAGAACATTTATTTCCTCCCACCAGCTTAAAAAAAACGGAGCCAAACCTGAGATCTCGACAATCTAACCCATTTAACACAATGGGTTAGACTGGCACAATGGCACTTCCTATTGTATAGCTGCTAACCTGAAACAAGCAAAAACAACTCTCTCTGCCAAACAATCTGCACTTTGTGTTCATAAACCCCCCAGTATTTTCCTTTTGTTAAAAAAAGCCACAAACAAAAAAAGTTTTGTAAAGATATACACATAGGCATATATATATATATATATATATATATATACATATAAAATGAGTAGCAAACGGCCAAATCACTGCCAGTTTGACAGCGCTAGTGTGTAAATAAATACATAAGAAACAACAGCGGAATGTCTTTAAAAACCCTCTTTTGTGTGAATTACTTCCTTCCACCATGGATTCAAATCACAAGTTGACAGTTTAACAGCTGAGCCCAAGCCTCTGTTACTAATTCAAAAGCGTCACTTTAGAACTAGCAACAAAGAAAGGTTGAGTTGCTTCATTGATAGCTTATGTATTACTGTATTAAAAGTTTTCTGTATTATGTATAGTATTATGAAAGAGAGATGGACTGAACGAGTGTGATTATCTGGATCTGATACAGCTTTCATTCTTAAGCTCAATCTCATATTCACAATAAAACATTAGTTTGAATGTCCGCTGAGGAAAGCTATATCTTTGTCGTACTATCCTTTTATCTGTTAAGGGTGATTTTGCGATGACAGCACTGCTCAGTGTATAGAGGGTTTTCATGACGCATCATCAATCAGCCATATCGGCGACACTGAATGTAGACAATGCCACAGAACCGAACGAAACTCGCATATTTTGCTAATTATTGCTGCTGAAAATAGTCAGTTATTGTCATGTTTTGGGCTGTCCTAATCGGTTGGACAGGGAAAAACATTTGTAGCACAATAGGCTGCAAAAAGTTATAACAAATCAAGGAGAAGGGTGCAAAGCAACTGAGCAACAAAAGGCGTTTATGGTTCGGCAAACTAAACCAGGATTTCCATGGCAAAAATCTTGACAACATTTGTGTTTGTTCTTATCATTTCCGGTCAGGTTGGTGAAATATTTAGCTAATATCTTAATACTGCTTGTACGTATCTTTACCACCTATTAACTTTAGTTTGTCAAAATATTGCACCCTTTCCTGCTTACTAAGTCCTTCTCTATATGATTTAGCAGCTTCCACATGTTTTTTTCCGTGGTTTAGAAAGCAGACAACATAATCAGTAGTACATTAACCATGCAATCCATGCTGTTGTTTACATCCAAGTATCTACAATATGGCCACGCATATTTGTTGGCTGTGTCTTACTAGGTGTTGTTAAAAGTTAAAATAACTTCCTTGTTTACAACCTTGTTTTAGCCTCTTTCAATATAAAAGTCTTTACTGCTGACTCACTCATAAAAACAGTCTCTTGACAGTCTAACGGCAGAATAAAGTAACTAATTACCATCACTAGACACACATAACTCATAAAATAGTTATTTATATAAAATATTATTTATTGAATAAACAATAACAGGCATCACAAAGTTGCTAGGCAATCCAGTCAAAGGTACAAAGGCAGCACTCTGATATAGAGCATGATAGAGAACAAATAATGATTGAAACCAAAGACCGCCCATTAAATTCACCCAAAATGAATTGTATCTTGTTTAACAACTATAGAGACATCAGAATCGGTGGCAAATTCCAGAAGATCTGGCCGAGGTAAGGCTGCTCTTGGCAGGTTCGTGAGCGCTGAACGACCGCTGACACCCCTGGAGCTCACATCTCCGAAAACATCAAAGCAATTTTTCAAATAGATGTTATTTTTATTAGCAAACCCCATATTTGAAGTCTAAACAAGTACATTCTCACATAAAAATCTTTTTCAAAAACAGAATTATTTATAAAATTATAATGGATTTGGGCATGATACAAACGTTGAAGCGGTACTGAAATCACTAGAATATTGCACTCCTCTCAGCCAATTAGATTTGAGGACCAGACAGAACTGTTGTATAAATACATATACATACATCAATGTCATTTTTATTGCAGTAATTTTATGTACATTGTTTACAGATTGCGCTGATTTTCTTTTGATATACAGTATTCCCTAATTCAAGTGTGAATGAGGGTAATCCAGTCATAGTCAACCTATTCTCAGTTGCCCACATATTGTTCCAGTGGGTTGAGAAAGGGCAGACTTTATTAAATGCATGTGGGTGCATGGGGTTATTCAGTGACCTAAAGCAAAAAAACTAGGGATGTCTGACTCATGAGGATGTGCATATTAAAATACTGGAATAGTCAGAGCACATAGACTCAGTCAGAAAAACAAATACATACAAAAACAAATACCATTACACACACACACACACACACACACACACACACATATATATATATATATATATATATACAATTTGTAATAAATGAGCAGTTCACAGAAAATTCCACTGGCATGAGAAGTCAAATGTTAAAATGTTCTCATGAGGCCTTCGATTCGATCACAACACATTCCTCAGTCTTCTCAGCTATTAATAACAATTAGCAGTGCTAACAGACGTGCTCCTCTATAACGAGAGTGGCTGTTTGCATTAATCTTGGGCTCTTGGCTCCGGCTCCTGCGTGGATATGCCTCAGTGAATCTGGTGGAGGACGGCGCAGATGCCTGAGTCTCCCTGACTCTTTTAATTATAGTCAATTCGTGCTGCCTCTTGACTCTGTCTTAACCTTCAGCCTCGTCGTTTGCCTTGGTCACCTGCACAGCATGTAGGAGGCCGATGGAGAAGAAAGCACTTACCGATGTCCTTTACTGTATGAAACAGCACACTTCCTTTCGTTCATGCTGAAGTGGAGATGTGTATTGATTGGATTTACAGTAACAGCTTTGTTCAGACAGACTTAATTTTCACTAAAGGATGGCATAAGGTGTGTATGTGTGTGTGCTGTGTTTTGGTTTGTGGCCTTCTATGAGTCTGCCAGTCTGATCTCTTGGCTGCCATACTCTTGGAATGCTCCCGCTCACACCTGTGCACGGATTATAAATGATTTTTGTGCCTTCTGTCATGCTATAAACAAGCATGTGAAAGCAAAATAAAGCCCAGAACAGACTAGAGTGTATATATACACTCTCTAGCCTGTTTTAAATAAATGCTGTCCTTTCCTAGCAGCACAACTGTTAATCATTTAAAGGAATAGTTCACCCAAAAATACAAATTCTGTCATTAATTAATCACCCTCATGTCATTCCAAACCCATAAGACCTTCGTTCATCTTCGGTGCACAAATTAAGATATTTTTGATGAAATCCGAGAGCTTTTTGACCCTGCATAGACAGCAACGCAACTGACACATTCAAGTCCCAGAAAGGCAGTAAGGACATTGTTAAAATAGTCCATGTGACATCAGTGGCTCAACCGTAATTTTATGAAGCTATGAGAATACTTTTTGTGTGCAAAGAAAACAAAAATTAACGGCTTCATTCAACAATTCTTCTCTTCCGCCTCAGTCTCTGCCACTATTCATGGCAGTACCACAACGATGGTGGTAGTTACGTTGATGTCTACTGAAGGTCAAAAAAGCTCTCGGATTTAATAAAAAATATCTTAATTTGTGTTTCAAAGATGAACAAAGGTTTTGAGGGTTTGGAACAACAAGAGGGTGAATAATTAATGACAGAATTTTCATTTTTGGGTGAACTATCCCTTTAATTTATGTTTTTACATCACCAATAAATTACAATTTTAAAATATATTAAAACATAAAAGGGTTATTTTAAATATAGTAACAATATTTCACAGCATTACAGGATTTTTTTTTTCAGATTTTAATAAAATAAGCAATTATTTTATAAAATAAACAGCTTTACTGAGGATTAAAAATATTTTTGAAATAATTCTTTATAAAAATAATTATTTCGCTATAATTTTAATCTAAATGTTTAGACAGACACACAGACAGACAGACAGACAGACAAATAGATAGATAGATAGATAAATAGATAGATAGTCATGTGAAAATTTTACTCATCTGAATGCATTTAAAATGCATGAAATGCTAGAAAATATTTATTTTATTTTATTTTATTTTAATGAAGTTCCAAACGTAGGTTCGGGAGGAGCCTAATCATTCAGTCCTGTCAATCATCATTACGAGCCTATATAAGCAGCTCTCATCGCACCGTCCCAGCCTCAGTTCTTCCGGCATCCCTCCACCTCCCCTTCTCCTCCTCTATTTCTGTTATTCTCCCTCTAGGTATTATCACAATGGGGGGTTGAACTCGGCGCTCAAGCTGAGCCTCGGGTTCGAGCCTCCATTTAAAGACAGTAAGCCAAATTTGTTTACCATTGCCCATCAGGATTGGATGGGCAGGCGAACTCGTGAATTTTGATAAATAAAAGCAGTTTTACTTGTAGGTTTAGACTTCTGGATGTCACTGGGAAATATGGCAGTGGGGATTTCTCTGGTTTTCAATATTCATATGAGGTGGTATCCTGGCCCACCGTCCAAATAAATCTCTGTCAGCTTGCCCAGAACTAAGGGCTGAAGACTGGCCAGCAGAGGGGAACAGACAAGGCGCTGGCAAGCAAACATCACCTCTTCATGCACTGATGCACATTCAAATTCTCCATGCCCTTCTCTACTAGCACCTGTTTAATATTCAAGAACATTTACCTCTGCGTTTAGCCATTGCTTTAAAGCACTGACTCATGGAAAATATTCTGCAGAGAATACAACATATACAATGCTTTGCGAAAGTATTCATACCCCTTCATTTTTTCACGTTTTGTTACATTGCAGCCTTATGTTAAACTGCTTTAAATTATTATTATTTTTTTCAACATCAGTCTACACTCCATACACCGTAATGCAAAGCACAAAACAGGTTTGTAACATTCCATTGTAAAAGTATTCATACCCTACAGCAACTTCAGAACTTCAGACTGGGCAGAAGGTTTACTCTCCAAAAATGCAATGACCCTAATCACACACAGCAAGAGTGGCTTATAGAAAACCTTGTGAATGTACTTGAGTGGTCCAGCCACAGCCTGGGTTTGAACCCAATCAAACATTTCTGGAGAAAATGTCTGCCAGCCCCTATCCAACCTGACAGAGCTGGAGAGGTGAAGAGGTGAGGCGAAGAATGGCCAAGATAATTGCCAAATGCAGATGTGCAAAACTTGTTACATCATACCCAAAAAGACTTGAGGCTGTAAAGGTGCTTCAACTAGGTACTAAGTTAAGGGTATGAATACTTATGCAAAGTACTTATTTCGTTGTTTTCTTTTTAATAAATTTGCAGTGTTGTCACAAATCTGTTTTGTGCTTTGTCATTATGGTGTGTGAAGTGTAGACTGATCTGGAAAAAAAGTAATTTAAAGCAGTTTAACATAAGGTTGCAACATAACAAAATGTGAAAAAAATTAAAGGGTATGAATACTTTCGCAAGAGATTGTATGTCACACATAAATGCACACAACCAATATTATAATACTGAATATTTCTATTAACATTACCATTACCATTATTTGCATAAAAATATGAACACAATGATCTCAAGGGAGACAAAAGAGACACTACCTACACTATTTGAGCTCATATTTCATAATATTTGTTTTGTCACAATATGTTTTTTTTTGTACTGTCAATTATTTCTCATCCAAGTTTTATTTAGGAAGCACTGCCTGCCTTGCCTCTTCTGAGGAAGCACTCTGAATGCTCGAGTTAGACCTCTGTCCTCATAACCGCACCGATTCAGGGATCTTGTACTCATAAACAAATCTAATAACAAATTGTCTGCTGGAGAGGGCCTTGAAGAATTCCTGAAATAGCTGTAAGCTATGTTAGCAGCTATTGGGGATCTGCAGTTGTCCCTCATGTCCACACCGAAACCCACAGAAAACTCATCTGAGCTTGAACAAACAACTCAGCCTTCAAAGCAGTGATAAGAGAAGGATTTTAATTCCCCTGGTCCAAACTATCATCTACAGAGCTCTCTTTCTCTCTAGAGTTTTCACAACACACTTTGCAGTATGATCAGATCTGGCATCATTCTGGAGGAAGAGTATTTTGTGATAATGACTGGCTGAGTGTAATTTCTGTTTAACATAGGGTGACCAGCTGTCCCCATTTTCCGGGGACAGTCCCGGTTTTTGGTGTCCTGTCCCCAACTGGAGCTGCCCCCGGAAATGTCCCCGTTTTACAGCACGTTCAAAATAACCCGCAAGTAACATTAGACACATTAGACACTATTGTATTAAAAAACTATGGTAAGTTTGATCCTCAAACATTACTGTAATTATCAATTATGATATTAATATATGGAACCCACAACAATTAAAAAACAAAAACACTTTTTTAAACCCCGTTTTTTAATTCATAGATAATCTCAAGTGAGATTTTGACCACTGAACTAGGAAATGTTCCTGGTTTTCATTTCAGAAATCTGGTCACCTTAGTTTAACAAGAAACAAAAAAAAAAAAAATGAACTCCCATGTCAGGTCAAGACACTGACCTTTATTTATAAACCTGCCTAAGAAAAATATACTCTAAGATTGGGTTGCTAACATTTCAAGTAGGGCTGTCACTAACATTTTTAGTAATAAAAATAGACCTAAGTGAACAATAGCCTTTAAAATGACTTAAAATACATATAATAGCAATAACGCAAAAAATAGTTAAAATAACGTATCAAAAGCAAGTAATCTTATGGTTTTACTAAACAAAACGGTTAAAATATATAATGTATTATAAACAATTGAGCTAATGTACATCACGCATTATAACAAATGCCTGCAGAGGGCGCCAACGGCCTGACGATTGTTTTTACACTTTATTGCGCAATCTAATCCTTGTTTAATATTGACTCAACAACATTTAATTAAAATGTCCACATAACCTTTAATATTTGGCCATTTCTTTATTATAGAAAAGATACAGCCACTGTAATTTCCTGAATATGTCAACATCAAAACGTAAAAACTCAGAGTAAGGGTTTAAACTTGTATTTTGTAATCGCGATGAATAGTAGCATCCTGTGTTTGGGTAGGGTTATAAATGATTTACCTTACTTAATCTAAATGAAATAGCGCACGCTGTGTTCCCAGGTGAACCTTGTAATAAACCCAAACTTAAAACAACATGCAGATTGAGTTTAAGACCCTCCACACATGTAAATGATAAGAGTTTGTGTAGCAGCATTTACTGTAAGCGGAGCTGCACGTACATAACCTACACGCATGTAAATTAAGTGCATATATTAAACCTGCATCCCAAATATTTATTTAATTGAATCGTAGCTTTTGTGAATTCTTAATAGCATTACGCTTTTTTATGATTTTTGAATGGGTTTAATATGTGGAATGCGCCACTTCCGGTATTTTGCCAATTACTCTACACGGGCAAAATGCAATCAATGTTTTTTTTTTTTTTTTTTAAATCAAATATTCGAATAGAATCGAGGAATGGTTGCAGCCCTAATTCCCAATGAGTAAGTTTGGAATGTTCACTGAATGTTCAGAATGTCTAGGTTTTTATAATGTTTTAAAAACGTATGTTAAGGGAACATTCTATTTTAACATTTTGCAAACATTATGCGAATGTTGCGTTTAAATATTCTCTAAATGTTTTAAAACAAGTAGCAACATTTAAAAAAAATGCTAAAGCATTTCCCACTAAAACATTTTGTGTTAGGACTACAAACTGAATAGCCATATACAGCTTAATATGAGAAAGAACTGAGGAGTTTAGTCGTTAATAGACTTTTTCTTAGCTGTCCATAACTTAAAATAATCCTGTTCTCAGTTTTGCCTTCATACTTCAATCCATAAAGTAAGCATTCCTTATCTATGCTTAATTTCTGAGGACTCATTTTTCCTACAGATGATGTTGAGAACATGTTTATGTAGATAATGATGATGAGTCACCGACTGGATTCTGGCTCTCGCCTCTCTTACAGCTGGATTAAAAGCAACGGCAGACCAACACATTTGCACATTCACTCATTATTCATCAATTGGTTTGAAGGAAATGCGGCTTTCAGAGGGGGGATCTTAGCTTTCATTGAGGTCGAATGAATGTCTTGAGTGATGCAGAATACATTTGGTGGCACCGGATTAGTAAAATGCGGAGAGAGATTAATTTAGAAACACTGAGGGACAAAAAAAGCGAGGGTGTGAGAGTTTCTCGCTGGCTCGACGAGCCAGTTTTTGGCAGAAAAAAAACTTTCCTTTTTTTTTCCACTGATGTGTGTTATTGGCATCATTGCAATTCATTTAAATAGTGATATCTGAGACATGTATTGAGATATGGAAAGGGCTGGTTAGGAAATGCTCTTTAATTATGATAAGTACACAGAAGACATTACTGAAGGGAGCATGTGATGTGCCTCCATGACCTTAAACTGTCTACACACTTCTCTGACAGGTGCAGTTTGATTGAGAGATGGAGACTGACTCATCTGGAATGACTCAATGACCTGTACTGTCTGTCACTATTTGCAATGGAAAAACAGGTAAATAATTCAGCTGTCATATATATAATACAATTATTTAAAGGGATAGTTCAACCAAAAATGTAAATTGTGTCATTAATTACTCACCCTCATGTCGTTCCAAACTTGTAAGACCTTTGTTCATCTTCAGGAAACACAAAGATATTTTGGATGCAATCCAAATATAAAAGGCTAAAAAAAAAAAAAACGACAATTTAACAATTTCTTCTCTACTGTGCGCTGTGCGATGTTGAATAAAGACAAGAAATTGTTAAATAAAAATGGTTATTTTTGATTTTTGTTTTCTTTGCATGCAAAGAGTATTCTCGCAACTTCATAAAATTAAGGCTGAACCACTGATTTCACAAGGACATTTTAACAATGTTCCTACTACCTTTCTGGGCCTTGAACATGTCTGTTGTGTTGCTGTCTATGCAAGGTCAGAAAACTTTTGGATTTCATCGAAAATATCTTAACTTGTGTTCAGAAGTTGAACAAAGGTCTTACGGGTTTGGAACAACAGGATCATTTTTGGGTGAACTATCGCTTTAACATTCTGCATTATTTGATTTTTGTTCGTGTACGCTCTTAAAAATAAAGGTGCTTCACTATGTCATAGAAGAACCTTTTTTGTCTAAATGGTTCCATAAAGAACCTTTAACATCTGAAGAACCTTTCTGTTTCACAAAAGGTTCTTCAGATTATAAAAGTAAGAAAAAAGTAAGAAAGAGATGGTTCTTTAAAGAACCTTTGACTGAATTGTTCTTTGCAGAACCAAAAATGGTTCTTCTATGGCATCGCTGTGAAGAACCGTTTAAAGCAACTTTATTTTTAAGAATTTGAGACTGAACCTTTGAGAGGGAAATGGTATCTTAGCCTCAAGGCTTAAAATGACACAAAAATCACACAAAGCCTGCCATCTCACGCACCTGACACCTCACTGACATACGAACACATACCACTTCCCCTTCACATAAACAAGGTGATACAATGACTCCAAGTCATTCAAAAGAGTGGCCTGGATCAATATTGCAGCTCCATTGTTGCAAGCTTTTGTCCTTGCACCATCCACTCTCCCACACAGTCACAGCACGCTGTTTGTTTGATTCATTTAAAATGTCTTCCATTTCTCGCTCAAAATGGAATCCGATGGAAAGGAACAGATACTTTCGGACAGATTTTTTGGTTTCAGTGATACAAAGAAAGTTATCAATAAGTGCAAGGGAGTGATTAAATAAAGAAACGAAGTCAGAAAAGCTGAATAATTCAAGTGCGTGCACCAGCCTCAGTGATGTCAGCCGTGCAGCTTCAAAGGCTTGAAAGAGTGCAGGATCATGTGGGGGAGTTTTCCGCAAGCCAGCCTTTCAACTCCCTTTTGTGCCCCACAATTTTTCAGCTTTCCAAAAGGGAAAAAAGAACTCCTTTGAAATGCTTTTAATAAATTACTCTGCCATGCAGCAGGCTGTTAATGACTCTGATACAGAAACACCGCTCTGCTAAACTGCAGTGCACAGAAACGGCCATTTCTAACGACCAATGTGTGTTACAATGGCAGTTTTTCAGTATTCCACAGGGGGATTCAGGAATGCTAAGGCACAGTGGGAGGTGTCAAATTGCCTCTCTTAATTTGCCATTTGCAGCTGGTGAAATTGAGATCTATATCTCCGTAGTGATGGTATTGATCCATGGGATTGATCCACGGGACGTGACATGTCACATCCCATCACCCCTACAGGACACAAAGTCCTCTGCTGATTAATGACACCCATACAGCACAGTGAACCATGCAATTACCGGAGCCTCGATTGGAATTTAATGGACATTTGTAAACCATTTTAACAACACAAATTACAAGTCTTTTTTTTTTTAAATTCTCTTCTGCTCACCAAGTCTGCATTTATTTGATCTAAAATACAGCAAAAGCAGTAATATTGTGAGTTACTATTTAAAATAATTGCTTACAGAAGATTTCCATTTTAGATAAATGCTGTTATCCTAAACTTTTTTTATTCATCAAAGACACCTGAAAAAAAATTCCACTCAGCTGTTTTCAATATAATAATAAAATACATGTTTTTTGAGCAGCAAATCAGAATATTAGAATGATTTCAGAAGGATCATGTGACTGGAGTAATGACGCTAAAAATTCAGCTTTGAAATCACAGGAATAATTATATTTAAAATATATTCAAATAGAAAACAGTTATTTTAAATAGTAAAAATATTAAAAAAATGTACTGTTTTTGCTGCACTTTGGATCAAATAAATGCAGGCT
This sequence comes from Cirrhinus mrigala, assembly GCA_036247105.1. Classification (NCBI taxonomy): domain Eukaryota; kingdom Metazoa; phylum Chordata; class Actinopteri; order Cypriniformes; family Cyprinidae; genus Cirrhinus; species Cirrhinus mrigala. The sequence goes on from CM070026.1 coordinate 24,911,340, forward strand.
TGGTGAGCAGAAGAGACTTCTTTAAAAAACCTTAAAAATCTTACTGTTCAAAAACTTTTGACTGGTATTGTATATATTAAAAATAAACTAGATTATGCATTTTGAATATGACTGGATTTATAACTGAAGGTCACCATATGACCGGTCACTATAGTAGGTGTTCCTGTATATTATTATTGTGATAGGTGGGCTAAACAACTGGCCATACCATTATAAAAATCAATACATTTTATACAGTTTTATATAGTTGACTGAACAGAAGACTGAATACTTAATTAAACTGTAACACTTTACAATAAGGTTCATTAGTTAACATAAGTTAGCATAAAGTTAGTTTGCATAAACTAAGAATGAACAATACTTCTACACCATTTATTCATCTTAATATTAATTTTAGCATTTACTAATGCATTATTAAAATCAAAAGTTGTGCTTGTTAACATTAGTTAATGCACTGTGAACTAACATGAACTAACAATGAACGATATAATATCTTGAATTATCTTTTGTTATATTTTAATTTAAATTTTTGTCATTTTTGTTATGTGCTTTTGTATTTTTTTATTAGTTTTAGTTTTTTTTTAATAAAATACCTTTTATTTAAGTTTAATTTTTCATATTTATATTTTATTTTAGCCTCATTTTAATTAATAAAAGTGACAATAACAACACTGCATTAAATCAGTGCATTAAACCCAATCCCTGTTTTTTAAATCTTCATTTCATCTTCAATTTTAACCAAATCACTAATTAATCCACCTTTTAAACGCAGTATCTAATATTTTACCCTCCATTTCATCCAAGCACCAGGCTGAGCATCTGCCGTTCAATCCTGTATTGAAGCTTACACGCTCCTTCAAATATTCTAATGACGCTCCCCTACTGCTCTGTTCCCACCGCCAAACAAAAAGCACTCATTCTGCCGAACACTACGAGGATACTTTGCGGATCCCTGGTATGTATATATGGCTTTTAAAAACTCGCACACCATGTCAGAGACAGTAGTCAACCTCATTACCAGATAAACACACACACACATACGCACAAGGGGGTGGTATCATGCCGGGGAAATGACCTTATTACTGCCTTAAAGCCTTAACCCAGGCTGCTTCTAAATATTCATGTACTCGCCAGGGAATAGGGCAACAGCTCCCGACATGACATGTTGATGAATGCAGGCACACTGAAAGGGCCATGGACAACATACTGTATGTCTGAGGCACACAAATTTCACTTTACAGTATAAGTAATATGCTATTGATGCCGTTTGAGCTGCATGTCTAATGGGGCAGAGTGTAATATTGCCTTGGGAAAGAATTAATGTGCTTGCCAACTGACACAATTCTCCGGTCAGGGTGAGAATTAGATTACTGAGGATCTCAAATTAATCTTGTCTTCAAACAATGCAGCATATTCAGAAGTTTCTTCAGTGGCATTATGTCAGTAATGACTTTGGCTAAGGAAGAAATGACCTTTTTATTTATTTATTTGCTAATATTATTCATCACATCGAATAGGCTTTAGTTAAAGGATCTTCAACCAGTCAAACTCAAGTATAAAGTATAAGAATTCTAGTAAAGCTCATTCTTACCTTAAGATGATCTGACTTTTCAGGACTATTGCTGTGGGTTTTTATGTGAAATTAAATAGCTGATTATATGCACTTTTTAAGTGATCATTCTCTAAACAAAAAAATAAATTCATAATAAGCGGACTTTCTGGGCCTCATTTCAAAAAGTGTAACGTACAATTTGTGACCAAGGACCACAAAACCAGTCACGAGAGAAATTGAGATTTATACATGGCCGAGATACTATTTGAAAATTATGGAATCTGAGGGTGCAAAAAAATCTAATAATTGAGAAAATCACCATTAAAGTTGTCCAGATGAAGTTGCATATTACTAATCACAAATTAAAGGAGAAATTCCTGAACAAAAATTTACAGATAATGTACTCACCCCCTTGTCATCCAAGAAGTTCATGTCTTTCTTACTTTAGTCGTAAAGAAATTATGTTTTTTGAGGAAAACATTTCAGGATTTTTCTCCATATAATGGACTGATATGGTGCCCCAAGTTTGAACTTCCAAAATGCTGTTTAAATGCGGCTTTAAATGATCCCAAATGCAGTTGTAAACAATCCCAGCCGAGGAACAAGGGTCTTATCTAGTGAAACGATCAGTTATTTTCATAAAAATGATACAATTTATATACTTTTTAATCTCAAACGCTCGTCTTGTCTTGCTCTGCCTGAACTCTGTGTATTCTGGCTCAAGACAGTTAGGGTATGACAAAGAACTCCAATCATATTTTCTCCCTCAACTTCAAAAATCATTTCAAATTCATCCTACATTGCTGCAGAAGTACCGACCCAGTCTATGCAAAGTGAACATGCAAAGAAGATTGAACACCCTTAACAAAAAAGGTAAAACAGCGATATAGGATGATTTTGAAGTTGAGGGAGAACATGAGATGGGAGTTTTTCGACATACCCTAACTGTCATGAACCGGAAAGAAACAGAGGTCAGTGAGAGTAAGAAGAGACAAGCATTTGAGATTAAAAAGCATATAAATTGTATTATTTTTATGAAAATAACCGATCGTTTCGCTAGATAAGACCCTTCTTCCTTGGCTGGGATCGTTTAAAGCTGCATTTAAACTGCATTTGGAAGTTCAAACTCGGGGCACCATATCAGTCTACTATATGGAGAAAAATGCTGAAATGTTTTCCTCAAAAAACATAATTTCTTTATGACTGAAGAAAGAAAGACATGAACATCTTGGATGACAAGGGGGTGAGTAAATTATTTGTAAATTGTTGTTCTGAAAGTGGACTTCTTCTTTAAGTTCTGATATATTTACAGTAATAAATTTACAAAATATCTTCATGGAACATGATCTTTACTTAATATCCTAATGATTTTTGGCATAAAAGAAAAATCGATAATTTTGACCCATACAATGTTTCGTAGGCTATTGCTACAAATATACCCATTCTACTTCGACTGGTTTTGTGGCCAAGAGTCAAATTTGTTGTTTGCATATTTTTTATTCAATACTGCAAAACAATTGTGAAAGAAAGCAAAATTATTTTTCAAAACTTAAATGCTGCTACATAAAAAGTGCTCTAAACATAAGACTCAACTCAATTCAGCTAGAATTTAATGTTAGCACATTGTTAAGTTAACAGTATGATTCCTGAATAAGCATAAAAGCAATGCTGTTTTTTAATCCATTCTGGGACTGCTTTCTCCATGGAGGATACATGTGATACTGAATTTCTCCAAAATGAGGCAGCGTAATTACTGCATAAGTTGTCTAACTTTATAACAGCTTTGTGTTGGGAACATGCGTTTGATGAAAATTGTCTCGGAACATAAGTGAAAATGTAGGTGACGATGAGAAAGCAATATTCATATAGAGAATCTTAACATGCTTTCAGCAACTAACGGTTTTAATTAGTGCTGGATGTGGCATCTGCAGTCTCATACTGATCTCCTCAGGCTGTGCATGAAGATCAATCTGAGCGCTCCTCATGTCTGCTGCTCCTAGCCACAAAACAACAAAGAAATCCCTACTCTATTCTATCATTATTCATCACAGTAGAATATCATAAAGATGCCTCTCTCAATAAAATACATATACAAAAATGGTAATATTTGCAGCTTTATCTTCAGATTTCGCTTGTAGTTTAACGAATGCACACTGTTTCACTCAATTTAAGATTCTATCGAGATTATTTTTGCATTTTGCAACCTTTATCTTCAAACATCAACTTTTCATGTAAAGTTTATACTGAAATCACTTTCATGAAATTTTATATTTAAAGGGGTCACCGGATGCAAAACTGACTTTTACATGTTCTTTGAATGTAAATGTGTGTTGGCAGTGTATACACAACCACCCTATAATGATATAAATCCACCCAGTGGTATTTTTTTAATCTTTATAAGTAATATCCCCTTTTTTAAATCAAGCCATTCCCAGCATCTTGTCTGTGTGACGTCATACCAACCAAGGCCGCTCCAATGATAATTGATTGACACAGCCACCTCACCTTAGACCCGCCCTGAGTGAGCTGATTTTATAATTTTATGCTATATAGACCTACCTCATTACCCTCCACTGGATGTATAATGAGCATTAATAAGCTACATTTTGTAATCCCTAGTCATAGTTCTGTGGATATTTTGGTGAAAGTAACTCAAAAGTAACTTAAAAGTAGTGTAACACATTACAATTCAGAGACAGTAATTTTGTAATGTAACTAATTACTTTTAAAAGACAGTAACTAGTAATATATAATGTATTACATTTTGGAAGTAACTTGCCCAACACTGCTCCTGACATCTGAGCTGCTGAAGATGCAGAGGATTACTTTTGTTTTTGAAGGAAATGCGCCCGACGATCTACATAAAGGGTTTTTTATGCATCTTTGCAAATTGCCTTTCCTAATGTGCTAGTTAGCAAGTTCCACAGCGAAATGCAGCTAAAGTAAACAGTACTGCTCATCACCCCACAGAAGAGAGGGGCGGGGCGAGCAGAGCTCATTAGCATTTAAAGGCAAACCCAAAAAAAACGGCTTGCTCTGAAAAGGGCTGATTTTGACAAGGTGAACACTGTTTTTTTTACACTACCACTGAGGAATTTTAACCAAAGTATGTTATAGACTTCTCATTAAGACCCTAACTAATCATATCAGCTTGTGGAAAATGGGCATCCGATGACCCCTTTGATGTATATAATCCTGTATGAAGAAATAATAAAATCATGGCTACAAACCAGTAGGGCTGGGTTTGACACAAATTTTTGGCACGATTCGATTTGATTTGATTCTGAATCACAAGCTTGTGATTCATTTCGTTTTCCAACTTTGATTCAATTTGATATTGATTATTTTGGATGTATATCAGCTACAGTACATTTATTTTCTCAATGAAAAAAATCTCTCAATTAATGCTGTTAAATATACATGAGAGTCAGTTGGTACTACATTACTATAATATTGAACATTAAAATGAACTGATTTGTATACAAATGCTTAAATTACACTCAATTAAGCTTTTCTTATTGCGATTTATTGGATGGGAGGTACGTTACAATATTCTGTTCATTAACTGAAAACAAACTAGACTAATTGATTCTTGCAATTTAAGAATCAATATCGTTTCGTAAAAATGAGAATCAATTAAATCGAGAAATCAATATTTTTTACAGAGCCCTACAAACCAGCACTACAATACCAGGACTAGATAGCTCAACAATGGTAAAACATACAAAAACTGCAACATAAAACCCAATTCTGGAGCTGTAAATAACTAAGAACACACCTGCAAACCTGTTTCACATAACTCTACGAGTATAAGAACTCAAGTCTCAAAGCTTGGTGGGCAACTGGAAACACTACAGTTTTAACAATAAAGGTTTTCGAACAGTTCTCAAAAGAACAATTTCTTAGTGTGAAACAGATTTGAATAATCTAAAAAAAAAAAAAAAAAAACTTTTGGAAAGATTCCATGGATGTTAAAGTTCTACATGGAACTATAGATTCTAATAAAGAACATTGCAGAAAGAGTGTACAGTACAAAGAATGTCCTGAAACTCTCTGTACCTTCAGGAGGTCAAACTAAATAATATATGAGCCATTTTATTTTCTATTCATTTTATATGAGGTTTGCAAGTTTTGCAACCCTTCGAACAACATTTTGGGCGTCAAAACCCTGATTTGAGTGATTTTGTTGCTCTCCAATTATTAGCTATATTATAACATTATTGACTATTGGATACAGTCAATAACGTCAAGATCTCTGAAGTGGGAGAGACCAAAAATGCTCATTTAGTCATTTAGCTTGTGCATTTTTTTTTTTCAGCAAAAACGTGAGTGCCATTGTTACTATTCACCATACATTGATTCTCTAATACTACCTAAAGTAACCGGATGTTTCCACAGTGAACCAGTGCTTTTTTGGCTTCTTTATTGCAGTGGATTCTCACGAACAATATGCGATATGTCTGTGTGTGAGTTTCCCTGCAGATTTAAAGCAAGCTTACAGAGGGAACAGTATAAATAGATGGCCTTCTTGTTGCAGGACTTGAATGAGCAATCTCTAATCCAATTTTGTCATTAATAACATGAGCTTTTATTATTTCCACATATTAATTATACTTAGTGCTGCGCTTTAGGCAGATATCAGTGGTATGCGGAAATGATCATTTTTTTCGCTGTTTATCATCGATGCCTTGCATCCTAGTACGCACAAACACTAGTGCCCATCAGGAAGGGAGCTTCGAATAGTTTTCCATCAAGCATGACGCATCCATCTGACATCCGATTTTGAGTATATAAAAAGTGTTTGATTTTTGGATCATATGCGTTGTTTGATGTTTATACCATCCCCCCCACCATACACCCTTCAGAGCCTGCCCCAATTTCCAGACTTGCTTTAAATAAGACTAATGCAGTGACATTGCAGTGTCTGCTGATTGAGAGGGATGGGCCAATAAATATGTATCATGTTCTGGGGGTATGTTATGCGCTTATGTGTTTGGACAAAGGGATACAATTTGATGTGAGCAGTCAAGTGTATTCAATCCACAGGATATATTTTTGTTGTAATGACTGGGCCTAGTGAAGCAGAAAGCCAATGTTCTCTCAGGGCAGATAATGGAGCATTCAAATAAGCCAGAGTACATGTATAGGTGAATGAGGCTAGACTTTGAGGAACATCTATTTAAAGGAATACAACTGTAATCAAGGCATTTGAGGATAAGCCATCTGCTGACAATTTGTCTATTTAAGAGAAAAACACTCTGAGACAAGGTTAAAACGCATTTAGATTAGGTGTGATAGTAGTAGTATTAGCAAAATAAAATTGTTGTTGCTTAATAATAATAATAATAATAATAATAATAATAATAATAAGCAACAACAAAATTGCACAAACAAAAATATAAATAAGTAATAACATTTCTAAATACATTTGCTTTATTTTGCAAATAATAATAATATTGTTGTTATTGTTTTTACAAGTATTTTTACGGCCATTAATAATAATAATAAAATAATAATAATAATAATAATAATAATTATTATTATTATTATTATAGCAGCAACTCTATGTCATGCTGTCTGTCAACGTTTTCCCAAATGTATTAAATTACTACTTATTTATTCATTTATTTATTCTCATTTATATTTACATAATTATTATAATAATATAGTAATTGATAATAATAATAATAATAAGTACCAATATATTAATAAGAATGTAACTTTCTAAACAAATTTGTTTTATATCGCAAATAATAACAGTAATAATGTTGTTGTTTAAGTATTATTATTATTATTAATTATTATTATTATTATTATTATTATTAATTATAATAATTATTCCTATGTCACGGTCTGTCAATAACAATGCCTTTTCTAAATAAAATTAAGTACTGTTTATTTATTTATTAAATAATCTCATTTATATAATTATATAATAATAATAATAATAATAATAATTTATATTGTCATTAATAATAATGATAATAATAACAACAAAAATAATGGCAACACTGTCGCGTTCTCTGTCAACAACGCTTTTTCTAAATGTATTTAATTACTATTTATTTATTTAATTAAATAATTAAATTTCTATTTACATAATAATAATAATAATAATATAATTTAATATAATAATAATAAAATAAAATAATATTAAGCACCAATAATAATAAGTATTTACATTTCCGAACAAATTTGTTTTATTTTGCAACTAATAATAATAATAATAATGTTGTTGTTTTTATTGATAATATAGAACAACTGTGCTTTTTCAAAATGTATTTCATTACTAATTATTTATTCATTCAATTATTATTATTAAATAATCTCATTTATATTTACATAATAATAATAATAATAATAATAATAATCATCATCATCATCAACAACAGCAATCAACAATATTGAGTGTAATTTAAATTTCCGGAGTTCTGTATTATTTTGGAAGATTTGATATTATTATTCATAGAGGTATTACTGTTATTATTCCCATTAATAATGATAATAATAATAGTAATAATAATAATAATAATCATAATACTTTTTCAAAGCAAATGTAGACAACAGTAAAACAAATGCATATTTAATTATTTAATTATAATTATTTTTAATTTAATAGATAATTATTATAATAATATAGTCATTTCAAAAATTTAGAATAAGAATAATGGGTATTATATATTCCATTATATTTATTCCATTATTTATTCAGATTTGTTGTGTGATTCCTTCACTGTGCCAGATGGAAAGGTCCAGCCAGATCATCTCAGTTATTTTTGACCCCCAGCAAAATCAACCTGATCGCATCTACAAACTGGTTGGCGGGCAGGAAGCGGGTGGAATGACTCCAGCTGTTTCCCTGATGGATCAGAAACCATCATCTATTGATTCATCCCTCTGTTCTCAGGTCACATTGATCACTGGCGAAATGTTCAAGTGAGCTTTCTCTTCACTCCCATTCACATTGATTGTGTAGGAGGTTTGCTGTTGTTTAATAGGGATCTCACAGGAAAGAAGGATAACAGCGAACAAGGGCTTATGTGATTTCAGTTCTACTTAGTGTCCATCCGGTTAGCAAAACATCTGCTGAACTTATTCTCGCATAGCATTTAGGATGGACAGTAAGTGTATTGTTATTCACCCCATGTCTATATCTAGCATATCTAAAACCTCTGTCTCATCTGGTTACACTAATAGTCCTCCACAGCATTTCACAATGCACTTCACAACACTCAGCCTCTCTTTTTTCTCAGTCAAACACACAGTCTCTTTGAAAAGTTCTGCGATACAGATCCTAGTTAAATGAAAAGTTTGATCACAGTCATCATGTCATTATCCGTGGGATCGAAAGTGGCAGAAGGCCGGGTACGGCAGCTTTAAAGTCAGACGGCAAGCCACTCTGCATACAATTTCCTCCACGAGTCCCCAGAGGCGGAGCAGTGGTAATGGAGAGCAGGAGCAGACTGTCATTATCTCTCCCTGTGACGCTCCATCTCATTGTGGAGCAACAGCACATTAGTAGACTGACTAACTACGTGTGGAATAGGGGCAGTGTGGAGCACGGTCGAGGATAAAGGACAAACATATGCTGCGGGCATCATTTCGGTGGTGCTAATCAGCTTTTAATGGAGTCACAAAGCATTAAGACTCCCTATATCGTTTTACAAAGAGTCAAGTTGTTATTCATTGCTTTGTATTGTTTGCTCCTGAAACGGCTGTATGTAGCGTTCATAAATCTCGCACAAACATAAGTTTGGCTGTAACGAAATGTATAAACAGAAACAAAGGGGAATTTAATTACCGCATATACACAAATGCTTGTTGTTTAATGCTGTATGTTTAATAGTTTTAACTTGTTCATAATTGTACACTTTTTAAAGGAATAGTTCAACCAAAAATTAACATTTGCTTATGTTTACTCATCCTCAGGCCATTCAAGATGTAGATGAGTTTGTCTCTTTATCAAAACAAATTTGGAGAAATGCAGTATTGCATCACTTGCTCACCAATGGATCCTCTGCAGTGAATGGGTGCCGTCAGAATAAAAATCCAAACGACTGATATAAACATCATTTCCAGAATAAATTTTCCTCATAATTTACTCATCCCCTTGTCATACAAGATGTTCATGCTTGCTTTCTTTAGTTGAAAAGAAATTAAGGTTTGTGAGGAAAACGTTCCAGGATTTTTCTCCATATAGTGGACTTCAATGGGGATCAACGGGTTGTAGGTCCAAATAGCAGTTTCAGTGCAGCTTCAAAGGGCTCTACACGATCTCAGATGAGGAATAAGGGTCTTGTCTAGTGAAATGATTGTCATTTAAAAAAAAATAATTTAAAATAAATAAAAATGTATATAATTTTTAACCACAAATGCACGACTTCACGCATTATTTAATCACGTTGGAAAGGTCACATGTGACGTAAGCGAAAGTACTGACCCAGTGTTTACAAAGCAAACGTGCATTGAAAGTCAAATGCCCTTTTAAAAAAAAAGGTAACAATGATGTCTGATGATTTTAAAGAAAATGAGATGGAGTTTTTCATCCTACCCTACCTTTTTGAACTGAAGTAGAACTAGAAGAAGAACTAACAGTGTGTGACCTTTCCAAAGTGATTACACTCTAAAAAATGCTGGGTTAAAAACCCAACTTGGGTTATTTGGCAACCCAGCACTGGGTAAATGTTGGACAAAACACATGACGGGTTATTTTGACCCAGCTGGTTGGGTTAAATGTTTTTACCAAACATGATGGGTTATTTTATATAAGTCAACTATTGTTTAAACGTTATTATATTGCTGGCTTAAAATGGACTGGAACTTACAAAAAACACAGAATTGCTAGAGGAAACAGCAATAATCAAAAGATGAACATTTATTATTAAGCAAGAACACATGGACAAAATACAAGACAAACTGAAATTATTTGGGTGAATACAGCATAGTTTACAATATTTCATAGATTTAAATAATGCTTAACAAGCATTTTAGACATAAAAATGTGACATTTAAAAGTAGCGCTTTAATTCTAGTGTATTCAACCATTCACTCGCGTTTCACTCGTAGCTGAAAGATGCCGTGACCGACTCCAAAACCTGTCCATAAACAAACAGGACTGACATTAGAGGACATATTTTAACATCAAATTAAATTAAACTCATTATTTTGTGTAAAGCAAAAGGCGTTTTCATCATGCGAAGTGACAACTGCTGACGCAGCTGACTGACATCTTGTCCTTATGTTGCGTTGCGAAAAATAATACAATTTACAGCACAGTATAGAGAATGAAAATTAAATAAAATGTATACAAACCTTTATTTCACTGAAGAAGTGCACCAAATTGGTCTTCTGCAGAAGACTCAAAAAGCCCGCCCTCTGACTGTAACTTAGCAGCTGGGTTGTTTCGTTAGAGACAGACTTAACCCAGGGGTTGAGTAGAAAAAAAAAGTAACCCAGCATTAAAAATGACCCAGCAACTTAGTTACAGAAAAACTACCCAGCACCTGGGTGAAAAATATTAAAAACAACCCAATAAAATGACCCAACAAGCTGAACCCAGTATTTAATATGTAATGCGCAAAGATGTGGACGTGCATCACAGAGCTGGTGCAGGGCAAGCATTTTTGGTTAAAAGTATATAAATGTAGCTTTTTTTTAGACAATGACAAATCTTTTCGCTAGATAAGACCGTCATTTCATGGCTGGGATCGTGTAGAAGCTTTGAAGCTTCATTGAAACTGCGATTTGGACCTTCAACCTGTTGATCCCCATTGAAATCCACTACTGTATATGGAGAAAAATCCTGGAATATTTTTCTCAAAGACCTTAATTTCTTTTCAACTGAAGAAAGAAAGACATGAAAATCTTGGATGAATTATTAGGACATTTTTATTCTGGAAGTGAACTAATCCTTTAAAGTTAAGACATTTTAATGATGGATTTGTTTCTTGCAAACATGCACCTTTTCAGTTTACAAGATGTTAACTGAAGGATGAGTCTTGTAGATTATTGCGATGTTCTTATCAGCTGTTTGGACTTTCATTCTGATGCCACCCATTCACTACAGAGGATTCTACAGAGATTGGTGAACAAGTGATGTAATACTCAATTTGTTCAAAACTGAATTGAAGAAACAAACTCATCTGCATCTTGGATGGTCTGAGAGCGAGTACATTTTTCATCAAATTGTCATGTGGGGGTAAACTGTTCCTTTAAAAACTCTCAGTTTAATCCTTTCACAATATATCAATCTGACAGAAGTGACATGAGGTTATGTTTTGTTGCAGCTGCGCTGCTGTTTAGTATGTGCTCTCTATGTCAAGCGTCAGTGGGTGTTAGATGAGACTCGTGGCTGCGTTCATGTGCATGTCCTGTAGGCAAGACTGACTTATGGTCAACAGCAGGACAGTATCTGCGATGGTGACAGCTAAGGTTAATAAACAAGGCACAGATCTTTGCTCCAGGGTGGTGAGCGAGTAAAAAACCCTTGTCCTTTCCATGGCCAGCAATCAAAAGAATGCTGTCTGATAACTGAATAAGGGGTTTTCAACCTTGATACAGATGAAGAAGGGACTCCCTACCACATGTTGTATAAAGTGTTTTCTCCAAAACACAACAGTATCATGGCTCACATTCCATTGCTTTTCTTTAGAAAATCAGAAATAGAAAATAGTCTGTTTCCATGTAATTGTTGTACCTGCCGGAGCAAAGAGCAGCTGGCCTTTTATCCAATAGTTCTTTTGGAAGTGAAGCCCCAGCAAGGAAATGTCTGCAGGGGGTGTCCATATGCTTTATTATGCTCTGTAATGGCTGAAACCCCACCAGTTCCCTCAATAGACGCTCTGGAGGGAGCTCCCTTTTCAAAAACTTCAGTTCCAACTTGTGCTTTGCAACAGCAAGTACTAATTGAAAGGATGATGTAATGCCATGAAACACAGACAGATTGTCTGAGGATTCAACTAGGTCACAAAACTTTTACAGTATGTCTTGTTTTTAAGAACTAGTCTTAAATGTTTTGTGGAACATTCCACATTTTTTTCCAAGAATTCTTAATTATGCCATTTAACTTGTAGGAGAGACTGGGGCTAGTTTTCACTTTTTTTTTTTTTTTTAACCAGGATTCTCATGGTAGGTTCACTTTCAAAAGTCAGTATAATAAAAAGATTTTAACAGTGTATTTTAGCATGAATGAGATGGTGTCATAGGTTTTTTTTTATTCAAGGAAAAGTAAATGAATATTCTGTCATTAACTACTCACCATTATGTCGTTCCAAACCCGCAAGACCTTCACTCATCTTTGGAACACAAATTAGGACATTTTTGATGAAATCTTAAAGCTTTCTGTCCCTGCATAGACAGCAATGCAACTACCATGTTCAGTGCCCAGAAATTAAGGACATTATTAAAATAGTCCATGTGACATCAGTGCTTCAACCGTAATTTTATGAAGCTACGAGAATATTTTTTGTGTGCAAAGAAAACAAAAATAATGACTTTATTCAACAATTTCTTCGACAGGCGTTTACAACAGTACCACCACGCATTAACGAAATTAATGAGTAATGACAGAATTTTAATTTTTGAGTGAACTAACCCTTTAATAGTTAAATTAAGTTTTTATTTTTATATTTTCCATTTTCATTTTCACTAAAGTTTTAAACTTCTAAAGTTTCAATTTTACTTAAAATATTTTAGGGCTGGCAAACAATTAATCGTGTTTAATCGCATTCAAAATAAAAGTTTGAGTGGCCTAATATATGTGTGTGCACTGTGTGTAATTATTATGTATATATAAATACAAGCATATTCATGTATATACTTAAGAAATATTTACAAGCATATGTATTTATTCTAATTCTATAGAATATATATTATACATATATAAATAAAAATATTTTGTACAAAACATATTTCTCTTAAATATATACATTCATTTGTATGTATTTATATATACAAAATAATTACACACAGTATACACACATATATTAGGCAAACTCAAACTTTTATTTTGTATGCGATTAATCACAATTAATGGTTTGACAGCCCTAAATATTACATATATATATATATATATATATATATATATATATATATATATATATATATATATATATATATATTTATGCACATGCATGCATGCATGTATGTGACAACGAGCCCAACTAGTCACATTTCATTCTAAGAGAGACAAGATGATCAAAGACAATTATTAATTTAATGCACCTCTGCTCTAGCTAGTGAAAAGTGAAATCTTCCCTCATTTTTGTTAACTAATGAACTGTGTAATTCCCATGACAACTCTAGAATATTTTTTGTATGGAGTGATATTTTTGCTGACAGGTTGGTGCTGTTATTCCTATTGGTCTTATAAAACCAGAGCACTGGTCCTAATTTAAAAAGGTCACATGATGTTGTTTCTACCCTAAAACAAGATGCAAAGTGTAAATTTATTCAGTCACATTTCTTCCATCATAACACATTCATTTTATTTTATAATAGTCTTATCTTATGATAGTCTTATAAATAAGGCAACTCATGATAGAAATGTTTCAGTTTAAAGGAGAAGTCCACTTCCAAAACAAAGATTCACATATAATGTACTCACCCCCTTGTCATCCAAGATGTTCATGTCTTTCTTTCTTCAGTTGTAAAGAAATTATGTTTTTTGAGGAAAACATTTCAGCATTTTTCTCCACATAATGGACTAATATGGTGCCCGATTTTGAATTTCCAAAATGCAGTTTAAATGCGGCTTCAAACGATCCCAAATGCAGTTGTAAACGATCCCAGCCGAGGAAGAAGGGTCTTATCTAGCGAAACAATCAGTTATTTTCATTTGAAAAATACAATTTAAATACTTTTTAATCTCAAACGCTTGTCTTGTCTTGCTCTCCCTGAGCTCTGTGTATTCTGGCTCAAGACAGTTAGGGTATGTTGAAAAACTCCAATCATATTTTCTCCCTCAACTTCAAAAATCATTTCAAAATCACCCTACATCACTGCAGAAGTACCGACCCAGTCTTTGCAAAGTGAACATGCAAAGAAGATCAAACAACTTTAACAAAAAAGGTAAAACAGCGACATAGGATGATTTTGAAGTTGAGGGAGAACATGAGATGGGAGTTTTTCGACATACCCTGTCATGAACCAGAAAAAAAAAAACAGTCCAGGCAGAGTAAGACCAGATGAGCGTTTGACAATAAAAAGTATTTAAATTGTATTTTTTTTTTAAATGAAAATAACCGATCGTTGCACTAGATAAGACCCTTCTTCCTCGGTTGGGATCTTTTAGAACAGCATTTGGGATCGTTTGAAGCCGCATTTAAACTGCATTTTTGGAAGTTCAAAATCGGGGCACCATATCAGTCCATTATACGGAAAAAAAAATGCTGAAATGTTTTCCTCAAAAAACAATTTCTTTATGACTGAAGAAAGAAAGACATTAACATCTTGGATGACAAGGGGGCGAGTACATTACGTGTGAATCTTTATTTTGGAAGTGGACTTCTCCTTTAAGACATTTGGTCTGTGTATGGATTAAATAACATGTAGAACCGCCAGTGGATATGATGGCAAGGGTTAATGTTAAGTCTCATGTGTATAGTGTATCTGTAGGAGCATGAAAACTATGTGAAACAGAGCAAAAAAAACGCAGGGCTCTCTCATGCATATAGTGCGTCACACATGACTATAAACAGCACACAGTTGAAGATCTTAGTAATTTACATTGATCCATGGATCATAGAAGTGATGTCATATCGACAGCCACAGACAATACAGCGCAAACAGTGCAATGAAGAATGAATACCATTCATTCTTAACCATATATCATCATTTATTATTATTGAAGTATGTATATTTGCTTTATTTTTTTCTTAATGTATTATAACTTGGAATGAAACATGAGATGAAAATATCCAATGTCACAATGTGACTTTCTTTCTTTAAAGCATTTGGGAAAACTTTCTATTAGTGCATAGTGTAACACTTTGCACTAACAATGCAGAAATGACACACTTCTCCTTTAAAGATCATTATGTTCTTAGTGAGAATACAACAACAGGAAAGTAAAACAACTGACAGAATGAGTATAGAAAGATAATCCCTTCAATGTCCTGCATCTTGATGATAAAAGAATTTTCAGACTCAATCCCTTTAGAAAGCGTTTAATCCCAAAGAAAACTCCCTGGCCAAAAAAAAAAAAAAAAAAAAAACAGAGTGCATGGATTGCATGATCTCAGACACCTTGAATCACAGCAGCGAGAAAGTGCAGCCTGCTGATGTGGGAAGATTTCAAGATGCCTGCTCAGGCTTCCATTAAAAAATAAAGCTCAAGGCTTTCAAAAACAGATGCAGATCAAGATTGTAACAGAATATTTTTTTACCCAAATTCTAATTTTTCTTTTCTTGGTAGCTCAGATAAATATTTGATCAACTTAGCATGACACAAACTGCACTCAGTATCCTAATATACTGGGTTCATTTGGAGTTCATTACATGTTTATGTTTCATTTTCAGTACACCCTTAAAAATTAGGGTTCTATGAAGAACCTTGAACATCCATGGAACCTTTCAAATGCAAATAAGGTTCTGAAAGATATTTGGCCGAGATGCAACTATTTGAAAATCTGAGGGTGCATAAAAAAAAATAAAAAATCAGAATGATTTGATTTGATTGTCTTTAAAAATCGCCAAATGAAGTTCTTATCAATACACATTGCTAATCAAAAAGTAAGTTTTGATATATTTACGGTTGTAAATTTACAAAATATTTTCATGGAACACGATCTTTACTTAATATCCTAATGATTTTTTGCATTAAAGAAAAAAATGAAAAATTTGACTCATTCAATGTATTGTTGGCTATTGCTACAAATATACTTGTGCTACTTAAGACTGGTTTTGTGGTCCAGGGTCACATATATATTTTGTCTGAAGGATCAATAAACTGTTTCTTTTCAACAACAACAAAGATCAGTCTATTATTTCATAATGTCAAGCCTTACAGTGCTAGAAACAAGACGGACATTGCAACAATTTCACAATAATATTAACTGACTACTTAAGACATCTGAGGTGATTTTCAAACTATCGTTTTAATCGCAAGATGCCAATTTGTATACTTTGATTAATCAACATTTCATGGAATTATTTTGATCAAAATTTGAATAGCCCTAGTGAAAATTTGACTGTCCTAGTTTGTACTTTTGGAGTAATAAAATAAAAATCTTTAACAAGCATGGGTTAAAGAGCCCCTTCAAACAACCCCGTCTTGCACACGATGAGCCAGGCCATTTAACTGATAGTGCAGATCCTTACGATGGGATTAGGATACTGCACACAGTTTTTAGTTATCACCCGCATGGTCCCGCATGGACTTTACCTCCTCACTAATTAGCTTCCATTGAGTTATGATAATAGGTAGCTAATTAACCAACGTAATGAAGCTCTTCCTAGACCTTGGTGAGTTTATAGCGCTTGCACAGATGTAACACTTCCCTTTCCAGCGGTACATTTAAGCAGCCTGATAACCACTGCATAACTACTGGGATTTTACAGAGATCCACTTCAAAGAGTTGATGACCTTTCTCAGATGAGCCATACAGTGTGAGTGTCTCTGCGATGATGCTAACTGGTTGTTTTGTACTGAAGTTGCACATGCAACAATAATCTGAGCAGTTCAGTTCAATGTATCTGTTATTTCAATAGACTTTTCTGAATGCGTAATGTTTACTTGAACTTTAACTGAAATTATTTTTAGTTCCAGCAAAACATACAATGATACTGTATGTGGCGTTCATTAGTTGTGTATATTTGAGGTCAGAGGGTCTAATCTTAATTTATTCATGAAGTCTATTTTTTGCTATAACACTACTATCTGCATATTGGATAATGGGATAATTTATTGACATAATAAAAGAGGTCACTTTAGTTCATCTTGCTAAGGGAATTAAGAAAATGTAAATTGGGTTATTTTAGCTTCCTTAAAGTTCATTTAAATCTAACAGATTTTGATTTTGACATTCTGATTGGTTTAAAATTAAAAATGCTTTCAGTCCTAAAAGCAGTCAAACTATTATATTATATTATATTATATTATATTATATTATATTATATTATATTAAGTATTATTATGCTTATTCACTATTACCTACAACTTTTTCCTCAATAAATTCCTAATTTGCTTATTATTAATAGTCAGTAAGGTAGTTGTTAAGTTATTGGGTAGGATTAGGGATGTAGAATAAGGCATTAATATGTGCTTAATTAGTACTAATAAATGGCTAATATTCTGGTAATATGCATGCTAATAAGCAAATAGTTAAGAAAGCGTAAAATAAAGTGTTACCAAAACAGTATATTAAAATATAGCTGCAAGTAGCAATTAAGGGGCCAAGCACAACAGAGACAAAATGAGGAGCTAAGCATGGCATTGAGCATCAGACTAACTGCAACAGTAAGTAATTAAAGCCATTTTAGGATGATTTTAGCCAAAATAGCTGAAAAATCATGACCCTGTAGTAATATTATTTAATGGGTTATCACTTTTGACCAATAGTTGGCGCTGTTACCAAACTGATGTGATGTAGTCAGTGTGAGGTGACAATGGCACATACAAAGTTTGGTGTCAATATTCAAAGCTTTGCAGAGATACAGCCTTAGACTCAGTTTGGCATCATTCCAGCAAATTCGTTGATGTGTTTAACGATAACCGTTTCATATATCAACACAAAATGCATAACTTTTTGCGAGCATAGTCTGAAGATGATCCAAGGGAAATTTGGTGAAAATCAAACCAACGGTCTATAGGAGGAGTTAGAAAAAGTAGGTTTTGAACCTAAATCAAAATGGAAGTTCAGCCAATTTTGGCATGATAGGCATCTATGTTCTCGGCATTATCCAAGGAACCAAGATGAGTTTCATTACAATAGGCTAATATACTTAAAAATTTATTAGCATTTTTGTAAATTTCATTATAAAGTTTGCCCCGAAAGTTTTTCAGTACCACCAGAGCATGGTGCCAAAGACACACACTGAGTTTCATGTGTTCAATGCATTCATAAAATATAGCATTTTACAAACAAAATGGCTGATATGGGAAATTGGGTATGATTCGACTAGGCATCCTGCATTGAATCTAAAGAAACCAGTTTTGATTTTTGGTCAAACCATTCAGAAGTTATAAGCAGAAATATTAATTTTTTTGTATCTCCTAACCACTTGGTGGCGCTGTGCTGAAATGTGCAGGAAGCCTCAGATCATGGTTATTATAACACACACCAAGTTTGGTCTCAATATGCCAAACCGTTGCAAAGTTATAGCCTCACATCCATTTTTGCGTGCTCTGAATTCATTCACACGTTATTTACGAATGCTTTGACTGATCAACTTTATTTCCATAACTTTTTGCCAGGATGATCTGAAGATGATCTGAGCCAAACTTGGTGAAAATCAGACAAATCGCCTAGGATGAGTTAAAAAAGTAGGCTTTTCAAACTATTAAAAACAGTGAAAAAAATTGACCTTACGAATTTTACAATTTGGTCTCCATTCGACTCGGCATGAGCCAAGGATTCAGGGGGGAATTTTCCTTCTAGAGCTTATGGTTTAAAAGTTATTAGCATAAACATGAGTGAAATAAGTGGTGGCGCTAGAGATTTTGAGTTAGAGACTCCAAACTTGTGGTGGTTAATGTTGAGACTGTCCTCTATCAACGCAATTTCAAGCCATAGACTTTCAGAGCGGAAGAAGTATAATAAGAATGCCAACAGATACAATAGGTGCCATCGCACATTCGGTGCTTGGCCCCTAATGATAGAATAGAATTAATTTTATAATATAATAAATGAGCAATTTTAAAAAATGCTTTTTTTTCTGTTCATAGTCCATCTGTACATACTGTTAATTATGATAAATCAGCCATGGCATATAGAGAGACAATTTCATTTCATTAATATTCATTGCTGGATTTCTACAACACAGATCCTGAGAAATGTTCTTCAATAATATTACTTTGTAAGCACTCTACTACCTTTGCCCAGGCTAACTACGGTAGTGGAGATCAGTACATTTGGGAAAGTGCACCATTACCCCGTAATGAGGGGAGCTGTCATAAAAAATTACATCTAAATTTTATTACAACCTACAATACGCTTTCTGCTTCTTGTCAGAGCATGCTTTGAACTCCATGAATCGGAATAATGCACGCCTACTTTTATGATTCATATCATTTATCTTACAGAGGAGCCGTCTCGGAAGATACAGGCAGTTATTGCGCTAATTCAGGACTCGAAGGACGAGGGAATTTTTCTGGGGCTGAACTCTAGTAGAAAGGTTGAGTAAGAGAAGAGGTGTTGAAGGATTAATTAGGCTTTGGTGTGCTCGGTGAGAATGAGGCTCTGTGGCCCAGTTGGAGAGTAATGATATGTGCCCATGCTGGTCAAGGATTACAGACTGCGCCTCTGATGCAATCTCAACCACCCCGTCCACAGTGACTTATTAATGCCCCAATAACACCAAAACACTTCCACTAATTTCCTGTGCACTACCTCCTCCAAACAATATGGGACTGTGACCTGTGTTTCTCACCGTTTGAGGTTTTTTCTCTCACAGCGAGGGTCTGTTTTTGATACAGACTGTCAGTTCAACCAGTTGTGCACACAAGTCTTACTGAACTACCTGGGGGATTTTGAGTTTGCGTTTCCTTGTAAATAAAATCTGAAGTCTACAATCTGGACACGCAGCAGGAGGCAGTGTGACTGAGAATTTGAAAGGTCCTTTTGACACTGAGAAAATGTGCAAATCAGATTCTCAAACTCAGTCATACTTTTAGAAGTCGTACTGAGCTTCAGCTCACAACTAAGTTAAAATGTGAAAGCAATATCACACAAGAAAGATTGCTGTTAGTTATTTTTCAACTGTAGGCATGAGGCCTGAAATAAAGCAAAAGGAAATAAAAAAGACAAGTAGGCATCAAGTAATTTATGTGAAGTAGTTGAATTAAATATAAATATGACAAGAGATGAACAACCTAAAAATGATGACCCAAAAATGAAGTTGCTGAAAGTCCAAAGTTTATGGACAGTAAGATTTTTAATGCTGTTTAAAAAGACTCTTCTGCTCACCAAGCCTGCATTTATTTGATCCAAAGTACAACAAAAACAATACAAGTTTGAAATATGTGTACTATTTAAAATAAATGCTTTCTATTTGAATATATTTTAAAATGTAAGTTATTCCTGTGATTTCAAAGCTGAATTTTTAGCATCATTACTCCAGTCACATGATCCTTCAGAAATCATTCTAATATTCTAATTTGCTGCTCAAAAACATTTATTATTATTATTAAGTTGAAAACAGCTGACTGGATTTTTTTCCAGGTTTCTTTGATGTTCAGAAGAACAAAATTTATCTGAAAAAGAAATCTTTTGAAACATTATAAATGTCTTTGTCATCACTTTTGATTAATTTAAAGTATCTTTGCCAAATAAAAATAGTAATTTCTATAATTCTTTTCCAAAGAAACTGACTCTGACTATACTGACTCCAAGCTTTTGAATGGTACAGTGTATAATGTTACAAAAGCTTTTTATTTCAGATAAATGCTGATCTTAAATACTGACAATAATAATAATAATAATAATAATAACAATAATAATTGTTTCTTGAACAGCAAATCTGCATATTAGAATGATTTTTAAAGGATCATGTGACACTGAAGTAATAATGCTGAAAATGTATCTTTGATCACAGAAATAAATGTAATTTTAAAATATATTCAAATAGAAAACGGATATTTTAAATAGTACAAATATTTCACAATATTACTGCTTTGGCTATGTTTTGGATCAAATAAATGCGGGCTTGGTGAGCAGAAGAGACTTCTTTGAAAAAAACAGCAAAAATCTTACTGTCCAAAAACTTTTGACTGGCATTCCAGTTCCATCACTTGCTCACCAATAAATCCTCTGCAGTGAATGGGTCCCATCAAAATGAGAGTCCAAACAACTAATAAAAATATCACAATAATCCACAAATAATCCGCAAGACTCCAGTCCATCAACATCTTGTAAAGCAAAAAGCTGTGTGCTCGTTAGAAAGAAATTCATCTTTGAACCTGTTTAACATTAAACCATCGCTCCAAGCTAAAATAAAAGTCCATAATTCTTAATAACTCTTACTCTAGTGTCCATCCCCAGTTGTCGTTTTATTTCAAAATCCACCAACATATTTGTTAAGAACTGTTTTGGACTGTTTTCACTTGCATAAACCTGTGCAAAATCTGTGCATATTTCTCTCCTGATTCAGATGAAATGACTTTTTCACTGATAAAAGAAATATTATGAATAAAGGACTCGTATTTTAGCCTAAAGCAATGGTTTGGTGTTAAAAATATTAATGATGGATTTATTGATGGGCTAGAGTCATGTTGATTACTTATGGATCATTGTGATGTTTTTGTCAGCTGTTTGGACTCTCATTCTGACGGTACCCATTCATTGGTGAGCAGGTAATGTAATGCTTAATTTCTCCAAATCTGTTCTGATAAAGAAACAAACTCACCTACATCATGAATGGGTTAAGGGTGAGTACATTTTCAGCTAATTTTAATTTTTAGGTGACCATTTCTTTAATGACTATTGAAAATTGTGTTTGAATGCCAGAGGGTGAGAGAGTACACAGGTAATTCTGTTGCAACAACAAGAATTCCTCAATTAATCGCATTATGCTGGAGAAAGTGCAAATCCCAAAGCATCCAATGCAGCAGAATAACCAGCACAGCTGTCATAAAGTATGCTGACAAGTGTCGTTGGGGAATAGACAGTTTGCAAAAAGTATGTCTGTACAGTAACTATAGTGGTATGTTATAGTCAGCAACTTTCTCCCCCAAAAAATCATCATATTGTCAAAACCAACAATCAGCAAGGAAATACAATTTGACAGCAAGAAGGCACCCAAATGATAAGATAAAATACTGTCAGACTTATGGTTTTTAAAGTAATATAATAAAAATAAATAAATAAAAGGCCATTTTTATAAATCTGTGTATACACTGTTAAAAATATAAAAACACAATTTGCTCCCTTAAAATTTTAAGTTCAGTCAACTCAAATAAGTCAAACTGAAATGTTAAGTTGTACTAAGTGACAACTTAGATATTTGAGTTGACTAAACAAAAAAAAAATGGTTTGTTAAACTTAAAAGCTGGGCTTGTTACCCAGCTGCCTTAAAATTTTAAGTTAAATCAACTCAAATATCTAAGATGTCACCTAATACGACTTCATTCAAGTTGACTAAACTTATTTGAGTTGACTAAACTTAAAATTTTAAGGCAGCTGGATAACAAATTATTTTAAGTTGACTCAACAAATTGTTTTTTACAGTGTAGGCCTAATTATATTTTATTTAAGCAGACTAGTTTCTTGCATATTTTCCTCATCAGTAATATACATTAGGGTAATTTTAGTACAATGTGTTTCTGTTTAGTAAATGTTTTGTGTATGACCCTGTGCAATACATTAAAGAGATAGTTCACCCCAAAATAAAAATTCTGTCATTAGTTACTCACGCTCATGTTGTTCCAAAACATTAAGACCTTGGTTCATCTTCAGATGAAGAGAAGACTGACACGGAAGAGAAGATATTGATGAATAAATTTGTTTTTTTTGTTTTCTCTGTGGACAAAAAGTATTCTCATAGCTTCATAACATTACATGTCACATGGACTATTTTAACAATGTCCTTACTACCTGTCTAGGCCTTGAAAGCGGTAGTTGCATTGCTGTCTAAGCAGACCATCAAAAAAATTTCAATCAAAAATATCTTAATTTGTGTTCCGAAGATTCCGACATGAGGGTGAGTAATTTTTGGGTGAACTATCACTTTAACACCTTTTCATGTATTATCTGTGACAAAAGTAATACATAATAAATAAAACGGTTCTTATTCAATACTTACATAATATTCTGAATGTAAATTACAAACCAAAAATTCTATTAGCCATTTGCTTTATGCACCTCCATGCTGTCACACAGAGTTCAAATCTGTACAGTGTATATGTACAAGGAGACTTTGGCTTACGTGCCATATGGGGTTTATTGATGTTGCCTCAGTCGATAGAGAGCGTTTGAGAATGGGTCTCTGTAATCCTCATATACAATTCAAAAAGAGCATATTTAAACCTGCACAACCCCCCTACAGTAGCTGCCTCCACAGTCGAGGGAGAGAGATAGAGAAGAGCTGGAGGTAGAAAGTAGATGATGGAGGAAAGACGGGATAACAATTAATATAAGGAGACATTTTCCAATCAGTTTATGCCCCTGTGTGAAATTAAATTTCTGTTTATGTGCACGCTTTCATTGCCTGTGACTGACAGCCCTGAAAGCACCTGTGAGGCGAAACAGTTTTGAAGGAGTGAGGGGGTGCACACAAATCTTCTTACGCTTGAAATGTAAACACACCTGCCACCTTGCATATAACAGCAGTGCAACGTGTGCAACCATATCTCTGTTTTGCCAGATATACTTCACCTCAGTTTTCATAGAACAGAAGACTGCTTTTTGTATAATTGCATCCAGCAACAAATCATTTTCTTCTCATCAGTATTTTTGTCTTATTTTCAGGAAAAATATCTAAACATCCTTATGCAGGGTCAGAAAGATCTTGGATTTCATCAAAAATATGTTCATTTGTGTTCTGAAGATGAACGAAGGTCTTATGGGTTTGGAACGGGTAATTAATGACAGAATTGAGTAGCAAGACAGAATCTTTTTAACCATATATCAAACAACATTTAGTGATGCGTACGCCTTTTAATAAAAATAAAAATAGGCTTACAGAAAATAAAACTTAATTCAAAATGTGTTTTTAATGACGCATACAGTTATTTTTCTTAAATAATATATTGACTGGAAAATAAGAGAAAAATACTAAAAATAAAAAGCAGTCAGTCTAGCTGTAAACAGCATTATTAGCACTCCTCTAGCTCTTACCGATGATGTTTAAGACCAAATTGATGTTTGCGAGGAGACTTTCTCCTTCCTAACTCTGATAATAAGGCCCTAACACAGGCAGTCGCATGAAACAGAGCAGGAAGACTCCTTAGAGAAAGCCAGATGGGTCTCATCTGAGCGGAGAGAAAACACAAGTCAGGCTTTCAGGCTGACATGAGAGTAGACTTTCACTCATAGTGAGCTAACAAGACTAACCTAAGCAGAGAACACTTTTATTATACTGAAAAAAATAGTCTTCAAACATTCACATCAGGGTGTGTAAATTATGACAACATTTCCATTTATGGTTTAAATATCCCTTAACTGTAAAGACCAATGAGCAACATATAAACTAAAGTCATCTTTTAGGACAACCAGTCAATCTAATGCTATTTCAGGCTAAACCAAGAGCCAAAAAAAACAAGATGTTCAGACCACCTGACAACCACACGGTTTCTAGTTTCAGCAAGACTTGGATAAAATTAACATAACACCTCTATCATATAACATTTGCCAAGCTACGAAGTTGAGAAAAGATAAGAAAATCTCAGCTGAAGTTCTGCTAAAGCTGTCAGGGCCTGTTAGTGAGCCAGTATTTTGCGTAACGGCAGTGTAAGGCTTAAGTCAATGAGTCATGAGGCAAGTCAAGTGCCTCCATTTAATATAGCCACTAATATAGTCTCTCTTAACCCTGAACTGCTTGTTCAAAGAGAGATGTCAGCCATCAGAATGTCAAACGGAGCAATATTTAACAACGCTGGTCTGGATGACAACATGAGCTGCACTGCATTAATTTAAAGAGCGACCCAACTATTGATTTTTCATTTAAAATGTGAACAGTTTTGCTTTGAAATGTTATTTTTTTATATTAAAAGTTAATTTTTACAATTTATTCCACTAGGCGAACATGCTTAAACTTCACATTTAAATTTAAGCTACAAAGTAACTTACAGTACAAGTACAGTACAAAAAAGAAAAAAGTCAGTTGCCGGCAGTCAATTTTTACACAAGGCACATCATTAGTATCTTTTTCTGCCAACAGTGGATCCAGAGGAACGCTGCTGTTGTATTTTACTGTGCTGTAATCATCACCACCCATGAAAGACTTGTCTGCACCTACAAAACATCCCTTAATGTTTTTTCTTTTTTCCCTCAAGGAACAGTATTCGTGATGAAGGCAGAGAGAGGTTTCCCAAGGTGCTTATTTTAAAACTATAGTCAAAAATCATGACTTTTGAGAATCGTATTATCACATGCTTTAACAGTGTCTTATTTGATTAGTATTTATTCATTAGATGCTTAGTCTTAAAGTGATAGTTCAATCAAAATAAGAAAACGGTCATTATTTACTCACCGTCATGTCATTCCAAACCTGTATGACTTTCTTTCTTACATGGAAAAAAGACTTCTCAAAAGACACTTCTTACTAAGGCTTGGTTTTGACACAAATTTCACGATTTGATTCTGATTCACAAGCTTGCGATTTGATTTGATTTCCAATTCGATATTGATTATTTTGGATATATATCAGGTACAGTACATGCCAAATTTTCTAATGCTGTAAAATATATATGAGAGTCGGTTGGTACTACATTACTATGTTATTGAAGGTTAAAATTAACTGATTTGTATACAAATGCTTAAATTACACACAATTAAGTTTTTATAATGATAAAGTTACAATTACATAAATATATTTCTACTCCAATTAATTTTTTAAAAAAAATATAAACATTTTTAAACATACTGATAGCAAAATACTCCTCTTTGGAGTTAGTTTTTCTAGCTGACTAACAAGTTGATGGTCACGAATATTGTTTTCTCAGGTAAATGTGACGTTGTTACATATTGTTTACAAGCTCTTATATTGACGTCTTTTCGCGGCTGAAACATGATTGAGCGATTACATAAAACAAAAACGGATTTCGGTAAGTTGTACTCTTTCTTTTAACATACCTATGGATGTTCATTCATGCTTAGTTCGTGCTGAAGCGCTTATGAAAGCTGAGGAGACGATCAATTCACGTCGCTTCTCTGCCACTCCTCTTGAACTGAGGCGCTACAGCGATCTGTCACTCCATATTAAACAGCGCCAAAACTGCATTTATTATTGTTTGAATACTGTCACAAAATTGACTGAATTTGAAATCTGAGACTTGTTTTATATCAAAAGTAACAAAGCACTAAGCTTATTGCGATTTATTGGATGGGAGGTGCACAACGTTCCTTTCATTAACTAAAAACAGGCTAGACTAATCGATTCTTGGGATTTAAGAATCGATGTCGTTTTGTAAAAATGAGAATAGATTAAAATCGAGAAATTGATTGGCTATTTTTCACCCAGCCCTACTTCTTACAGAAGAAAGTAAGCTTGCAACAACATGAAGGTGAGCAAATAATTATTTCTTTTGGTGAAATATCATTTGAAACAATTCAAAACATTTGTTGAGGTATAACACTCCATACTGAATTCAAAATAATGTTAATCATTAGCCTATATGTTGCTATATTTACAATACTATTACAAATTCTGCAAAACACCGAAGCCTAAAAAGAGAGAAAAACCATTAATTGTTGACATGCAAATATTCTTAATAGGAGGCTTCTTCACTTTATTTATATAGTTTTGTCTTGTATTAGATATTACATTTCTATATTTTTACATATTCTACATAACTCTAGTAGAAATGCAGGCATTTTTATACTTTTCCATGTCAAGTCACGTACAGATTTTTAGCACTGATGGAATGACAATGACAAATGAAAATGACAAATGAAGAGAATACCATGCCATTTCTAATGGCTGTAGATGTAGACAATTAAACACTCTATAGGCAGTTAGAGCTCCTGCTGGACCTGTCGGGAGGAAAACTATCTCAGCATATGGATTCTTTAATCATTAAGTCATTATGTTTAACTCTTAGATGGAAATCACCCTTAAGTACATAACAACCCGAGTGGAGTTTGGCAAACAGCAGTTAATGTACTAAGATCCTGATGGAAAAGATTCTCTCCTCTGATGAAATACATGTTAAACTCTTCAGCCTGAATGGCAAGCAGTGTGACTAAAATGGCTCAACACCTGGCTAATACCATACCTACGGTGAAACATGGCGATAGCAGCATCACGCTGTGGGGATGTTTCACTTAGAAAATAAGCCTGAAGATTACAGATCACAAATCATTCTGGCAACCCGGGCATTTTTGCCTAAATGTATATAGAAAAAGCAGCAAGGAAGTGTAGTGTTTCACTCTTAAAAGGCTGTACCTTTGAAACAGCATGCTTCTAATTAAGAGCTGAAATTAGTTTCTTAATCATATTCGAATATTAAAAAGGTTAAACACCAAAGAACACCGCCGCCCATTCATCAGGGTTTAGCAAAGCTTGAACAGACCCGTGTTTTGAGCATTTAAAATGTTGGTAGTATATTAGTCAGCAAGGTCATACAGTCCTAAAAGAATGGAAGGATAAATCCATCTTTCTTTTAGGGGTTAAAAAGGATGTTACGTGCATGCTGTGTAATAAATTAGGATGGTTAGAAAAGCGTATATTACTACTCTCAATGTATAATCTCAGTATTCATGGCCACAATGCAGAGCCAATTTGCAAACGACATCAATAATACAAAACTCTGCACTAAAACAGCAAGCACAAACAATTTATCTCCTTCAACCATGGAACTCTAACTAATGTAGTGAAAAGGGGGGTTTTCTCTGGCTATGATTAATGTAAGCTGCTGTAAAGCTGTTTATTTGGTGGCAGAATCGTGCCAATTTGTCATTGTAAATCTACTAGTGAAAGTGAGGCGGCTGAAGGACGCTGAGTCGGTAACAGCTGGTTGAGGAGGTGATGCAGTGAGGGGTAAGGCATCCGCAGGAGCTCCCTACTATAAGCTACGGTTGCCATGGTAACGCCGGGGGAAATTAGGTATTAAAGGAGTATCTTGTTATGCACAAAACCACAATGCACCAGTAATTTGGTTTTGTTTTGAAAGTTAGAGAGTAGATATCTACAGTCATCTGAATGTGAAAACATTGCATGCTCAAGTTTTTTTCATAGTATATTATGATATATCAGTCATCATAGTACACTGTAGCGTGTGTATATTATTTTATATAAATGTATGACAGTGTTTGATATAAATATTCAATTTAATATTTCATGTTTTTTATTTTTAAACGTACTCTAAAAACATTACATTCTAGAAAGGTTGTTCCACCAGTTAGATTTAATATCAGTTAACTGTAAACTACCAGAGCATAAGTTTTAGCAGCCTGCTTTAATAACACCTTCCCAGCATCTGAAAAGATCCCACTCCTGCATGTGGGACTGCAGCTTCAGCGCCCTGGGTGGAATTTAGAGACAGAATGATGATTTCAAAGGAGGCTTATTCAGCTGTAACAATCCGATGAGGAATTCAGTCTCAGGTGGTGGTGGAAGTTTGCAGTCGGTCTCTGAGCAGAGGGGATTTTCTAACCTCTATTTATTTCCTTTAAGCTTCACTGCTTCTAACAAAAAATCATTTGCAGTTTCAAGATTGTGTACATACTGTATACATCAAATAGATAAATCATTTTACGAATGGGTTTAATGACATTATAACTGCTGTATGACAGTGTATTTTTTTTTTTTTTTTACTAACCTACTAGTCAGGGCTCGACATTAAGCCCTGACAAGTAAATCAGTCTTTTTTTTTTTTGGTGTAAATGTAGTCCATCCTGAAACAATAGACTCATCACTGCTCTATGAGATTTTACTTTTAATCCGCCTATTTGTGATATACTTCCACTGCAAACACTGAAGCCGCACTGAAAGTACCATTTAGATGTATTTACTCAGACTGTTTAATGAAGATAAGAGGTTCCATAAATGCATTTACACAGTAAAATTGCTAATGCATAAATAATGTTACAAGATTAATGTTTTACTTTTTTTAACATATAAATCTGAAATGTTGGAAAAAATGCAATAATACTTTTAAATATGAAACCAAGCCATCAGTATGTGGTGGCAAGTCTTAATGAGTGAGTTACTGATTCAACCAATTCGTTCAAACGGCTAATTCATTCAATAAATGACTGTCTTTATGAATGCTTTACTGAATCATTAACTCGCACGATTCGTTTAAAAATGCCGAATCATTCAGTAATGAAACACCACTGTGTGTTGCTCGGAGATGCGCGACTTTTCTGCTGTGGCTTTGTAAAAATGGTCAATAATGTGTCTAAAATGTTAGTCAGTTAATATTAACTACTTGTTTATTGAACCACTGTTGTATAAAATCAATGTCACATTTGCAATCGTGCTGGTGCGTGGTCGTGTGGTGTTGCTTATCTGTATCATATGTTATATACAATATTTATCTTTTCTCTACCACAGTATGTTTGTTCATGTTTGTTTCTTTGTGTGTGCTGTTGTGCCTATTAGTTTTGATTTTTCTGTGAGTCAGATAGACTTCACATGAGCTTCAATGGATACAACCTTGATACTGTCTGTTATCAGTCACTGTTTACACTGAAAGTAATAAAATCAGAATCATTCTCACCAAGGTTTTGGTGCTGCCCTATAGTTTTTGTTTGTTATTGATGTTTTAATCAGGTTACTTGTCCGGTCAGGAAAGTAAAACTGTTTCACTTGCCCCGTCACAAAATCCACTTGTCCCGGACAAGTGTTAATGTCGAGCCTTGTTACTAGCATTATTTAGAGGTGGGGTGGGCGATCTAATTTCAATTTGTCAACCAGTACGGAGCGCTGTTAAAGCCAGGGTTGCCAGGTTTTCACAATGAAACCCGCCCAATTGCTACTCAATACTACCCCAAAACTAGCCCATTTGCGTTTCAGTGGGGGGTCCACCGGTATAAAAAATGTGTTCTGGCGAGTAAATATCACATTATTGGGGTTGCTTCAACCCGTGGACATGAAAATGTGATTCAGAATGTGAGTTTTACCCTACCAAAACACAATTGCGTTTTACCCTACCAAAACACTGGTGCGCACATAAAAGCGGTGTTCATAGAGCATGGGAGTACTTTATTTATGGGAGTTATTTTTTCCAGGCAGCTCTTTAAGTGACAGCAGTGTAATATTCCTGCTGTCTGTCATTCATGTAAATCAAACAACAAAAGAGAGAAAATCTCTCACTGCTCTTGACTAAATCACTTTTGTAATAATAATAATAAGAAAACATATATAATTTACACAGTGAAGTATATGTTTTTATATATTTGATTACTTTATACAATGTATGTAGCATTTGTTCTACTGTAGTTTTTTGTCCTATTGCTTGTAATTAGTTTCTTATTCTTATTTAATTGCTGACTGTTTACTTTTTTTTTTAGTTTTTTGTGATATTGACACTGGTGACAAGAATTATGAAATTTCTATGGCATCAAAATTTTTGATATCATAAAGACCTTATTTAAAGCAAAAATAACTATATCATGATATATATTGATACCATGAAATAAAATGACTCATATCATAAAATTTTGTATATATATATCATATTTCAAAAGCGTCTTATACATAGATGCTAAAAGACAATAAAAAACACTTTTGGATTAATAATTTATAGAATATATATAACACAAATATTCAGTTGGATCTTTTGTGATATTAAGCAGAATGTGAAAACATTATTAATATTAATATTACAAAAAAGGCATTTCATTTGTATAAGGAATAACTAACGCACATTTCCTCCTTAGTTTTGTAGGATGTACTGCTCTCCAGGTGGCCTGAAAATAGTCGAATGGTGTGGGTGAAAATTATGACTATCTGCAAAACAGCAGCTCTATCATTAACCTGTCAAAGTCATTGTGGTTGGAGTTCTGTGAAGCATCATCATTCAAATGCAGAAAATATCACGCTGTTATTATACCGTGCTCTCAACTTTTGGAGGTCGTTTGTGATATGATACCAGACGTGAGGATTTTCTAGGCCCTGCAGGGAAGTTCGTCAGATTTCAGCTGGTAGATGGGTCTATCACGAAACTCTTCTGGGCTAGTGCACCGAAGTCTTTGCAGAGGAGAGTGATTAGCCCTCATCTGGGCTATGTAATGTACCAGCGAGTTGATACTGCAGTCACATTTCCATGGGTTGTCGTGCAGAAACACCTCCTTCAAACCTGAATCAATCAGAGATGTGATTAAATCTTACATTTGACAGATAAGAATAAAAAGTATTTGTATGTTTTCCCTAGAGCCGATAGATAGAGACAGCCCACATACTACTCCTTGTTCTTACCTTGCATGTTGGCTAGCATGTTTCCATCAATGGCATGAAGCCGATTCCCACTTAAGCCCACGTGAGTAAGTTTAGGTGTGTGGCGAAACACGTCAGCTGGCAGACTCTCAATTTCATTCTTTCTCACATAGAGCTCCTGCAGGTTGGAAAGACCTTGCAGCGTGTCCGCGGTAAGTGTGGAGAGCAAATTGTTGTCTAACACCAACATCTCAAGAGCAATCAGGGGCCCAAAGGTCCCAGCTTGGATATTCTTCAGCTTGTTGTTGTCCAAATTGAGAAAAAGCAGCTCGTCGAGTCCGACAAAGGCTTTGGGTGAGATGCTTTGGATGCGGTTCAAGGATAGATCCAGGACTTTGAGGGCAATCAGAGGCTGGAATGCATTTGGTGGCAGAGCAGTGAGGGTGTTCAGGGGCAGATCCAGCTCTGAGAGGTTCCTCATGCCAATGAACATGTTAGGTTTCAGGCTATCTATCTGATTCTGGCCTAGCATGAGAAAGCGTAGGTTTAGGAGATCTTTGAAGCCTTTCACTGGGAGTTTGGACATTCGGTTTCCTTGCAGATTCAGAAGCATCAGTCGCTGGGCTCCATCAAATGCTTGAGGGTGTATTGATTTGATTGAGTTTCGCTCTAAGTTTACGCTCTCGATTTTTGGAACGGAGCTCAGGATGTTGGCTGGGAGGTCCTGTAGTATATTTTCACCTTGAAAGGAAGAGGGTTTAATATGTGGTGCTTAAATAAACATCACTACGCTCATACTTCGGGTAAAGAATTTAAACAGCAAACCATCCAGAAGTAAAAAATTTCATTAATTTTCTACATACAAGAACTGATTTTTGACAATGACTTATGCAAGGAGCATGGCTGTTGTGACCATCACCTACATTTTCTTCAGAAAAATCTACTTTCATTTAAAGGAGACCAGAACAAAAAATGTACACATAATTTACTCACCCCCTCGTTATCCAAGATGCCTGTGTCTTTCTTACTTCAATCGTAAAGAAATTATGTTTCTTGAGGAAAACATTTCAGGAATGTTTTCCATATAATGGACTTCAGTGGTGCCCCCAAGTTTTTACTTCCAAAATGCAGTTTAAACGCAGCTTTAGAGCAGAAGGCTCTAAATGATCCCAGCCGAGGAAGAAGGGTCTTATCTATCGAAACAACTAGGGAGCATTTTCTAAACAAATTGACAATTTATATTCTTTTTAACCTCAAACGCTTGTCTTGTCTTGTCTGGAGACGAAAATGAGATAGGGGGTTTTTCAACATACCATACCTGTATTGAACCAGAGTGCAGAGAGTATGCATGCGCATTGCAGAGCTTAGAAAAGAGGAGCATTTGAGGTTATAAAGTATATAAATTGTCAATTTGTTTCGAAAATGACAGATCGTTTTGCTAGATAATACCCTTCTTCCTCAGCTGGGATCATTTAGAGCTAATTAAAGCTGCATTTAAACTGCGTTTTGGAAGTTCAAACTTGGGGGCACCATTGAAGTCCTCTATATGGAGATAATTCCTGAAATGTTTCCCTTAAAAAAACAATTTCTTATCGACTGAAGAAAGAAAGGCATGAACATCTTGGATGACAAGGTGGTGAGTAAATTATCTGTAAATTTTTGTTCTGGAAGTGAACTTCTATTTTAAGAGAAAAACGCTCTTTAATTTATCCATTCTTTACTGTAATATGCCACACAAATTACTATACAAGTTTTAACCCAAGAGAGAGGTTTGTGTTTCAGTACTGAGTCAGGAATAATAACTAAAGAACTAGTTAACTTACCATAACTGTTAAATTACCATAATTGTAATTACTGTTACTACTGTAAATTATTAATAAATAAATAATGAAACAGTTTAAACTAACCTGTTTGTCGGTTTCAGCTGGTTTCTGAACCTTATGAGCTGAAAAATGCCCAAAACCCAAATAAACTGATCAAAGCAGCCCAGCTAACCACATTAGGCTGGTGTAGGTTTACATTTTTAACCCCTAGCAGGGGATACATTTCTTATTTCTACATTTCTTATTCATGTATACATTATTGTACATTACTGTTCAAAAAATTTGGGGTCTATTTGATCAAAAACACAGTAAAAACAGTAATATTGTGAAAAATTACTACAATTTAAAATAACTGTTTTCTATTTTAATATATTTTAAAATGTAATTTATTCCAGTGATGGCAAAGCTGATTTTTTAGCAGCCATTACTCCAGCCTACATTCCTTCTGAAATCATTCTAATATATGACACTGGACCACAAAACCACTCATAAGTCGCACGGGTATATTTGTAGCAATAGCCAACAATACATTGTATGGGTCAAAATAATACATTTTTCTTTTATGCCATAAATCATTAGGAGACATCATGTTCCATGAAGATATTTTGTACATTTCCTGTCGTTTATATATAAACTTAATTTTTCTTAGCAATATGCATTGCTAAAAACTTCATTTAGACAACTTTAAAGACGATTTTCTCAATATTTAGATTTTTTTGCAACCTCAGATTCCAGATTTTCAAATAGTTGTATCAAATATTGCCTTATCCTAACAAACCATACATCAATGGAAAGCATATTTATTAAATAAAAATCTTAAATCTGAATTAAAAAAAAAAAAAAAAAAAAAAATTGACCCTTACTTCCATGGTACGTCCACGCATATGCTGAATTGGTGTTCTTATTATCAATGTTGAAACCAGTTGTGATGCTTAATATTTCTGTGAAACTGGGATCATTTTATTTCAGGATTCTTTAAAAAATAGACCATTTAAAAGAACAGCATATTTGAATTAAGTCAGTTTTATAACATTATAAATGTCTTTACTGTCACTTTTGGTCAATTTAATGCATTCTTGCTAAATAAAAGTATTCATTTCTTTTAAAAACAAAAATCTTTACTGTAGTGGCTATGGTATTTTGGATGGGTTACCACTATTACTAAGAACATTTTCTCCAAAAACAAGGTTGCAATCTCAGCTCACCCATTTTTAGGATCCATGTGTCCACAGGGAGTTGCGGTGGGATGCTCTCAAGCCCCCTCTTTTGACAACTGACTTCAGTCTTTTCCGTACTAGATTTTTGGGTGCATTTGCAAGCACTGGGGCAGTTTTCCACGGCCTCCGCAACCCACAGCCACAGCACGGCTAACCCTGCAACCAGCTTCATATCCCTGAAAACACACAGAGCCAGTGATTTAATTATGTCATAATCCTACTGAAAAGAGCATTAGGAGTATTACAGCAAAAAGAAACCCACATATTGCTTCAAAATAGACACAATGTTTGTATTAGATGTAAATTACTCATGCAGACTTACCTTATAAACAGATTCAGCTTAATAAGACTTCAACGTCTAAAGGCTGTTTCGCGCAAAGCTAGTAGTCGGTCTGTGCTCGGATGGAGTCTGAAATGAGCCGAAATGTTTGCCCCTCTAGCAAAAAAGGTGCAAGGTCTGTAAAAACTCCCAGCACAGCAAGTTGGTGAGAAAAATGACATGCACAGATCATGACAGGTTTCCTGCCAAATGAACTCCTGCGTCCCCAGAGAGAAGTATGTGGGCATGTGTTTTTGCGTGGGTGTGTGAATTCACAGGGCACCTTATGCACGGCTCTGATTGTTTAACTTGGCACAGGTACGGTCTGGTTTGCAGCAGATTGATGTCACCGTTATATCAGCGAGCACACATGATAACAGGGCGGGTCGGTGAACACAAGTGATCGGTGGAGGCGCCACAACCGCTCTGCCCTCTGAGAGCCTGCTGAGCTGATAAGGACAAGGACCTCATACATCTTCCCCCTTGGGCTTTTCTTGGCATTGTCCGCCAGGATTAACAGTAAAAGCGAGTCACAGTTTCTCAGTTTCACGCGAGCATCATCAGTGTCACTCTCGCTTTATGCTTTGAAAGAGGAGGGCTGGCTGCAGGGAACACGCAGACCTCCAGAGATGTTATTATGACTGCGTCTTTAAGTTTGACGTGTCTGCTCACCGAGATGATTTTATTGCGCGATAAAGACGAAAGCTCTTTCAAGGCCCGCCAACAGCAACACAATATGCAAGCCATCTGGAGCAGCATAATTATAATTTCTCCAGCTCCAAGCTGAGAAAAACCAACGCACCGCCTCTCGCCACCCAAAAAGAGGAGCAGTCAGAGCTGATAAAAAAAACGTCTGTGTGATTCTGATTAATAGGAATGTGTTAGTGCTGCATCTGTTCTTTAACCATTATTAATTTCTGTATCAAGTAAACAAACAAAAACAGCTAGATAAATCAAAGTTTGAAGTGCATTTTATGCTTGCTTTCATTGGGTTTGTTGAACAGCTATACATACACACTACTTTAAGCATCAGTGAACTCCTTCCCGCCCCCAATCAGATGGATGTGTGGTTGCAAAATTAAACTGCATCTCGAATGCGTTTCTCAATGCAGTACAGCACCGCTCTCATGCTCTGTCAATGATGCAAAAGAGTCCCAAAGCTGGACAAATTCCTATAATTTTCAGTGCTGTAATAAATTGCAAATGGACTCAATCAACTGCAGCATGCGGTAGACAAGAACACAAAGACTGAAGACCAAACCAAATAGAGGGTTTGCAATTAAATCAAAATTTGGGCAGTTACCCGGATGCACGGCCATACTGGATATACTCGGATGTAAACACATTTAAATACACTGTTCTGCTAATTTATGCCGTCTAAACCAAGGAAAAAACATGTGGAAGCTGCTAAATCATATAGAGAAGGACTTAGTAAGCAGGAAAGGGTGCAATATTTTGACAAACTAAAGTTAATAGGTGGTAAAGATACGTACAAGCAGTATTAATTAAGATATTAGCCTAATATTTCACCTACCTGACTAGAAATGATAAGAACAAACATGAATGTTGTCAAGATTCTTGCCCTGGAAATCCTGGTTCAGTTTGGCCAACCACAAACGCCTTTTGTTCCTCAGAGAGTTTTTTGCACTCTTTATCTTGATTTGTTAACTTTTGGGAGTCTATATTACTCCAAATGTTTTCCCCGGTCCAACCGATTAGCACAGCCCAAAACATGACAATAAATGAGAGGAAACAATGGGTAACCTTTTATATCAGTCCCTGGCGACAAATGCACTCGGCTTGGAGTGTGTATTCTCTTTATATGCAACTATGAAACACAATTGAGTGAATTTTTGACTTGATTTCACATTTGAGTCACAGAAATTTTGTCTTAAAAACAATTGTTCACATTTGCTAAACTCTCTATAAATTATCACGGGAAAGAAGAAAAGTCTAGTTTAAAAGTGAGAAGCGCTTCAGACAGACCTAGGCTAACAGATGTTGTCTCTAATAAAGCACAATTTAGCATGACACTAAAACCAATTAGCTTTCTAATGTGCACATTCATGGGTTCTTCATTTGTTGCACACTTGCCAAAGAATGGATTGGTTTCATGCATCAGTCACTTTGTCATTTCCCTTGATGAGGGAAGTGATACTCTGACATTAGATCCTTCACCCCAGGAGCCCGAAATAAACATCCTTATGCCAGCTGACCTATCACAGAGCAAACCTTACATCAATTGTACAACACATTGCTGACATCTAGTGCTAGACTGTAGCTAGTGCATAAGAATTATACCCTATACTCATCCATCACGAATCAGCAAGACTGCAGTAAAGGGACAGACCAATAGTAAAGAAATACAAATGTGACAAATTAATGTTTACTCACCCTTCAAACTCCGATT
Organism: Cirrhinus mrigala; assembly: GCA_036247105.1. NCBI lineage: Eukaryota > Metazoa > Chordata > Actinopteri > Cypriniformes > Cyprinidae > Cirrhinus > Cirrhinus mrigala. The sequence continues at coordinate 24,948,856 of CM070026.1, forward strand.
TTTCTTACGGAGGGAGGATTTCTGAAGAATACCTTATGTATCCATCTGCCATGTTCGACAGTTCATAGTGACCACTGATGTCAAGCTTTAAAAAGCTACAAAAGAAAGAGAAATTGCTGTACTTGCAACCAACTGGCAACAATGGATTATTTGACCTAACTAAACTTATATATTTCCCACCCGAACTTCCTGTTTCAATATGAGATACGTCAGAAATTAAAGTCCGTGTAAAGGCAACTCATATAATTGTTTCTAAACACATTATAAATGATAGAAATGTATCATGTGAACTAGTTTTGAATTATGGCGTTAGACCGTTAAACAGTTTTAAACCATTTTTTGTGTTCAGGATTTTTTGGGCGGGCCTGAAATTATGTCTTGATGATGACGCAATGAAGCCACTAAGCATGGCCCCTCCCCTAATACTATAATAACCGATAATAACTAGAGCATATTAGCATTAATTAGATACTACAGCCTACTGTTTGCTAGCTTGCTAAGCGTCATGTAAATGCATATTACCTGGCTGCGTTAATTTACAAAACAGCTCGGTTATCCATTCACGTTGTAGGTCTTTGACAGTTTAGAGAGGCGGTAGATTTCCCCTCGAGTGGGCGTGGTTTCAGAGGCAGGACACGCCCTCAGCGTTTGAGAGCAAATAATACTGCTTATTTTTCAAGATTTTATTTACTTATTTCATTTACTTGGCGTTTTTTTTATAATTCAGATTTGGTTGGGTGGCTCTGCTCATGCTGCACGCAAAAACACATCTGAATATAGCAGGAGTTTAGTTCCAACCCTGAAAAAAAAAAAAAAAAACAACAACAACAACAACAACAAAAAAAAAAACTCACCTGCCTGTAGTCCTAGTAATCCTGAAGACCTTGATTAGCTTGTTCAGGTGTGTATGATTAGAGCTGGAACTAAACTCTGTAGGTCATCGGCACTCCAGGAGCTACGTTGCCTATCCCTGGTTTATAGAAACAAAGCACGTATAGCCTGATTCACGAACAAATGACTCTTGTGACTCGGTTCAATAAAATGAATCGTTAACCACCAAATGAGTTCTAAAGGAATTTGTTAGTGGCTACTGTATCAACAAATGATTCACTTAAGGAACGTCTTTTTTTTATACCTACCAAGTAAATAAATTTAGTAGTCAATCTCCAAATGTAAAAATATGACAAGGAATGTAAAGTAAAAAGAATGTTTTTTTTCCTTGGTCTCAGAGTAAATGAAAAAGTTTTGGAAGCCTTGCTTTAATCAACCAAATATGACACCATTGAAATGTTCAATTGTTCAACTAGTATTGCAATATTACTAGATGACAGCACATTATGCATATTACATTGCCACTTGTAGTGTATGATTCTTGGTTTTACTAACAATAACGTTCCAACAATGACTAGTCATGCAGCTCTCTTATATGGAATCTCCACCTTCATTAATCCTTAAGAAAATGATCTAAAGTATGACATGGTGTTCGGTAGATTAGCTTTGTTGGGCTCAGTGTGTACCTGCAAAGCCGTCACTAGTTCAAAAGCACTTATTTTACCTGCTCGGTCTGTGTGCTTTGCTGATATGATAACCTGCAGAGCCGAGAAACAGCTGCTGTACCGAACACCCAGCGTAAAACAACTCATATTATATATTATTATTATATATTGTCATATTTGCATTCGAGACGTGACAGTGATGATAATTAAAAGTAACAAAATAAAACAGATAAAATGCTATGCTTATGCTAAAAGATATAGTATAAATTACTTATATCCACCTTATTTTTCAAAGCGGAATAAGCCTATGGGTGAGACTTCCGGTTCATTAGCCGCTATAGGGAAATAAAGTGCAGTAAACGGTTAAACTGTTTGCACTACAAACCAGTGTGTTTATAATTAAGACAATACATTTAAATAATATGGTAAGAAACAACAATTTGCAATATCAAGCAGCAAAACGAGCTCTTTTGTACAGACCCAAAACGTGTACAATTAGCCACGCCCACTCTTACGGGAAAAATAAGGTGGATAGATGAGAAAAATACTTCTTTCTTATGGTGATAACGTTAGTAGACACATCTCTCTGATGAGTCACTAAGTTTTTACCATTCTGCTGGCAAATATTTCAGTTATGAGCTATATTAGCATACCATCATAACCAATTCAGTCCCTAGAGAAATTAAAGAGTAAGAAGATACAAAACCAATTTCAGGGAGATAATTAAAAACATGTTAATAATATCTAAGTAGCGACAAGGTCAGGGTCAAAATGTAAGTAATCCATGAGTTATGTTAGCACGTCCATAAAGTTTTGGCATAAGTGAAGTGATGTGAAGAATGAACCTGTGAATAGAAGAATGTAACCTGTACATTTTGTTTTGTGGCAAGACACTTCAGACGGTTTGTCTAGAGTGGTTTAATTAATAATGGGTATTTAAAAATGGCATTTGTACAGAAATTGCTTGTCAAATAACAAAATTTAACAAAAGTGAACACTCTAAAATTTAACCAGATAAATAACATTGTACAATGCTTCTTTTCACTGCGATAAAGTAAAAGCTCATCTTAGCAATAAACACTTATTTAAAAGTCTTATTAGGACAAATATAATGCCCACAAGTGATTACTTGCATAAACGATAAGAAAAGCCTTACATTACACATTCACAGTTGAGCATTGACATTTTAAATTAAAACCTTAATAAAAAAAAAGAAAGTAAAGAAGTGACGCTACCTTGTACAAGATTGAAGTTCATAGCAAGTTATTGTTCACAGCACACAATTATGATTTCGCAAAAGATACTGCGACACTTCACATAGTGCCTGAAAACCAGTTTCCAAAAACGGACAAAATAACAAACTCATTTTTACATTGTTTTCAACTGGAAAATTCTGAGGTAGCAAAGCCAAATTTTGTGAACTTTGGATAAAAGAAAGTCATTTAACATAGTGCATAATGCCTAAAATGCAAACCAAAGCTAAAATTTTCTATTAATTATGTACAAAAATTAAGAAAATATAGTTTTGTTGTCGTTTTTTTTTTCTTCTTCCACAAATTGCTGGTCCTGAGAACATAACATCTTTTCTTACTATACATATTAAAAAAATATCCCATCATACACAATATACAAAAGCATTACACAAACTGTCATTACAATAGCCAACGGTAAACAGCAAAGCAGATTCTTTAAATGTGTATATGTGTACATAAGATGAGATCAAAAGTTACGGATTATGCAAAACAATCTTGTGAGTTAAAAAAAAAGAAAAAAAAGAACACATCTGTACAACAATATACATCTTTAAAAGATCGAACTCGAAAAAACGGGGCAGTGTCCACAATCCGTAAACGTTTTGCGACAAGGCAGAACATTTGGTTTAAATTTCATGCTCAATTACAAAAAAAGTCAAAGATTTAAAAAAAGATGCCAAGCTGCTAACAACTCATGATGTTCAATGTCATCCTGAAGAAAGATTTAGTTGCCCCGAGGGTCCGTAACAAATCGAGTCTGTTGAGTCCTCAGTATATCCCTGGGAAAATGCGGTACGGGACAGCTTTGCAGTACTCTTCCCACGCAGAGCCGTACTTCTTCCTGCACTGGCGCTCGTCCCGTGCGTTACGGTGCACCAGCAGAGTGATCAAGTAGATCAGGTAAAAGTACGGGATCAAATGGTTGAATCCTACAGGAAAGATGCAGGAGTCAAGACAGATTGATACAACAGCTTTAATTCATCAGAAAGGTAAAAGTCAAACGCTTACCGCACGGCAGAGACCAAGCCAAACCCATGATGATGTCACCCAGGTAATTCGGATGACGGACCCACCCCCAGAGACCAGACACGATAAGACTTTTTCCAGTTGCAGTAGGAATGGTTTTCAGGTCTGGCAAGATAGAAAAATTATTTAAACCAAACAATTTTAATATTTTATATATGTTCCTCTAATTTGTTTTAAGATACTTACGAGACACTGCCGGGTCAGAGGGGTTTTTCCTGAAGGCAAACTTTTGAGAGTTGGCTTTCCGGAAAATATAGTATCCAACTCCTGTTAGAGAAGTTAAAAACGAATGCATATTGATATTGTGTCCTTTTAAAAGCTGTGTTAGCATTTTTCTAGTGTAGCTAAAGAGAAACTGATTTTTAAAAAATAATGTCAGAAACTGACCATTCATAGCGATGAGAGTAATGATCCAGAATATACAGAGTTCGTTGGGATGGCTGACTAGATAGTACGCTTGACAGGTGAACGTGAAGGGAACAAAAGCCAGATCTCCAAATGTCAACATAAATCCGAAGCCATCATACACTATATCCATCATGGTCAGAAGTTTCTCCTGAAATGCAGAGTGATTGGATTACGGTCAGTTCATGGTTTCCACACTGCATTAAGAAATAATTGTTTGATTTGTACAGGGTTCATACAGATACTGTAAAACGAAATTTTAGGACTTTTCAAGCACTACTTTTTTGATTTTCAAGGACTTCAATCAGAAATCTCACTTATCAATGTCTTATCTTTCAAATTCTAAAAAAAGATAAATAGATAAATAAAAATATACTAATTAAATGATCCGTGAAGTTCCGATCTAAATCAAATGACTCGCGAACCTGATCTAAATCAAATGATTTGCGATCCAAGCTCTGAAGTTTTGATCGGAAGCAAAAGATTCACGAACCCGCTCCGAAGTTCCGATCTAAATCAAATGATTCGTGATCTGTGCTCTGAAGTTTCGTTCTGAAGCAAAAGATTTACAAACCTGATCTGAGGCAAAAGATTCACAAATCCACTTCAAAGTTCCAATCTAAATCAAATGATTTGCAATTGCTGCTCCAAAGTTCCAATCTGATATAAAAAATTCACAAACCCACTCTGAAGTTCTGATCTAAATCAAATGATTTGCAATCTGCGCTCTGAAGTTCTGATCTGAAGCAAAAAAATGTACAAACCCACTTTGAAGCTTCGATCTAAATCAAATGATTTGGGATCCACGCTTCAAAGTTCCAATCTAAAGTAAAAGATTCACAAACCCACTCCGAAGTTCCAATCTAAATCAAATGATTCGCTATCGGCACTCTGAAGTTTCAAACTGAAGCAAAAGATTCATGAACGCACTCCGAAGTTTCAATCTAAATCAAATGATTTGCGATCTGCACTCTGAAGTTCCAATCTGAAGCAAAAGATTCACGAACCCACTAGGAAGTTCCGATTTAAATCAAATGATTCATGATCCATGCTCCAAAGTTCCAATCTGATATAAAAAAAAAAAAAATTACAAACCCACTCTGAAGTTTCGATCTAAATCAAATGATTTGCGATCGGCGCTCTGAAGTTTCGATCTGAAGCAAAAGATTCACGAACTTCACTTAAGTGATTCGGTTCATCTGTTCCTCTTTTTGCATCTTCAGTCATGTTTCATGACACTGTCAGTACTACTACTGGCTTAGCTTGCTAGTTTTAAGACATTAACTGAAATAATCAGAAAAAAGTACGATGTTTTTTGAAATTGCGTAAATTTTGTGTGAAAAGTGCTTATTGAAAAAATTAAACACTTATTTCAGATACATTGTGTTTCAATAATTCAAACACTTTTCAAGTACTTCTTTAGGAATGTTGTTATTTTAAAGAGTTTTCCTGGCCTTAAATTTCAAAAAGTCAAATTTAAGCACCTTGTATGAGCCCTGTTTGTAAAAGAGTTGTTGTACCTCATGCCAAATGCCATCAACGACCCACAGGAGCTGGAAGATATTGACCAGGAGCATCGCTGGAGAAGGATTCTCCAGATTCTGGTGCTTCATTTCAGCTTGCAACATCGCAAAGTTAATCAGTACCTGTGGAAACAGAATTTAAAAATTTAAAAAAAATGAATTTAAATTCTCTCATTAATTACTCACCCTCATGTTTGATGAAATCCCAGGGCGTTTTGACCCTCCATAGACAGTGATGCAACTGCCACGTTCAAGGCCCAGTAACGTAGTAAGGACATCATTAAAATAGTACATGTGACATTAGTGGTTCAACTGTAATTTTACAAAGCTATAAGAATACTTTTTGCGTCATGCGCTCTCAAAAATGGTGGAGGATGGAGACACGGCAGAGAAGAATTGTTGAATAAAGTCGTTATTTTTGTTTTCTTTGCACACAAGTATTCTTGTAGCTTCGTAAAATTACATTTGAAACAATGTCGTCACATGGACTATTTTAACTATGTCCTTACTACCTTTCTGGGCCTTGAACCTGTCAGTTGCATTGCTGTCTATGCAGGGTCAGAAAGCTCTCAGAATTAATTCCAAAATATCTTAATTTGTGTTCCGAAGACGAACGAAGGTCTTATGGGTTTGAAACACCATGAGGGTGAGTAACTAATGACAGAATTTTCATTTTTGGAGTGAACTATCTGAACTTTAAATCTAAGTGACCACAAGAGGGAGTGATTACAACATCAGTCTAACCAAACTAAATCATCACTGGAAAAGTGTAAAACAATAACAATACTCACCCAACCCATCAGACCTGGACGCATTTCACAAAAGAACTTGATATCAAAGTTCTTGATGCGAGGATTTAACTCTCTGCCCATGAAGAAGTCATAGATAATGTAGCCTAGAAAAATAAAAAGATACAAGTATAATCATTAAAAGTACAATCTTTAAAATCTATTAAGTTTACCTAACAAATGGAAATTCTCCCTTGCGATATCTATAAAACAATTTTATTAGAAGGCTTATTTAGTAAAATCTTACCAGAATTGCCTCCAGGAGCAAGCTCATCTTTAGACGCCCAGCGGGAGCGGACGAAAAGGTAGATGCTGAGAAGAGTGACGATGACAAGGGCCGAGGTGTAGAACTGCAGGAAGTGAGCATGGATGTAGCTGAAATCCACCCCCTGATAGACGGCAATGCCTACCGCCACAGCCGTGAGGAAGAGTGCATAGAAACCTGATGTAAAACACAATCAGAGATCATTAAACAGATCACTTACAACTAGCAGTGAAGTTTTAAAAACCAAAAGCAAATATTCCTCATTTTAATCTTTTTAGATGGTAGTCATTTAGATTATAGCATCATAAACAACAACATAAAACATATCAACGTGAAAAACTAACCATTAATCCTGTATTTCAAAGTTTTCCCATTCTTGAGAGGCATTCCTTCAACGAGCTGTAGAGTGGAAAGATGGGGAAAGTTAAATGATTGACATATAAGCACTAATCAGTGTTGTTATTAACTGAAACTACTAAGTTTGTTAAATCAAATAGTAAACCAAAATTAAAATATTAGGTGGAAAAACTCAACAATTAATTGAAATTAAACACAGAGTACTAACTAAATTAATACTAAGTACTAATTATTATATTATACTTACTATACTATTACATTATTATTATACTCATTAAGTACTAAAGTTACTAAAACTGAAATAAAAAAAAAAAAAAATAAAGCTAAATAGATGGCACTAAAATGGCAAAAAAAAAACACATAAAATTACTAATATTAAAATGAAAAGTGAAAGCATAACAAAAACTAATTCAAAATATTAATAGATACTATAATAGTATATAATTTACTAACATAACACCAGTGGGCCAAACTGTATAGTTCTGGAAAGTTTGATAAAAACAAGTTTAACATATTAATTTTTGTATTTTGTGTATGATTTTCATAATATTTCAATCATTATGACTCAAAACTTACATCATGATATATTACAGTAATCCCCCAATATTTTATATATTACATAACCATGAAGTAACGTCTGTTGTTCTGTAATCTAGTGACCTTAATACTTCTAAATAAAAGGGATACAATCCAAAGTAATATTCATAAACCAATAATAAGTCTGGCAAAGTGCTGTTTCACATTATGCAACAAAAGGGTAGTAACACATTATAATTAGGGCTTTCAAATGATTAATCGCGATTAATCACATACAAAATAAAAGTTTGCGTTTGCCTAATATATGCGTGTGTACTGCATGTAATTATTATGTATATATAAATACAAACACATTCATGCATATATTTAAGAAATATTTTCAAGTATATGTATTTATTATATTTTTTATATAATTTATATTATATATATAAATAAAAATATTTTCTACATAAATAATATATTACTCTTAATTATATACATTAATCTGTGTGTATTTATATATAAATAATAATTACACACTGTATACACACATCTACTAGGCAAACTCAAACTTTTATTTTGTATGCGATTAATCACGGTTAATCGTTTGGCAGCCCTAATTATAATATGACTGGATAAGCCACATACAAAGTCTATAATAGTGCGTCAAGTTGTGATTTGCTCTGCATTTATCCACAAACTATATAGTTATAGTGTGATTACACTGATTGAGATGCATCAAACTGCTTGTGGTCACATATGTGACCCAAGACCACAAAACCAGTCATAAGGGTCAATTTTTTGAGGTTTATACAACATCTGATCGGACAATATTTGGCTGAGATACAACTATTTGAAAATCTGGAATCTGAGGGTGCAAAAAAATCTAAATACTGAGAAAATCACCTTTAAAGTTGTCCAAATGAAGTTCTTAGCAATGCAGATTACTAATCAAAAATTACGTTTTGATATATTTACGGTAGGAAATTTACAAAGTATCTTCATGGAACATGATCTCAGCATCCTAATAATTTTTGCCATAAAAGAAAAATCGATCATTTTGACCCATACAATGTATTTTTGGCTATTGCTACAAATATACCCTTAAGACTGCTTAAGACTGGTTTTGTGGTCCAGGGTCACATATTTATGGAGTAGATATAATAAACAATAAAACATTACCCAGCCCTATCATAAAGAAGTCAACAGGCATACTCAGTATTAAATCACTGCTAGGCAATCAGGTCCTTTATATATCTGAATCATCCCAGAATCATCTTGAAATAATATGTTTAAACTCAGGCAAACGTGCTGCAATTTTCAGATCCTATCTTAATTACCCTTAATAGGCTGGAAAATGAAACCAGATGTTTTCCAGCAAGGCTCTCTATCTGCATGCCACCAAGAGTGATTAATCTAATCTAGCCTGCTTTACTACAGTTAACAGGCAAAGCAGAAACAAGAGCCATGGAGTTATGCGGTCATGTGTCTAATCCTGGGTCACAGGGACTCATGTGATTGTGGACAGTACCTTTCCGACAGGGAGCAGGGAGAGAACGGCCTGGAAGAGAAGCCAGAGGAGAACGATGCCAAAGACCTGCCAGTCCCAGAGAGACTGACAGGAAGGGAGCTCAAGAGGAAAGCTCTGGAGACTGGCATCCTTCTGCCCACAGAGAATAAGCAATGCCAACACAGCCACAGGCAACAGAAACATCAGGAAGAACACACCTGAAAGATAAGAGGGAATGGAAACATTTAATTAAAATCATTATTTCCTTACTTTGCTGTAGAGCTTTTTATTTGTACCAAAATTATTCACATGTCAATATGCTCTGACCAACATTTTGCAGCAGGTTTGTGCTTTGAATGTTTACAGTCCAAAATCACTATAAATTGCTGAGAAGACTCACCAACTCTTCCTCCAAACTCCAAATCAGCTGTCTTGATGGCAGTGGGTGGTTTAGTTTGTGATAATGTCTCCGTTTCTGTCTTTTGCTCCAACTCAACTGCCTTCCCATCGCCCTGGTCCTTCCTGCGCCGTAGATTGTAGCGCCCAGCTGCCTGATTCTCTGATTCAGTCTCTGTCTTCTCCTATTAGAAAATTACAATCAGAGAACATAGTAAATATGAATTCATATAAAAAAACAGCAGAAATGCATTAAATTGGTCAAAAGTGACAGTAAAGTTTTTATGTTTCAAAAGATTTCTATTTCAAACAGAAATCAGAACTGTTGTCAACATTCAAAACAAGAAATGTTTCTTGAGCGTCAAATATTAGAATGATTTCTGAAGAATCACGTGACACTGACGACTGGAGTAATAATGGCTGCTGAAAATTCAGCTTTGCATTGCAAGAATACATTGCATTGAAAAGAAAATCATAAGAGTTACATTTTAATATTTTTAAATAGGATTACGTGAGGCTAAAGCAGTCTGGTCATGCTTCGTAAAGCCCATTCCATTGTCCCACGAGGAGAAACATGTTGAAAAACGTGAGGGTCTGATTAAACAGAGCCCACAGTCAGCTTTAGCTTTGTGTGCACAACTAAATGGGCTCCTGTCACACATGACAGGCACAACATGCATGCATCATGACATTCCAGCCTTTACTACAGCAGTTTCTAATATATCTGACAGGAAACATTAAGGAGGTTCTATTGCTGCTAGTGATCAAGACATTAATGAAATGTGAATCCATGATGTATTCATACCTCAATGATTGTGGCTGTATTAGCTGAAGCTGTAGTAGTAGCTGTATTATTTTCCTCTTTCTTCTCATGTTTGTTGTTGGTATTGTTCTCGTATGTCATCGGCTGAAAGAGATGACAGTCAAGGACATGTGAGGTAAACCCATGAGGAAAGACAAATTAGTTAACAGCATTAAAATGGTTGAGTTAACTGCTTTAAATTAGATTAAACTCCTTTACTTGTAATCAACAAATAGGAATTCCATTGCAGACATAAAATGTATTTTAAAATACATTAAAACAGAAAAAGAGTTTTGATTTAATTTAGAAGTTATTTTAAATTGTAGTAATATTTCATGATTGTACTGTTTTTACTGTATTTCTTATCTTTTTTGGTAAGCAAAAAAGACCTTCAAAAACATTTAAAAATGTTACTAACCCTAAACGTTTGAACTGCAATATTATAAATTGTTTGTTTTTTTGATACTATATATTAACATTTTTAATGTACTTAATAGGGCTGCCCTCTAATAATTGAATATCCGTTAGTCGACGGGAAGAGGCTTGGTCGACAAAAATTTTATTAGTCGCTTAGTTGCAGAAAAAAGAAATTCCACAGGAAATGGTGAAGTCACGCAGTCCGTGATGACAGATTGTTAACGGCTGATCTATGTGATATAGTACATCGGGCAGGACATCCAAATGCTCGCCTGTCATTCATTGACCTCAAATATTGATTTGAAAGATGTATGTAGTAGCAACTTTACATGGTCGCTCAATCTACTGTTAACATAGAAAAATGTGCACTATTTAAAGGAACACTCCACTTTTTTTGAAAACATTTTCCAGCTCCCCTAGAGTTAAACAGTTGAGTTTTACGGTTTTCAAATCCACTCAGCCGATCTCCGGGTCTGGCGGTAGCATTTTTAGCATAGCTTAGCATAGATCATTGAATCTGATAAGACCATTAGCATCTCGCTCAAAAATGACCATCAATATTTTTCCTATTTAAAACTTGACTCTTCTGTAGAGTTAGGTTATTTTCAGGCGCTGTGTAATATCATTGCGCCTGCTGCACCCATGGTACTTGCTCTTAAAATACTCCATCATTTTTGGTCACACAGATAAAAGTAATACAACTTTCAAATCTGTACATTCTCTAAGTTTATTTGTGTACACTCAGAATAACAACAAAACGTTGTGCTTTTGTAAAATAATGAAAGCAAACAGGATGCGCTTTCTGGCGTCACAGTCTCCGTGAACTGAAATGCACAAAACTTACAGACTTCAAAAATATAGAGAGTGAAAAAAATATAGCGACTTCAAAAATATAGAGAGTGAACTGTCTAGCTTTAAATAAACCAATTCAAATAGAAAACAATTATTCTCAGATTATATAATCCGTATGAAACATGTACTCCGCTACTGCGGCGATGACGACTCAGTGTCGCTGACTTCATCTATAAAGCTGAAAACAAAGAAAGCACTAGTTTATCAATAAATTATTAAAACGTTAACGCAGTCTCCTTGCAGTTTTTTCCCTGAAACATTCATAATTATTATATCTGCCGCTGTGCTGTGGCAAGCTTTTTTGCGTTCGCTTGAGTGCTTATTAGGCTATGTAGGTAATTAAAGGTTCATTATTATGATTTATATGGTTTATTAAACATGCGACTAATAGTCGACTGATCCTTAAAATGAACGACTACTAGTTGACCAGAAAAATCTCTATTCGAGGGCAGCCCTAGTACTTAACATCCAGACCATAAAAGGGAGGGGGAGACAAAGAAAGAAAGAAAGAGAAAGACTGAAATATAGAGATTTTGTGTTTGTGTGGTCCTAGCAAACAAGTCTCCTTACCAAAGGGGTGAGTCGGACCTCCAACGCTTCTTTGAGTTTTTCCTTGCGCACTTCTGTGGTGCGAGTGGAAGATCGGCGGGACGTCCTAGCTGGAGAACGGGAACGACTGCGACGCGGACGTCCCGGTGAGCGAGAGCGGGATCTGGACCGAGAGCGAGCAACACCCTGCTTAAATACTGTCAGGCTCTGCAATAAAGAAAACAACATCCAGAATGTCATTCAATTTAATATCTATATAGCAGGATTTAAATTAAAGCAAGAATTCAACTAAGTTTTAGAATTTTTAAAACATTTGAAGAAATATTATGAAATAAACTACAAAAAAATAATCTGCACAGTTTCCAGGTCACTAATCAAATAAGTAAATTTGTGTCAGTGATCATGTGACCTCATTTGTACAGATGCTCTTTGAATCAGTCTCAGATTCATTCATACCGTGATGTCAGATTCCTTCAGCTCCAGTTCAGTACCATCTTTGTAGATGACGGTGTAGAGCCGAGTCTTGTTGTCATAACTCAGCACCTTGACCTCATAATAAAGGTTACTGCCAGGCCAGCGGCCCATTACAATATCTCCAATCTGAAACCTTGCAGTCGGCATCCTCGTGTACCTACAAAACAATTAATGCAAAATAAAAGCTCTAAATCCCAACCAATTCAGGATGTTTTCTTCCCATTTTAAGTACAAAAACATAATTTAAAATAAAGTTTCCTCGCATTCTAGCCATATAAACAGTTTTATTGTCTTTCCAGTTTAACTACTGAACAAACATAACAGTCTGAAAATGTGGACATACTACAAACAAAATGCAGCAACTCAGTTAATGATAGCATCTAGCAATGCAGCCTTTAAAGATGAAGTCAAGTGTGTAGTCTCTGTGCCAAGAGCATTACAGAAATGATTTTACAACTGGTTCAAGCACTCATACAGGTTTTACAAAGACCAAAAGTGGGTCTTCCACTAAAAAAAAAAAAAAAAAAGACAAACTACAAAACTGTTGGGAACCTGAGATGCTCAAACAGTGTTTTGGTAGTCCCAGTGTTTACAACAGCAACACACACTCCACCTTAACATAATAAACATAATGCACTTAAACATTTTCATGTCCCTTTAATACAAACCAGTAATCTTTTTAGACTAAAAGGTTCTCTGTCATATTTGAAACTATGACCGATTTTCGGCGCCGATGTTAAGCATTTTTATGGTCATTTTCAAAAACAATTTGCTGATAAAATAATTTAAAAGCATTCAAAGAAAGTTTTTGTCAGAGCCCTTGTTATTCTTAATTTCGACATTAATTTTCATTTTTACACTATACATATAAATCAATTATTGGTCTACTTGATATGTAGTAATTATCTGTATCAGCAGTGTACCGAAAAATACATATCAGTCGACACCCATTTCAAACACTATCAGTGGTAAACCCATGAGGGAAACACCAGAGTAGCCGCACATGGCCTGATGACAATGAAGTGATGATGTCAGCTGCCATCTCAGAAGTGCTGATGGGTCTGAATTATGTACCAACACTGTACTCTCTGCACCAGCACTATTGTTGAGGTCTCAATGGCTTTTATGGGAGGGATTCTACTATCACACAGGTATCAACAGATGACTTTTACTATCCATCTACACTACCAGGCAAAAGTTTTTGGACAGTAAGATTTTTAATGTTTTATTTTAACTATTTAAAATAACTGTTTTCTATTTAAATATATTTTATAATGTAATTTATCCCCGTGATCAAAGCTAAATTTTCAGCATCATTACTCCAGTCTTCAATGTCACATGACCCTTCAGAAATCATTCTAATATGCTAATTCGCTGTTAAGGAAACATTTTTTTATTATTATTATCGATATTTAAAACAGTCAAGTACATTTTTTTTCAGGATTCTTTGATTAATGGAAATATCCAGAGATCAGCATTTATCTGAAATAACATTAGTAACATTATACACTATACCACTTAACACATTTTTGGGGAGGGTGGGGTAAATGCTGTTCTTCTGAACTTTCTATTCATTAAAGAAACCTGACAAAAAAAATTCTACTCACCTGTTTTCAACATAATAATATTAAAAAATGTTTTTAGCAGCAAGTCAGAATATTAGAATGATTTCTGAAAGATCGTGTGACTGGAGTAATGATGCTAAAATTCAGCTTTGAAATCACAGGAATAAATTAAATTTTAAAATATATTCAAATAGAAATCAGTTATCTTAAATGGTAAAAATATTTTACAATTTTACTGTTTTTGCTGTATTTTGTATCAAATAAATGCAGGCTTTGTGAACAAAAGAGACCTGTTTAAAAAACATTAAAAATCTTACTGTCCAAAAACTTTTGACTGGTAGTGTATCTACAGAAAAAAAAAAAGAAGAAGAAAAAAAAAAAAAAAAAAAAAACTACAGAAAGACCAATACAAGTTTTTTTTTCTTCCTAAATTCACACTTCTCAACTTGACTGGTTGGCATCTTTAAAGAATAGCACCGTAAAACACACTACTATGCAAAAGTAAAAATAAATGAAACAATTAAATTACTTAACAACTGTATTGTTTGCACAATTACTCAGATTTTTACCAACATTTCTTCTCAAATAAAAAAATAAAATAGAATTTAAACGGAACAACTCAAAACCAAGATACAAAAGAAAAACAATTTAAAAACAGGAAATAAGCTTTCAACCACTTAAACTGCAAGTAAGTTTTTTCATTAATTTTTGTGTAAATAATATAATAATATATAATAAATCGTCTAACAAGACTGTTGCAGTCTAACAATTACTGGGTTATAGTGTTAAAATAATAAAAATAATTCTGGATATCACTTAAAAAAAAAAAGACATTTAACATAAAATCTGTAACATTTCACTTAAAAAAAAGTCTCTCAATTTAGAATTTTAACAAAATACCACTACACAACTGAAAGACAGTAACGATCAAAATAAGTAAATAAATAAATTAAATAAAAAATAAAAGTTAAAAAATGAAGAGCTTAAGAAATTATGTTGTTAAGACCAAACACCACCACCAAAACATTATATGATTTTGGCACTCAGGCAAGGCCAAAAACATAAGCTAAAATCCTACTCACACATCTAGAAGCACTTTTCAAGCAGATGCTCTCCACTATAGGAAACAACCAAAAACTTATATTAAAACCATATGTAAAGCACAGCCCATAAAACTTCCACCCATCTATCCTAAAACCATCTAATCCAATGAACACACATTCCAGACATTCCTGATGCAGATCACACTGACACACACCCAACACTGAGATGAAGTCCAGCACTGTAGAAATCCCATGTGCTTCCAGAGAGTTGATGTGAAACTACACAGCAAAAGATTTAAACTGAGTGAATGTGCGTGGGCGGAGTCTGATGCGTTTGTTATGCAAATGAGGGGGACACAGGACGACACGCGCGCTCTACTATCGCTACCAACATCTATTCCAAGTAAAACTTACGACAGAAAATCTGACTATACTTTTTAAAGCAACAGCATTTTAGAAACTGACCACATTTGTGATTATTTGAATTTTACTTTAGCAAACCAAAGAAATGGAATATCCCAGCTAAGGCGGACTGAATATAAATTCTGGAATGTTTATTAAAAAGTTAGTATGATAAATTAATTGTTATTGTGTTTCAGTGTTCTTTCATGTGATGCAAAGGCACCCCGAGCAGATTCACATGCTGCTCCTTTAACACAGCAAAAGAATGACAGGAATGGAGGGAAAACGTCATGTATTCAAACCATTGTCAGTCCGCGTGTGAAAGAGGCTCATAAACAGCAACATTTAATCAGGGTTAATAAACAACGGATACAGAAAACAACGGTTATAATGAATGAATAATGTATTACACATAAATGTACTGAGTCAAGTTACTATTAAACGTGACTATTTTGTGCAAGAGTGGAAAGTGTTACTTGCACTTTCTTGCACAAACAAAATAATGAAACCGAAAGGTCCAATATAAAAGACCGTTTTAACAATTAAAAGATTAAAAAATGAATGCAAACTTCGTGAGGTAACATAAAACAGTCGAGCTGTGTTAGAGGACAATAAATGCGCGCCGTGCCCAAGTTTCCTGTATGGCGAGCCGGTTATTAATTCGAGTCAAATACCAAAACAAAGACAAACAGTTGAACTATTTACACAAACAAAGAGTTAACTTGTTTTTACAAGATATTATATCATATCCAGATAGAGCTTGTGACCGTTAATGGCAATATACATTATGTTTACTTCTTCAGAGTTGCGGGCGGACAGAGCGCTGATCTAGTTCTGTACCGTTAACTACGCAATCGCAATAAAGATATTTACATACAAAACCAACAAACATGCAAAGTGAATTGCTTAAGATTTCTTACCTTCAGTCGATCTTAATATCCTAAAAATCTCTAAAGCTTATCAACAGAACTTCATAAAATAGAGAATATTGTTTTAAAACACTAGCCCCCGCTCTGAATTCGTTCCTCCCTCTGTGACCGCTCAACCTACCAGCGTCCTTGAGGGCGGGAAGCTCTCTGATTGGCTGGGATGCCCTGTTTTTAAATTTTTGAATTTTCTGATTGGACGTCGATGCGGTTTACGTGAGCGTTTATTGGAGGCGAGGCATTTGAGCTGGAGGGGATCGGGTTTTACAAAATGGAGTCCTGTCCTGGCTAGACTGTTGATCGTGATCAGTGAGATATGAGAAAAGAGAGGATGGACAGCCGACGTCATACGTCGTGCTTGTAAAATGCGGAAAGTTTCTTGAAAATGGTAAATATAGTTGGTTATTAATGGATCGAGGCATACAAAGGATCAACGTAATATTTAATAAACCAGAAGACATTAATAACTTGTATTTTTGTTTGAAGTGTGCACTGGAGGGAAATGCTTTTAAAATACATAAACTAAAACGAGACGTCTGTTGGACATTTTCTGGATGTATTTTTTACAGCTTGAATACGGTTAATAAATATACTTGTATAAGGTTAGGACAATGTTCTGACTATAAATGTTGATTTAAATGTAAGTTACTCTACGAGTCAAATATTTTGAACAGTACTATTTTTAATGTGTTTTGTTGTTGTTGTTGTTTTAAAGAAGCCACTTCTGTGAACCAAGTCTGCATTTATTTGATCCGAAGTACAGCAAAAACAGTACAATTTTGAAATATTTTTTATTAATTAAAATAACTGTTTTCTATTTTAATATATTTTCAAATGTAACTTATTCTTTTGGTTTCAAAGCTGAATTTTCAGCATCATTACTCCAGTCACATGATCCTTCAGAAATCATTCTAAAATTCTGATTTGATGCTCAAAAAAACATTTATTATGTTGAAAACAGCAGAGTAGAAACAGAAAACTTTTGTAACAGATTTATAATGTCTTTACTATCATATTTTATATATATATATATATATATATATATATATATATACACACACACACACACACACATACACTGACTCCAAGCTTTTGAATGATATAGTGTATAATGTTACAAAAGCCTTTTATTTCAGATAAATGCTGATCTTTGGATCTTTCTATTTATCAAACAATCCTGAAAAATTTACTCAGCTGTTTTAAATATTGATAATAATAATAAAAATGTTTCTTGAACAGCACATCAACATATTATAATGATTTCTGAAGGACCATATGACACTAAAGACTGGAGTAATGTTGCTGAAAATGTAGCTTTGATCACGGGAATAAATGACATTTTAAAATACATTCAAATAAAAAATTATTTTTTGAAATGTAAAAATATTTCACAAAACTAATGCTTTTGCTGTATTTTGAATCAAATAAATGCAGGCTTGATGAGCAGAAGAGAATTCTTTAAAAAAAACAACTACGACATTAAAAATCTTACTGTTCAAAAACGTTTGACTGAAAGTGTACTTCATATTAAAACAGAAGAACAGTGTTTTTAATTTAAATACATAATGTAAATATGCTAAACAACACTCAATGAAATTAATACATAGCATTTAGAATGAAAATTGATGCCACAGGCTATTAAAAATTAGAAATATATTTTATACATGGACCAAAAGTATTTAGTAAACATGTTAATCTTATGAACTCACACACATTGAACTACATTGTATGGAAAGTACAGTGTGAAAGTTAAAATAGATTTCTGTGATACAATTTAGAAAAAATAAGTTAAATGTATTGTTTAATGGAAATCCTGTTTAAATATAACAATTTATATAATTACTAAATTAATAATTAGAATATAAACAATGCATAATTTACAATAAACTAATGTACAAAAAGGTTAAACGTTTGCAATCTTATTCACTAATCAAACGTATTCTTCACAAACCAGCTTTTCTCAGGGTATGCTGAAGAGTAGGCGCACAGCAGATGTAGTCTTACTCAGTTTCCGTTTTTGCAAAGTTGCATTGCTGCATTTGACCTCAGCTGAACTGTAGCAATGCCTTTACATGCTAAATCCTGGAGGTGTCAAGAACTGTGCACCTTGATGTTTGAACTACTCGCATTGTAGTAGCTGCTTTCCGGGTCTGTAAGATTGTTTAAGAAGAGTACAGTATTCAATAGCTGTTTGTGTAATGCTCACATTTACTTTCAGTGTTAGTTCAGTCCTGCCTTCTTCCTGTTTGCCACAGCTGAACCGTGCAGCAGCAAACAGAAAAGCAGCAGCATTTGCTACTGAGGAGGAGCCATGTCAGGTGTAAATTAGCAGAATTTAAAGTCAAATATGTGTTGATTTAGATGAAAAACAAAGTGAGGTAATCAAACGAGAATTGTCAAGTAATCAGTTTTAAGTCACTTTCACATTTAAATTCAGAAATAACTACAAACAGCAATGTATTGCAATTTTTATTTAATCTGCTCAAACAAAACAATGTTAGCATGTAAGAAACTTCTAATTAACATGAAAACAGTATGGTACAACATGAACAATAAAATAGAAAGATAAGGAAACTGAAAATTGCATTACAAGGACATTCAGTTGAATCGAACCAGCTGTCAACGTTTTGCTAATATTTTTCAACCGATTTCCACGAGGGCAAAGATCAGTTTCTCAGATCCCACCAGCATACATGGTCTTAACCATAACACAAACCACACTGTAATGCAACAGAAAAAAAAAATGACACTGAGAGAAGAACGTGAATGCATGTTTGATTTTAAACAAAGATCGTAAAAGCTCCTTTGCAACTCGCTGAAGCAAAATGCAAAACAAATGAATAAAGTTATGGCAGGCCCTAAATTAATACTCCCTATATATACGCTTTTAAATTTTTTGACATATCAAATGCAACTTCCGAACAAGGCACAAACCATGAAGATCACAAACAGGTTTATCCAGGAATGAATCAACCCTGATCAAAACATTTCACCTGCTTAACCTAAAGACCAATCAACAATAGTTATTTGTTGTCAAAACAAAGGTGGATCAGGAGATTGTGACGTTCTAGAGATTACGGTTTAGCTTTGGTGATAGTGCCGATCGCAAAGGGACGGCCGTCTCATCAGCAATAGAATCGTTGGAACTTCTACGGGTTTTTAAAGTGCAATCAATGCTGTAAACACTCTATACAAACTTTCTGATTCCTTGAGAGATTATTTCGAGTGATGGTTTGGAAGTGAAAAGAAACTACAAAGGATTGACAAGCGAGCATGGCGGGGGGAAATGGATAACTGAGGAGAAATCTGATCAGAGAGAACGTCACAAATTCATGTTATCAGTTTTCTCCAAATTCGCACAGCCTATAATCACACTTCACGTTTGTACAAAGAGTTCGCTCTTAAAAAGCATACTTCCCTAACAAAAGCTTGTTGGAAGATAAAGTCCCTCTGAAAAACAGAGCCAAGTGCCTTCCAGTGTGCAAAAAGAGGATAAACTGGGGAAAAAAAAATCTTGAAATCATTCAAAAAGCTGAGATGTGTTGCTTGGCCCTCTACACTGTTAAAAAAAAAAAAAAAAGTTGTTTCAACTTAAAAAGTGTTTGTGCTGCCTTAAAATTTTAAGTTTTGTCAACATGAAATGTTAAGTTGTACTACATGAAAACATGGATATTTGAGTTGAGTAAACTTAAAATTTTAAGGCAGCACAAACACTAAGTTGAAACTTTTTTTTTTTTTTTTTTTTAAATCAGAGAGAACATCACAAATTCATGTTATCAATTTTCTCCTCAAAATTCGCACAGCCTATAATCACACTTCACGTTTGTACAAAGAGTTCGCTCTTAAAAAGCATACTTCCCTAACAAAAGCATGTTGGAAGATAAAGTCCCTCTGAAAAACAGAGCCAAGTGCCTTCCAGTGTGCAAAAAGAGGATAAACTGGGAAAAAAAAAAAAATCTTGAAATCGTTCAAAAAGCTATGATGTGTTGCTTGGCCCTCTACACTGTGTTAAAAAAAACAAGTTGTTTCAACTTAAAAAGTAAGTGTTTGTGCTGCCTTAAAATTTCAAGTTTAGTCAACATGAAATGTTAAGTTGTACTACATCAAAACATGGATATTTGAGTTGAGTAAACTTAATTTAAGGCAGCACGAACACTAAGTTGAAACTTCTCTTTTTTTTTTTTTTTTTTAATCAGAGAGAATGTCATAAATTCATGTTATCAGTTTTCTCCTCAAAATTCACACAGCCTGTAACCACACTTCACGTTTGTACAAAGAGTTCGCTCTTAAAAAGCATACTTCCCTAACAAAAGCGTGTTGGAAGAGGAACCCCCTCTGAAAAACAGAGCAACGTGCCTTACAGTGTGCAAAAAGAGGATGAACTGGAAAACAAATTCTTGAAATCGTTCAAAAAGCTGTGATGTGTTGCTTCGCCCCTACACTGTAAAAAAAAAAAAAGTTGTTTCAACTTAAAAAAAAAAAAAGTGTTAGTGCTGCCTTAAAATTTGAAGTTGTCAACATGAAACGTTAAAGTTGTACTACATGAAAATATGGATATTTGAGTTGAGTAAACTTAAAATTTTAAGGCAGCACGAACACTTTAAGTTGAAACAACTTTTAAGTTGTAATTGGTAAACACCCCATGCAAAATGAATAGGTTGTCACACGTGATCTTTCACATTCTCGAATCCAAAAATGAAGTAAAATGAGTAACCCCTGCAAATTTATTATGGCTATAAAGAGGTGTCTGTTGCGAACTGCATTTTCAGAATGCGTATGGAGAACATCATTCATCCACAGTTTGAGGGCAGAGTGGATGATTAAAAAAAGAAAAAAAAGAGAGAGAGAGACAGAAAATGCAACAATGCTACACTTATTGCTTATGAACTGAAAACTAAAGTATTTTTCGTGGCAACCATTTTTCCCTTCCCAATCGTAAGAAGACATGCACTGAAATTGAAAGAAATACGAAAGAGCCTACGGTGAATAAAAAGTTCATAGTATTTCTGGTTAGCACTATCTACAGATACGGTCTGAGCTGACGCTGAGGTCAACCTTAACTTCGATTGGCTGAGAGGATTTTGGTAGAGAGCTACAACGATGTACAGTAGAAAGGCATTGTCCTTCGTGATCGTTCCGAACAGTTAGCGAACACACAAGACGAAGGTATACAGATAACAGTTGCTCATTAGAGACAGCCTGTGGAGCATTCAGAGAATAATGATGATAAACCGACCAAGAGAGCAAGTAAGCTACCTGATGTGGTCATGGCGTACATTAGAACAGGTTGACTGAATGACTTGCAGGTATAATGTTTATTTTGTCATCATTTAATGTACATATTCTGGTTAAAATAGTAGGAAGACAAGCTTTAGAGTCCTGCAGCAAGAGACCATACTCATTTGGTTGGCCAGATTCAAGGTTTCGCTCTATACAAGGCCAACTTAGTTAACGTTACTTCACCACCACCACCACCACCAGTACCACCTTTAAATTCATAACAAACAAAGCCTGCCCTTTGCTAAACGATGTGCCGTAGAATGAATGTCATCTGCTTGATTTACAATTTCACTCTTCGATGGTTAATATGTAATTCAGTAATAGTTTGTCTTTTTTCGTCATTTTCGTTCCACAGTAAGAGTCATCCATTGCATACTGACAGTCACTTCCTTAAGACTGTGTCCTGACCTCCTTTCAAGACGGGGCGTTTGGTGTATGGCGTCGGCTTTGAGGCGTCTGGTTATCCTCTCGCTGTTACGCCTCCCGCGCCCCCACGCTCAAAACTCGTGTCTGTCCCGGCATCGTACTCAACAGATCCTCTGAATTATCATGGTTATTGTGATCACCACTGGTTAAAACTGTAATTTTCCATTTTCATTGCTTTTGAGATAGTGTCTTAAACTGAAGCTGACCTCTGAAGTGACAGATTGTGGTTAAAAAAATACAGGTGCATCTCATCCTCCTATGCAGAGTTTGACTTGCCCAACTCCTCCCTGATTGCTGAAAACACAAAAAACGACAAGGGAATTAGAAACAGTCCAAGTCAGATTGGTAGACTAGTTCCATTTTTTTGTTTTTGCCTTTATTTTGATAGGAGAATAGTGGATGAGAGAGATCGGGAACGGTCCACGCGCCGGGATTTGAACTCGGGACGCCCGTAGCACAACGACGCGTATTACAAAGTATGCTACACTTTTACTATAGTAAAACCACTGTTATTTTTCCTAAGGGATTTGTATTTGTGTATGCATTCATGGTTTGATGTTTTCTACTGTTTAAGGAAAAATATCAGAAAAAATATTCGTGAAATTGCTCCAATATCCTTATCTAAAGCACAAGATTTGCGAACCTGTTCCGAAGTTCTGATCCGCTCTGAAGTCCCAACCTGAATTTGATTTGGATCGGGACTTCTAATCGCGTATCGCGAATCATTTGATTTGAAACATTCAGTTCGCTAAATGATTCACGAATCCGTTCCGATCTAAATCAATGATTTGCGATACACGATTTTAAGTCCTAATCTGAATCAAATGATTTGCGATAATGCGATCCGATTGGAGTGCTTTAAAATAGTAAATCATTTCGCGACGTGATGGTTTAACTGATTGGAGTTTCGAAAAAAAAAAAAAAAAAAAAAAGAAAAAAAAAAAAGGGTATGATGTTTTTTTTGAATTGCATGAATTTTGTGCGAAAAGTTATGTGCTTATTGACAAAATTTAACACTTATTTCATAGATACATTGTCTTTCAATAATTCAAGCACTTTTCAAGTACCTCTTAAAGAATATTGCTATTTTCAAGGGTTTTCCAGGCCTTAAATTTCAAAAAGTCAAATTCAAGTACTTCAAGCACTTTACAAGCACCTTGTACGAAACCTGTTTAACTGCTTTTAATTTGCAAATTGGTTCTGAAAATGACAGATACCGATAACTATATACTGCTACAGACCGTTTTTATGCTTATCGTATGCGCCATTTTAATTTAAAAGCATTTAAAGAAGGTTTTGGTCAGAGCCCTTGTTATTCTTAATTTTGACAAAAATTTTCATTTTTACCGCAGACATATGACACATATCGGTTCAAAATATCGGTCATCGGTCTACTTGATCTGTAATGACTGGTATCGGCATCGCCCCTGAAAAACACATATCTAGACCCCTAGAAAGAACACAAAAAGATGATATGGAAATCACATGGTGACCAAAAACTAATAAAATAAATCTAATATTTTAATTGATCCAACATTAGGCACCCTTTGTATGCTGGACACTTGTCACTTGTTATTTCCCACTCCAACTCATTTATTTGTAATTAAAAATTTGTGAAGACAATTTTATTTGTATAAAATAAAAACTGAAACACGTACAGTATAAATTTATAAATGCACAAATAAATTACTTTTTAAAATAATAATAATAATAATAATAAAATATATTAGTTTATTATATTAAATTAAATAATGAAATAATTTAATATAACTAATTTATATTAAATAAAATCATTTAATATAACCACAGAGCAAATTAGGGAAATAAATTGATATCTTTTTCAAGTATTATTATTATTATCGACATCAGCAAGAATTTAAGCATAAGCTGATAGATCTTCAATGTTTTTGAGATCATAAGAAACAAGCTCAGTCGAATGTGTCTAAACTTTTGACTGTTAGTGTCAAGTATTTGTTTCTAATGTATTAAAAACAGGGCTGCCAAACGATTAATCGCAATTAATCGTATATAAAATAAAAGTTTATGTTTACATACTATATATGTGTGCACTGTGTATATTTATTATGTATATATAAATACACACACATACATGTACACATGTATATATTAGTAAAATTATGTTAGATTTATATATAAAATATTTGTATTTAAATTATATAAGTATTAATATACATACAAATGTTTTTAAAATATATACATGTGTGTGTGTATTTATATATACACATAATAAATATATACAATAAACACATATTATGTAAACACACTTTTATTTTGAAAGCGATTAATCACGATTAATCGTTTTGCAGCCCTAATTAAAAAGCTAAACGTGCATCATACATAGTGGCAATACAACGCAATATGTTACCATCAATAAGTTCTTCTTTCAGCTTTGATAGTTCCTTCCTCATCTCCTCTAGAATGTCCTAAAAAGCAAAGCAATTTGCAATTAGATTAGAATATTATTTATAATACTCTGCAAATCAAGTCATGCAACTTGTCACGGAACCGTTTTGATGTCTGTAAGATTTCATATTAGACAAGAATATATACACTAGAGAAGAGAAATTAGCTACCATGATACTGTTAATATTAGCTGTTATATCAAATGCACTTGGCCTTGGCTGTTCAAATGACAAGATTACCAGATGAGTAGGTGTATGTTATAACATCAACACTCAGTCACTTTAATTACAGCTGCTATAAGTAACTCTTCAGCACTAAAAACATTCTAGAGTGTAGCAGACAGAGCTGAGCGACTTGAGTAACTGTGTTTTCAGATAAGTAAGACTCCCACATATGCCTTTCATATCTAACATGCTCATTCATACAGAAGGGAGGTATTGCCTTTGTAGAGAGGACTATAATTGTACACACCCACAAAAGCTGCGTGTACAGTCAACTACTATTTCTCCCTTGTTTTAAAGGAAGTGCTGTAATACCAAACACGTTTTCGAATGAGGTAAAATGAGAACTCGTACCAATAGCTTTGGTAAGACTTTGTCAACATAATGAGGAAGTTGTACAGCCCCTCTATTAAACCCTGGAGGGCTAAAAGGGTAAATGAGTTTCAGTTCTTCTCAAATTTTGAGAAGTACCTGTTTCAATCTGTCATAGTCAAGAGCTTCTGTTGGCACCCCATTGGCACTTATGGATCCGGTAGGAGTTGGTGTAGACCTTGGTCTGAGGAGAAAAGAAATGGCGTGAGGCAAAGCTATTTTAAGCACAAAAGTGCAGTCAAGATGCAAAGCAGAAGTTTAGTGACACACTTTGAGAGTCATTTCAGATCCTATGTAAATCTACACTGTTCAACCCCAATTGGTGATTGAAAGAACATACACAGCATTTACAATGGATAAGACGTCACGTGTGAGGAAAATACAAGATATTTCAGATTTCGTGGAGTACTGCAAAGGAAATACACGCATCTGGACATAAAAATGACCACTATGGGAATTGTATTTCCTTGAGAGGAGCTGCAAATGCACCATTTCAAAGCACAGCAAACCAAAAACACAGCTTGGGACACCATCCACACTTCAAAACACACAACGCAGCTGCCGTATCACTCTCATGCTCGTCTGTAGCCGATTCAGACAGGATACTATTGCCAACACAATAATCACCATAGGGTGGAAACATGGGAAGTGCGGGAAATGACGCTTTATCTATCCCATCGGGAAAGAAATTAATGCTGAACAGTGGGTTGCCTTGTGCAAAAAGGAAGCAGAAGTCAAGCGGATAAGAACATTATGACACAGCTTAGGCAGAAACAATTTAGCTGTGTGTGAAATATAAGCATGTGCTCCCTCCTCTTTGTATGAAAGCTTTCTGCATTTAGAGGGAGAGGATGACTTCCCTTTCTTGGCAGGATAAACTAAATTAATTGCACATTTGCAGGGGGAGGGGGAAAGCGTGTTATCTCTGGAGCCAGGTGGACGAATTGGCAAGAGTGGAAAAATGCTCCAGCTTTCTGATACTGCGTGACCTCTGACGACATCTAGTACTGCAGAATTATCAGGACGCTTTAATAATCATACTACGGTCAATCCTTCATAGCTACATTCCATTGCACAATAAGAACAAATTCAAATGTGTGTTTCTCTTAACTATGGGCACTTTATGTAATAGGGTGATTATTATTAAAATAAACAGATTTCCTTCTCTTTTTTTTTTTTTTTTTTTTTTACATGAAGATCTTACTGGAAGTGCATTATCATGCCTGTGTTTTACTACTTTTCAAATGCTTCAAATGTATATATTTTATTGTTTTACTCTCATCCAAGACCCAGACTTTCACTTGGTAATTCTAAAAATTCATAATGTATTATTACATTAAAAACTGTGTTAGTCTATACAAATAAAATGATTATAAATTTTTAGCATTTATATACTGTGGAAATGGTTTATAAATACCACCATTCAAAAGTTTGGGTTGGTAAGTTTTTTTTTTTATGTTTATTAAAGTTTTCTAAAAATGTAGTAAAACTGTGATGTTGTAAAACATTATTAGAATAATGGTTTTCTATTTTAATATAATCTAACATGTAATTTACACTGCTCTTCAAAAGTCTGGGATCAGTAAGATTTTTTTTTTTTTTTTTTAAGTAGTTTCTTATGCACATCAAAGCTGAATATATTTGATCAAAAATACAGAAAAAAATGTAATTTTGTGAAAAATTAAAATAAGAGTTTTCTTATTTAATATACTTTAAAATATAATTCATTTCTGTGAAGCAAAGCTGAATTTTTTGCATCATTTCTCTAGACTTCAGTGTCACATGATCCTTCAGAAATAATTCTGATATGCTGATTTATTATCAATGTTGAAAACAGTTGTACTGCTTAATATTTTTTAGGACCTGTGACACTTTTTCCAGGATTCTTTGATAAATAATGTTCCTTATTCAGTAAGGATGTGTTAAATGGATAAAAAGTGATAGTAAAGACTTACATTGTTAGAATTTTTTTAATAAATGCTGTTCCTTTTAACTTTTTTATTAATCAAAAAAAGTATCACAGGTTCCAAAAAAATATTAAGCAGAACAACAGTTTCAACACTAATAATAAATCAGCATATTAGAATTATTTCTGAATGATCATGTGATACTGAAGACTGGAGTAATGGCTGATGAAAATTCAGTGCTGCATCACAGAAATAAATTATATTTTAAAGTATATTAATATAGGAAACCAATATTAGAAATTGCAATAATATTTCACAATATTACTGTTTTTTCTGTATTTTTGATTAAATAAATACAGCCTTAATAAGCATAAGAGACACTAACCCTACCAACCCTAAACTTTTGAATGGTATTGTATAAATTTACACAAATTAAATTGTCCCTCGGAAATCAATGGTTTCTGAGGGACCACAGAATCAATGGTTCTCAGAGTTAAAGAAACACCCAAATATTAAATATGCATTATATGTATTACACTGACCTTTAGCATAAAAGCAGCAGCAATTTTGAAAAGCATAAAGCATTTTATTCACACCATTTCATGGTGATTATATTGTTGGCAACAGCAGAATCTGTGTATTAAAAAAGAAAAAAAATAAGAATAACCGTAGACAATCACTGCACCAACCCTCATCCTATTTAAAGAGCACTCTCAGCAAACAACGTCTAGAAGAGTTCTCAAACTAGCCTCTTATACCTGTTTAAGGAATCATAGTACTTGTCAGTACCCATCTGATTTCTCCATGGTGCGTCCCGTCTGTGAGAGTAAAGAGACTAACCAGGTCAGAGGACAACAGCGTGGATCTGAATTCTGTATTTTCATAGTAATCTTCCAAATGCACTGGTTCCAACTCAGGAGAAATATTTCTATTTCAGTGTAGCCCTACTGAAAAGTGCTTTTGTATACCATTTGTATAACTGTATAAGCAAATGCCTGAAAAAATGGCATAAGCAAATCAAAAAATGCTGAACAGCTCTGGTATACACAGATCTGATGAGAAGCAACAGCACTGTGTTTTAGTGATGTCAAGCACGGGACCCGACTGCCTGCATTCTGACATGCGTTTGTGAGGGGCCCCCGGCCACAAGCACGTGATGCAAAGCAGTCGAAGCAACAATAATTCAAATTAGCTTTGAGAAAAGCAGGACCTGGCGAAGACCCAGATGCCAAAAGCCGGACATTTTATTCAAAAGGCATTATGAAGTGGTGAAGGTATAATGCACACACTGATTCAGCTCATGAAAAACAATGACATGCAAATTATTACCTTCCAATGACTGGTGATTTGCTACCATTCATGGTGTTTGTCCTCTCCCAAGGCTTTCTGGGCATATCTGTGGAAAAAAAGTGATGAATGTTAAATTTTATGATATCTGCAGTCTCATATTTCACATATAGCAATTGCATTGCTTCAAGGCCCAGATTGTGCACTGGACAACAAACTTGCGACCCACTGCTATTTCTTTAAAAGGAACCCGGTGTATGGCCTAATATAACGTAAATGATGTCTCTTATTCTACTTCTCTTATTCTATATCTTTTCTACATCATTTTATACATATTTTGGACTATTGGGGCGCCATTATTTCAATGACATGAATTGGTTCCACTCCGTTGCCATTTTTACCACAACTTGGAATACACAACTTAGAAATAAAATACTGATACGATGACCATAGCCACTCAAAGAGCATAAGAGTCTGTCATTTGTAAGCTTCTTCAGTAGCTGTGGTATACCATAAGACTCAAAGACATCAGGGCTGAAATGGAGAGAACAAATCTTTCATGGGTTTTCTACTACATATTTTAGTAAGAGACATCATTTACGTTATAATAAGCCACACAAGTCTTAAAGGAGAAGTCCACTTCCAGAACTAAAATTTACAGATATGTACTCACCCCCATGTCATCCAAGATGTTCATGTCTTTCATTCTTCAGCCGTAAAGAAATTGTGTTTTTTGAAGAAAACATTTCAGGATTTTTCTCCATATAATGGACTGATATGGTGCCCCGAGTTTGAACTTCCAAAATGCAGTTTAAATGCGGCTTCAAACGATCCCAAATGCGGTTGTAAAAGATACCAGCGGAGGAAGAAGGGTCTTATCTAGCGAAACGATCAGTTATTTTCATTAAAAAATTACTATTTAAATATTTTTTAAATCTCAAAGGCTTGTCTTGTCTTGCTCACCCTGAACTCTGTGTATTCTGGCTCAAGACAGTTAAGGGTATGTCGAAAAACTCCCATCTTATGTTCTCCCTCAACTTCAAAAATCATTTCAAAATCATCCTACATCGCTGCAGATCCACCGACCCAGTCTTTGCAAAGTGAACATGCAAAGATCATCAAACACCCTTAACAAAAAAGGTAAAACAGCGATATAGGGCAATTTTGAAGTTGAGGGAGAACATGAGATGGGAGTTTGGAGACATACCCTAACTGCCAT
Organism: Cirrhinus mrigala; assembly: GCA_036247105.1. Lineage (NCBI taxonomy): Eukaryota > Metazoa > Chordata > Actinopteri > Cypriniformes > Cyprinidae > Cirrhinus > Cirrhinus mrigala. The sequence continues at coordinate 24,978,557 of CM070026.1, forward strand.
GAACCGAAAAAAAAAAAAAAAAAAAAAAAAAAAAGTCCACTATATGGAGAAAAATGCTGAAATGTTTTCCTCAAAAAACAATTTCTTTACAACTGAAGAAGGAAAGACATGAACATCTTGGATGACAAGGGGTAAGTACATTATGTCAATTTTTGTTCTAGAAATGGACTTCTCCTTTAATATCCGGGGTTCCAGTCAACAACATACTAAATTATTAAAATTACATCAAACAGGTTGCCAAATGTTGCTTTAGTATTTTCCCCCTGCTTACCTGGTGTGCTACAGGCTGACACTTTTGGAGTTATGGTAGCCTCAATATCATCCTGATAGAAAAAAGGATATAAAGATAATCAATCTGAAAATCAGTCATATCAATAAAATTAAGAGTAGTCTATATGTACAGATTTAATCATAGACCGTACACAGCCGAATGAAACACTATTAACTCACAGCTTTCTGCTCAGGCTCTGGTGATGATCCCTTCTCAGCAATTCTTCTCCTGTGTCAAAACAACAGCACATTTTTAAATTTCATTACATTACTGGATACGATACAACATTCTCATAATTGATCTCAAAGAAAAAAAGTTTTTATTAGGAAGTTCCGAGACTAATAAAGTGTTTGAAAACTAGGCCCTGCTTCAATCACTGCAATCAAAGTTCACCTCCTGGCCAGCAGGGCGCTCATCTCCTCCATCAGACCTCCTCCTCCAGGTAAAGGACCATTTCCACGGGATGCCTCGGGCTTGGCACCACCTGAACTCACTGCTGATCCTGCGGCTGGAGCCAGGGGCTCATCACTCTACAGTAACACATTGGATTTGGTAAGGAACAAATTTAGTATTTTTAATGATGTTTAGAAAGAAAAATGTTTTCAGCTTTAGGGTGCAGTGTAGGGTCAGAAATGAACTTCTTAAATTTATCTACAGAGACGATGTTTTTTTTTTTTTTCACTTTTTGAGGTAAATTTTTTAAATGACCATATTAAATGCATCTGTGCTGGCTTACGTCAAATATTAAATTAAACCGATCAACTCAAGCAATCAGAATATTAAGTTGTTGCCAATGCAACATGTTGCAACATAATCAGATCTAAATCAAATGTCATTCATTAGTTTTGACATTTCACATTAACCATAATAGATTTATTTTAAAAGGATACTTCGCACAAAGCTAAAAATTTTGTCATTAATTGCTCACCCTCATGTTGTTCCGAACCCGTAAAACCTTCATTCATCTTCAGAACACAAATTAGGATATTTTTGATGAAACAGAGTGTTCTGACCCCGCATAGACAGCAACAGTATTGTCTTCTTTGCGCCTAGTTGTGTTCCTGTCTATGCAAGGTCAGAAAGCTCTTGGATTTCATTAAAAACATCTTCATTTATGTTCAGAAGATGAACAAAGGTCCTACAGAAACAACACGAGAGTAATTAATGACAGAATTTTCATTTTTGGATGTACTAACCCTTTAATTGTGCTTTTTTGCTTCCTTATCTGAGCCATTTTTGTTTATTTTGGTAGCATTTTTGCACCAAGCCCATTAATTTCTGACCCTAGTGCTTTGTCAAGATGCTTCAGGTGAAAACCAATGCAAATGAAAGCAATTACAGTCCTTGAACCCTTACCCTTGGCACTTTCTTTAGCTTGGCTCCAGCAAGGGCAGCTGCAAGCCCAGACAGGCCCTTGTTCTCGTCTGTGGTGGGCGAGGGGGTGAACAGACCCGAGGGCAGAGGTGGGGCCGGGGGTGGAGGTGGTGCTGGTGGTGGAGCCTGGCCTGAGGGTGGAGGCGGTGGGCCGGGGGGAGGGGGAGGACCTGTTGGGGTAAGCGTGGGGGGAAGAGGTGGTGGGGGAGGAGGAGGGGGACCAGGGGGTGGCGGAGGTCCAGCAGTGGTGGGAGTCACAGTGGAGCCGGGAGGGAGAGGCGGTGGGGGTGGAGGGGTCGGTATCCCCTGTACTGAATCTGTAGTGATAAATAAATAAAAAAAACGATCATGAAAGTTATAACACGTCTTTATTACTTAGCAGTTAAACTGTGATATGTTCTACATTCATGACTGTTTTAACTGCTTTGCATTGTGAAATTGATTATCACACTCAGAATGAGCTAAATTGATGTCAAAATATGTCAATACACTACCAGTCAAAAGTTTTTGAACAGTAAGATTTTTAATGCTTTTTTTTTTTTTTTTTTTTTAAGAATTTTCTTCTGCTCACCAAGCCTGCATTTATTTGATCCAAAATACAGCAAAATATTTTTAATATTTAAAATAACTGCTTTCTATTTGAATATATTTTAAAATGTCATTTATTCCTGTTAATACTTATTAATACTTTTATTTAGCAAGGATGCTTTAAATTGATCAAAAGTGATGATAAAGAGATTTATAATGTTTTATTTTAGATAAATGCAGTTCTGAACTTTCTATTCATCAAAGAAACCTGAAAAAAAATTCTACTCATCTGCTTTCAACGTAATAATAATAATAATAATAATAATAATAATAATAATAATAATAATAACAACAACAACAACAACAACAACAACAACAACAACAACAACAACAACAACTAATGTTTTTTGACCAGCAAATCAGAATATTAGAATGATTTCTGAAGGATCATGTGACTGTAATGATTCTAAAAATTTATCTTTGAAATCACAGGAATAAATGACATTTTAAAATATATTCAAACAGATGAATAGAAATTATTTTAAATAGTAAAAATGTGTCAATTTTACTGTTTTTGCTGTACTTCGGATAAAAAAAAAAAAAAAGATGCAGGCTTGGTGAGCAAAAGAAACTTATTAAAAAAATATTACAAATCTTAGTGTTCAAAAACTTTTGACTGGTAATATAATATAATATAACATGATATAACAATATAATATAATATAATATAATATAATATAATATAATATAATATATAATTTTTCAAAATTGAGATTTATACATCATCTGAAAGCTGAATAAATAAGCTTTCCACTGATGTTAGGATAAGACAATATTTGGTCGAGATACGACTATTTGAAAACCTGGAATCTGAGGGTGCAAACAAATTAAAATATTAAGAAAATTGCCTTTAAAGTTGTCCAAATAAAGTTCTTAATGTATATTACTAAACAAAAATTAAGTTTTTTTTACATTTACAGTAGGAATTTTACAAAATATCTTCATGGAACATGATCATTACTTAATTTCCTAATGATTTTTGCCATAAAAGAAAAATCAATAATTTTGACCCATAAAGTGTATTTTTGGCTATTGTTACAAATATACATATATTATGACTGGAGACATATATTATGACTGGTTTTGTGGTCCAGGGTCACATATAATATAATGTATACACTAGCGTTCAAAAGTTTGGGGTCCATAAATCCATCGATTATAATAATTTAAAATAAAAAATAGCAATAAAAGAAATAACAACAAAAACAATAACAACAATGACATACAAAGCTCATTCGAACAAAGACAGATGACATTAATACATGATGTGAACATATTAAAAACACTTGACAATAGCTGATGATCATTATACCAACTGTCACAAGGAAGAAACTGATGATTTATCATAGCATGAAACAAATCAACCAATTTAATAAAATGCAGAGATGTAATTGGGGTAATGGTTTCATCCCATTTAATCATTAAAATATAACTAGCTGATGTTGCATTGCTATGTATTACGAGGTAAAAATCTTCACAATTTAGGAGCGTATCAGCTTGACTATTTTTAACATTTGCCTTTTTGGGATATAAACAGCTGAAGTTTAAGGCTACATGACATGCATTCCTGTCAAACACACTCAAGTTAATCATATTAGTGTGTAGAATTTAGCTCAGCGTCAAGCTGCATCATGCACATGAAGTGTGAAGTCTAAAACCTCTTCTATAAATAATTCAGAGGAAGAGCTTATATGTCCATTGCTGTTGACTTGACCTCATATGCTCTACTTACTGTATGCAGTATGCAAGATAAAATGACAAAAATGTAATTAATTTCCTCTTCATTTTGTTTTATGAACTTATGTGTGAATGTGAAGAATAACCAAAGAGGATGTGGGATGACAAGTTATAGATCATGTAAAGCTTCCTGTGCAATGACAGTTTACTTGTACATGTTAAAATCTAGAACTTCTTTACCATAAACACAATCAGAATGAGATGGTTGTGATGCACTAAAGCGATGATATTGCAGCTTTGCAACCTGTGAGACTCAAATCAAAGTTTCACAAGAGAGTGGAGATACGTTTTCATGCCATGCCATTTCACACAATTACAGGCCACACAAACGAGCATCCATCAAACCGATGAACCAGTGTAACCCAACAGACAAGACAAAACAGCAACACATTTCCTTCGGACTTTCATATTGAGCCAAAAAGCGATCGCCAATTGCAGCCAATAAAGCAACCCAGCTCAACATGGCAGGCCCCCTCCTTGAACCCTGAGTAGCGGGTTAGTGGAGGCTGAGCGACACAGAAGAGGCCTTACCCGGCTGGCTGGGGAAGTCAGCAGGCTGAGTGGGCGGCTCTGGAGCAGAGGACCAGGAGTCTCCCAACCCAGAGTTTACAGAGTGCTCAGCAGAGGCAGGGAAGGCTGTGGAAGGAGAAGGGAGAACAGCAGGCTGGGGTGAGGGACAAGACACAAGGGGAGCGATGGGCAAGGTGGGCGAGGGGGAATACAGGGGCGGCGGAGGGGGTGGCGTCGGAGGCGAAGAGAACGGCTGCCCCGAGACGGGTGACGAGGTGTGGAAGTGAAGCGAGGTGGGCGGCCCGTTGGGCGCCGAGATGGGCGAAGGTGGTTTCTGGGAGAGCGGACTAGGGGCCGGGATCGCAATCATCGGACGAGGACCCGTGGCCTTGCCCGGAGGGCTGCTGATCATGACCGGAGGCGAGGGCGGTAGGGGTGTAAAATTGTTAGCCGTCCAGGCTACGGATTTGGAGGCCGGAGCTGGAGGAGGAGCCGGGGCAGGGGGTGGCGGTGTGGGCGGGGCAGGTTGTCTGCGAGGTACGGTGGCGTAATGAGGCAGGACCGGGTGGAAGGCGGAGCCAAGCGACGTTGCGAATCGGGAAGCCGAGTGGCGCAGGGGTGGGGTCGGAGGAGCGGCTGTGGAGGGCGACGGCGTCGGTGGTGGGTAGCTGGGTGTGGAAGGAGACACGGGCGAGGAGGAGGTGGTCTTGTTGTATTCGGGAGGTGGAGGAGTGTAGAGGGTGCTTTCAAATGCTGCACACAACCGCAGGACGGGACAGGATGGGGTGGGATGGGACGGGATGGGAGGGAGGAAGCGGCAACCGTGCAAAGGGAAAGAACACAAGACAAAGAGAGAAAAGGGGGAAGGAGACAGAAGAGAGAAAGGGGGCAAATGAAGCAAGAAAACCAGCAGAGACCTACAAGTCCATCATATGTACTTATTTCTGTCTAAGAACAGGGAACACACTTGGAATTAGTACAATCGGTTAGCTGTTGACCACATCATGAACTGGAAAAGATGGATTAATTCCAACACAACACATCTAGTTTAGCATGTAGTACTTTCAGGAGAGAGCACCGAAGGGTTACTGTAAATCCTGGATGCACGTGACACGTGAGGTTAGTGTCTTAGCATCGTCACACACCTGCTACAGGCTAGTCATCCACTCTCTGCATGCCAAGAAAATGCTAATGAAATCCTGCACTTTTTGAGCTTTCTACAGTCAAACAGCACATTAAAATCTGAATGAGACATCAAATTTAACCTATTATTCATACATTTATGCTGAAACAACAGCAGTGGTGAGTCATAAGCTGTGTATAAACTTATACTACGCACAAAAGTATATGCAAAAAAAAAAAAGAGAAAAAAAAACAAAAAAAAAAACACTACCATTCAAAAAGTTTGTGGTCAGCAGGGTTGCCAAGTTTGCAAAACAAAACCAGCCCAACTATTAATCAAAATTAGCCCAAAACTTGCCCAATCGTGTTTTTTGCTGTTGTCTTCTCTGTTAAAATAACATTTTAACCCACAGAGAGAAAAAAAAAATAAATAAATAAATAAAACATTTTGCGCCAACAGTGTAGAAGTAGCCCAATTACAAAACAAGACAAGACATGGCAATTCAGGTGGTCAGTAAGATTTATTTTAATGCTTCTGAAAGAAATATCTTGTGCTGCATTTATTTGATCAAAAATACAGTAAAACCAATAATTTTTAGAAGTATTATTACATTTTAAAATAATTTTCTATTTTAATATATTTTAAAATGTAATGTATTACCCTTTAAATGTCAAGCTTTTTAAACTACTACCAACTTTCACGCTGGGTTTTTCTCAAGTCAACATAAAGTTTGTCTATAAACTCTATAAAAATCTGATGATACCAAAGCTAAATTTTCAGCAGTTATTACTTTAGTCTTCAGTTTCACATCATCCATCAGAAATCATTCTAATATGCTGACTGATGCTCTCAAAAGAGTTATTATTATGAATGTTGAAAAACAGCTTAATATTTTTCTGAAAACCTTAATTCTTTTTTCCCCCCTGAATTCTCTGTTCAAAAGAGCAGCGTTTATTTGAAATACAATTTTTTTTTGTAACATTATAAATGTCTTTACTGTCACTTTTGATCATTTGAATGCATCCTTGCTAAATAAAAGTATTAAAAATAAAAACACTAAACTTTTGAACAGTAGTGTACATGAAAACATCACTTTGGAACTATACAGAGGTTAGAGCCAATTTTACTAAACGGGGCAAATTAGCGTAAGAGTGCAATTCCAAAACAGTACCGACAGGAGGAGAAATTTCTGCGGGTGATTTACTAACAATGCGCAAATTAAAAACAGAGACGCAAAGCATTTACATATCGACCAACGCAATATACCAAGTGCAGCGCAAATTACTGAAGTTGCAAATAAAGAATAAAGAAGCCACAGTACGTTGAAAAGAACCGGAGGCCAAAAAAATGATATGTTTTTTAGAAATTTTAATAGATCTGGTATTGCGTGAATCCTAGTTGAGGGTTCCAAGTCGTCTTTTATTTCCTGAAGCAAATTAAAAATAACATTGCTTCTGGCATTCCAAATAAATTTATACATGTTTTTGGGGCGTTAAATAATGGCGCAAATGCCAGCAATTTGACGAGCACAAACGTCAGTAAAACACATTGCGTGATTAATTTGAATACTTTCTTTCCATAAATTTTGCGTCTGAAAGGGCAACTCCTACAAATGCATATTCAATAAGGTCACGTGCAAAATTAACTGTGTCCATGTGTTTTTAAATCGCTAATTCTTCACTGCACGTCTTTAGTAAAACCTGACAGTACAATTTTAATGCCAAAAGACAGTTTGCGCTAGCGCAAGCTGTTAGCAAATCTGGCCCTTAGAGTGTAACATTCTATTTTACACAGTACATATGTAACTAGGGCCCTGTCTCTCTATTTACGAGGGAAAGGCAATACATTTTGCAACATATTTAAGGGTGTTTATATACAAAATGCATGTAAATTCATGTTTTGGTTTATGGAAAGCCTGCACTGTAAGAGTCCCTGCCTGCCATATGTTGGCCAAATCTTTCTGCTCTAGTGATTCTCATAAGCAGCCTGCAGACACAGCTGCCCTCCTGCTGCGCGAAGCCCACCACGCCCCCCTGAGCACTCTTCAAAATACACGTCAACACACAGGCAAACACAAATTATCATGCCCTACATTCAGGTCATCTCCCTATTAACACTTTCCCATTATTCACGCTGACTTCATGACTTAAGTGCAGCTGATTTCTGTTTATTCCTTGTTTTAAATTATAATCTAACCTATCTGTACCTTGCTTTCTTCCATTTCACTTGCTTCCTCTCCCTTTCCACACTATTAGCTTTGACAAGCAGACCACATGACCCGTGATGTAGCGCAGTATGTTCACCAAAGTGACTTAATGAAATTCTTCCACTCATAAAGCACAGGCGGTCACATGGCAAGACCTATCGGCTGTGCTCCAGAAAGACTAATCCAACTTTATTAAATCAATTTGTGACTAGGGATCCTCATATAATGTTTTTAATACTAATGAGTTTTCAACATTACTGGATATACTGCTTTCAAGTGAAAAAGTGAATGGTTAGCAAACAGTTTTGGCTATGGTTATCCGTTTATATCAATACCAAGTACCTGTATTGACTTATCCATACTAGTGCTTCAACTAACTTCTACACCGATTTGCCTAAACCTCAACCTTTATTTCAGAATCAGAATCAGAATCAGAATCAGAATCAGAAAGAGCTTTATGGCCAAGTGTGTTCACACACAAGGAATTGGTCTTGGTGTTTGACAATTCTTACCAAAAAGCAAAATTCTCCCAGACATGACTTGGAAAAGTCACTGAGCCAAGACAAGATCCACTAAAAATACAACTGCCATACAGAAAGACTTCATTCTAGACAGAGAACTCAATCCGGTGTCAATTCAACATTCAGAATAAAACATTAGAAGCAGCAGCCAGTCAATACTGCAGTGAAAAAAACATCAACTGCAGACTAGCTGTATAATGATTTGTCTAAGCAGAAAGTTCTTTAAAAATTACATTGAAGCATTTATGTCAGAAATTTGTGATCAGGAAATGTTATTCTTATCTTTCTTCAGAGCATTTGGAAGTATGTAAAGTAAACATCACTGTGCTAGTCTAATATGGAGAAGACTGTCACAATTTACAATTCACTGCCAGTGAATAAAGCTTCTGTAAATTGCATGTCCTTCACAAATCTGATTGCTAGTATGTTAATGCGTAACAGGACCAGTTGTGTTAGTACTAATTTTGATTCAACACATCCCTGAGCAAACAATACTGTATCTGAAGGATTTCTGACATCCCTGCTATGGAATAATGCATCTTGCTATATGCAAACTATTGCATCACCACCAAATAACATGGATTATTTGGTACAATAAATGTTTAACACTTGAAATGACGATTATGTCTGTGAAAGCCTCAGGCTTGACCTCTCACGCATTATCTGTGGAATGAACCCCCCCCCCCACACACCCATCTGGAGAAGAAAAATATCTATTTTTGGCATATAATTCTGAGCAATGCATGCAAGCTCTTTAAAGTCAAGAGTAGATCAAAATGATTTACAGTTGAAGTCAAAAGTTTACACACACCTCGCAGAATCTGCAGAATCTGGGATCATACAAAATGCATGTTATTTTTTATTTAATACTGACCTGAACAAGATATTTCACATAAAAGATATTTACATATAGTCCACAAGAGAAAATAATAGTGTATTTTTAATTACCCCATTCAAAGGTTTACATACACTTGATTCTTAATATTGTGTTGTTACCAAAATGATCCACAGCTGTTTTTTTTTTTTTTTTTTGTTTGTTTGTTTAGTGATAGTTGTTCATTAGTCCCTTTTTTGTCCTGAACAGATAAACTGCCCGCTGTACTTCAGAAAAATCTTTCATGTCCCACAAATTCTTTGGTTTTTCAGCATTTTTGTGTATTTGAACCCTTTCCAACAATGACTATATGATTTTGATATTCATCTTTTCACACTGAGGACAACTAAGGGTCTCAAACGCAACTATTACAGAAGGTTCAAATGCTCACTGATGCTCCACAAGGAAACATGATGCATTAAGGGCCAGGGTGAAAACCTGTTAAGAGTAAATTTAACTTATTTTGTCTTCTGGGAAACATGTAAGCATCTTCTGTAGCTTCTTAAGGGCAATACTAAATGGAAAAAAAAAAAAAAAAAAAGATATTTAAATAAGAAAAATGTACACATCTTCATTCTGTTCAAAAGTTTTCACCCCCTGGCTCTTAATGCATCGTGTTTCCTTCTGAAGCATCAGTGAGCATTTGAACTTTCTGTACTAGTTGCATATGAGTCCCTCAGTTGTCCTCAGTGTGAAAAGATGGATCTCACAATCATACAGTCATTGTTGGAAAGTGTTCAAATACATAAAAATGCTGAAAAAAAAAAAAAAGAATTTGTGAGACCTAAAGGTTTTTTCTGAAGAACAGCAGACAGTTTAACTGTATGTAAACTTTTGACTTGTGATCAACTGCAGTTTCTTAGTGAAAGTTTGTGGTCTTATTGTGAAGAATTCATCCGTGCATGTTATTGTAAGGCCAAAAATTGTAAAATCTAAAAACTTTTCTTTTCTGGTAATGACATTTCTACTGGCTATTGGAATATTAACCAACAGCAGCTATTAAGCCAATGTTTTGGCAAACTTGCATCCAATCAAACCCTGATGGGAAAAACAAACAAACAAAACACAAAAAAAAAAAAAAACACATCCAATCTAGCCCTGACGGAACAAAAAAAAAAAAAAAAAAAAAAGACATTTTTCCCCCTCACTGAATATTGTGGTTCTCTCAAAAACTTGTAAAACAGGTTACAGCAAAATTCGTGTTGACGGCTGCTTACGAATCACAGTCTCTCTCTACGGTCACCTAAATTCTCCAGTTCTGGCAGGTTACATATAATCCTAGTGGACTGTCGCAGGACAGCATGAGGGAAGTGTGGTTAGTATGTGCAGCTCTCCCTCAGTTTCGTCATCTTTCAAGCTGTCGATTCAAGCTCTTCCAACATACTGACAGATGGACACATTAGGAGAAGATCACCTATTGATATATTAAGACGCAAGGAGGTACTGACCCTTCCTTCAAATAAACAATAGCTTTATCCAGAACTAGAGGCCAATTAGAGACTAAAAACTTAATTTACAGCAAGAACAACCAAAAGGAAACATTCGAACCAGAGATGCACAACAGCGGATATCAAATGATTTCATTAATTTTTGTGATGTCCATTATTGGATATTAACATTTGGTTACTTGTTTCCACCAATTTTTAGATGTTAAATTACTCCTCAATTTATAGCTTAAAGGGACAAGGCTAGATGAAAAATTTAACCCTTTAAGAGTTGTTTATTGAACACTGCTTTCTTATAATATAGATCCTAAACTTTTTAATCACATTTCCAAATGAATAGCTATCATATTTCATACTGTATATTACATTGTTGTGGTGCCTACATCCACTTAAGTATCACAACACTGGTTTAACATAGACAGGAACAGCACTGACCTTTGTCTTTTTCTGAATGTGCCGAGTTATTTTGAGACAAAATAGTACAGATTTTTAATCTGTTTATCAGTTATCAGCCATGTCAAGGAAATCAGCCAAAATTGTAATACTGGTGCATCCCCAGTTCAAATGCATCAAGGAAAAGAGCATAATAACTGTAACACTGTAAGAAATGATTTCTAACAGATAACAACAGCATTTCACAGGCATCTGCATGCTAAGCATAGTGTACAACAGAAGAAAAGCCACTTGTATTGTTAGTTTGTGTTAAACCTCATTCATTTTTTTGACTCCAGCCCGTCTTGTCTACATCTTATCTGCCAATCCTTTCTATCACAAGATGTTAAAATAAAGATGCTCACCGGCATTGGAGATGCGTCTTCCTCTCTCCCAGTCCATCTGCTCTCTGTCCAGCTGCTCTTGGTGCTCCCTTTCTTGCTTCTCTCTCTCGGCACGCTCTCTCTCCATCAGCTCCCGCTCGGCGCGCTCCCGTTCCTGCCGTTCTCGCTCCAGCTGCTCCTGCTCCTGACGCTCACGCTCCAGGCGCTCCAGACGTTCCTGCTCGGCACGTTCCCTCTCCAGACGCTCTCGTTCTTGACGCTCTCGCTCCTGACGTTCCCGTTCCTGGCGTTCCCTTTCGGCGCGCTCCCGTTCCAGCATCTCTCGTTCCTGACGTTCCCGCTCTAGCCGCTCTCGCTCCAGTCGTTCCCTCTCTTGCTCCTTCTGACGCTGGAGCTCCTGCACCTGCCTGAGGACACATGAGAGTAGAAGGTAATGGGTGAGTGCATATTGATCCTACAACTTTTCAATTACAAGGTTAGACCTTAAACAAGTTTGCCACACCACCCCAGTATCAGATTCTGATTTGGTTTGGTAGTTTTGGTACAATGTACAGTTGATGTCAAAAGTTTTCATCCCCCTTTCAGAATCATTAAAAACGTTATTTTACACACACACAAAAAAAAATATTCATACAAAATGCTTGTATTGTTTATTTAGTACTGACCTGAAGAAGATATTTCACATAAAATATGTTTACATATAGTCCGCAAGAAAAAAATAGTTGAATTTATAAAATTGACTTGGTTCAAAAGTTTTCATCCCCTTGATTCTTAATACTGTGTTGTTACTTGAATGATCCACAGCTGTGTTTTGTTTTGTTTAGTGATAGTTGTTCATGAGTCCCGTGTTTGTCCTAAACAGTTAAACTGCCCGCTGTTCTTGAGAAAAATCCTTCAGGCCCCACAAATTTTTGTGTATTTGAAGATTTCCAACATGATGTTGAGATCCATGGTGTGAAAACTTTTGAACAGAATGTGTACATTTTTCTTATTTTGCCTAAATATATCTTTTCATTTAGTACTGCCCTTCAGAGGCTACAGAAGATACTTACATGTTTCCCAGAAGACAAAATAAGTAAAATTTACCCTGATCTTCAAATTCTAAAAGTTAAAGACTCTTAATGCATCGCGTTTCCTTCAGAAGCATCAGTAAGCATTTGAACCTTCTGTAATAGTTGCATATGAGTCCCTCAGTTGTCCTCAGTGTGAAGAGATGGATTTAAAAAATCATACAGTCATTGTTGGAAAGGGTTCAAATACACAAAAATGCTGGAAAACCAAAGAATTTGTGGAACCTGAAGGGTTTTTCTGAAGAACAGCAGGCAGTTTAACTGTTCAGGACAAACAAGGAACAACTATCAGTAAACAACAACAAAAAAAAAAACATTCAAGTAAGAACACAGTATTAAAAATCAAGGGTATGTAAACTTTTGAACTGGGTCATTTTTATGAATTCAACTATTATTTTCTCTTGTGGACTACATGTAAACATTTTTATGTGCAGTATCTTATTCAGGTCAGTACTAAATAAACAATGAGATTGACATTTTGTACAATCCCTCTTATTTTGGTAAAATAATTAACATTTTTAATGATTCTGAAAGGGGTGCAAACTTTTGACCTTTCCTGCACACTACCATTCAAAAGTCTGGATCAGTAAGTTTGCTTTTAATTTGCTTTGAACTTTCTATTCATCAAAGAATCCTGAATAAAATGTATCACTGTTTCCACAAAAAGCAGCAAAAATGTTTTTAAAACTAATAAATGTTTCTTTAGCACCAAATCAGCATATTAGAATGATTTCTGAAGGATCATGTGACACTGAAGACTGGAATAATGACTGCTGAAAAACATGTCACCACAGGAATAAATTACATTTTAAAATATATTAAAAAACCATTAAATAGAGAGCTAAATAAAGAATATTTATGATACCACTGTTGTCAGATTTTTCTTTTTTTCATAGTCTCTGCCCAATAAAATAAACGGGCTGTTGTGGGAATTAACAAGACGGCCTTAAGGGGCCTCTGGGACATATTCAGTAAAGGCTTTTATAGACGTCTTGCTTTCTTCCAGATACTGAGACAGATGACTGCTGAAATACAAGCAGCACAGTACATCATATCATACACTAGAGGGCAGCAGACTCAAATGAGTCACAAGAGGTGTGAGGGTGCCAACTTCAGCATGCAGACCAGCTCGCCTGCAGATGTTCTGCTAAGTAAGGGTTTATGAAAGATTTGCTTGTCAGTCCTCTTGTGCTTAATCAGCATCCAGCACATCCTCATGCCCAGAATTCCAGTGTGTAATTACATTAGAGAGCCAGAGACATTTAGACTGTGGACAGCGGGGACAGTAAATGAAGAAAAATGGGCTGTTTGCAGCTCTGGCACTGAAGCAGGACAGATGGACCCAACTCGAAGACGAGAGGCTGGACAAATTGGAAGAGCATTCATGAATGAAAGGAAATGAAATCCAAAGAGCCTAACAATATGAAGAGTCATCATGTTGAGGCTATCCTTAACATGTTGTCTTTTCACAATATTTGACTTCAAAGATACATTTACCCCCCAAAAAATCTGCCATTACTCAAAATCACTCACAAACCATGTGGAGTACTTTTTATGCTGGACAGATGCACTTTATTTTGCTTCAAAATCTCAACACTTATTCACTACCATTATATAGCTTGGAATAGCCAGGACTTTTTTTTTTTAATATAACTCGGATTGTATTTGTCTGATGGCTTGAGGGAGAGTAAATCATAGGGTAATTTTCATTTTTGGGTGAACTACGCCTTTAAGCAATTAACAGCATTATAGTTGCATTTTTAAATGGCAAAAGGAAAAGTGAAGTAAACAATGAAATTAAATTAATTTTAGGAGGCAAGCTATTCCTTTGTGAAATCAGAAAGCTGTCATGGGAAACCGGATCTATGATAAACAGGACACATCAGTGTCTTTTCATCAGGGTTTGCATTAAAACAGGTGATCCTGCTCTTTCCATCTGGCTAATAATCTCCCACGCATCTTTTTGTATGAATGGCCGAAAATGATGTCATTTCCTGGGACCTGGCCAGACACACCTTTCACACAACAAGACAGTCATCACCATGAGAAATACCAGCTTTGTTGCAGTGACATCATGCCTCCACATGTTTTCAATGAAGAAAACAAGATGAGAAAACCACACCTCAATCTACGACCCCTTTAGAGAACAGCAAAGCTTACGCCGAAGGCGCCAACGGATGTAGTCACACCCGAATCGATACAGTCACTCCTGCTGTCTCATCAGTCATTGAAATTGACTTTAAATCTCAGGTCAAAGCTACAAAGCATGTGCAAAACAGTATCTCAACTACTGGGTCATTCGCATTTATATCAAAATATCAAATGTTCTACTTTTCAGATAATATAATTTTATAGAAGATATCCAAAAATATAATAAAGCACTGTCTAGGCACTTAAAAATACTTAAAATTGTGACACACAGTACCCTGTTTTCTTTAAATAAACGTTGAGAAGTGCATGCCGTAGGTTAAACTATGTGTCAGTCTTCATTCTCAAATGAATATGTGTAACATCAGTAAGAACCCAGACATTTCCTCCAAGTTAAATTAATATAAATGTAATGACTCATAATGATTCAGGTCGTAGTAGAGGTGACAGCTAAAGAAGTCACAGAACTATAGTAAGCTGTATAGGTAGTAACTTATGTTATCACTTGAAATCGTTTTCAAATGAGGTGTTCTTCTCAAATGAATTCTGATGGTGTTCAAGTCATGTTGGGAATATTATATTTATGAACTGAATGCATATGCACTACATACAATTGAAGTCAAGTTTACATACACTTTGCTGATTCTGCAATGTGTTATTTTACCACAATAAGAGGGATCATACAACTGCCCGCTCTTCTTGAGAAAAATCCTTCAGGTCCCACAAACAATGACTGTATGATTTTAAGATCCATCTTTTCACACTGAGGACAACTGAGGAACTCGTATGCAACTATTACAGAAGGTTCAAACACTGACTGATGCTCCAGAAGGAAACACGATGCATTAAGAAAACTTTTTACATTTGAAGATCGGGCAAATTTAACTTATTTTGTCTTCTGGGAAACATGCAAGTATCTTCTGTAGCTTCTGAAGTGCAGTACTAAATGAAAAAAAAAAAATTATATTTAGGTAAAATATGAAAAAAATTACACATCTTCATTCTTTTCAAAAGTTTACACCCCTGACTCTTAAAAGCATCGTGTTTCCTTCTGAAGTATCAGTGACCGTTTGAACCATCTGTAATTGTTGCATACGAGTCCTTTAGTTGTCCTCAGTTGTCCTTCAGTCTAAAAAGATGGATCTCAAAAATCATACAGTCATTGTTGGAAAGGGTTCAAATACACAAAAAATGCTGAAAAACCAAAGATTTTGTGGGACCTAAAGGATTTTTCTGAAGAACAGCAGGGAGTTTAACTGTTCAGGACAAATAAGAGGCTCATAAGCAAATATCACTAAACAAAAAACACAGTATTAAGAATCAAGTGTATGTAAACTTTTGAACGGGGTCATTTTTATAAATTCAACTATTATTTTCTCTCGACTATATGTAAACGACTTTTATGTGAAATATCTTATTCTGTACTATATAAAAAAATAACATGCATTTTGTATGATCCCTCATATTTTGGTAAAATAATGAACATTTTGCAGATATTGCAAGGTGTATGTAAACTTTTGACTTCAACTATAGCTGAGTGGGAAACTGAGCTTTTTTTTTAAAAAAAAAAACTGCAGTATATAATATTAACAGCTAGTAGTTAATATTGGTACTGCAGTCTAAATTCAAAATATTTTTTCTCCCACCCCCTCCTCCTCAGACTCCATGCTCACACAGGTTGCCAGATTGACGACAAACAAAGAGGAACAAGCGCAACTGACAATAGAAGGCGATCCATTTTAAGATCCCACTGGTCAAAAAACATTTTAGAAGGATGACAGAGCTTTTAGGTCAGGTAGGATCTGCGATCTCCGACCAGTTTGTTTGCCAGCTTCCATGGCTGCAATACGCTTAGTTTTCTGCCAAATGGCAACCCAGGGTGTCAAAATACTATTGGTTAAACTGGCAGTGAGTGGAGTCAAACAGAACAAAACAAAAACAGACATTCCGACAGGGAACACACATTTTCAAAGCAGGAAACTGGCTGTAGGATTGTGAACTTAGCATGTTTCCTAAATATCTGCAAATATATTATGGTATTTTTATGCTTAAGTACAGTCCAAAAATGATATAGCTACAGCACCTTTAAGCCTAGAGTTTCCGAGTTGGGGACATATATGCGTGGACACAATAGATGCAGCATTTAATATAAAACTAGGTAAGGTGTGGCTTAACAAGGGTCAATTCTTGAACATCTGAAATGATACAACAAATACAGCTGGGTTGAGTCGAGGAGAATAAAACTATATAGAGCTAACAGTGAATCCGCAAGGGCTACTATGAATACCTTCCAAAGGGAGCTTCCATATGCTTGGTCTACTGCCCGAGTTCTCTATATCTCCTTAATTTAGTTGCCTTGTTTCAGAGTTGTTCTTGTACCTGGGCTCCCAGAGGATTGTATTCTGAGCCACTCCATTATGAAATGCTGTTGAGGCATGGATTGCTGAGAGCGTGTCCCACTTCCCCCAAAATCCCTGCTGAGCCTGAGCCATGCTCTCAGAGATGTAATTAAAGAGCAGAGGAAGCCTCGTTCATGTCTGTGATAATATACTACCCCAAAAGAGCACGACAGCCATCCCGGAGCCATCCATAAGTCATCCCAGGATAGGGTTTTAGAACAAGTACCCTATAGAGATGAGCGCTGACCGACCACACTTAAAAGAAACAGGGTCAAATGGATATGTGATATTACAGGCCTATATTTAATTTCCATGACACATATGGGTTAGGCGAGGTTAACTCTTTATGATGCAACTGCCGTGCAATCCCAGTGATCCTACAGGGGTGGAGAGGTCATAATAATATCAAGGGCTTCTTGTTTTAGGAAGCTGTTGAAAATAAAAATTACTTTAAACCAAACTGGCATTTGACCAACAGGAAAAAGGATTTATGGGATCAAATGTGCGCGCTCCTTGTTTCTTAAATAAGAACGACACGCCAGACCTGTTCGCGAGTGCAGTTCGCACCATTTCGGTTGAGAGCTTTATTTGTGCGTAATCCTATCGGACACATACGCATTCCCTGGCATGGGAGATCACAACATTCTGAAATAACAAGCAGCACAAACACTTAAAATTAGAAGCGGGCCCTGCTCTCTTAGGCGAGAGACTGGAAGGGGCCAAAATATGGGCTTGAGGGGTTCAGCAACCCAGGATTTACACTTAGGACAGGCCTTTTTCACCTCTTTCTGATCAAGTCAGGAAAGCAAGCACTCTAGTTCTTCAGCATTCCAGTGCATTTATATAGTAACCACTTTCGACAAAACTCATGGTCACTTAAAGTTACTGTTTCGTTCCACTGCAATGACATACTAAAGCATGACAGGGATTCTTCTCGTATTTTGGAGCAGACCCAGAGATGCTTGTCAAAGGGTCACCCAGTATTCAAAAGTTAAACCTGTCCACAGAGTTAGCAAGTCAAGAACTCCCATTAAAAATGATCAAACAGCAGGCCTTTGACCAAAAACAGTATCCATTTGGAATCTGCACTAGTCTAGGGCAACTCCACTGCAGTCTGGAGCTTTCTGAATATAGGAAAAACTACAAGCAATGCAAAATTTGCTTACCCCCTATCAAACACCCCCTTCACGAGCATGGAATAAGGGCTTAAAAGATGGGAAACATTCAGCAGATCCATTTATTGGCGTCTCCGTTCCTGACATCAGTTACCAAGGAAACAGTAGCTAAGGGAGTGTAGGCGGCTCACAGCCTGATTCAGAATGTCTTCCAACAACTTACTACAACAGATTCCAAAGGCAGTATGACTTCATTAGGTTTTTTAAACAGGGCAATACAATAAAAAAAAAAAAATACAGTAAAACAAGATGCAGCAAATCTTTTTTTTTTTTTTTGTCAAAACAAAACAAAATAAAAAATATGTATTGCATAGAAAAATATAATTACATGTGTGCTTGTCAGGTAGCCACATTCCCCTATTATAAAATAGCCTATTATAAATTCTATTTGTTGAATATTTTGTCTAATCTTCCAAAAAAAAAAAAAAAAAACAACTTTAAACAAGATAAATTAACATTTATTTTACCTGTTTTCAGAGAATGTATCTTTAATATGTGTGTGTTTAGTTTTACTTTTGAAGTTTTTCACCTGTTTTGAGTATAAAGTAGGGCTGTCAAACGATTAATCGCATCCAATATAAAAGTTTGTTTACATACTATATGTGTGTTTACTGTGTATATTTATTATGTATATAAATACACACATACATGTATATATTTTAACAAATATATATATTTATACTTGCATACATACATACATACATACATACATATAATTTCAATTATATATAAATACAAATATTCTATATATAAATCTAAAATATTTTTCCTTAATACATACATGCGTGTGTGTATTTATACTATATATATACTGTACATAATAAATATACATGGCACACACATACACACACACACATGTAGCATGTAAACAAACTTTTATTCTGGGGGATAGTAAAGGGATAGTTCACCCAAAAATGAAAATTCAGTCATGAATTACTCACTCACATGTCGTTTCAAACCCGCAAAACCTTCGTTCATCTTCAGAGCACAAATTAAGATATTTTTTATGAAATCCGAGAGCTTTCTGCAACTACCACGTTCAAGTAACGACATCATTAAAATAGTCCTGGTACTCTCGTGAGCGTGTGTCGAAGACTGACGCTAAGGAGAAGAAATTGTTGCATAAAGTCATTTTTTCTCCTTTTTTGAGCACAAAAAGTATTCTGATAGCTTCATAAAATTACGGTTGACCCGCTGATGTCACATGAACTATTTTGACAATGTCCTTACTACCTTTCTGGGTCTTGAATGTGTCAGTTGCGTTGATGTCTATGCAGGGTCAGAAAAAAAAATCTTAATTTGTATTCCAAAGATGAATGAAGGCCTTATGGGTTTGAAACGACATGTGTAATAATGACAGAAATTTTTGGATGAGCTGTTCCTTTAAGAAGTAATGTATGTGAAGTTATGTATATAATTTCCAACCTGAAGACACCAAAACGTTGTAAAAAAGATTTGTGGTATAAAAGAAAATCATAAGTAGTCCAAATTATCACTGCAAATTACTGCAATATTTAAAAAACTGCTTGAAAATCTGAAAAATAATTCTATGCAGTAAAAAGCCAACATTGACTAAGCAATGACAGACCATTGTTTGAGTAAGCAGAATGAGCACCATATTGAAGTCTTTTTGGCAAGTACAATTCCCCTCTCTCCTGGAAAGCCCCGGCAATTTGGTTAACGTTGGCTGTGTCCAAGCCATATGGTGTCTTTTGCAAGGCTTCCAAATTTTCAACAGATTTGGGCCCAGCTCACTTATTCCCCCTTACACAGAAGGAAGAACATCTTTGAGCAAAAAGGGCGGTGCTGCACATCCAAAAGGAGCTCAGAAAGCAGGATGTGGGCTTTCTGTAGCTAAAGGGTCATTCATAAAGAGACGACAGACATCCGGATGTGGCTGCTGAGCGATCTGGGCACATTACAGTCTTGAAGTGTGAAGAAGTGGCTATGATTATTGACAATCAGCTTTAAATTATGCCATGAGTCTTTTAATGAGGTGGTGGCTCTTTTCTCGCCCTGCTAGCGGGATACGGTTGGGGAAAACGTTCTTTTGTGCCTCCACCTGACAGATGTGCTGAAAGCCGGCAGAGCAGCAAACCTGTATCAGCGTCCCGCTGACTATTTTTATCCTCCCATTAGGCCACTTCATGTCTTTTTAATCAAATACTAATACAGTGTATTTTTGGCTCGAGTCGACCCATATGTCACAGCGGTCCTGCTGGAGTTGGAACGGCCTGTAGAAATAAATGAAAGCTAAAAATTACAATCTATAATTTTATACATGTAATCCTCTGGAAACTATAATCCGTGATGTCCTGGTGACAGGAGACATGGCCAAATATTTATTTTTCCCAGCATGAAAGTAATACAAATGTACTGTAGCATGTCTCAGGACAGGGGATGGCGTGCAGTTCAAACCTAAAGGGGTATAAACACGCCACAAAATAATTTTTGAGGTCGTTCGAAAGCTTTGTCATCATTTCATTGTGAGGTTTACAGAAAAGTCTCTAATTTAAAACATGTGTGTACTAAAACTCTCCACAAAAAAAAAAAAAATCCCAAAAAATTGCTCCGGGAAGAAACTTCCTAAGCCTCAAACACAGTGGTTGTTTTGCACAAACAAACAAAAATGGATACCAACTCATACTAAAAGAATTTAGATGTAAAACCACAAAGAAGTTACAAATCCTCTTGAAGTCCCCATTTTAAGTTCTAAACTGCATTTTTAGTCATTGTATTAATATAATTGTTACTATGAGTATTAGGATATTACATATTATATTATTTCAAAATCATATGTCATTTTTACGTGGTCTGCACGGGTCAAACTATTTACTGTAAAAGTGTTAGTTCACTTTTAAGTGTTACTCACTTTTGAGATCTTCATTCATCTTCGGAACACAAATTAAGTTATTTTTCCATCACATCCGAGACACAGACAGCAATGCAACTGAAACATTCAAGGCCCAGAAAGGTAGTAAGGACATCGATAAAACAGTCCATGTGACATAACTGGTTCATCCGTAATGTTATGAAGCTACGAAAGCTCAGATTTTATCAAAAATATCTTAATTTGTGTACTGAAGATGAATGAAGGTCTTTAAGGTTTGGAACAACATGAGGGTGAGTCAGTTTTTACTTTTGAGTGAACTATCCCTAAAGAGCACTTTGTGTTCAAAATAAAAGTTATGTTGTGCATATAAAGTTCAGTCTGTAATTAAACTAATGTTTTCTCAAGGTAACCGTTCAGAGAAAATCAGTCAGCGCACTATAAAAATAACAAATTCCTCGTAGCACCTTCCATGCAAGCATGTGACCTTTATTTTGAGAATGACCTCAGAAACCCTTTGACAAATCTCATTCACGCCACCAGAGTCCTGTGTCCTGTCTGACAGCACTACGAAATCGCCTTCTGACAGTATGCAGATGGCCTGATGGCTGTTTATATATTGACTGAGTGACCTGCTTCTCATTCCTTTCTTCTGCTCTCCTTCTTAGCGGCATTGTATCAGGTTTGCATCACGAGATGACATCAGACACCAAGCATGCACTCAGTTCCATTGACTGCAATAGCTAAATATGGCTGTGGGCCGGCACGCCGCGGCCGGCCGGGTGGGCGGCAGCAGGCCAACTCTATTACACGCACTCAAAGACATTCTTTTAGAGAATATGAGACCTTTACTTTCTGGCAGATCTTCCACGGATGGGGGGAAAAATATCCTTATAAGGAACATTTCCACTATATGTACACAACAGCACCTGACTGATGAACACAAGATGTTAGAATGGCTGTTTCAAGCTCCTTAAAGGGATAGTTCACCCCAAAACTAACCCTCATGTTGCTACAAAAGCGACTGACTGACATCTGAGGAACTGAAATTAAACTGATTTTAGTGAATCAAAAACAATGTGCAACTAGCGGTGCCCAATTTCTAAATTTAATGACTTTTATGAATTGGTTCTTTAATAAGTTCAAAAAGACAAGTTACTGATTGGAATCAGGTTTTATTTACAAAAATAACCAAGAGTCTCTTGTAAGCAAAATAGACAATGAAATATATCCAAATGAATTTGAATTGAACTATGAGTTGTGAATCAAAAAACAAAAAAGAACAGAAAACGTTAGTGTTAGAGGATCAAGTTTTTAATAAATAAAAAGAAATCAAGTAGATAGAATAGAAAAAAATAGAAAGTGCTAGCGTTAGAGGGGCAAGAGTTTTTTTTTTTTTTTTTTTTTTTTTAAGAATAAAATAAAATAAAACAAGTAGATAGAATTAAAACAGAATAGAGTGCTAGTGATAGAGGGTCAAGGTTTTTTGTAATAAAATAAAAAACAGGTAGATAGAATAGAAATAGAATAGACTGCTAGTGTTAGAAGGTCAAGTAAGTTTTTGTTAATAAATAAGAAAATAAGTTGATAGAATAGAAATAGAATAGAGTGCTAGTGTTACAAGGTCAAATAAGTTTTTGTTAATAAATAAAAAGAAAATAATTTGATAGAATAGAAATAGAATAGAGTGCTAGTGTTACAAGGTCAAGTAAGTTTTTGTTAATAAATAAAAAGAAAATAATTTGATAGAATAGAAATAGAATAGAGTGCTAGTGTTAGAGGGTCAAGTTTCTTAAAAAGAAAACAAGTAGATAAAACAGAAATAGAGTGCTAGTGTTGGAGGGTCAAGTTTAAAAAAAGGAAAAAGAAAACAAGTAGATAGAATAGAAATGGAACAGAGTGCTAGTGTTAGAGGGTCAAGCTTTTTTATAAATTTAAAGAAAACAAGCGGATAGAATAGAAATATAATGCTACTGTTAGAGGGTCAAGTAAGCTTCTGTTAATAAATAAAAAGCAAATAAGTAGATACAATAGAAATAGAGTGCTAGTGTTAGAGGGTCAAGTTTCTTAAATAAAAAGAACAAGTAGAATAGAAACAGAATAGAGTGCTAGTGTTAGATGGTCACTTTTTATAAATTAAAAGAAAACAAGTAGATAAAATAGAAATAGAGTGCTAGTGTTGGAGGGTCAAGTTTAAAAAAAAAAAACAAGAAAACAAGTAGATAGAATAGAAATAGTAGAGCATGGCATTGTTAGAGGGTCAAGTTTCTTTTTATATAAATAAAAACAAGCAGATAGAATAGAGTGCCAGTGTTAAATACTCACTTTTTTTTTTATAAATTTAAAGAAAACAAGTAGATAGAATAGAAATAGAATAGAGTGGTAGTGTGAGAGGGTCAAGCTTTTTAATAAAAACAAGTAGATAAAACAGTAATAGTATAGAGTGCTATTGTTAGAGGGTCAAGTTTTTTTTAATAAAAAGAAAACAAGTAGATAATAGAAATAGCATAGAGTGCTAGTGTTAGAGGGTCAAGTTTTGTTAATAAACAAAAAAAAACAAGTAGATAGAATAGAAATAGAATAGAGAGTGCTAGTGTTAGTCAATTTTTGTAGAAATACACTACTAAAATGTTCTTCATTATTTGAAATTAAGTTAAAAAATAAATAAATACAAAACTAAATTCAAATATTAAAAAAAAAAAGATAAAAGCAGCTATTATAAGCTAGCTGAATATATATATATATTTTATACAAATAATACTAAAACTGGGTGGGTCCCATAGTTTATTTTAGCAATCTTTTTAATCACTTATTTTAATCTGAATTGATACTTTCTACTCTATGACCTTGACTACAACTAGCATGCAAAAACAGAGAAAAATTACTTCACAGAACATTATTTTGGAAAAACAGCCCATTTTCAAGATAGGGCCAGAGCTATTAAGCCCTCCACAGCATTTAACTAGGCAAGAGCAAGCACTGTCTGTCCCACACTATTTTAACAAACCTAAAAACACCGCCTTGATGTGACTTACACAAGATTATAAATCAGCATCATATCTGCAGTATACTAACACAGTGTATCCTCCTCAGGCGCTTCACTATTCTGTGGAGCACGTCTGTCTGTATTGAAAACGCCAGCCAAACAATGTTTGTTATGCAGGACGCGCACCGTAGTCCAACGCCGTCCTCGCCTGCCTCACAGCACACGGGGAATACACCAATGGTTAATGTTTAACAGGCTGCAGGGGCTCTGCAGATAAAGCCTATGAAGATTTGACATTTCTTCTGTAGCAGAGAAGTAGGACATGACCACTGCTGAGTCACCATCAAAAGACTGAGATCATATTCAGTATTCTACACAGCGCCCCAGACTCCCTTGGGTTCGTCTCAAGGAATGATGCATCACTGATGGAGAAACACTCACGTAGCAGATCTGTAGATCTTTCTCTGCTCTCAAACGAGGCAAAGACTAATAACTTTCATTGAGTCATTAACGACAACACAAATTTAAATTAGACCCTTTTTACATAATAAATGTCTCTGCTGTGAACGATTTGTCACGTACATTAATCTAAAGAAAAAATTGGGCAGAAGGATTTCCATAATATTATATATATATATATATATATATATAAAAAAATATATTAAATCTCAAATCTGATTGGCTGAGAGGAGTGCAATTTTCTAGTGATATCGGAACTCCAACCGTTTCACCGTTTGTATCACTCCTCTTGCGGTATTCTCACAGTGAGTGTCATGGCGGACACCCAAATCTACTATAATTTCTATAAATAAGACTGTTTTTGTGTCACGGAATGTAGTTTTAAAAGTTTTTTTAGGTGGGAATGTACTTGCTTAAAGTTCAAATATCCATTTTGTTAATAAAAGCCAAATGTCTATTTGACAATTTGCTTCGATGTTTCGGAGATGTGAGCTCCAGGGTGTCAGCGGGCATTCAGCACTCATGAAACCACCGAGAGCAGCCTTACCTCGGCCAGATCTTCTGGAGTTCGCTGCTGGCTCTGATGTCTCTATAGTCATTAACCCTTTTAAACCGGCTGCGTCTGCGCCGACACAAACCAAGCTGTATTCATGTTACCATAAGTCTTCAACCATTTGCACTAACGAAACAACTCAAATTGCTTCTGACAGTAGACAATATGCGCTTTCCGGCAATGTACTGTGGTAATTTCTTGCGCTCTGTCAGCAAATGACAGACTGTGGAAGGTAGAATTTGAACGGAGCGCGGAGATTTGAATTGTGTAAAAAAAAATAAACAAAATGAACAAAAACATGGCGAAGGAGTAGTAAACAGCACAAAAGGTGATTGGGATAATTTCTGATGAGACTTGGGAGCAGGCTGAGTGGGACTTTTTCACATGTGGTGTGTGCATCTCTATAATGTGTCGGTGCGTGTAAACGTATGTGCGTATTTATGTGCATGCATGTGTACATGTGTGTGTGCATGAACAAAAAAGTCTCTTGAATGAAAACTGTGAAACCCAGCATCACAAAAACACTTGTATATGTATTATAGTTGAACATTCAAGTATGAAGTGTTGGATTATTTCAATCATGATTTCTCTCTTTTTTTCTAAATAAAAATCAGAAAATGCATTCCTGTTTTTTTATTTTTGTCTATTTAAATTCTGTTTACAAACTCACCACACAGCACTAAATGGTCAATAACTGTACTTTTTTGAAAGCCATTTGTTTTCTGAAAAAAAAAAAAAAAAAAGACACCTTGCACTTGAAAATTACACATTCTGTTAGAATTTTAGTCAAATAAACAAAATGTGTGAAAAATACCTATTTTACCCTTAGGTCTTAAGAGGTTAAACATGAGATCTTATTTGTTTTGGGTAAATCTAACAGATTTCACCCTTGACAGATGAAAGGATAGTGCGACAAAGTATCTCTTTCCTCAGCGGACATTCAAACTAACGTTTTATTGTGAATATGAGATTGAGCTGAAGAATGAATGCTGTATCAGATGCAGGTAATCACACTTGCTCAGTCAGTCTGTCTATACAGTAAACTTTTAATACTGTAATACAACAAGCTTTCAATTAAGCAACTCAATGTTCTTTCGTTACTAGTTCTAAAGTGACGTTTTCGAATTCGTAACAGAGGCTTTGGCTCAGCTGTTAAATTGTCAACTTGTGATCTGAATCCATGGCAGTAGTAGGTCGCACAAAAGAGGTTTTTAAAAGACACTCCGTTGTCGTTTCTTATGTAGTTACACACTCGTGCTGTCAAACTGTTGTGTAAATACACTCACAGTCATGCGATATGGCTGTATATTGGCACACTGTGATTACCTACAGCTATATTGCTCATATATATTATTAAATTATACTTTAATAAATAATACTAGATAGATTAAAGTTTTTTTTTTGGTAACAACAGCACCTAAAATGATTATATATTCACAATATAGTACCAACATTTTAAGCCTTGTTGCAATAAAAACCAATGAAGATGCAATAGTTGCATCAATGGAACTGTATTATTAAAGCAAAAAAAAAGTAGAAAGAAAACTCCGACAAGCAGGCAGTGAGTTTTGAGCATGTATATTCTAGTCAAGCAGCTTTAACCTTGACTGCTGCTTCCTTTGGGAACTCATTGCAGAAAAGCTTTTCATTAACAAGACCAGGGTGAGTAACAGCCTCCGCCGTCCTTTGAAGTCCACAGAAATCTTGATAAAACATGCTCATGAAAAGGCGAATTCAGGGCTTCAAAGTGGTGATTTAACTGAACTTAGTCCAACAGACATTAACATTACATTGCTGCGCTATCTGCATTTGATTCAGCAGTGTGAGAGTTCACCTGGTTCATATTCTCACCATCACACATGCACATGTCAACTCGTAATCTGTGAGTGCACATGTTCCTCCGTTGGGTGGAAGGTGTTTTGTGAATGAGACAGCATCTTTAAAAGGTTTACCAAGCCCGCTAAAACTAATTTTACACATAAAGATATCATTTTCTATTGGAAAAGAAATAAGAGTCTATGGAACAAATAACTTACCACACCTTTAAATGATGCATAAGCATCAGAACCCAAAGGCTTTTTGTTTACTAGCTGATTCAACCTACTACGACATATTTACTGCAGTAAGTGTCTGTAACTTTGATTTTTACCTTCTCTGCACCTCCAGCTCCTCTGGTGATGGGCCATTCTGCACCTGAGGGGTCTGTCTTGGCATCGGGGGACCTGTGGAGGAAAAAAAAAAAAAAAAAAAAAAAAAAAAGAAACGGGTTTGAGCATCAGTTTGAAACTTTCAATTTGAAATCTGATCAATAATGCAAAGTACACTGGACAAGCCCCAGAAGAGTAATAGAAGATCAGGTTTTTAGAGAGAGAGAGAGAGAGAGAGAGAGAGAGAGAGAGAGAGAGAGAGAGAGAGAGAGAGAGAGAGAGAGAGAGAGAGAGAGAGCAAAAATGGGCCGCTGGCTACAAGACGCATCGATCAGGTGTGTTGGACACCAAGAGTTAATTAGGACATTATATATCAGGGAAAGGGGAAAAGATTATCTGTTAAAGGAACCATCAGCAGCAGTTCAAATCACTGCGTTAAAAAAAAGAAGTGCTAAGCACCGAAACAGTTAGTGCCAGGGTCAACTACTTCACATTTGTCACTTTATCTAAAGAAAAACATATATTCCAAACATTAAAAAAACATTTAAAATAGATTAAAATATTGCTGATAGTACATATTATAAACCTAAATTAAATGAAAACAAATGGAAAGAAGGTAGGCTAACTTATGACCACATGCTGCAAATATATTATGCAGATTTGTCTTATTTTACAGCACAGTTTGGGTATAGAGGCTTCGCTGATTTTGGCAGGCTGAATTTGAGAGCGGAGGAAGGTAGAGGTCTGAATGAAAGCTTAGCACGCACACAGGACAAGTCTCTGCCGTGACACGCTTGACTAATCGATCAATGCGGCATTGTGCAGGTGAGAGAGGTCTGTTTACAGAGTCTGGAGGTAAAGCCCTCTCTGTAGCTCATTACCAGGCTACATATGCCCTCTGCCATTTCCTGTTTATTTGCTTCACGCAGCAGGGCACCGCAAAAACAAGAGCTTTTTCATCCTTACACCTGTTTGACCCGTTTCTTTCCTGCAGTTTCATCATTTTAGTGGGGGGAGGTAGTTTAAATAGCAACACAGACAAACTATTGACAACACAGCAAAAGGTCTGGTCCACGTTGCTGATTTGAGACCATCTGACTGACAAAGGACCAATAGTTGAAAATGTTTTGAATGGATTTCTCTGAAATGATTATGCTATAATTAGGTTGAACGATATGCTTTTTCAGGGCTGATGGCAATACTGATTATTACAGATTAAGTAGAACAATAACCAATATTTTAAACTGATACACATGTCTGGCGTAAAAATGAAAATCAGTGTCAAAAATTTTAATAAAAAGACCTCTGACAAAAACACTTTAAATGCTTTTAATTTTTTTTTTAATCAGGAAATCAGTTTTGATCATTTAAAGATACTGATAATTACCATAAAAATGTTTAATATCGGCACCAATAATCAGTTAAAAAAAATAACAAACCTAAAAATAACGTTAAAACAAACAAACAAAAAACAAAAAAAACAAAGCGCAACATAAAAATATAATATTTCATAACATAAAATTAATGCAAAAATTAGGAATAACAAGGGCTCTGAAAAAACCCTCTTTAAATGCTTTTAAATAATTTTATTGGGAAATCGGTTTTGAAAATTACTAATAACCATAAAGATATTTAATATTAGCACCGATAATCGGTTAACCCCTAAAACACATTTAACAAACAACATAAAACTAAAAATAACGTAAAAAAAAAAATCATAACATTTAAAAAAAAAACAAAGCATAATATAAAACATAACAAAACATAACATAAAACAAACTTAATGTCAAAATTAAGAATAATAAGGGGTCTGACAAAAACTCTTATGCTTTTAAATAAAAAAAAGTAACATTTATAAAAAAAAAAAAAAAACATAAAATACATAAAATATAACAAAACATAATATTACATAATATTAAACATAAAAAAATGAAAAATAACAAGGACTCTGGGGAAAAAAAAAAACCTTCTTTAAATGCTTTTAAATTATTTTATCGGGAAACCCTAAAAATGCTTAATGTTGGTGCCAATAACTGGTTGACCCCTACAACACATAATATGTAACCTAAGAAAACAACATAAACAGAAAAAAAAAAAAAATTTAACAAAACAACCCAAAAAACAAAATATAATAAAACATAATATTACATAAAACATAAAATTAATGCCAAAATGAAGAATAACAAGAGCTCTGCCAAAAACTCTTAAAATGCTTTTAAATTATTTAAATTAATTAAAATTACTGATGCTGATAACAATATTAAGCATTTTTATGGTTATTGGTGTCGCTAATTTTCAAAACCAATTTTCCGGTAAAATAATTTAAAAGCATTTAAAGAGTTTTGTCAGAGCCCTTGTTATTCTTCATTTTGGCATTAATTTTAATGTTTTATGTTATGTAATGTTATGCTTTGTTACATTTCATGTTATGCTTTGTTTTTTTATGTTAAATATGTTTTTTAACGTTATGTGTTACATAAAAACCAGCATAAACCTAAAAATAACGTTGAAAACATAGCATTTAACATCAACATAAAAAAAAACTAAGCAAAACATAAAATATAACAAAACATAACATAAAAAAAAACAAACAAAAAACTTGAACATAACATAAAACATATTTAACACATTTCATAACAAAAAGAATAATAAAACATGAAACCACATTTAAAATGAAACAACATAACAAAAAATAACATACAACAAAAAAACAGAAAGACAAAACAAAGTAAAACATCATTTAACAAGATGTCACAAAAACAAAACATCTGTCTTGGGATAATAATAAAGTAGCATCTTTTTTACATCAACATGAAAGTTGAAGCAAAGTAGATCATGGCATGCAATGCGCACCAAGTAGCAAAGCTAAATTCAACTTTAACCAGAAACAAATGGCTTGCAGAACACATTAATTGGATTAAACAAGTCTGAATGCAGAATTCTCCCTCCAGCACAAGACCCCATGAAAAAATATGACATTAGAGCTGAGCCATCTGGACAAGCCGAGCAATAATCAACTCATCTGTCAAATCTAATCTAACATTACAGTTCTGTGCCCCTTTTAAGAAAACCAACTCTTCGTGATTGTCCATGTTTGTGTAACCCACTCTACAAATTCCCCTTCTCAAATGGTCTTTGTCTTTAACACATAAAACACACCTACGCCAGCCTTAATGTCTATGTAAAAAGTCCCGTTACATAAGCAGGCACCCTCAGTTTGTCTAAAACGGAAGCAAATATTACTCTTAAAATGTGATGAGCTAATCACAAATTAGCAAAGCTATTACAGAAACAGATGATATCCAATGAGTCAGCAGATAGAGCCTCTCAGAGACAAAGGTCAAGTTATACAAATATTAACTTTATTTGATATTATGGCCACATTATAGAGATTTTTGTGTGCAATGACTGCAATTTGAAACTCTGACACAAAGGCAAGTATACTTGGCCCATTAACCCGGCCAAGCTAAACAGCACTTTAAAGACTGGCTCTGGTCCAAAAGCACTCAGTGTCAGCTTTAATATGGACTGATCCTCCTTCAAGCCAGTTCGGTAATGTACTGCAATTAGATCACACACAGATAGCATAATCTACAAATGGACTTCTTATACTACAAGTATAAGAAAGCATACTACTTATGCACAAAATAAATAAAAAAAAATAATAAATAAATAAATAAAAAAATAAAATAATTAGAAGCTTAATTATATCTGAAATACATTAAATTATAATAATTAAAAATTATGAAAACAACAGTGCATTATTAGATGCATAATTAGTTTCTAAGTGTACTTGCACCACCTTAGCTTACTGAATTCACACAAAAATGAGTAATTATTCAAACAACTCTACTTGTATGTTTTAGAAAAAATAAAATCAGACCAGCGAAACTGGATATCACACTCAAATATCAGCTCCATTTAAGTTTATACGCATTAACGGATTGTTTACGGACCAACAGAAAGCTAAAGAGTCAGAATAGCACCTACATGAGAGGAGGGAACCACCGAGCCTCTTCTGACAGCAGATGTACTGTAGAAGTCCATCCTGGTCTTTAGGTGCACTCGTAACAAGTGCGCTAGAGCCGTTCGCATCAGCTCCCAAACTGCCGTCAATGACTCCATAAGATCTCAGAGAGAGCAGCATGTTGTTCTGGCTATTCTCAAGCAAACACTGCTGTGGTAAAACAAGACCGGACCAATAGGCTGGCAGTCAGCCGTTAGAGGCTCTGCCACAACGTTCACCGAGCAGGATGTGGTCCACTTATTGCACTTTCCGGACCTGATCAATTATTCATGCCTGGATGGGCGAAGGGTAAAGCGGTCAATGTTACAATCACACCACAACTATTACAATCAGGTGGGTGGAGAAAAATATGCGTGTTTATGGGGGTTTAACCCTTCCGAGACAAAGACGACAGGGAGACTAAAATCTGGTGAGCTACTACGAAGGGCGAATTTTAGATATCCATTTCAGGAAAATGAGAAGGAAATATATTTTCCTCAGGGAGGATGAAAGATGTCTCAGGAAGTCTCTCTAAGCACCGACAGGGAGAAACAAAGCTTGTCTCAGCCACAGGACCAAGTAATACGCTTGAAATTGAGTTATCGGATGATGTCATCAAGAAATAATAGCCATGAATACACCAGACAGCTTTACTTTTACAGAGCTGAATCATCTCTAAAAATTCACGCCATACTTTAGGACAACGGTAAGAGCTGGGAAAAAGAAATTCTGCTTCCGCCTAAAAACTTTGCTGTCACTGTTGAACTAAACCACAAACACTAACACATTATTGTACAATATATACATTTATACAACATCTTATCTTTCTGGTCCTCGAATCTGATTGGCTGAAAGGAGTGCAATATTCTAGTGATGTCAAAATTCAATCCGTTTCACTATTTGTATCACTCCACTTGCGGTATTTCTCACAGTGAGTGTCATGGCGGATGTCAAAAATTCTGTATAATTTTATAATGCAGTTTTTTAGGCAAAAATGTACTTGTTTAGACTTCAAACATGCAGTTTGTTAATAAAGACAATGTCTAATCAATTTGCTTTGATGTTTTTGGAGATGTGAGCTCCAGGGCGTCAGCAGCCATTCAGCGCTCATGAACCCACCGAGAGCAGCCTTACCTCGGCCAAATCTTCTGGAATTTGCCACTCTTATGTCTCTATAGCGGTTAAACATGAGATATAATTTGTTTCTGGTAAACCTAACAGGCAGTCTTTGGTCTCATTAATCTATTGTTTGATATTGCTCATATATGCTACTATATACACTACCAGTCGAAAGTTTTGGAACTTTTTTTTTTTTAAAGAAGCCTCTTCTGCTCACCAAGCCTGCATTTATTTGATCCAAAGTACAGCAAAAACAGTACAATTTTGAATATTTTTACTATTTAAAATAACTGTTCTATTTGAATATATTTTAAAATGTAATTTATTTCTGGGATTTCAAAGCTGAATTTTTAGCATCATTACTCCAGTCACATGATCCTTCAGAAATCATTCTAATATTCTGATTTGCTGTTCAAAAAACATTTATGATGTTGAAAACAATTGAGCAGAATTTTTTTCAGGTTTCTTTGATGAATAGAAAGTTCAGAAGAACAGCATTTATCTGAAATAGAAATCTTTTGTAACATTATAAATGATTTTTTTATCATCACTTTTGATCAATTTGAAGCATCAAAAATTATTAATTTCTATAATCCCCCCCCCCCAAAAAAAATTAAAATTACACTGACTCCAAGCTTTTGAATGGTATAGTGTATAATGTTACAAAAACTTTTTATTTTTGATAAATGCTGATCTTTGGAACTTTATATTCAAAGAATCCTGAAAAAAAATGATGCTGAAAATTTTGATTTGATCACAGGAATAAATTACATTTTAAAATATATTCAAAAAGAAAACAATTATTGTAAATAGTAAAAATATTTCAACACGTTCCTGTTTTTGCTGTACTTTGGATCAAATAAAAGCAGGCTTCTTTAAAAACATTAAAAAAATCTTACTGTTCAAAAACTTTTGACTGGTAGTATATAAACTTATACATTAAATAATACTGGATCTCATTTTGTAACAAATGTCCCATCAGTCATGGCTGGTCTGGACAAAAAACCTTTTAACATTTACATATTAATAATGTAGCAACACATTTACATAAAAGTGACTGCTTAAACTCCTAAACCTGCATATGAGCAATAGTAATTGAGATGCTTCCCTTAACAGGCAGCATTAATTATGCCCAAAGGCTTGACGATCCATCCAAGATTGAGACACCACCTGTTCTTAAAAGACACCTTTTTCCCCCCTCAATGTTTTACAACAACATTTGGCAAGAACAAACATCATCTGACACAGAGCCTCATTACCACACCCTGATGCTGTCACCTTGTAAATACAACACACAAATCCCCTTATCACTCATGCGCGTCTCACAACACGGGGCCCAAGCCTTCCAATTAATTCCACATTTGTGGTTTCACAAATGGGAAAATTACAGTCAAGTGCTGCATAATTTGAAGATGAGGAAGCAAACGATTAGTCCTCTAGATCTAAACAGATTCTGATTGGTTTGTAAGCAAGTCTGTGAACCGGTTAAATGGGATGTTATTAAAACAAGCTTATATGAGTCGAAAGAAATGTTGTGTGTCAGTGTTTCCAGAAACAGGATTTCTTAGCAGTAGTAAGGTGAAGTCAAAGGAGGAGTCAAAGGAGACTCTCGGTTTGTGTTTGCAGACATCCTAGGATTAGTATATAACGAAAATCTATAGCATCACTGTTTTGACGAGTCTTGTTACTCAGGGCTCCATGTCAGAGACCAAAAGTCTTGCAAGAAATCGGACTGGGAACTAAAAATAGTAGAAGTTACGGGGTTCTACTTACTACAGCTTGCTTAAAATAGTTTGTCCATCTAGTAAGAGCCCGTTGTGTCCACACAGATTTGATCTTGGGAAAAAAAAAAAAAAAAAAAAAAAAAAAAAAGGTGAAAAATAAATAAATAAATAAATAAATAAATAAATAAATAAATAAATAAATAAATAAAAATAAAATAAAATAAAATAAAATAAAATAAAATAAAATAAAATAAAATAAAATAAAATAAATCCAGTGGCCCTAGTTCAGCTGTCTCATGTATGAGGTGTTGATGTTTTCAGTGTTCGGCATTACCCCAGAGATACTAAATAGCATCAGCTGATCCCACTTCAGCTCTGGGGTGGTTAAACAACAACAGTGGCTGGAATGAGCTTCAAAACCATTGGGGGGAGGCTTTTTGATGCAATGATGCCTAATAAAAGAAGTTCTGCTTGGAAACAGTTCTGCCATTTGTGGTCCAAATGAAAGAAAATCCAACCACTGAACATGTGCAGTGTAAACAATCATTTTTAGCACTTCTGAAATAAGACTGCTTTTAACTAAAGACATCCTGTTGAACTTGAGTCTATACAATGCAACTTTTGTTCAGATAACGGACGTCTTTGGAGGCTATTGTCAAACTAGATTCATTATATTGTGTAGACCGTCACGATAATGTCAGTTACACTTCTGACAGAAAGCTGAAATGACATTGGGAAACGGTATTATCTCGGAAAGGCAAATCAAATGGAGAAAAAAAAAAACCTACAGGATAAGCAAGATCGAGAATGTGAGAATGGCTGCAAAAAGAGCGAAAAGACTGACTCAGCACACAGAGCTAAAACAAGCACACATTTCACTGAGAAACAGAGAGCAGCTCTTGGATCGGTATGGACAATCTGTTTAAGACATTTAATGACTTCTCACGATAAACTTGGCATGGCTGTGCTGTTAAAACCCGGCGAAGGAGTGTGAAGCGGTTAAGTGGTTTGATTAGACAAAATCTGTCAGCTGTCACAATTAACATACCTTGACCAGTATTTTGGTTTGGCGTTCAACAGATTCAAATACAGAATTGAGCTTCTGTCATACTTGGTTTGAGGAAACTTACAAATTGCCATGTACTTAAAGGTGAAGTAATTCTGTGCTAAAACAGAAGGAACTAATTGTTTTCAATCTACTTTATTCTTCTACGCAAAAGTAAGCCTATGGATGAGACTTCCAGTTTATTAGCCACTATAGGAAAATAACGAGAAGAATAACAATGTGCAGTAAACAGAAAAACTGTGTGCACTACAAACCAGTGTGTTCATAAGGTAATACATTAAAACAATATGGCAAGCACACCTGCTGAAATGTCAAGATGCAAAACAAGCTGTTTTGTACAGCTAAAAACAGCTGGACGCAGACGAGACCGGAAGCCAGACCCATAAAATTTACAAATGGCCACGTCCGCTCTTACGGGAAGAACTGAGAACTGAGACTCTTATTTTGAAATGTTTATGCTTTATGTTACACACCTTTTCTTAACCCTAGATTTTTAAAGGTGCGCATAACAAGTGGGGGCTCGTCCGGGATTTGAACCCGGGACTTCTCGCAGGAGTTTCCAAAAAGATGAGGGAGATAAAATATGCACTCTACTAACAATCTACTACATACAGTATTACAATACAAACACTAGGGACCTATGATTTCCGTGATGCGGAAAACGTGGATGGAATCGCAGAATCCAGTCATAAAAACAGAATTTACAGTTTAACGCGGACTGATGTTAAATTGTTAAGTTTCAATTGAAAGTTTCATGATTTTAATTAATTAGACATTTCTTTTTGATTAATAAACTTTAATTTAACCATTAAAAAAGGAGTCCAGAAAAATTTAAATGGAAAAAAAAAAAAAAAAAAAAAACCAGAATCCAGAAAAATTAAAACAAAAACAAAAACAAAAAAAGCGGAATTTGGAAAAAAATAAAATGGAATTTGGGAAAAAATAAGGCCCTAAAAATAAACCATAAGGCAAACATTGTCAAATTATTAAAAGTAGATCATACGCGATCTATTGTGCAGTATTCACTGAATACAAACTTTTTATATAAATTTCATCAAAAATATCTAAATTTGTGTTTCAAAAACTTCTTACAGGTTTGGTGATACATGAGGGTGAGTAATTATTCACACAATTTTTATTTTTGGGTGAACTATCCCTTTAAGTTGAGTGAAAAGTTCACAATATGTCAAACCCTCTAACCCCGCCTCCAAACTAATTCTATTGGCTGAGCCACTGCTGATTTGACAGGCTGCTTGGGATTTTCAAACAAACTATTTTTTTGTTGTTTGGGTAGTAAATCTATTATTATCTATGGTGCAGTTCAAATCGAGCACAATGCCTTTAAACTGTGTAGCTTAAGTGTTAATAAAGCCAACTATTCAAACCATCTTTATGGTAAACAAACATATCACATGCTTTCATTTCATTGGTGCACAGATGATGTTTTTTTTTCCTAGGACAGAATCTGATGACCAAGCTTGAGCATATGAACTACAGATTCAGGTTTTTGCAAAGGTTAAATTTTAAAAAAAGGTAGTCATTTTACTACATACCACAAGCACATTACAGTTTGTTTGAACACAGAAGTGACAAAATTTAGTGCTGGAAATAGAGATGTACTTTCCAAAAGTACCTGACTGCCCCTGCTGGGAGTCTCTCATGGTTTAAGCCCCATCCCTCCCCATCAAACTCACTCCTCAAGATGATCTCAGTACGGCTGATCTTCTGCGGGAAGCGGTACACTCTTGGGGCTGGCATGATGGACAGGTGCCTGCAGGCCTGCCTTTCTGCTCTGATGCTCTGAACCCGGACCAAGTCCCTCTGGGAGAGTTGAGGTAGCGATACAGAGCTCTACTCTTGTATACCTGAGTCAGATTCCCATTCAAAGAAAGCAAAATTGAAGAATGAAATTGTATAACTAAAAACAAAACTCAAAACGAAGCTAATTCCACAGCAACACAGCCAACCTGAGTCCTGGAAGATCCCAAGAAGTGACAAGCCAAGCTCTGCAACTATTTAGAAAGCTGGAGAGGAGAAACCTTCTGCACCGAAGACTATTAGAGTCTGGGGCAAGAGAATGATCTCATCGATAAAAAGTGTTCTGGGCAGCCAACGTCATCTCTCCCACCTTGGCTGTTGGAGCAATTTGGTGGTCATGTGGTGCCACTAGTCAGAAAGCAAACACATACCAGACACGGGTTCAAGCCCACCCCTTTCGAGCCATATTTAGGCTCCACAACCAGAAAAACAAACTCTTTTTGGCTCTGGAATGTTCTGTCTTTCTATTTTCTCTTAGAGGGAACATGTCTCAAAAGATAAACACCTGTCCTACCAAACTGTATGGTTTCAAAGCAGGGTGACCTTCATTTAGACCTCTAAACGCAGACGCAGCAGGCTCCTGGGGGTCTACGGTGGGACGGGGTGAAAAGCCTGCTTTGTTCTGACATGGATGAGCTCATGCAATCCCACATATTTCACAACTGTCAACAGGTTGTCACAAGACAGTATTTATACACAGAAAGGTGCCACAGAAACCTTAACACATGACCTTCTTACTGTTGCAGATAGGCTACCGGTCTCAGCAGGATGTTAAACGGAAGCTAGTGACAGGTACCTAAAATTAGAGCTACATTTTATCATAAATGATCAGTCGTATTAAGTATAACAGTTGCCAGGTAAAGTTTCAAAAATCAAAAAAGAGGTAAGAGTATACAAGGTTGTTTTTCTGTGCTTCTACTTGTCTTACCAGAATGTTACTCCATCCTTTCCCTCAGAAAGTGATGACAAGAAAGTCAGGGCACATTAGCCATGTGACAGCTAAGGTATTTGGACTTGTAAAGATCAGATTTTTTCCCATTTTCGGTAAAAGGATGTGGAAGACTCTGGGTATCAATTTGAAAAACATCTAAGAGGGAATTTGTGGCTTAAAAATCTGCACAAAAAAAAGAAAGAAAATATAGACCTATCTAACCTATCTAGTACTATACATATAGTATTTATTAAATTAAATGTAAATTAATACATTTAATTTAATTAAAAAACCTTTAAAATTATCTATATATGAATATAAATATTTTTTAAATACTAGATACCCATATAGCACACACACACATATATATATATATATATATATATATATATATATATATATATATATAGTATACATACATACATACACACACACACACACGTATATATAATCTAGTATTTAATTTCAAAATATATATAATTATCTATATATCTCTAAAAAGAAAATATTTATTTTTAAATACTAGACAATGTTTTTATATATTTAAAAAAAAATTTACAAAATAGAACATTTTATATATAGATACAGATATGATTTTCTATATGTCTATATCTTTACATTTTTTTTTTAAATATACATTTTTGTGTCTATATATAAACTATCTAGTATTTAATGAAAATATATTTTCAATATACGTGTTAGGAAATGTTATATATATAAAATATATTAAATGTATATAATATATTAAACACACATACATATATACATACATATATACACACACACAGCATCCAAAACACAAGTTATTGTTTACATAATATATGTGTGTATACTGTGTTTATTTATGTGTGTACACACACACATATATACATATTATCTATATCTATATCTATATATAAATAAATAAAAACACACACACACAGAGTATATATATATAGTATTTACATGTATATGTTTATAGTCGCATAATTGATGTTATATATAGATATTTTTAATATATAAACATAACAGTTTATATATAACATTCTTAAATATATACATGCATGTGTGTGTATTTATAGTTACATAATATACACAATACACACATATATTATGTAAACAAAAACTAATTTTGGATGAGATTCATAGCGATTCATCATTTGACAGCATTAATATACATATTGTATCTAGTATTAAATTTTTTTTTTTTTATTGTATGACTATTATATGATCATATGACTACGTAGCAGAGTACTAACATCTGTGGATTGGAATTAAACTATTGGAAATGAAAACTTT
Organism: Cirrhinus mrigala; assembly: GCA_036247105.1. Taxonomy (NCBI): domain Eukaryota; kingdom Metazoa; phylum Chordata; class Actinopteri; order Cypriniformes; family Cyprinidae; genus Cirrhinus; species Cirrhinus mrigala. Next base: position 25,017,691 of record CM070026.1, read on the forward strand.
AATAACAGTCTACATAGTCAAGGTGATTATTTAGGTAGAAAACAAGGTCTTTTTCCCCCCACTGAGATTTCACAGTGTGAGAAATCACATGGCTTCAGCTAAGCCAGGGTATTGGGGGAGCTTATCCAACAGCAACTAAATTACCCAACTGCCGCCGTCCCATCAGCACTACAACAAACTTCACATCCTAGTCCTAAACCGCAAACACCTGGTTGTCTGTGCCAGTAAGCAATCACGCTTTTGTTCACACATTCCAAGTGGTCACGTCAAGGTGGGAGATAAACAAAAAAACTCAAGTGAAGTTTACAATAATTAAACTCCAATTACCCGTGGGAAAGATAAAAGGTCACAATTCTCATGTAAACTCCGCAGGCGGATTGTCTGGTTTGGACGGTTTGAGTTCTCAATGACAAACGTGTTCATACATTACCTCACCAATACATCAATCAGCACATCCATCACGCCCCCATGTATATATAGTCCGTGTTGCCAAGAGCTCTAGGGCCGTCTGCCTTGCAACAGAGATACTCAGTCATGCTGGCAACAGCATTTATATAAAAACTCACCAAATCTCACACAGTCCATGGCTCCAGTGTCAGGGTAACATCACCCCGGCATGTGACTATGTTGCACATTACACCCAACCAAAATTAGCAGCTAAAACAGAGTTTTGAGTCCCCTCAACCAACTTACACAAGTCACTTCAGGGCCCGGATGACAAATGCATCACATAAAACTAAACAAAATATATACATGAATGTCTTTAAAGGGGGGGGTCGCCATTAGCTAAACATGCTTTTACAACAGGATGACACACAAAAATAATGCACAAACGGGTCACAAACATTCCTGTCAGGCCATGTAAACATACTGCTCAAAGTGAGGCTCCAAAAATACAGACACAGCAACTAAGAGTCTTAAAAAAGGGATGACTACATTGTTATTCCACCTGAGTCTGTGTTTAGACACTGGGTAGAAGACAGTGGATTGCATTCTGTGATGGAGGCATGTGGTATTTGACGGGTATCAGCTCACCTGAGGTCATGAATATGCTAAGAAAACACCAGCGGCTGACATGATCTAGTAACAAGTCTGCCTAGCAACATTGAAATTCCCTGCACAATCAATAGGGGGCGTAATTAAATTTGATTATTATTATTTTTTTTTTTTTTAGTCTGAGTATGTCAAGAGAATTAATAAATGATGCCAAAAAGCTGAAACAAATCAATTGTTATTTTCTTTTTGCCCGCCAGTGCTTTAATTTTCTAAATTGCTTGGCTGGTTTATAAAGAGTTATGCAAATAAATGCGATTTAAAAAAAATGCATAAATACTATTATTTGACAAAACAAATGTGGACGAGTCTCAAAGCACTCAAACAAGCACTAAAGGTTAATTGCATCTTGACTTCAGAGCTTCAGTAAAAAAGCTAATACACGCACACGCAGTAGCACATGCACATACTGCAAACAAGTTCACTTAGAGATCTGGATGCAGACTGCAGTCGGTTAGATTGCTCTAATAGAACACAGCACAGTCATTTAGCTCTACCACAGCTGTACACAGCTTAATATTGACAATGTGAATTAAGGGAGAGCCAATTATGCTTTCCTGCTTTGGCTCAGTCACATGGGATTCTACTGTTGGCTGGTTAGTGAAGTTTAACACACTCCCCAAAATCATTGTCTCCATGCCAGGTACCTACAGGCATTAGCAAATTCAGCCGAGATAGCGTAGCACACACACCAGTGTCGGCGAGTGACGCTACTAATGCAACTGTTTGTGTTACATTACACAGTAGCTCATTGGATTTCTCAGAAGTGTAACTTTTCTAGTTCTATTTTTTTTTTCTAAAATCACTTTTTCTATATCAATGCTTACCTCGTTTCATTTCACACTTTTAATCCTGGCAAACATGTCGCCTCAAAACGACACCATGCTCACAAAAATGCTTTTCGTGCACAAAAAAATATTCTCGCAGCCTCAGTTGAAGCACTGCTGTCACATGTTTTAACAATGTTTTTACTACCTTTCTGGGCCTTGAATGTGGTAGTTGTATTGCTGATTACACAGGGTCAGAAATCTTTCAGATTTCATGAAAAGTATTTTAATTTGTGTTCTGAAGATGAACAAAGGTCTTACGGGTTTGAAACAACATGAGGGTGAGTAACTAATGACTGAATTTTCACTTTTGGGTGAACTATCCCTTTAAAAGGTATATACAGTTGAAGTAAAAAGTTTACATACACCTTGCAGATTCTGCAAAATGTTAATTATTTTACCAAAATAAGAGGGATTGTACATAAAGCATGTTTTTTTTTTTTTTTTTCCCAGTACTGACCTGAATAAGATATTTCACATGAAAGACGTTTACATATAGTCCACAAGAGAAAATAATAGTTGAATTTATAAAAATGACCCCGTTCAAAAGTTTACATACACTTGATTCTTAATACCTTGATTCTTAAAAGTTTACATACACTTGATTCTTAATACCGTGTTGTTACCTGAAAGATTCAAAGCTGCGCTTTTTTGTTAATGATAGTTCATCATAAGTCCTTTGTTTGTCCTGAACAGTTAAACTTCTTGCTGTTCTTCAGAAAAATCCTTTAGGATCCACAAATTCTGTGGTTTTCCAGCATTTTGTGTATTTCCTGTGATCAGGGTAAATTTCACTTTTTTTTTTTAAAGATACATTTTTGCCATTTCCACATTTAGTTTGACAGGACAGTATAGTAATGACAGGAAACGAAGAGGGAGAAAGAGGTGGGGTGGGATCAGGAAAGGTCCATGAGCTGGACCTTCGAACTCGGGATGCCCAGGCTGCAACAGCGCTACATGTTACACGACACAAATTTCACTTATTTTGTCTTCTGGGAAGCATATAAGTATTTTCTGCAGCTTTTGAAGGGCAGTACTAAATGAAAAAATATGATATTTAGGCAAAATTAGAAAAATGTACACATCTTCATTCTATTCAAAAGTTTACTCCCCCCGGCTATTAATGTATCCTGTTTCCTTCTGGAGCAACAGAGAGCATTTGAACTTTATGTAATAGTTGCATATAAGTCCCTCAATTGTCCTCAGTGTGAAAAGATGGATCTCAAAAATCATACAGTCATTGTTGGAAAGGGTGCAAATATAAAAAAGTGCTGAAAAAAAAAAACAAAAAAAAAAACAAAGAATGTTCATGACCTGAGGGATTTTTCTGAAGAACAGTGGTCAGTTTAACTGTTCAGGACAAACAAGGGACTCATGAACAACTATCACTAAACAAAAAATACAGCTGTGGATCATTCAGGTAACAACACAGTATGAAGAATCAAGTGTATGTAAACTTTTGAAAGGGGTAATTTTTATAATTCAACTATTATTTTCTCTTGTGGACTATATGTAACCATCTTTTATGTGGAATATATTATTCAGATCAGTACTAAATAAACAACAACATGTATTTTGCATGATCCCTCTTATTTTGGTAAAATAATTAACATTTTGCAGATTCTGCAGGTGCATGTAAACTTTTGACTTTATGTACACAACAAACTACTAACTAACCACTGTTCAAAAGTGCAGCTTGACTGTAGTTAAATAATGAATAGCTACTTTCCCCATCACTGGCACAAGATAACAAAATGTAAACCTAGTCTCTAATGAGGGAGAAAGTGGACAAGGAGAGGAGGATGAGAGGAATCATATGCAAGAACAAAGCTGCAAGGCAGATGAGAAAAGAGAGCAATGAAAATCCCAAAGGCGAAACTCCTTCACTGAAGACTCTTCTCCCCCCCCCTCAAGGCATCAGGAGATGAGCAGACATTTCTCCATGTTCCCCACAGCTTCTGTCTATGGGGTCTGAGAGTGAGACTAAAATGAAAATTTCACAGTAAACAGCGTTTTGCATCATTCATTCAATGTTTTCAGATTGCAACAGTCAGAAGACCGTCAGTCAGGACCGCAAGGCTATCCGCACATCAGCAAAGTATGCATAATTAACATTGCTTTGCATAATTAACTGCCGTGCTATCAGGTAATTAATAGACAGTAATAAGGCCACAGCGTCTGAAGCTTCCTGTGGTGATAACAGGAGCCCAACGCAGTGACTAGATAACTTTCCATAGTGAGATAAGTGAGACAAAGAACTGAAGGTCATGGAAAATGGCAACAGTCGCCTTTCGCAAATTCTGCATTGCTTGAATAAATATTATTTCATGAAATTCCTTTTCTCCATTCTCAAATTCAAAAACGGTACTGAACTGTTGAAACATACAGCAACCAGTATTGATATTGTTAATTAAAACTATTAAAAATAATTTTCAGTATATATATATATATATAAATAATAAAAAAGAAAATAAATATTTATTAACTGAAATAAAGCTGAAATAGAGTAAAATATACATATATAATATAACAAAATAGTAATACACATAACACATAAAAAATAGTAATGCTGCCTTAGCCATAAAAATGAAGTTGACATACTAAAAATAAAAAATAAAAAAAATAAAAAAATATTAAAATTATAGTTAGGCATTGATTTATAAGCCAAAAATCAAACCGTGACATTCATATTTATTTATACATCACCAAAACACCATTTCCCTTTAATGAAAGCCTAATTGAAAAGAATCCAACTTGTTGCAATGGAAACAAACAATCCTTTCAAAGGCTTCTTTGCCTCAAACACACAGTATGGGGTTAACAGAATGACCTTACTATTGTGATACACTGTAGAAAAGAGAACAGCTCAATATGCAACAGTTCAGGACTCTCAGATCAGCCATATCTCAAAGAGACAAGCAGGGTCCGGTCCACAAAACAAAGCATCATCTGTTTCTAATAGGGAAAACAACCTCAGCAATGAACTGCCCTGACACGCTGAGAACATTGAGCTCAGTGTGGGGAATGACCCCCCGCTGTGACCGTGCCAGGGTCTCAGACAGCAGAGGAAAAAAAAAAGGCCGAAAGCGACACGTGTATGCACACATGCACAGTGCAGACAAATGGATTTCATGCAGACTGTTATACACAAAGCCGAGGCACTTCCTCCTAAACCCCAATCAGAGCAATCAGAGTAACCCAGACTCTCACTCTCATAAACAACACGCATACCAAACAAAACCCCTGTGAGCAGGGCCCCGTTTGCTAAATTACAATTAATTGAGCACAATAGGCTGAGTCTGGCTCCAAAATGTGACCTCACTAACTGGGCAGAAAACTGAACACAATTAAGTTCTGCAGAGCTCACCAGCACTAAACAAAAACAGGGAAAGACTATTTACTAATTAGACTTTTTTTAATTAATTTAAATGGTGTCTGACATAGAATAAATATACTAAGTGTAGATTTTGTAATCTGCAGGATTAGTGATTTTCTAAAAATAAGTGTTTTTACCAGGGATATGGGCTGATGTTACTGTGGTAGAAAATCACTAATGCACATCCTGGAACTTTTCACGGTGACAAAAGAAATGCGATAACTAATATGATAACTACTGCTCTGTACTAACAGTAATTTGACACCAAAACACAACAACAAAAACAACAACAACAACAACAACAACAACAACAATATTTATTATTATTATTATTATTATTATTATTATTATTATTATTATTATTATCATTATCATTATTATTATTGTTTTTGTTTAACCATTTGAGGTTTCTAGAAAAGTTGCACTTTTATTTATTTTATTAATAAATACATTTATTTGAACATTACTCAAATAATAATAATAATAATAGTAATAATAATAATAATAATAGTAATAATAATAATGTAATAACTAATATTATTACTACATTGCTTAAGCATTTTAATAGTTTCAACAGTAAAAGTTGCAATTTTATTTATTTTATTAATTAATACATTTTTATTTGAAATTATTTAACCAAGAATCATTATAACAACAACAATTATTGTTAATATTTCTTGTTGTTATTATATTTGTTTAACCATTTTAATCGTTTCTAGATAAAGTTGCACTTTTATTTATTTTAATTAATACACTTGTACTTGTTTAAACAATTCAAATATGAAGAAGAAGAAGAAGCAGAATTATTATTATTATTATTATTATTATTATTATTATTATCATTATCATCATTATTATATTTGTTTAACAATTTAACAATTAACAATTTCAATATTTTCATTAGTAAAAGTTGCACATATTTTATTTATTAATACTTTTTTATTTGAACATGATTCAACCAAGAATCATTATTATAACAATAATTATTATTTTTATTGTTATTATATTTCTTTAACCATTTGCACCTTTTCTATAAAAGTTGCACTTTTATTTTTTATTAACACTTTTTATTTTAACATGATTTAACAGCAACAACAACAACAACAACAACAACAACAACAACAACAACAACAACAACAACAATAATAATAATAATAATAATAATAATAATTATTATTATTATTATTACTACTACTACTATTATCATTATTATTGTTGTTGTTATTGTATGTTTAACCATTTTAATCATTTCCAGAAAAGTTGGATTTTTTTTTTATTAATACATTTATTTATACATGATTTAACCAAGAATCTTATTATTGTTGTTGTTGTTATTATTATTATTATTATTATTATTATTATTATTATTATTATTATTATATTTAACAATATAATTTAGTAGTTTTAACAGTAGAAGTGGCACTTATTTATTTGATTAATTAATAAATGTTTCATTTATTTGAACATGATTCAACCAATAATAATAATAATAATAACAATAATAATAAATAATTTAAAAAGTGCCCCATTTCAAGAAACCATTAAAATGATAAGTATTTTTTTAATAAATTTAAATAATTGTGTAATCAAAAGTTAATATTTAGTATATAGTGATTTTTTTTTTTTTTTTTTACAGTTTTAAACATGATCTACCCAATAATCTTTACAAATACAACTACAATTTTTTTAATACACTGTAAGATGGATGATTCTGCAGAATTTCTTAAAAGTACTTCCAAAATTATTCTGTATAAGTCTCCCAAGTGTAACTTTTAGAATGCCGCCTAAAAGTGCTGTAACATCGAACCCAGTTCACACAATTTACACGTCATTATGCTTTACACAGCGGTGTGAAAACGGCATTCTCACCTGCATCCTGAGAGTTCAGCACCTCCAGGGCATGCATCATGGCACTGGCAAACACATTGGCATCCTCTTTGCTGCCAAAATTAAGGCCGTACACCTGCCGTGCATCTCGCCACTGGTGAAAAGTTAGTGTGGCCTGGTTGTATTTCAGCCCCTTAGGAATGGCACAGTTTATTACCACCTGTTGACAGAAGAAAACAGCACGTGAACATTTAAATCAATGCTTGAAAATCTCATATTTAAGTCCTAACAAAACTCAGAAAAGCTCAGAAGACTGTAAAGCACTACATATCCTCACAAGACAAAACAGTAGTCCATAAAACTTTAAGTGGTCTCGGGGAACAATAGTGACATTGCACACAAATTGCTGCAGCTTCCATGTGAAGAGTTAAAACAAATGTTTTCAAGCATATTAAAGTGTTTAGTAAGGGCAACATATTCACTTTTATACATACGCATAGTGACGTTTTTCTCATGAGATCAAACTGATAAAACTAAAGGCTTCAAATGTTTCAAGTAAAAAAAAAAAAATTTCACTACAGAAAGGAGAAACATCTGCATTACTAAAAGATGCCAGATAACGCCGCATTTCAGAAACAAAGACCTTCTCCCTAAAAGATTCACAAGGACGAACTACAGATTAAAAAAATGCTGCATGCAGCACTTATATTCTTGTCGATAACTCAAGTAAATGCATTTCTTCAGAACTTGCACAAAGGTTACTGAGGCCATCCCAGCTCCAGACAGGTGTTAGAGTAATAATACGACTTGGTTAATATGGTAATCGCATACGGATTTGAGATACTTAAACATCAAACACTTGACTAGCTTCCTAAACTCTCCCGATAACATGTCCTCAACAGGGTGAATCTTTCTCGAGCTTCTGTGGTATCTGGCTGTTTTCCCAGTCATTTCAATTTCTCATCCTTTGACATCAACGTAATTACCATGAGAAGTGCAACTAATTAGCGAGCCTTATAAAAGGAACTGTGAACTGTAAGCCATCCTGTCACAACTCACAAGTGGAGAAAACTTTGCAGTTTTCTCAACACATTAATGAAATGGTGCAGCAAGAATTAAGACTGGGCATGGTCCTGTATAAGTAACTTTTCTGGAGAGTTTTCCATTGTTTTAGCCCAACAAGCATTATATATACACCTTATAAACGCACAATTCTTTCCGGTCCTTGAATCTGATTGGCTGAGAGGAGTGCGATATTTTAGTGATATCAGAACTCCATCCATTTCACTGTATGTATTTCTCACAGTGAGCGTCATTGTGGACACCTGAATCCACTATAATTTTATAAATAGTAGCGTTTACATGGAATATACTTTTAGGAGTTTTTAGGCAAGAATGGACTTGTTTAGACTTCAAATATGTAGTTTGTTAATAAAGACGACGTCTACTTGAAAATTTTCTTTAATGTTTCCTGAGAGCAGCCTAACCTCGGCCAGATCTTTTTGGTATTTGTCGCTAGCTCTGATGTCTCTAAAGTGGTTAAACACGAGATATAATTCATTTTGGGTAAATCTAACGGCCAGTCTTTGGTCTCATTAATCTATTATTCATTCCAGAGCAAATAGTTTTGGCTGAATCCATGGCGGAAAGTAGTTCAGCGCAAAAGAGGGTTTTTAAAAGACACTCCGTTGTTGATTCTAATGCATTTAAATGCTTGTGCTGTCGAACTGTTGTATAAACGCAATATCACACTCATAGCTGTGCAATATGGCTGTATATTGGAATGCTGTGATTATCTACAACAAACCCAAGCTGTGCCGATATACAGCCATATCACACGGCTACGAGTGTGATATTGCTTATAGGCCACGTATACACAGCAGATATTCGGTTGCCAGTTCACCTATTACTCCGTAATTGCGTTATATATACACTTTCACTAAAATACGAGAGCGGCAACCGCATTCGACAACTACTTTAACTCCTGAAAATACAGGTATTGACAACTGCATTTATAGAATTTCTACACAATAGCTGTGTCTCATTTCGAAGGATGCGCCCTCTGGAGGTCGTATCCTTTGGAGGTTGCATCCTCTGTAGGATGCGCATGCGGAGTGTCCTCAAGCCTAGAATTAAATGAGACGCCCTTCGTAGGACGGTCAGAAAAGAAAAAAGTAAGTACCACGTTACTTTGACAACACACTAACAGTCTACACCGGACTCGATAGTTGTGTCACGCCGCGGCCGCCTAGTTGCGCCCTAACACTATATAAATAAAGGAAAATTATTTTTAAACTTGGAAAGTAATTTGAAAAGAAACTGTTTTTTACTCGTCTTATTTTATTGCATATTTGAGGAGCTGCTCTGTTACAGAAAAAGGAGGAGAAAAAAAAAGGACAAAAAATGTATTAGTTTTACTTATTATATTTAAACACCACATCGTCGCTTGTGTTTACATCTGCCGGCATCGCAATTGTTTTTTTTTTTTTTGTTTGTTTGTTTGTTTCTTCAAATAATCAACCGTTGCTTTCGATGACGGTTGCTTTCGTCAACGAAAATTATGACTAAATATCGTCTGCAACGAACCTTTATCACATGACGAAAATGAGACGAGACGCAACGTAAATGCTGGTCATGTGACGATGACTATAATTAAATGTATAATACAATATTGTTGACGAATAAAAACGAGACTAAATGTGGTTTACAAAATCAAAACTATGCTAAAAATGTCTCTTCATTTTCGTTGACCAAAACGAGACGAAACAAAATTTTATAACATTATAACATAACAAGTGCCAGAGTGAATCTGCATGTTCTTTCAGTCCATTTGTGTAGCATAATTGCACAGATCTAAAGTCAGACCATTCTATTTATGCCTTAGATCTTGAAATCATGTTTTTTTTTCTAGTTATATAAGGTTAAAATACATATTTTGCCTGTAATTTAACTAAGCTCCACTAAATTGTGATTCCATTTTTTTCCCCTCATATTGCGATATAATATCGATATCATCTGGAAAGTGGAAAATACTGTAATATGAATTTTAGCTCATATTGCCCACCCCTAATGGAACTGAAGTGAACAACTAGTTGATAATGACATATTTAAACGCGCATCAGAAATGTGTCTTCATCTGTATGTGAGATCCAAGAAAAAAACAGTGATGAAGTCTTAACCTTAGCAAATTTTGACATGGGGCTAGTTACGCTCACAAGCCCTGCGGTAAAGTGTCAGTGTTGCCAGATCTACTTAGACCAAAAAAAAAAAAAAACAACAAACAAGGACAAGCACAAAAAAAACAAACAAACAAACAAACAAACAAACAAACCACTAAAACAAACCACCCAAATTCTTTGTTTTCCAACACCAAAAAAAAAAAAAAAAAAAAAAAAAAAAAATCATCTCATATCTGCAAGACCACTTTGCGCTCTCTAAAGCAGCCTCCAGACCATAAACAAAACACAGCACGTCTATCAGCGGTAGTTTAGTTAAAATCGGCGGACGAAAAATGGCAGATACCAAACAGCTACATTTTTATTCACTCCCGCAAGACGAAAAAATGTTGCGATGGTTACAAATGCAGGTGGGACTGCCGTTCCGTACACACATGGAACGATAATTTAAATGCGGCTGTCACTCCTGAAACTTGCAGCATGTACGCGGCCATTTATATTCCCCCCACTCGAACCACTTACACAGAATATATGCAAGCAATCATTACTGGCTCATCTTACTATTCAGGGTCGTTTGTGTAAATATGCGTCTACTGAATGACTAGTTACTGGAACACTTGCAAGTATAGATCTAAAGGCATTAGTCAGTTATATATAGATGACAAGGCTACCACAGTAGGTCAAACATAAAGGTGTGTTGTGCAGCTTTTCAACACTTTACTCATTTCAGTCACTAAACCGCAATGAATCGCTCGTCAACAAATGCCAGCAAGTTTCCTGAAGTAACCTGATATGCGCCATCCTCGGATATCACTGTGATGATTGTGCCGTTCGTGAATTATTAACGTAACTGGGACTGAAAAGGCCTAGGTACTCTCAGAAGGAGAAATAGGCTTTCCGCGAAACACTGAATAACCATAAAATAGCAATGAGTCATGTACAGTGTCACCACCCCCTCAGCATCTCTGCCATTTGTGTAGCACGGTCAGTGCTGAATAAAGGTTACCTTTAAGTGCACATTATCTTGCACTTCAATAAAAGTGCAGAAAAATCTCCTCACCTAAACAATGAAAGAGAGAAAGGTTTCTTTAACGGTTCATTTCTTCACAGGAAATGAACAGATAAAGAAAGAAGCAGGCCAGACACTAATTAAATACATATGCAATACACAGCCCGGAGTGAATTATGTGACGTGAAAGACTCTAAATTTAGCACACAAAAGTGAGTTTCTATGCCGCTGAATAGTAAAGCAAAAAGACTTTTTCCAAAAAGATTTCTGAAACACTCCTCATCTGCCATAGGTTGAATAAACGGATAGCCATGCTTAAAATTCACGTCATTAGCTGCTATGCTAAGATGTTCGGGATGCTAAAATACAGAAATATTAAAAGGAATAGTTCACCCAAAAATGAAATCAGCTTAAAACTGACTCACCCTCAGGCCATCCAAAATGTAAATGAGTTTGTTTTTTTTATTTGTTCAATGGATCCTCAGCAGTGAATGGGTGCTGTCAGAATGAGAGTCCAAACAGATGACATCACAATAACCTACGTTAACTGATGGATTCGTCGTGTCAACTGTGAATTATTGTGATGTTTTTATCAACTGTCTGGACTCTCATTCTGAAGGCACCCATTCACTGCAGAGGACCCATAGGTGAGCAAGTGATGTAATGCTAAATTCAGGGTTCGCACAGATATTGTAAAATTAAATTTTAGGACTTAAGGACTTTTTAAGAACTACTTTTTTGATTCGCAAGGACTTCAATCAGAGATCTCACTTATCGAACAACGTCTTCTATTTCAAATTCTGAATTCTAATAGATAAAAGTACACAAAAAAATACAAATTAATTTTGTATTTTTGTGTATTCTTTTTTCCTTGTTTTGTTTTTATAACTGCGCTGCCTTTGATATTTTTTGTTGTTAAAAAAAAAAATAAAAAAAAATTAGCAAACCCACACTGAAATCCTGATCTGAATCAAATGATTCACGATCCGCGCTCCGAAGTTCTAATCTAAATCAAATGATTGGATCCACACTCTGAAGAACCATATAATTTCAGATCAGGACTCTGAGCACGTAGCACAAATCATTTGACATAAGGTCCAAAATTTTCATCCATCATTTAAAAAAAAAAAAAAAAACGGATCAGGCTCAATTTTCTGTGTTTTCGCATCCGTAGCAAGCATTTTAGTAGGAAAGGATGACAAATATGAAAAAAAACAACACGTATGAAAAGTTCGGTCTCAGTGTGGAAGGACCTTAAGATCAGAACTTTGTTTATCACGAATCATTTGATTTGAATCGTTCAATTCACAAAATGATTCAATAACTGATATGATTCAATTATTCGCAATACGCAATTTGAAGTCTCGATCTGAATCAAATGATTCGCAATCCAGCTGGAGCGCTTTGAAAGAGTGAATCATTTTGCAACGCAATGGTTTAACGGTTTCAGAGTTTCGAAAAGCTCCATTTTACCCATCACTGTGTGCTTTTTAAAATCGTTACAAGCAATACCCAAATTCGAAAATGAGCGTCTCTTTTACTTTGATCCGGTCTTTGCTAGTGAATCGCTTGAAATTAATTATCGACTCAGGAGTTTGAATCACTCGGAGCGGTTCCAGTGTAAATGACTCAATTGATTCGGTTTGTCAGTTCCTCTTTTTTAATCTTCAGCCATGTTTACATGACACTGTCACTGGCTTGGCTCTGCTTGACTGTTTTCTGACATTAACTAAAATAAGCAAAAAAGGCATGTTGTATTTTGGAATGTGTGAAAAGATATGTGCTTCTTGACAAAATTAAAATCACTTATTTCTTAGATACATTGTCTTTCAATAATTCAAGCACTTTTCAAGTACCTCTTGAGGAACATTGCTATTTTCAAAGGTTTTCCAGGCCTTATTTCAAAGTGTCAAATTCAAGTACTTCAAGCACTTTAAGCACCTTGTACGAACCCTGTACATTTCTTAAAATCGGTTTAGATTTTTAGCAAAAACATTTATTTTTGGATCAACCATTCTTTTGAACCTTATTGATGGGAATGAACTTACAAATGAGTTCTTAACTACAAATTACATGCATGTTTTTAAAATTTAAAGATATAATGACTAATGGCTTTAGAAACAACATTTTCACTTAAAACCATCCTTGATGGATAAAAAGAAACAGCTACAATTGCTGGACACTCTAACCTTTAAAAAGATGTTTCAATACAGTGACAATATAGTTGAACACTCAATATGTGCTGTTTAAATACAAACTCTAACACAGCCTTCACTGAGCAACCTCTATAGAGATTGATCGGCTGCCTATTAACAGATATAATGGAGTTGGTTATATCAGGATACAGCATACAAATAAGTCCTTGACGATGTCAGGTGATATAATGCAGGCTTTGCAAGGACAGGGCATTAGCAACTGTACCGTGCTTGAAAATGAAAGCATTATCACAATAACAAAACACATCTAATAAATAGTTTCATAAGCAAGCACTGTTACTCATTTCAAATGCAAAGAGGTTGTTGTTTGATGCACAGAACCTTGGCATATTATATGTGGGCCTCAAGGAAAAATAGGAAAAAAAAGGATCACCACTTTATACAAGTTAAGCTCTACTGACCACATCTGTGGCATGCTCATTTGTAAAAAAAAAAACAAGTGAAAAAACATGGTATAGAAATGCATGATCAATAGAAGTCTATATTTTTAAATGTAAGCACAAAACAGCTGCTTTCACTTTTAAATAACCAACTTTCCAAGTGAAGACCGCAAGAGTACCGTGTTGTCTGTTTCTCATACATATAAACAGTGCAGTTCCTTGTTCATGCAGTATTATATCATTTTACTGCACCTGATTGGAAATATAAAGCATGAGACTGCAGGGTTTTCATTTCTTTTTCTTTATACCTAACTTGTACTAAATCAACCAAGTCATACATCAGAAGCTTCTGGAAAGGTCAAATTTAGTGGTTCACTGCATATAAAACTTACTTAATTGTACGTACTGAATAAGCAAGCCAATAAAACTGGGTCTGATTTTGATCCAAGAGTCGCTTAAAAAACTACAATATTGAAGGCCTTTGATCATAAATCAGTCACACAATATGCCTCTCATGGAAAAGTTCTATTCATTCCACCAGATGGTATTCATAATGTGAACAAAGAGATAATACGTTTAATTTCTTTGCCAAATTTAATTAGAGACAACAAAAATGCATTATAAGCGATACTCAACATTAAAAGGAGGTTCTTATTTAATGAAGTCTCACCCACCACATATGGGAGTTCACAAAATACACACAAAAAAAAGGAAATGTTAAAAGGTTGCTGAAGCAGCACATACCTCATGTGTGCATGCACATTTTGCAAAAACTCTAAAGTACAGGTTTCAGCAACCTCATGAACTTTTACATACAGCAATAAAAAGTAAAAAGTACAGCCATTTTTTTTAATATGCACTCACCCAGAAGTATTCAGGGCAGGTTTTTTTTTTACTGCCACACCATGTTTAATGAACACGAACATGGCGGTTTTATTTAAAATATGTTAATAGTATTCAAATGGAACTAAGGTTGCAATTAATCTCAGCAAATGGCACTTTATGTTTGTTAGGATAGGACAATATTTGGCTGAGATGCAGCTATTTGAATATCTCGAATCTGAGGGTGCATTAAATAAATAAAATCAATCAAAATATTGAGAAAAATCCTTTAAAGTTGTCCAAATGAGGTTCTTAGCAATGCATATTCCTAATCAAAAATTAAGTTTTGGTATATTTACAGAAGGAAATTTACAAAATATCTTCATGGAACATGATCTTTACTTCATATCCTAATGATTTTTGGCATAAAAGAAAAATCAATCATTTTGACCTGTATTTTTGGCTATTGCTACAAATATACCCGTGCTACTTAAGATTTTGTAGTCCAGTGTCACACATGGCATCAGAAAGATGCAGCAAGAGAAGTAGTAAAGAAGGGAAGTGATCTGTGTATTTGGAAAAAATGAAATAAATGGGATTTTTAAATGGGAAGTTTCCAGCGCTAAATTTCTGTTTGACCCACAAATCTTTATATATTCACGCTCAGGTCAAGAAATAAATTAGGTTCAGGATCTATTAATAGCTAGAAAAATAAGACGAATTTTCTGCAATTCAAATCAATTTCTAAGGTCAAGGTTACTCCAACTGAGTAAAACAACATTCCCAAATCCTGAATAGGAAACAAGTACTGTTCAGTGCATGTAGCCTTTTTCTTAAAAGGAACAGTTCACTAAAAAAGGACAATTCACAGGCTATTCTTTTCCATATATTGAAAGTGAAAGAGGACATAGCTACAAAATGACAAAAAAAAAGCCCAAAGCACTATAAAAATACTCAAAACAGTAAACTTGTTATGACTTGTACACTATATTTTAGGTCTTCTGAACTCATATGAAAGATTTGTGTGAGCATTAATCGTATAGACCACTTATGTGCTCATTTTGGACATCAACAGCCTCGATTACTCATCATATGAGGGAAAAAAATAAAAAATAAAAATAATGAGTCAGTACATTATCATTCCTCCTTTTTGTTTCACAAAAAGAAAAATTGAAGGAGAAGTCCACTTCCAAGAACAAAAATTTACAGATAATGTATTCACCCCCTTGTCATCCAAGATGTTCATGTCTTTCTTTTTTCAGCCGTAAACAAATCATGTTTTTTTTAAGGAAAACATTTCAGAATTTTTCTCCATATAATGGACTGATATGGTGCCCCGATTTTGACTTACAAAACGCAGTTTGAATGCAGCTACAAAGGGCTCTAAATGATCCCAGCCGAGGAAGAAGTGTCTTATCTAGAGAAACAATAGGTTATTTTCATTAAAAAAAAAAAAAATACAATTGAAATACTTTTTAATCTCAAACGCTTATCTCGTTTTGCTCTCCCTGAACTCAGTGTATTCTGGCTCAAGACAGTTAGGGTATGTCGAAAAACTCCAATCGTATTTTCTCCCTCAACTTCAAAAATCATTTCAAAATCATCCCACATTGCTGCAGAAGTACCGACCCAGCAAGTGAACAAGCAAAGATGATCAAACACCCTTAACAAAAAAGGTAAAACAGCAATACAAGATGATTTTGAAGCTGAGGGAGAACATGAGATGGGAATTTTTCGACATACCCTAACTGTCATGAACCGGAAAAAAACAGTTCAGGCAGAGCGAGACAAGAAGAGCGTTTGACATTAAAAAGTATTTAAATTGTAAAAATAACCGATTGTTTCTCTAGATAAGACCCTCCATCCTCGGCCGGGATTGTTTACAACTGCATTTGGGATCGTTTGAAGCCAAATTTAAACTGCATTTTGTAAGTTCAAAATCGGGGCACCATATCAGTCCATTATATGGAGAAAAATACTGAAATGTTTCTCTCAAATAACAATTTCTTTACGACTGAAAAAAGAAAGACATGAACATCTTGGATGACAAGGGGTGAGTACATTGTCAATTTTTGTTCTGGAAGTGGACTTCTCCTTTAATTGGTCTACAACAATTTGATGCTGAGCATATGATGACAGTTTTTATTTTTGTAAGCTATTCTTTGAAACCCCACAATGGACCTAAGATGAACAGCATTTTCCAAAATGCAGCCAAGCATAACATGCTTGTAATCACAACAAGAACAGGAGCATTTCTCATGAGACGTTATTCTCTTTAAAGCATGCTGTGCTGATCCGTGCGCCACTCAAACCTCCCGTGTTCTGTGTCATGGGTCATCAAAGCATTGCAGTGAAACCAGACCCCTCTCTGCAGGAGAAGCCAACAAGGCCAAGCAGACGCCTCTCAGTTAAACCCACTGGATGTGGATTGCCTTTACAACGCTCACATCTGACTAGACTATAAAAGACGTCATGCCTAACAGCACCATGTAGCTGTCACAATACTCAAAATAAAAATACAGCAACACAAACCTTATTGTTCAAAAGTAAAAGGGAAAATGAAGCCCCAAAGAATTTTTTTTCAACGATACCCTACTTTAAAATTGTAAAAATTTACATTAAATAGCAGCAAATGTGCCACACTGCATTCTAAAAGCCCAGAAGTAATTTAAAACATTGACAAAAAAAAACTTTAATAAAACTATTTAGTAAATAATAATAATAATAGTTAATAATATCAATAATATATGTGACCTTGGACAACAAGTAGCAAGTCTTAAGTAGCAAGGGTATATTTGTAGCGATAGCCAAAAATACATTGTATGGGTCAAAATTGTCGATTTTTCCTTTATGCCAAATATCATTAGGATATTAAGTAAAGATCATGTTCCATGAAAATATTTTGTAAATTTCCTACCGTAAACGTATCAAAACTTAATTTCTGATTTGTAATATGCATTTCTAAGAACTTCATTTAGACAACTTTAAAGTCGATTTTCTCAGTATTTAGATTTTTTTTTTTTTTTTCACCCTCAGATTACAGTTTTTTTAAATAGTTGTATCTTGGCTAAATATTGTCCTATCCTAACAGACCATACATCAATGGAAAGCTTATATATATATATATATATATATATATATATATATATATATATATATATATATATATATATATATATATATATATATATATATATATCTCAATTAATAATATAATATAAATTACTTTATAAGTAAATACAAAAAAATAGTAAGTAAAGTAATATGTACTATGTAATATGTAAAAAACAAATGTTCTGGTTTAAAAAAAAATGTTGCATCAACCTTTTTTGAGTTATGACAGTTTCTCTGTTAAACTTTTTTTAAACAAATTAAAATAAAGTTAATACAAAAAATGTAAATTATTAAGGATGTGAATTTAATAAAGTAACAACTTGTCAACAGCGTTAGCAGTAATTCTTCATATAGTCAATGTAGTGTAACATTACTACTTTTCAAAAATTAAAGCAGAAATGTGTTTAAATTACACACAATATTACATTAATGCAATGATCAACATTATTTTGTCAACATAACTTGCAATTTTCTAAAGCAATAAATTAGAATTTTTAAACTTACAACCATGTATTTATTTTAGTAATAGGTCACCTGAATTTTTTTTTTACCATTAGTTTAAAACTAATGGTAAATATCAACCTCTTCTCCTGTAACAAGTATGGAAACTTAAGTAGAGAATTTCATTGTCAATCCATCATGCTAATTAATAGTTTCCAACTCATTGACACCAAAGCTCCTCTTTCTCTTACCTGGTGGTCCTGAATTTTACGGCCCACTACTCTGAAGGCGTTGTTGCCAGTGTGGTGATAGATGTGGACTCGACTAAAGCCTGTGGATCCACCAGCCGGAACCCACTTCTTATTGGCGTCGTCATATACCATGACAGCAGCCCGCGCCTGACAGATACTCTGCTCACTGAAAAGGAAAAGAGAGAGACATATGCATGATTAGATGAAGGAAAATAAATTTGGCTGAAACAATGGTACTCTAACAACAAAATTCAATAATGTATTTCTTTTTTTAAAACAATTTGTTTGTCTATGTCCTCCCCCTGCGTCTGTGGTCTAAAATGGCAATAAATGTGTGACCCTGGACCACAAAACCAGTCATAAATTTTTTTGAAATTGAGATTTATACATTATATAAATAAGCCTTCCATTGATTTATGGTTTGTTAGGATAGGACAATATTTGGCCGAGACGGTTTAAAAATCTGTCCAAAATAAAGTTCTTAATGCATATTACTAATCAAAGTTAAATTTACAAAATATCTTCATGGAACATGATCTTTACTTAATATCCTAATGATTTTTGGTATAAAAAGAAAAATCTGTCATTTTGACCCGTACAATATATTTTTGCCATTTGCTACAAATATACCCGTGCTACTTCAGACTGGTTTTGTGGTCCAGGGTCACAGAGAATTGGTGCATTAGTTATTGCAGTAGTTAACCGCTCTTCCAACCACAGAAAGCTTTAAACCATAGAAGTAACCATCCGTCATGTGATCCTGGCACACAAGTTCAGTACATCTTTACAGGTCATGCTTTCATTAAGCAGTCACCCATTAAATGTAAACACTGGAAATCAATTTCCCCTGTCTCTTTGCTCACTTTGCACTATAGAGCAACTCTTCCTTGCATATAATACTAAATTATTTACAATGACTTCCAACCTCCCACTGCGTTAATAGAATAGGAAGAGAGCCACTGACACACACACACACACACACTCTTCCCTTGTCACGTGATCATGTGGAAGCAACACTTTTAATGCAGGTGGAAAAAGGCGAGAGCGAGAAAACGAGAACGAGTGGAAAAAGTGCTCCGACCTTGTGAAAAAAATTCTTCTGGTTGTGCACATCTCCCTCCTTAGAAACCCTGACCTTGAGGCAACATTTCATTCGATAAATCTGTTCAAGTTGTAATGAATCTGTGTTACTATATTTTGCGAAACAGAAAACAAGACAAATTCAAACTGCAAGCAGCATTGAAAGGCCTGTGCTCACCAACACCCGGTGGCTTTAGGAAAACAGCTAACGGTGGGCAATATGCATTTAAAATGATAAATATAGAAGAAATATGTCAATATATCATTTATATGTGCCAAACTTCCTGGTACCTGGTGGTGGAGCTATGACTATAACTGGATATTGGCATGTAGATGTCTTCAGGCCAGCACTTTGATCAAACATATGAAGTCTGATGCAGATTGAACATGGTATATTTGAGTTAGTGCAAAGCATGACATATCCTGTTGCCACACGTGAAGCTATGATTATAACTGAATATTGGCCTTTAGATGTCTTCAGGCCAGGACTCTTATCGAACATGGGAAGTTTGGGGCAGATTGAACATCGCATGGCTGAGCTACAACACCTATTCCTATGGCAAAAGATCAAAATTTGTCAAGCCGCCACGGAGAGAACTTTTAACGAAAACTCAAAATCTTCGCAATTTAACATTGCAAAGGCCATTAGAGTAGACTGACCAAATGTAATGTTAATGTTATTAAATCTCTATGAGGAGTTTGTTAGAGTGTAAAACATGCCACTTCCTGTTGCCAGCAGGGGGCGCTATGGCTATAACTGAATATGGTCATGGACGTGTTCAGGACAGGAAACATGTGAATTTTGGTGCAGATCGGACATTGTATGCCTGAATTATAACAACTTCCTTTTTCATGGCAAAACATCAAGGTTTGTCAGGCCGCCACGGACACGTCCTTCAACGAAAACTCAAGATTTTTCACAATATAACGTCACAAAGGTCTTTAGATTACACTGACTAAATTTGGTGTTGATCGTTTTTAAATCTCTAGGAGGAGTTTGTTCAAAAACAACACCTGAAAATGGCAAAAAAAAAAAAAAAAAGGGCACAAAACTTGCAGAGAAAATTCAAAATAACAGACTTCCTGTTGGGTTTTGGACTTCGTACCGAAGGAATTTTTTGTAGGTACTGGTGTGTTACATGTGTCTACCGAATTTTGTGCATGTATGTAAAACATTGCTCGATGGGTACTTCGTTGAAATTTTATAGGTGCCACTATTGAGCCATTTTGCCACACACACTTCTGAAACCCATATCAGATGTAAATTTTCACCAATTTTGGCGTGTGTGCAAAGTTTCATGAGATTGAGCACATTTAGGCCTTCAAAAATGCGATTCATTTTGGAGAAGAAAAATAATCTGAGCAATACCAATAGGGTACAAACGAATGCTAGATTTTTTTGGTCACAGTTTATGACCACCTGCATTTTGTCGGTTGCTTGGTTTCTTTGTCTCAACTTGTAAAACTAGCACCAATAACACAACATTCCTACTACTTGATTTACACTAAAATAAATCCTCACATAAAATTATGTCACTTAATATTCACATACAAAAGACAGACTCTGGACCACCATGGAATTGGAAAGACTTTTAGATCAAATGCCACATCAAGTTAATCTGGTGCAATAAATCATGACAGTGCACTCCGGAATATACGTCGGCAGACTGTCCAGTGTTTTGTTTTGCTTTTCCCTGAAATCAATCTGCGGACTGAGATGAGATCCTGGGATCATCCACCCAGCAGATAAGGGCTAATCTAACAGGATTGTCCGCTGAGACCAATCCCTGCACTTTAATTAAGGAACAGGCATGCAGGAGTGGGCAGAAAGGGCTCTCTGGTGCTCTATGTCATATTACAGTGTAATTGATGGCAGACAGTCAGAGAGCTAATGGCTTACACAGGACAGCTGGTCAAGGGGAGAGAGCCATGACACATCCAAAAAAATCCCAACTCTTTCAACACATCTATGACTCAAACAGGAAACATTTACATCCCCAAACAATACTTACATAGAAACAAAAAGAACAACTCTCCAACCCCTAATACCATTTCATTTCGTTTTAAAATTTTATATTTAAAGGGACAGTTCACCCAAAAATGAAAATTCTGTCATTAATTACTCTCATGTTGTTTCAAACCCATAAGACCTTTGTTCATCTTCTAAACACAAATGAAGATATTTCATTAAAAATTCGAGTTTTCTGACCCTGCATAGACAGCAATGCAACTACCACATTTAAGGCCCAGAAAGGTAGTAAGGACATCGTTAAAATAATCCATGTGACATCAGTGGTTCAACCTTAATTTTATGAAGCTACGAGAATACACAGCCTGACTACATTCAGTCCACCATTCGTGTTGTTCTGATTTGGCAATAAAACAACCTAATAACCTTCAAACACATAATGTATCCCCTCAGTTTCATTCCAGAGGTGCAAATAAATTCCAAGAACAGAGGGAGACAAGCACAAAGAGTTTTGTGATGAAAGGAAAACGTCACTTGATGGAATAACGAAAGTACCCAAATTATGACAGCTATGCAATCTATGCTCGCATTTTCTCATCAATCGTAGGATTAATAAGCCATTTAGGGAATTTGTCAAAATAAAAAGCTCAGCTGTGCTGAAACTGGATGCACATAAAAAAGCAGTTTAACATAAGCTAAACTACTGGTGTGTGTTATTATCGATTCCATCAAGTACAAACCACATTTTATCTTTTTCAAACATTATGTTATTTGTCATTCTTCAAAGCCTAAAACAATGGTAATTAATAAATATATTAACATTAATTGGTAAATAATAGACTGAATCTCTGTTGCATGTTAGGCGTTTGACATTTGGATCAAAGATGATCTGAAAAACTGTTTGGTTAATGCTTAAAGGAATTAATTTGACTGTAAACAAGCAGTATGACAACGTCTGATCAGACGTAAAAAAACATCCAGAGCAGTGCAGCAATGCAATCAGGAAACTTTTTTCATTCCTCTTCGCTTCAACATCTCAATAGCTAAAAAATCCAACATCAGAGAGCTTCATGCGGAGCCTGCAGTGACGCGAGAGCAAGCGCTGCCTGCAAAATGCTCTGGGGAAGAGCATGGTAAACCAAGATCTGATTATGCAACCCAGCGCCCACAACATCAGGAGAAATAATCATCAACCTTCTACACAGCTCAAAGTAACGTCCTCGATGACAGCTCCATTGTCTCCGGCCGTGTAACACACTCATTCACAAATAAACTACACAAGTTAAGATGAAGGGACGCTTGTTGCAGCATGTGCAATAATGGCAGTGCGTCTATAAACAAGGATGCGGATTCTGCAAGTTGAAAATGCTGCCAAAATAAGTGATGCAACGTTGCGAATATCATAAATTTAATGCGTTTTTTTTTTTTTATTTTCCCATTAAGTCAGACTAGTTTTACAAACCTCAACTCAAACTGTCTTAATTCAAATAAATCAACTCTTGACTCAACAAAATGCTTACACTGGCACTTTTTTATGCATTAAAATGTTTTAGCACAAATTCAGCTAGTTAAATATTGTTGTTGCATACTAATTAAAGATTAGAATTTTTTTTAAAAACTATGGAACATGTGACTTGATTATTTATTACATTAAACATTTTTAATTTATCTGGCAACAAATCGAATTAAGGTCATTTCAAATTACCCATTAACATTTTATATAATTGACGAGCAGCGGTAGGCTACTTGTGAATTATACATGGATCACGATGTTTGTGTTGGCGCATGATGAACTAGCCCTGAAGGTTTGACATGAATCATGCATGTCACGAAGGCCAGCTCCGACATGCTCACACTTTAACACTTAGTTTGTTTACACAGCTCAAATTGTCTAACACTATAACTCAACAAGCTGCCATCTCTAAGCCACATCACAAATCCACTGAGACTCTAGCAAACAGGATTCAAACCTCCTCACAAGTCAAGTGGACTCACTGGCCTCAGGTTCAGAGATCTACAGCAATCCAAAGGGATTTCAGAGGTATTGTTGAGATTAGGGATGGGCCATATGGGCTTAAAAATTGATCACGATAATTTCTGGTATTTATTGCGATAACGATATCAATGACGATAATTCAGGGAAATCCTGTTTCTTTAGAGAAAAGTATTATCTTTCCTATTTTTACCCAAAATAGGGTGTTGTGAGCATTACTGAGTACACTGTTTAACTCACTGGAATGTGAATTAAATTGTTTGTACTTTCTGTACTGGAAGCTGCTAAATTCGATGAATTCTTTGTGTGTGAAACACACTTGGCAATAAAGCGCTTTCTGAATCAGAGCCGGAGGGCGCCCTTGCGCACCAACACCACATGTGTTTTATAGTAGAAGTAACAGTACTGACGACGCTTCAGGAATCTCTAATCCCCTTATCGCTGTAGCTGAATAAAACACAGATAGAGGAATTTTAACTGAGGAAACTTGAAGACAATAAACATACGATTGATACAATATATGGTTTGTCTGTGTTCTTTAAGCAATCTTGGGTATTTTTATAAGGATAAAGTATATTTATAATGCAAAGCTAATCGACATAGCCTTTATAATAGTATAAAATAGTATGATGTCTGCCTCATTCTATGATATGAAGCCACGTCTGATCGCAAAAGGTTATTTCAAACACTTGACTATGTTATGAAGTTAATTTGGAGAAAAAGCATGTGAATAAATTACATCTTTGTTGGACAACAGGTTTGTAAACGGGCTCAAACTCACGCATCGTACACTTGCTACTAGTACAGTTAACGGTATTCAAGGCTCAAGCCCCACAGTAAAAGCGACAGGCAGCAACAAAGCGACACAATCCCATTCATTTCAATGGAGAGCTGGCGATTTCCGGCGACAAGAGCGACAGCGAGCTACAGTGACCGGATGGGGTCCAGCGATGCAACAAAGTTCAGAATCTTCAACTTTATGCAAATGAAGATAGACTTTCGAGAGCGACAGCCAATAGGAAAGAAGGTGGTAGAGCTCATGTGATCGTTCTCCTCTCAGTTGTAGATAAACATACGCAATGGAAAAAAACTTGGCTCTGCTTCTCATTCATTTTTGTTTGTATGTACAGATTTAATTTATATTTATATTATATTTAGTCTTTTACCTCCAAAATGTTTGTATTTAGTGGCAAGAAACCTGATTCGCTGTCAAGGCAAACAGCAGTAAGAACGCCCACTAGCAACCTCGTCGCCAGCCTCTAGTGTGAACGCACCTTCAGACCGGTTTGTCGCACTGCACAGTTTTGACCAAACCACTTCCGAATTGTCACTCCTCATTTAGCGATATACTAGTTTCATGTCCGCCTTTAGCATGTCGCACTGTAGCACACAGAAATTTTAGAAATTTTTAGAAACGTAGAAATTTTTTTAATCAGTATACCACAAACGATAAGATATCGCCCATCCCTAGTTGAGATCTTGCGCAAAGAATATCAAAAAAAGAGAAGGAAATGCACAAACAGTGAGACAAAGTCTCAATCATAGTTACCACCTTAATATCTCAGTATCACAATATAACCTAACAGAGAAAAACACAATGTGTTTCAGACAATGACGGAAAGCTGATACAGATCTTGAAGGACAAAGCATCATAGATCATGCTGTAAATCTTCAAGGCTGAACTTCTGGGAAATGCACCCTCTAAACTTACATAGACAATGCTGCAAGAGAAACAAATGCCTACAAACAAGGATACAATTTAGCCTTCTTTGATTCATGTTTGCCAAGTTAGTGAAGAGCACAGTCATTTGGGTCAATGAGTCAATTCAGTGAGTAACAAAGATAGTTTCATGGATGGCAATGTGGTGTTTCTGAGTAAGTAAGGATAGAAATGCAAGACAGTGGCGGGACAATTGGGAAGGTCCCGGACACGGTGACAAAAGAAGCCCATTAAATACCATCAAGGGTACAAACTACTCACTGGACCTGGGCAAGCAGTCAGATTCACAAACTAAGGACTCTTAGTTAAACTCATGCTTTCGGTTAAGCCAAAAAAGCCGTGATTAAGGATATTATTACCCCATGGTTTACTTGTACTTAACCTCTGCTTATTGAAGCTGAGATACGAGAAAGCATTTCAACTATCAAAAAATAAATAAATAAATAAATAAATATTAATAAAAATTGATCTTTTGCCTAGGGATGTATCGTGATATTGCAAAACTGTCTAGAAATTATCGTGGTCACATGATGATATGAAACCATAGTTCTTGCGGGCAAAAAGTGTAGTTTCTAAACTATATTTAAACTTCTTATTCTACCATAAAAGGTCTTCAAAGTTGTGTTTTGGGCCATTATGCTTTGGCACAGTATGTCAAATTAACTAAAACTGAGTACAACATTGCTTAACCCTTCAAGTCTGTTTTCGCTGCGCGTTTTAAAGCCAAGCGCACACTTCGTTCAGGCGATCAGCTCATGTTTCCGGTGTTTTTCACACCTCAGAACGTCTCCATTTACAGTGAATGCAGTGAACTTGTTTATTGGATGTACTGTAAGTTTAGCGCACGTTTGGGAACACAACAGCCACCAGGTATGCTTTATTTTTGCAGCAGATGATTACATGATTTCACTAGATTTGTAGTGAGACACATTTTTGTAACGCAGTTTTCACTGAAGCTGGAGTTTTGCTTCAAAATAAAAGCTCTACTGCCATTCCTGTCAAAATAAAAGCTTAAAAGTGCAGTATGAATTGCTGACAGCTAGCGGTTTAAATGGGTAACGTTACTGTAGTCCGAATTTTAAATATCTCTTTCAAGTGTAGAAATTAGGAAAGTAGTATTGTAATTTTCCTACTGTAGTGTAAAGCAAAAGTAACATACCTATGAAATAGTCATTTTCATTTGTTTTTCAGTGCAATTGTTTTACAATATATGGCTATTACTGTCGTTATTACTATTATTATTATATTCTAATTTGTTTGGCTTCCTTAAACACCAGTGTCAGTGTAAATTAGACTGAGACGGTATACCACAAATAAAAAGTTCAGGTAAAAGTCAAGACTTTTTTCTTAGTTAAGAACATGGGTTGGAGCTTTTATTTTGAACTCTCAAAGTGCATTAGATAGAATTAATTAGACTTTAAAAGGTACAAAACGCTCATTTTTTTCCCCCAATTCTTCATTTGTCCTTTTTTTTTATTTTTTACTTTATTTCCTCCACATTAAATATTGCATCGTGGACTTCATATCAACATATCGCATTGTGAGATTTTGATATTGTTACATCCCTACTTTTGACATATAAGAGGTCACTGTACTACACAAAAAAAAAAAAAAAAAAAAAACCTGCAAGTTTCAGAACTCAACTTTCTGGCTAGTCTAAAAATTGAAGCCAATCTGCCAAAATCAACAATCAAAAAAAACAAACAATGCCTGCTTAGACATCACTGCCTGTTTAGCCCCGCTCACCAATTGGTACAAGTAGGGTAAATAACAAGAGAGGCAAATGATAAATGAAACCAAATGATAAAGGTGGCTCTGAAAACAACAAGACACTTGTGGAAAAACAGTCTTTGCATTGCCTTCCTTCTGATCCCAACATTTGGTAAGAGTGGATGAACTATTTTTAATGAAGTTTCAGACCACATCAGTAAGAACTTGGTCCTTTGTTTACTTAATTTCTCTCCAGATTTGTTTACAAACCAATCACAATTCGATGCAGGATTTTCAGAAAGACTGAAACCGAAAGGCGATGCTGTGCCGACTATATATTGAATCTCACGGTAATGTCACAACACACAAGTGTGATTAACTGTTTTTATGCGATCACAACTGCTTTGTCTGTTATTTCAGATCGTTTGATACGTACTGAGTATTTATGCATTTTTAACCTCAATGACCTAAAGCAGTGTCCATCTATGAAGGATGTAGGCTGTCAAACATACACAACCGTTAGCCAATCATAGCAGTGAGCGTTTACTACTGAGTCGACAATCCGCCACGCCTATTCCAACAGAGCGTTCTGATGAGGGGAGTCAAAACAGCCTATTACTTCTAAATTATGTTTTTTAATGTAAAAATCTTGATATCATTATAAGTAGACCTCAGAGAAGAGTACAAAATGATAAAAAAGGCAGTTCATGAACCCTTTAATAGTAAATTGGAGCAAACAATCAATGGCAACAAAGCATAAAAATAAAATGTCTCCATTTGAGTGATTCTACAAATCCCTGAGAGGGCCACGGACTCCTAAAATAACACTTCTGCTGCGTTTTACCTACTCAACTAGCCACAGGTGCGTGAGAAAGAGCAGACAGGAGCTATTTTAAACCATACTCCTGTAACAGAGATGGCTCAGGCTGAGAGCTGACTGCTCACAGGGAGCTCGAGGGTCCACGGCATGGTGTAGGCGTTGCAGGGAGCTGGAAATAGGCTCCGACTCCCACTGCGAGATGCATACCATCTCACAGCCACAAGGTGAAATCAGCATACAGTGACAAATAACTGAAACCCTGACCTCCGTCTACAAAATGAGATCATGATGAACCTGGCAGGATGTGACAAAAATATATATACATATGTGTGACATAAATAACTTCATATATAACATACACTATTCAGTTACGTTGGAGTGAGTAAGATTTAATTGTTTTTGAAAGACGTCGCTTCATTAAATAAAAACAGAAATATTGTGAAACATTATTACAATTTAAAATGATTGTTTTTTGCTTTAATATATTTAAAAACGTAATTTATTCCTGTGATGGAAAAGCTGAATTTTCAGCTGCCATTACTGTAGTCTTCTGTCACATGATTTTTCATAAAATCAACTGTTGTCGTATTACACACAAACAGAAACTAAAGGTCTTCACAGCAACCAATCTAAATAAAAGTTTGGTTTAACTTGAAGAAACCGTGACAGAAATTTTACTTAATGCAATAATAGTACTACTACTGCAAATACAATTATCATTATTAATAAACATTTTTTTTTTTTATATTTAGCAGAAATATTATTTATTAGAATATTTTTAACAGGGAAAAAAAAAAAAGTAAATACACAACACAGCATGTTTGAAAAAAAAAATAAAAAATAATAATAAATAAATAAATAAATAAATAAATAAATAAATAAATAAATAAATAAATAAATAAATAAATAAATATAAAATCAATTAATTAGAGATGCTTTTTATTAATATTTAATTAAACCATTAAAATGTAATTCAGGAAATGAATGAAAAACAGAATTTGGTAAAAAATAAAACTGAATTTGTGAAATAAAAAAAATATTTCATAGGGCCTTAATTTAATTTTTGTTAAACGTTTAATAAGCTGTTGTTTAATATTTTACGTTTCATGAGTTTAATAAATTGTACATTCCTTTTGATGAGTAAAATTTAATTTAACCATTAAAACTGAGTCTAGAAAAATTTTGAAATGAAACCAAGTATGTAAATAATTAAATACATTAGCCGATCTCGCAGGCTGATGACAGGACCCAACACTACTGTAGCATATTATGTTCCTCATCCTCCATGCATCCTAGGTGTATATGACTTCCTTCTTTCAGACGAATGCAATCGGAGTTATATTAAAATTTATCCTGGCACTCCCAAGCTTTAGAACGACTTAGACGGGTGTTTCTCCTCATCAGTCCAAAACAAGTCCAATAATATGCATCCATCCATAATAAAAAGTGGCTCACACGGCTCCGGGGGGGTCAAAAAAAAAAAATCCTGTAGTGAATTGAGGTATTTTTGTAAGAAAAATATACATATTTAAAATGCAAGCATCACTTTAATCTAACTTTGACAAGGGGCGTGGCAGTACTGAAACACAGTCTAAGCTGTTCGCCAATCACAACGCAGTGGGACAGCTAACCAATCACAACACATTTTGTTTTCCGGAAGGCGGGCCTTCATCAAGCCCGGAACTAATCGAGCCATATGTGCCAGGCTGGGAGAAATGTATTGTAATAATTAGGGCTGTCAAACGATTAATCGCGATTAATCACATATAAAATAAAAGTTTGAGTTTGCCTAATAAACGTGTGTGTACTGTGTGCAATTATTATGTATATATAAATATAAACACATCCAGGTACATGAATATAAGAAATATTTACAAGTATATGTATTTATTACTATTTTTATAACATTTATATTATATATAAATATAAATATTTTTTACATAGATAACATATTTCTCTTAAATATATACAGTGTGTATTTATATATACATAATAATTGCACACAGTACACACTCATATATTAGGCAAACTCAAACTTTTATTTTGTATGCGATTAATCGCGATTAACCGTTTGACAGCCCTAGTAATAATGCAAATGATGTTAAAAATAATGTGTTTTTCAAACCACCAAGCATGAAAGCATGTTCTAGTACACCGCCAAAACAAAATCAAGACTTTGTAAAAGAGCATAATAGGGCCTCTTTTAAGGCATTATTGACTAAAAACATTCTTCAAAATTAACAGTGTGTTCTATGGGAAAAAAATAACGTTTAAAACCATTAAGTAAATAATGGACCAATGTTAGTTTATAGCTTGACCAGATACCTTTCATTAGAAGCATGAGCAAACACTTTCGAGTAGTAGTCAGGCAAACCGAATAATTGTGAATATTACTCTTCCTGTATGACTATATAGGAGGCGTATGGAAGGGGAGGACTATGTCAAACTCACTATATGAGGCAGCATGTCAACTGATTCAGCAGTTGTATCTGTTTTCCTGTGCATTTCATTTCCTCCATTTTGAGGGGGATATTTCATTATGTATTCCACAGAACTGTCCGTGATACAATCTTTATGCCAAATCGAAAGATTTCAGACTGTGTCGTAGTGATCACGCACTAGCGTCGAGAGAGACATCCTCATAAGTCACAATCCCTTGTTGGTGTTTTTTTTTTTTTTTTGCTCTCTTTTGGTCTTTTTATAGACTGAGGAATTAAAGCCATCACCTTAGCAACACTGTGTGCGTGGGTGGGTTTTATGTGTAGCTCCTACATAATACTGGGAAAAAAAAGATTCTGTGTGAGAAAGAGGGGAAAAAAAAAAAAAAAAAAAAAAAGAGACGGAGCCATTCAGGCTTCTCTTTCGCTTGCCTTTTGTTTTGCTCTGTAACACAAGCTCTGAACGCATGATCGGTGCTAAATAGACAGTAAACTGGTCTATCCCGAAAATACTAAATGGATGTTAATACTCTCAACCCGGTGTTCACCGTTCACCTTGGCATTCTTACTATGATCCTTTATAGCTATAGACAGCAAGCGCTTCCTTCCACAGTGGAGATGGAGAGTCCCTGAGCTGCCAACACCTCACCTCCTCCACAGAAACCGCAAAAACTGGCTTAAAAATACACTCCACTCACAAACCATGAGTCACGCAGAACACCCGTTTCGGTGGATGCCAGTGCAGATTCATTCATGCCATGCTTTGCAGGACAATGGGAGACATCATCACTGTATAAACAGCACTGGTGACATCCTCTGCATGGGCAGCTATTTGTGAGAAGAGTCTGCTTTTAAGCCACTGGCAAGGGGACAAGAACACACTTAAAAAGGACGAAAACCAATGCGAGCAGAGTGCTAATACCGGTTTAATTCACAGATTCTTGAATATGGACACGAATACGAGCAATACGAAAGGAGATAAAATAAGAGTCAGAACCCAAAGATGCGATAATAAATATAGCATTCATTTTAGTGAATGAACAGACTTCATATTTTTGTCTGGACGTCACAGTAATTTTTGTTTTATTATTATTATTATTATTATTATTATTATTAACAACAACACATTACATATTAAATTACTTATAATTAAATATTAATAAAATGTTGTTACTATTAATGATAATCTATATGAAGTGTTGATTCTCATTTATATATAAAAAACAATTGTGTATTTATTCCATTTTTGATAATTGACATCACATTAAATTACTTAAGAAATATGTAATTATTATACATTAATAAAATTTTACTAATAACCTGTATGAAGTGTTTATTTTCATTAACAAAAATCAATTCTAAATGTGTTACTTATTTGACATTTTATGATAACACACCACATTAAATTACTTAAAAACAATGCAATTCATATATTAGATAAATTAGTGACAGTCTATATGAAGTGTAAATTTTCATTTATATAAAAAAGGTATTTATTTTTTATTTATATTACATTTTTGAAACATCACATATTAAATTACTAAAAAAAAACAGAATTATTATATAATAAAATGTTAAAATAAAAATGTTATTAATGATGATAATCTATATGAATAATCATTTATATAAAAAAGGATGTTTATTTTTCATTTATATTATTTTAACACCACATTACATATTTAATTATTTAAAAACCATCTAATTATATAATAAATGTTCTAATAAAATGTTATTAAAATAATCTATGTGAAGTGTTGATTTTCATTTATATAAAAAGTTAATTATAATGTGTATTTTGTATATATATATATATATATATATATATATATATATATATATATATATATATATATATATATATATATATATAAATAAAAACACCACATCACATATATTAAATAATTTAAAAAAAAACATTTAATTATCTAATAAAATGTTATAATAAAATGTTATTAATCTATATGAAGTGTTGATTTTCATTTATATAAAAAAAACAAATGTCTATTTTATTTATTACATTTTTAAAACACATTAAAATTAAATTAAATTTAAAATTATTTAAAAATCATCTAATTATATAAGTTATAATAACAACTATTAAATATTATAATATTTAATGATAATTAAATATAATAATAATAATAATAATAATAATAATACTATATTATATAATAATGTTATTATTAGTGAATCTATATGAAGTTTTATTTAAAAAAAATTATAATGTGTATAATGCATAAAATATTTTAAATTATTAGAAATATTATAAAATATTATTAGAATCAATTTTACAATTCTATTTTATTTAATTTATTTAAAATTGGAAATATTGTTAGATTATATGCCGTCTTATTTCTCAAGCATCAGTGAACTATGACCTTTCCTTCCCTCTAAGAAACCCACAAAGCACTTTTCAACAATTAAAAAGGTAGACACTGACCTTGTCATTGTGGGAAATGAGTGCTGTGAATGTCAGAAAGTCAGACAATGGTAACTTTAGACACCAAAACACTTCAGGGAAAGCTCTGTTCTACCCGAATTACAACAAGCCAATATCTACTGTCGCACAAATTTATGCCTTTTTCCCTTCAGGCGTCCTTGTTTGACTGGCCACTAAAAAACATCAGCAAAATACTGCTATCCTAAATACATTTTCACTTTGACAGCTGCCATCTGTCATCTTTATCTAAACAGTCTGTCGGGTATAATCCACACAGTTTGACATGCAGGACATTCAAGATGTTCATGGTTATATAGTAAGGCCAAAAAGAAGGCTTTACAAAGTCTAAGACATATTAGTTTTCTCTTTTTAAATCATAAGGAATTTTTACTCTAAATAGGTTTCCAATTACAATTCGAGCTTAAGCTGACAGTAATGACCGTGACCTTTGACAACAGCATGAAAACCACAACTTCAGCCACACAAAACCCCTATTTCATCCAATCACTGAATAGTTTAACCGAGCTAATGTTGCACTCTGAAACCATATTTCATCTTTTCAAGATATGAATAGTAAATGTTTTTTTTTTTAATGTAAAAAATGTTTTAATATATAACAGTTATACATTTTATTTTACTAATCTAAAATATATCAACTACACACACATTTTTTTATTAGCATTCCCAACTCATTTAAAAAAAAAAAAAAATAGTAATTATAGCTCCATTTCATAACTTTTTTTTTGTTCAAAATGTACAAAATTTATATAATAAGTGAGTACATCATGAACCCATTTTCCAAACTGTATTTTTGGCTTTTCCTGAATCACTACGGTACATTTAAAATACGTTTTTATATTCGGACTATCAAGTACCTGTGTGATTCGTCATAGACGTAAACAGAGAGAAATAGCTCCGGCTATAATGTTCTTCTACAAGATGCATGCAAGTCTGTTTATTAACTAGAGTGCCAAAAGTTACAGACTGCAGCTTCAAATTTTAAATAACATTACATTTTTTATGAGTTGGCAGGACTCTACAGTGCAACCAATTCAGTCGCATTTGCAACTGAGAACTTCTGCGTGCGACTATAGCCGCTTTTCCACTGTCGGGCCGAACGGTTCTTAGAACGGTCAGGTACGGTTCCAGTTGTGTTTCCACCTGAGCCTGGTACGGCACGGCACGATTACAAACCGTTCTCGGCATGGTTAGACAACCGTGCTGATAGAATGTGTGTGCTAAGCGAAAGCGCGCCATTTGATCAAACAGCCCGCTGCGTTCATAGCTCATGCATTAATACTGTCAAATATTTTTTAGAAAGGGTTTACCTTCTGTGTCTGTCTCCGGTGGCATGCATATCCCCTCAGCATTTGTTGGTAACGTTATACCTGTCGTCGCCTTCTGTTTATTTTATTTTTTTGCGAGTTGTGTCCTTTTTTCTGTTATTTATCTGACACAACGCAGCCACAATAATGCTGTAACACACATGGATCGCTTTTACTTAGTTTTTCCTTTTTTATTATTAATATTCACAGACATGCTCACTATATTATGAAATATCTGATATTCCGATTTTGAAATATGTGAAAGTAAATGTATTTGAAAGTTTAAACACTTTTATAATGACCGCTTTAGTTGATCTAACCGGGTGATGGGCGCCGCCATGTTAGTTTGCGCTGAACCCGAGCTGTGGGATTTACAACAGGCAAACTCATCTTCTCCCCACGAAAAACATTAAAGTAAGTCTCCAGTGAGCTGGGAGAAGTTACCTACACAATCTATATATAATATCAATAAAACATCTCGTCAGATTATATTTGTAAGGATCATTATTGCCGCATCCATAGACATCAGCGTGTATTTGACAAACTATAAATGTATGGTTTTGCTAGTATGTATGTGTATTTAAATGTCTGAAACCTAAAATAAGCATTATATGCTTGAAAACACTGAATATTTGTGATAATAGAACAAGCACTCAGCGCTTCCTTTCTGGCTCGCCGCAGTTGATCGCGTGATGCGCCGAACGTTTGAATCACACGGGTGCATCTTCTGCATTTACACTGCGTACTAAGACTGACGAAAAATGAAAAGTTGCGATTTTCTAGGCTAATATGGCTAGGAACTATACTCTCATTCTGGTGTAATAATCAAGGAACTTTGTTGCAGTACCATGAGTGCGGCAGGCGCAATGATATTACGCAGCGCCTGAAAGTGACCGGGACTAAGTTTGTGTAGATGCAGAGTTGCAGCCGGCAGAGTTGACGGCTGCGTAAAATATCATTGCGCCCATGGACGGCGTATAGTTCCTAGCCATATCGACCCAGAAAATCGCAACTTTTCATTTTTCATCCGTCTTTGTAGACGATGTAACTACAGAAGAGTCAAGTTTTAAATAGAAAAAATATATTTTGAGCGAGATGCTAACGGTCTAATCAGATTCAATGATCTATGCTAAGCTATGCTAAAAGTGCTACCGCCAGACCCGCAAATCGACTGAATGGATTCGAAAATCGGTAAAACTCAACTGTTTAACTCCAGGGGAGTTGGAAAATGAACCTATTTTCAAAAAAAGTGGAGTGTTCTTTTAATACCTTCAATTTTAATTGCTAATTAATAAATGTTCACCTTTTGATTATTGGTGACACCTCATGTCGAAATGCTCCTCGGGGACAAATAACGTTTTTTTAAAATTCAAATTGAAATTACTACATAAATATCTAAAAATACAAACTATAAATACACATACATGTTTTTGTTTACATTTAAAGTGGAGTGAATGTTTCCAAAGCTAAAGGTGTTAACCAAAAATAAAAATCTTAAGAATGTGCAGTCATAAAACAGGACCAGAACTACAGGTTTTACTCAGCAAAACATCAACATCCGCTAAAGAAATTCAAAGAATTGCAGAGAAAACTACCATCAACACCGCAACACAGTGCGAACCTGGTTTTCGTCGGAGAGCCTCAGGTCATTCTGCTGTTTACATACACAAGGCAATTCACTCTTAACAAAGTAGCAGGTGAGTGTTGACAGCGACCTGTTTTGCCTCCACTGAGCTGCTATTCACACCCAAAACACACAGTGACTTCTCACACCAAAACCTTTTGCATGCATGGAAGTTCGCCTTAAGAAAGTCACAAGTGA